>CM060924.1:617292481-618492481 GCA_030737875.1 Allium sativum | reverse complement strand
CCATGATTTGCAAGTTTATTGGGTTATGCATGTTTATGCAAGTTCACTATGCCATGTTATGCATGTTTAATAAGTTATGCGTGCTTATGCAAGTTCACAATGACATGTTATGCATGTTTGACAAGTTATGCGTGTTTATGCAAGTTCCATATGCCATGTTAGGCAAGTTTAACATGTTATGCATGTTTGTGGTAATATGCAAGTTCACTATGCTAAGTTATGCAAGTCTAACATGTTATGCATGTTTGTTGTGATATGCAAGTTCATCATGTAGGTTATGCCAAGTTCCCTCTTCCTATCCTTTATGCGTTGTTACGAATATGTAAGCGATAGAATGACGTTGGGGGGTTTGGGTAAACTTAAAATACATGAAAATATAAGATTGGGAATTTACCTATTAAGTTAGGTCTACCCCTTGGGAATTTACCTATTAAGTTAGGTCAACCCCTTGGGAATTTACCTATTAAGTTAGGTCTACCCAAGTATTTTTTGACTTGTAATTATGTTTTGAAATAAAGTGGACATGACACTTAGAAAACATAAGTATGGCCAACTCGAGGTTGGGTTGAGTTTGTAGCGTAATTCTACCCGGAACCTACCGGCTTAACTAGTGGCTACAAACAATAGGACCCAATGTGAGAAGTTGGTCATGTGGTGCCAAGACCCGAGGTTAGACCAAGTTGTGGTGTAAATCTACCCGGAACCCACCGGCTTAATTAGGTAACCACAACAAAGTCTAATGTGAGAGGTTAAGGTGCATTAAATTAATTAATGCCTCATGATTAGGGTTAAGTCAGGGTCCACTAATACTTAACCAATTTGGGGATTCGAGGGATTGAAATGGGGTTAAGTTGTGAACTGTCGGTTACACTTAACCAATTTAATCCATTTGGGGGTTTGAGGGACTGAAATGGGGTTAAGTTGTGAACTATCGGTTACACTTAACCAATTTAATCCATGATTAGTGAAGGGTTAAATCGCACTTAACCCTCTTAGGAAACCCTAGCAACGTGGTCTGTTCCAGCAGTAATCCCAGTTTGGTATCATCACAACCCTAGAGGCTGGGCTAGGGCGGGGCACGATTACTGGACTGATGTAAGCGACCAAAGCGACGGCTGAGTGATACAGCGGTGCGGGTCCAGGCGGGCTACGGACGTGCACGTAGTCCGGTATTGGACAAACTCGAGGCACGGGTACCAGTAGGTTTAGACTGTGCATTATTGCTTCAGTGTCTGGGGTTGACACCCGAGGGCTTGATACACCCGAAGGTGGACCCAGCACAGTCTGACTACATCCATAGGTGGGCCGTATGACACAGACACTTGACGAGATAGGCTTATAGGGAGCCGATCGACTAGACCGTGCTAGATGGACCTTGGTTTGGGTCATTCTTGATGTTGGGCCAAACTTGGGCCTGGGGATCACTTCTTGTTTACACTTTGGACCTCGTATTGGGGTCACTTCATGTTATTGGGCCAAAGCTTGGGCCAAGAGATCAATACTCGTTTCTTCAAGTCATGTTAGTTTACTAGTACACCTGTGGTGCAAAATCTTAATCCTGATTATGCGATGGCACCTTTATCTACCTTGATAGTTAATCATCATGTCATTATCCCTATGTTCATACTTGCTGCTCATGACAGTTAACTTTATCAGTTTACATTGATTGTAGTAGGGCTTACTCAGTCTTTTTGACTGACCTGTTTTCTTTCGCATCTTTTCTTCCGTTCCCCCCCCCCCCCAGGTTCTCAGGGAGGGAATACAGGAGCTTAGCTTGGATCCTACCTGCTTTCTTGGATAGCTCATGTATGCTTTGGACTTGAGCTCGCTATGGTTTTTCTGCTTCGGGGATAGCTACTTATGTTTTTCTTTTCAATTTTCAGATGATGTTGTTTATGTACTAGACTTATTTTATTTCGAAAATTGACATGATGTTGTACTAAGACTTGATTTGAAATGGTTTGAAAATCTTCCGCTGTTTTATCTATGTTATTTACTCTGATTTCATACATATGTTCTTGTTCTGCCTTGATATATCATTATGCATGTTTACCTGATTCAAACGCCCCTCCAAAGTCAGAGTGCTTGCAAGAGTCACCCTGGCGGAGGCGGGGTGTTACAATTAATCAACAAATCATCCAAACAATCGTCACACACATCATTCAATCATTTTTATCAATATTAAATAACGTTTATAAAATTATAAAACTGGACAGAGTTAGTGAGTTTACTCACCTTGGTCGTTAATAGTTAAATAATGATTAACGTTCGTAGATATGTTCAGGTGTTTTAATTTTGTCAGGATTTCCAACGAGCTCTAAATCGCTCCAGTCTGGCTCCCTCGTGTAGCTGGGGTACATACGATCTTAACGGATCCAAGTTTGTTGAATTTCGATAATTTATGAGCTAAATACGAAAATTTTAAGTTAATCTCTTATTTAAATTAAATTAAACAAGAAAATCATTTCATTTTAAATTTAGGCTGACCTACATCCATCGGCCCACTTCCTCATTCAAGTGCATATCCGCCTAGCCTAGCATCTCCCCTTCAAACGAAATTAACTGCCAGCTCCTTTCCTTATTCATTTTTTTCTTCTTAATCCGGCTCAAACCCAATAGGAGAGAGCACCACCCATGTAAGCTGTACCCGATTATAAATAGTGTCTTCTTCCTTATATTTTCCAACGCAATTTTTTTTCTTCTAATTCCAGTATTTATTCATGCCAGTACACCACTTCGATCTCCCTCATTCCTCCATGGAAAATTATGAAACAAGTGCTGAAATACTCCTCTTCAATAACACAACCACCCCAACATCTTTTAGATACACTCGATCTCCTCCTTCATACTGCGTTCGAATAGCTCTTTAAGCTACAACTTTAGTACGTTTCTTCCCCAACTTCAAAGTTAAAATCACCGAAACACTTTCCTGTAGAACCCGCCTCACTACATCTCCCATTCCTCTAATATTACTAACATGACCTGCTCCTACTTGTAATATTGTCGCAACGTTACTCAGACGAACGTTGTTTACTACCAAACTCCCTCTCCAATTCCAAAAACCAGCTTAGATCCTGAATTGCAGCTCATAAATTCTACGACTTTAACCCTGACTTGCTGTTCGACTTTGAAATACTGAGAAATGTGATCACACTCATGAAAAGGAAAAAAGAAAAAAAATTACTAGGATAAAGAATTTGATAAAAAGGACTCAATGGATATTGTTTTCAGAAATGCTTAGTGGAGTATGGTTTTGTTTGAGAATTTAAATCCTGTGTTGCCATTTATAGTCGAATTAATCCTTTCCAATCAAGTCTCATACACCATGGAATGTTTAGCTTAGGGTGGACACAGCACTGAGTTTTCACTTCATTGTCTTAGTTGATTTTGAAAGCTTAGCCTGTAGATTTGCATTGTAGAGGGAGACTTATTTTAGGGTAGCTTTTCCTCTTTGTTTTGTGTTTTCACTTCCTATACAGCTCATGTCTCATCTCATGTCTCGCCTCTTGTAATTGACAACATTATCAAGATTTATTGGCTTAACTCATTAGCGTGATGCTCTTACAAAACTGCCATTTTAATATAATTCACATTATATGTTACTACTACAAGAACTCCTACATATAGGTGAACATCTTCTTGCCACCATTCTAGAAATGCAGGACAAATAGTGGACAGAAAAAGTGTGAACGAGACATTAATGGAAAGCCTATAAATGTTCATAAAGGAGGTAGTGTACGTAGCTGGTAGGTAGGCAGCCTTCAACAGTCAGCGTGTTTTACTTCAGCGCAAAGGAAAGATTTTATCAATGTTATATATCCAGCATTGATTGTTTCGAACGAGTTGTCCTTGATTCAAAAGCTCAATGCTGCGTGATTTCAAAACTTAATGGAACACTGTGATTATTAGGGTAGGATAAAAGTCGTAAATAGGCCTACTGATTTCATCTCTCTTTAGGTCGGCCTTGCTTTTCTACTGTTGGAGTATACGATTATGACGGGACAAATCGATGATGCATGGTAGTTTTAAATATTTAGGGTATAAATATAATCACCATACGCTTTTTGGGAAAAAGATAATTAGTGAAGGCATATGGAATAAATCGGGTAGGTAAGCTTTTACTTTCTTCGTATGAAGCTTGACAAATTAAGGCACCCGTTATGTAAAATTCCACTTATTTAGGGATCTCTATGAACAGAAATAAAAACACCATTGTGATGAACAATGTGCCATTATTCCAAAAATATAATAAAATAGGCTAGTTAACTTATTTTATGAAATCCCAAAATGCTGATATAGGGTGTAGAATACTTGAAATAAAAAGTTGCTTATTATCCAAATTAAAAATTACAGTAAAATTCTAAAAAATTAATTATAAATACATCTCAAAGATCTTGTCTAAATTTGAAACCAATATTTTATTGTATTAAATATATCGTTATGGTTTATAAACGATTCTACAACAACTATTTGAAAATTTTGATTTGGACATAACTTACAATCTATAATGCAAAATCTCCAATTTTCTCTTCTGTTAGAAAAATATAACTTAACAGATTCATACGTTTCTTATTTTGAAGAAATCCAACTTATAACGAATCCTATACACTCAGTTGAAGTTTAATATTCAATATTGCGAACTACCACGACGTTATGAGCACAATTATAATTTATATTATAATTAATATGTTCAATTGTCGTTTAAATAATAAATTCATTATTTAAATTAAATTTAAACTTAATTAAATTCCTTATATTATCTAATTCACATGATATTGCATTTTAACCATTTTCGAACATTCTGGAAATTAAATATATTATCCCAATTTTTTATATCAATTTAAATATTCAAATATTTGAATTCAAACCATTCTGAATTATCAAACTGATATATATAAAATAATTAAATAAATTAATTATTAATCGCCAAAAATCCCGGGACGTTACACAATATATCACATTATCAAGCATTATATATTGGGAAAATTTTGCATGTCCTTGCTTTTACATGTTCATGCTTTATTTTCTGTAGCTTTTTTCTTTCATGACTGGTCCGCGGCTTCATGATGTATACAACTAAAACATGTTTTTTTACTATTATTTCATGTGTAATTTGGATGTTATGTTATCTTTTCGAACAAATGACATTCTGTTGTTTCTTTCTCCAAGATGCATCAAAAATTTGTCAATTATCGATTTCTGTGTTGAGTTTGGTATCATGTCTTCTTTTCTCATTTGATTTTGATGCAACCGAAGTAATATTATGTTGCATTTGTTGTCTTCGATGGCTTTGTAAAAACGACTACATTGGTGACTGATTTGGAAAACAGAATATGGTCTGAGCTGTTATGCAAGAGACTGGTAAAATTGTCAAACAAATTCTAACCAGAAGACAGATATGAGACCTTTAGTGAGACCTTTAGTGAGATCTTTAGTATTTTAAAGTCAAAATGTTTGTTGTCTCTGTTTATTTAGAGACCTGTTTTTAATAACAGTATTATTTGTTTTAAAACGGCCTCAAATATAAAGTAGAGGCAAATCATTTGTCTAGGGTCGAAATACGAGTTTCAAGTGGAATATTATTTTGCAGTGATTGCATTTACATGTAATTTTATTTTCTGTGAAGATTTACGATAGTTTGCTATAGTAGTTTTGAGGAGACATGCAAGTTTGTACTTAGAGCATCTTTAACAGTCCATCATTTTTTGAGGAGGAAAGGGGAAAAAAGCGTTGATTCCTTCTACTTCTCCAGCACTAAACGCCGATTAAAAAAAAATATAAACGGTGTTCCGAAAATCGATCCACGCTTAATTCTAGGCTTCTTTTATGCAAACGGAAAATTAAAAAACAAATTAATATTTAAACGGGTTTCAGTTCCCCGAAAATAAAAGGGGGGAGGATCTCCATTTCTCTCCTCTCCCCACGTTCAAATCGCCACTGCTGGAGCATGGAGAAGAAGGAAAAACGCGAATTTGCGGCAAACTCCCACTGTTGCAGATGCTCTTATCCACCCTAGCATGGTCATCATTAATACAATACACCAAAGTTTGTGCTAATAATTTTCGGCCAACATAATTACTCTGTCTATATAGATACAAAGAGAAAGCTTCACACTAACAATGCAAATTTTGAATATTTTATGATGCATAACACCACAATCATGGAAATTAATATAAAAGCATGGACAAAATTCGATACGAATATGCAAATCATGTTTTCCTTTCATTAGAAAACAACGAAAGCCTATTCCAAGTAAAATACATTTTAAAATTTTCCATGTTAATTGAGGTTGCCAAATAGATTTTTTTTTATGGTTAGTGCATAAAAATCTTATTGTCATGAAGAGGATGCAAAAAATGAAACACTAAATCATAATACATTATGCATCTTTAATTTTTCCATATATCATGCTATGTTATTGATCCATTAACTTTTGATAGAGAATTTGCGTACGGTAAACCATTAGTCATGGATGATGCCATAGTTACTAAATAAATAATGTACGTGCTTGGGTCAATTTGTCATTATAAATATTTAGGTTTTATTTTTTGATGTTGTGAATTAGATATGGTTGATTTATTAATAATAATATTATTATTATAGGAAATGCAGGGCAGGGCAATCCAATGCGAGGTTCAATCTTCAACTTTCTTTTCTTTATGAAATTAAGAAAGCTAGCAATGTTTTAAAATAGCCATAGTCAATGCACAAGTATATTGAATTTTACTCCAGAAGAACGTCAAATATGATTCTTTTTTTTAACAGATTTAGATTCCGCGGTGATCACAAATATAGCAGTCATTTCTCTCCTATATGTTGTTTCCAAAATTACCTACATTTATAGTTGATTTATTACATCCCTCACTAATTTAATTCATTTGTGACTTTTGGTGATTAACGGCTCACTCTTGGTTTATACTCTTCACTTTCGAAAATGGATGCTTGATAAGCATTACAATTGCATTTAAATTAAAGTTTCAATCTGTTTACTAATATCGTTATAGTTTTTCATCATTGACACCTAACATATATTCATATATGTATTGCTTTATTGTAGTAGTTTGCGTTGTATAATATTCTGTAGGAAATATTAAAAAAGGCTAACATTTTGGTTTATTAATATTGCAGTTGTCAAACGAAAATATCAAACACATGGCAAGTTAAAATCGACTATTTGATTAGTATATAACTAAATTATTTATTCAAATACGCATGGACACAATAAAGATGTTTGAATTGAATTATATGTATGAAATATTGTATATATTGATATAAGAACAATTGTTTGAACTGTATATATGGAATATTATGTCTTGATACACGTATTTCTAGTTAAGAAAATCTATTTTACTTACGTATAAGGAAAAGGTAAATCAATATTATATATCTGAAAAGTATAAAATGACAAACAAATAAAAAAATATAATCTAAAATTAATTTTAGTAGCATTTCAAAAATGATGTTTTTTCAAAAATGTTATATAAAGTAATAGCCTAAACACTAGTAAAGCACATAGAACAAATATTATAAAAAGTACGCATGACAAATGTTATAGAAACATGCATAACAATAATTATAGAAACATGCTAAATAAATGCTATGGAAAGTAATTCGGGAAATTTGGTACAACGTTCTTCATTAATAGCTTGTGAAACTCTAAAAAAATATTTTTTCATAGCGCTTTTGCTCTTGCTATTTTAGCTTTATGATTTTTTATATTATGTCGTTCCATAACATTCTCTAAAAAGCTATGGTAATGTGTAATAGCATTTTTTCATACCTACTAAAGCCCCAGTTTGTTGTAGTCATCTTCAATGAATCTCATTTCTTCTGCTTCAGCTCCTGTTTCCGACCTAGATGATGGTGGCGGTTGGCAAACTATAAAGGAAAAAAAATAAGGAGAAGGAAAAGAAGGGGATTTAGAGTAACCAAAGACTGAACAAAACAAAAATCAGGAGCTAATCTGTTCAAGCCAAGTCAAGCACAAGGAAAGCATGGGAAGATCTACTAGGAAAAAGCATTGAAATAAAAGAAAATTTTGGATTTCATGATCCCAAAACCCACCAGGATGGGTTATTCACTGAAGTAGACGCAATAGCCTACCAAATTTCTAATGAAATGTGGTGTAACTAATTTAGTTAAGTATGAAAACAAAGACGGATTGGAAAAATTCTAGATGGAGTTCCTTGGTTTATGGATAACAAGCTCATCTTTATGAAAAAATGGGATACTAATTTCAGTTCAATCACGACATGCTCTAAACTTACCCAATTTGGGTCAGACACCTAAATTTGCGTCTAGCCCCCTAGAATGCTAGAGGCATTAGCAAGCTGGTCAACTTGACCGGTAAACTAATAAATATAGATGATTATACAAGGCAAGTCAAAAGACTGAACCATGTGCATGTTCTTTTAGAAGTTATAATAGATAATGACATTAAGAAAGCATTAAAGATAAGGACAACCAAATCCGAACATATGTGCAAAGCAGTGGAATACGAATTTATTCCACCATTGTGTAAAGAATACAACTGTTTTGTGCAAAGTGACATCCACTTCCTTATACCCAAAAAGCGAGCAAATACCAATGGGTAGCAAAAATAGCATAAGGAAATGAAACCCCTACCAAAACGACCATAGCAATAGACATAGCCATAGCTACAACCATTCCCACCATAAGAATTACATGAAATATTGACCCTACCATCCCTTGGCCTATTCACATACTGGGTAAGGACAAAAATCCAACAGCCGAGGGGAATAAAAAGAAAAAATAAGCAAGGTTCCTAGCATGATAATCTGTTGATGCCTGTCCCGCCATCGAAACTTACCCAGAACCAGCATATGGATAATTACCTTGGTAACACATAGCAACTACAACAATTGAATATCAACCTTGATCAACATGAAGAAGAGTCCGTAGAAACAGACATATCAACAAAGTGCTACACTATAGAAAACCCAAAGTATAAAAAACAATTTCAGAAAGGCTCGAAATCTTCAGAAACAAAGAAATCAACCTCTGCTTCGGTTATTAGGAGCAAATCTACTATTGATTAATGTCGCTTTTATGATGGAATTCAGAGGTCTTAACAATGACACCAGGAAATTAGACCTCTTTAATATTAGAAATAAGTTAAACCTTACCCCATTAGATTTTTTAGGAAATAAAATGCGTTATCAATCTTTGGCTATGATCGAGAACTTGTTTGGTGATGAATGGCCTTCTATGAATAATATCTCCTGCCTCTCGAAGGGAAGAATTATGACTACTTGGCTTAAAACCATATGTACTATCAATGTTGTGGACATAGACGACCAATGACTTACAGTCAATGCTAAGATTGTCGATGGTCTGAATCTTACTATAAGATTCATTTATGCGCACAACTGGGCCTCCCTTAGGGACCACCTATGGCATAAACTTGTGGATATTGCTAAAAATGAATCATAACCGGATGGTTTTCGGCGACTTTAATGTGGTGCTTAGAATTAATGAAAAAAGGGGGACTCACATTAATATCGGCCCAAACGGAAGAATTCAACAAACACGTCACGGTAGTCGGGCTCACTTAAGCATACCATGCTGGGCTGAAATTCACACAGAGAAGTGGTGAAGAGGAAAAAAAAACCTTATACAGATTAGATAGAGTTTTAGTTAACACTGAATTAATCGCTAAAACACCCAATCCCAATGTTAGTGTTCTTCCTAGCTCTACTTGTGACCACTCTCCTTTGCTCATCCAATTTCACAACCAAAGTATGCAACTGAAAGTCTTTTCGATATGCAAACTATTGGTGCTTAATGGATAATTACAATAATGAGGTGGCCATTAATGGCACTCGGTTGGCTGAAGGAAATGCTTGGTTTAAACTAGGCATGCTTCTTAAAGGTATTAAAACAAACATGAATAGTGGAACAATATAAGGCCTATAAATACGAATGACGTGGATCAACTCCAACCTAGGACAGGCGACTAGGTTGGTGATGGGTGAGGTTTTGGGCATGGGTTTTGGTTTCTAGCACCTAGGGTTTTCATATGATTTGTGATGGCAAGAAACAACGTGGTGGAGGAAAATGGCAGGTGGCAGTTGTCTATGGTGAGCGCACAAGTAGCGTTGGGTGAGGCAGGTATGGAGGATGGTGAAAGAGGGGAGGAAGATGATGTGAAGGGTACTTTTTTTAAAAGTGAAAGTGAATGGATTTGAGGAGAGAGAAGAGGAACTTGTATTGATTTCTTTTGCATATGATTCGTATGAAAAGTCATTTTGTTTTGCAATCGTTTTAAGAAAAAAAAATCATGAATTTGAATCTGAGTCTAGATCTAGATCCAAACAGGGAAGACGAAGAAAAATGAGGAGGTTTCTGAAAGATGAGAAGGGAAGAGAAAGATACGGACTATTTTATTCCATCCAAGAAGAGATCAGAAGGGAAGAGAAAGATACAAACTATTTTATTCCATCCAAGAAGTGATTGCATAATTCTAATTGATAATTTAATATAGGCCTTACAAATTTAATAACTCATTCAAATACAAACCAATGAGGTTGTCAAGATAGATTTATTTCAAACAAACATATATATATATATATATATATATGGGAGATAAAAAAAACTGCTTTGTCCCTCTCTCAACTGAAAGCCAGATCGACAATTTTCCTGAATTGCTTCGTTGATAATCTGGGAACCAGAACAATTTCCCCAAAAAAAGCATCGACAACTAGAAATTACGGTCTCGACTTCACGATAATCCCAGATCTGTTCTTCATCGCGTCACCAGTTATTCCTTTCAACACCGCATCCATAAAGGGAAGAGGGGAATAGTCTCGATTATGGAGGGGCAAGAAAACAAGGGAGTTGGGTTCCGACATCGTCGGCGCAACTGACTTCGGTCAGTTCCAGTTTTCCTCTAACCGTCCTTTCCATCTGGTCTGAATTCTTGCTCGATCAACCGCTGGCGATGGTGATGGGATTGGAAGTCCGATTGTTTTTCCATGATATCCTTAAATCATTGGCCTTCAAATCATGTAAGAAGTTCTTTAATTACAAGATTCTGGGGATTACTAGTTTCAAGCGCTATTGATTTGAACACAAAATGTTAGTTTAACACATACTCATGCATTTACAGACCTTCTACTCATGTTAGATCTTTATTTTGACTGAAACTTAACATATATATGTAGATCTTATGCTTATGTTAGATCATCAAGATAATAGGCAGAATTATCAAAGTAACATACCAGGCTCCACAATACTAGACATGATAAAAGATTAATAGCTGAGTATATGGTCTTCCACAAGCTTATCTTTTTCCCTTTTGAGATCTCACTCTATAGATGGAAATATAAGAGAGGTGATCAGATAAGCCTTGGGGGCCAAAACCCTACAGTACGTGTATTCTTTATATAGTGACCTAATTATGACCCCATCAACTCTAATTAGGTTCACTATTAGGTATTACACATTACAAAGCCCATACCAATAAGATGTTTTACTGGGTCCCTCCACTAAGATCAGTTAATCAACCTAGCTAAATATTAGCTCACGTTTCTGATTGTTTGAATTTGTCAGCCCACATATTAGGCGATGAAATATTCACCTAACAATCTCCCACTTGGGCTGCAAATTCATTCAAGGACAATCATATTTAATAAACTTTAGTGCGCATAAACTTGCTAATTATTAAACATACAAACATCTCCTTTTATCAATCTGGTCCATCTTTTGTATAAATATGAGACCAAAGCGACCTGTGCTACATTTATGGTAGCTAGACCCATCAATGATCACCATATCAAGTACATCCAATGACACAGATCAGATATGGATGTGTAATTGCAAATTGCATGCAACATGATCTCAGTCATGCTTATTTCCAATTGGCCCTTTATCCTTTAGTGAGATCAAATCTCAGTCTTTCAAACTCTATGTCAAACCACAATTGAAAGATAACACATTCAGAGTAGGAAAGGTAATAAACCATCATCTTTATTCTGCAGAAAACTGAACATTTATTAAATAATACAGTAGTGTCAAACAAAGCAATTACATACAGAAAAAAAACTCCCACTAAAACTGCATATTGTCAAATAAAACAACACCCATGTTTGCAGTATGCATATGAAAGACCTTTGGTGTCAAACCTTTGGTTAGTGGGTCCGCTAGCATTAAGTTTGTTCCTAAATGCTCAATGGACACTATCTTACTCTGAACTTTTTCTTTAACAACTAAAAACTTAATGTCTATGTGTTTAGACTTTGACGAGCTTCTGTTGTTATTTGAATACAGAACTGTTGATAGATTATCACAATATATCTTTAATGGTCTTTCAACTCCATCAACAACTCGCAGTCCAATAACAAAATTTCGCAGCCATATAGCATGATTTGTTGCTTCATAACAAGCATGAATTCTGCTGCCATAGTTGAAGGAGCTATGAGTGTTTGCTTAGCACTTCTCCAAGATATAGCACCTCCAGACAACATATAAACATAGCCAGAAGTAGATCTTTTAGTATCATGGCAACCAATAAGATCGGAGTCAGAATACCCAATGATCTCCAAATTTTCTGAGTTTTGATAGGTGAGCATGTAGTCTTTTGTTCTTTGTAAGTACCTCATGACCCGTTTGGCTGCTTTCCAATGATTCATTCCGGAATTATTCAAGTATCTGCCTAACATACTCACTCTGTATGCCAAATCCGGACGTGTACAAACTTGTGCATACATAAGACTTCCAACAGCCGAAGCATAAGGAATTTTTTGTATCTCCTTTCTTTCAACTTCATTCTTGGGGCATTGATTGAGACTAAATTTGTCTCCTTTTGCAACAGGAGTGTCTCCAAGTGCACAATCTTTCATGCCAAACTTAGCAAGTACCTTCTCGATATAGCTCTTTTGTGACAGCCCAAGGACACCTCGAGAGCGATCTCGATGTATCTTAATCCCTAACACAAAGGAGGCATCACCAAGATCTTTCATATCAAAATGCTTCGCAAGAAATCTCTTGGTTTCATGCAACATGCCTATATCGTTACTAGCTAATAGAATGTCATCAACATAAAGCACTAAGAAGATGAACTTACTCCCACTGAATTTGCAGTAAACACGGTCCTCAACTATATTGACGTCAAAACCGTATGAGACAATGATTTGATGAAACTTGTGATACCATTGACGGGATGCTTGCTTGAGACCGTAGATGGATCTCTTGAGTTTGCAAACCATAGACTTTGGATCACCTAATATAAAGTTTTCCGGTTGCATCATGTATATGGTTTCCTCAATGTCGCCATTGAGAAAAGCTGTCTTTACATCCATCTGGTGTAGTTCTAAGTCAAAATGAGCTACAAGTGCCATTATTGTTCTAAAAGAATCTTTCGATGACACTGGAGAGAAAGTTTCTTTAAAGTCAATACCTTCCTTTTGAGTAAAACCCTTGGCGACTAGACGTGCTTTATACCTCTCATTGTTGCCTTTAGAATCCCTTTTAGTTTTAAATATCCATTTACAACCAATGGGCTTCACCCCTTCAGGCAACTTGACAAGATCCCATACGTCATTGTCTTTCATGGATTTTATCTCATCGTTCATAGCTTCAATCCACCTTTCACAATTAGCACTTTGTTTGACTTGTTGGAAGTTGATTGGATCACCTTCCATTGTCCCTATGTCAAACTCATGTTCATGAAGAAATACAATGTAATCACTCGAAATTGCATTTCTTTTGTCTCTAGTGGATCGCCTAATAGGCACTTCTTCTTCTTGAGAATGTTGAATTTGCTGTTCTGGAGTAACATCTTGGCTTTGAGTAGGGAGTTCCATAGCTATATCCTTACTGTAGTCTTGAATTGTGCCTTGAACAAAGTCAATAGGCTGATCACTGTCAACAACTACAGTAGGCAAAAAAATGAACTCCTCTTCAAAGACAATATTCCTGAGTTTATCTCCCTTTTCAAATACAACATCTTCAAGAAATTTCGCATTTCCCATCTCAAAAAAGGACCTAGTTGAGGGATCATAAAACTTAAAACCCCTTGATCGTTCTGCATACCCAACAAAATAGCAACTAACTGTTCTTGAGTCCAGTTTGTTTTCTTGCGGCCTGTATGGCCTTGCCTCAGCTGGACAACCCCAAATGTGCAAATGTTTAATACTAGGCTTTCTTCCTGTCCATAGTTCATAAGGGGTTTTAGTCACTGCTTTGCTGGGTACTCTATTCAGTATATAAGCTGCAGTCTTAAGTGCCTCTCCCCAGAGTGATTCTGGTAAAGAAGAATGACTAATCATACTTCTTACCATATCCTTAAGTGTTCGGTTTCGTCTTTCGGCAACACCATTCATGCGCGGTTGTCCCGGCATTGTGTATTGCGGGACGATTCCGAATTCCTCTAGGAATTTGGCAAAAGGTCCTGGACGTTGTTCACCGGATCCGTCATATCGACCATAGTATTCACCACCACGGTCAGACTTAACAACTTTAATCTTCTCACCTAGTTGGTTTTCAACTTCGGTTTTGAAGGCCTTAAAAACGTCCAACGATTGTGACTTTTCATGTATTAAGTACAAGTACCCATAACGAGAATAGTCATCTATAAAAGTGATAAAATACTGTTGGCCATTCCAAGAAGCTGTTGGGAATGGTCCACATATATCAGTATGTATCAATTGTAAGACGCCGGAACTCCTACTAGCACTTAACCTCCTAATGTTTGTTTGTTTCCCTTTTATACAGTCAACACAAACATCCAGATCTGTGTAATCAAGAGATTCAAGTATTCCGTCCGACACAAGCCTCTCTATTCTTGCTTTGGAGATGTGTCCCAAACGTTTGTGCCATAAAGTGGCAGAATTCTCATTTGACAATCTGCGTTTTCTACCTCTAGTTGTGGTTTGCAAGGTTTCATTAGATGAAGCAATCATATTCAGCACATATAGTTTATCAATCAAAGAACCAGTCGCAACCAAAGTAGAATTAAAAAAAAGACTAAATTTATTTTTCCCAAAAGAACAAGAGTAACCAAATTTGTCCAGAATGGAAATAGAAACTAAATTGCGTCTAAAAGATGGCACTACATAAGTCCCTCTTAATTCAATAAAATGACCAGTTTCAAAAAATAATCTAAAGGTGTCGATGGCTTCAACTGGAACTGCTTTGCCATCCCCGACATAAATGAATTTTTCAGCTTCACTTGGCGGTCGGCTCCAAAGGCAACCCTGCATAGAAATACTTGTGTGAGTAGTTGCACTGGAATCTACCCACCAAGTATTACTAGGCACAGAAGTCAAATTAACTTCAAAACAAACAAAGGTGAAAAGTTTACCTTTCTTTACACGCCATGCGGCGTATTTGGGACATTCCTTTTTCATATGTCCAGGTTTCTTGCAAAAGAAGCAGGTAGGTGCTTCATCTGATTTTTGTTTCTTGGGTTGTGAAGTTCCCACTGCAGCTTCATTATTTTTATTCCTCTTTCGATTGTTGTTCTTTGAGGTAATTGCAACATGAGCACTTTCGGTCTTTTCACGCTTCAATCTATCCTCTTCTTGCACCCAATGTGAAATGAGCTCATTAAGAGTCCATTTGTCCTTTTGAGTGTTATAGCTAACTATAAACTGACCATAGTGTGCAGGAAGGGATATGAGTACCAAATGCACAAGCAAGTCATCAGACAGATCAAGCTTTAGTGCCTTAAGTTTAGAAGCTATGTTAGACATCTCCATGATGTACTCTCTAATGTTTCCTTTTCCTTTGTATCTCATCTGGACAAGGTCAGCCAAAAGCTTACTTGTCTCTGCTTTTGCATTTTTTGCAAACCGTTTTTCAATCTCTTCAAGGAAACCCTTTACAGATACCTCATCGGACATACCGCCCCTGAATGCTTCTGGAACGCTGCGTTTCAGCATCATTAGACTTAAGCGATTAGAACGTTCCCACTTCTCAAAGTTCAATTTTTCGTCAGCAGAACTTTTGTCTGTAAGAGAAGCAGGTTGTTCTTTCCTCAATGCATAGTCTAAATCCATGCAGCCGAGAACCAACAGAATGTTCTCTTTCCAGCTTTTAAAGTTTGTGCCATTAAGCACAGGAATTGAGTTCATGTTGGCAGTAATATTAGCAGCAGAAGCTGTGACTAGAAGTTCAAAACAAATAAATACATAAGTTCAAAAAAAATATCATGACATGTTGTAATTAAACAATGCTAAAAGACATAATTTTAATAACAGTAGTGGTGGGTCCATCTAAACAAGATGCCTAGTACAATCATTGATGTTCAGTCTTTGGACATGAAGATCAATTTGCAAGTGACACTCTCCATGCAGAAATCAAATGTTGATAATAAATCCTATCAAACAACATCCTACCTTTGGGTTGGTCTGTTGTTCATATGGAAACTTCATAATTTATCACACATTCATTTCCGCATGTGCATTTATTGTTCGGCCAATCAATAACCTTCCTTTGGGCTGATCATTGATTGCATTAACAGTAAACACACACTTCCTTTTATCTCAAAACAAATTAATCCACTCTATAGAGGTTGCTTTGGCAACATTTTATTGGGTAGATTTATTTCAAAATAAAGGACACAAGAATACGGAAGTTAATGAATTGCATCATTAATCATGATAATCTCATGTTCAGAAATTCATGAATTCAAAAGACAATATAAAGTTATCCTGAATTGACTTGGCATTATATATCGATAGATATGAATATATGAAAGGGCCATATGGTAAATCATATAGGTGACAGGGACCAGGTTCCATAGTATTGGAATTAGAAAAAAATACATATAATAAGAATCAGGTCACTATAACTTAATGGACTGTGAAGCCAACTTGAATCAGTACATATATACATATATAAAATCCAACAATTACAACTATATTAACAATCCTAATAATCCAACAATAAGCAAGGCTCTGATACCATTTGTTAGTTTAACACATACTCATGCATTTACAGACCTACTGCTCATGTTAGATCTTTATTCTGACTGAAACTTAACATATATATGTAGATCTTATGCTTATGTCAGATCATCAAGATAATAAGCAGAATTATTAAAGTAACATACCAGGCTCCACAATACTAGACATGATAAAAGATTAATAGCTGAGTATATGGTCTTCCACAAGCTTATCTTTTTCCCTTTTGAGATCTCACTCTATAGATGGAAATAGAAGAGAGGTGATCAGATAAGCCTTGGGGGCCAAAACCCTACAGTACATGTATTCTTTATATAGTCAACTAATTATGACCCCATCAACTCTAATTAGGTTCACTATTGGGTATTACACATTACAAAGCCCATACCAATAAGATGTTTTACTGGGTCCCTCCACTAAGATCAGTTAATCAACCCAGCTAAATATTAGCTCACGTTTATGATTGTTTGAATTTGTCAGCCCACATATTAGGCGATGAAAAATTCACCTAACACAAAATCCATTTAATACGTTATACATAAGTCTCTATATCTGTTAATCAATCTCATGTGTACCAAATATGAGTTTGAGAAGAAGAGTTAGATAAAACGTATGAGGTTAAATTGGTTTTTACATGCGAAAATAAGCAATTGCACAGTCCAAACACGATTCATAGATAAGAGTCGAACTATAGTTAAGTTAAAGGGGGATGATGTATTTCTGGTAATGCTCTGTTATAGTTGACGATATTGTGGTTTCAGCATTTTAGTGATAATGAGATTATCAACTACACAGACGTGTTGCAAGTTGAAGAAAATATCGCCTGGGAAGTTTGTTCCAGTTGTTGAACAAAACACATGTAAGATTATTTCATAAACTGTTGTTTGATGAATTTCGGTTGATGTTAGAATGGATTTTCAGATCGGTTTTTGACTAGGCTTCATCAGTACTATGTTTTGACTTCTTCAATCTATTAGAAGTAATTTTTTTTTCGCAAATTCAGTAACCTTTTCTGATTACTGTAAGCCAACCGGTATTTCATAAGCTTCTTTATGGTATTTATTTTTGGTAGGGACTTTGCTACTTTACCCGGGTGTAAAACCGGGTAAAGTGGCAAAAACAGTGCAATTCACGTAATTCGGGGGGTATATTGGGTATTTTAGGTAAAAATATGGTGGGGTCTCCTTCTTTTTTGATCTCTTTCGCAATATTTGACAAAAAGCTAGTGCGGGCACTGTAGCATTTTTGTTTTGGTAGTTAAGCATATGGAGTGTTGGGACGTGATTAGTGGTGGGTTAGTGGCACATGTTTGTTTTGGTAGTTATGGCTCGTGAAACTTTCTGGGCAGTTCCGGCCAAAAGACATGCAACATGTGGAGTTGCATTAGCAATTGTGGAGATTCTGGCCTTATCATAGACCAAACCTGTTCTAGTTAATAATTTTCTTTGGATTGTATCTTTAATTTCTGTTTATATTAGGTTTCTTGCGTGTATTTCGGTTAGTATGCTAACCTATATGATGTACTATTATTTTAGTTGATTATAAAAGCGTACCAATTTTCAGATATATATATATATATATATATATATGATAAAATAAAACGACGTCCGTTTTGCGTGTTTTTACGGTTAAAAGTGCAAATTCCAAGTAAATGTGATTGAATTTTGATGAAATGAAAAATTCTCAATGCTCACAATTCAGTACAGATTCATAAAAAAACGAGCTTTGATTTTGACAACTTTTAACTTAAAATTCAAATTTGACCAAATTTAACACAAAACCGGCTTTTAAAAAAATAGATATTATAATACATTTGGCACATCAATATATTCATTAATTCAATTTCATTATTTAAATTTAAGTTTTTAAAAATTTACTTAAATCTAAATAGCATAAGTTGAGTTAGTTAAATAATTACATTCAAATTGACAGTTATTTGATTTCATTGTTCACAAAGTATTTATTATTGTTCATTTACAAAATCAATACATCTAATTTATACAACTTAGAATAAATTGAAATTTAAAGATTAAAAAAATTTAAATTCAATCAATTCATTAATTCAAAATCAAATAAAAATTCAGGTTGTTACATCCAGTTTGGCTTGCTTGAATCGTTCCCTCCATCTTTTCTTTGGTCAAGTAGGTGGAAGGTTATCCCCTAAGGAAGCCTTTTGATCTCTCTAGTCTGGTATCTCCAGCGTGAACGGAAGCATCATCTTTATTCCTCTTGACAATAGTTGAATTTGTTGAGCAATCTTCTTCCTAGAAGCCAAAGAGTGGTTGTATGCCCCCACCTGGCGTATCAAAATGTTGATGTGGAAATTGGTCTTCTTACGTACAATACCCAAATCATAGAAAAATCACATGAATCCAAACACATCAAAACAAAAATGTAAAAGATACGCAAGGAATTTTATGGTGGTTCGGCAATCAAGCCTACATCCACTTGTCACAATCACTAAATTATACTTTATAATCACAAGTACAGAGTTTAAGCTTAAGAACACAAGAAAAGAGAAGAAAGTAGTTCTCAATTTTGCAGCCTCTCAACGTAGAAAGCAAAAGAGATACCCTTAAATCCACGCTGCGAAAACCCGAAACCCCGTACTGACGACGGCAAGGGTAATCCTTGGAATATAACACATAACCGGATAACAACAGAGCATAATTAAATAAGTACACCAGATAATGAACAATAGAATATACTAGATAAACGTAAACATCAGAGTTACACAGTATACAGGATCATACTTAGTACAAATACAGTTTAGCTATACATAAATGTCTACAGCGGAAAACAAACATAATATGTACAATAAGAGCTGAACAACATAAAAAGAGATAAACAATAGAATCCATCTTCAGCTCCAGCTATGCAGAAAGAGCCCGCTAAACCTGAATACAAGGCTGTCCGTGTAGAAAAAGGGGGCACCCGAGTTTGAAAGTGAAACAAACTACAAGTCAGTCATGGGACTGGTATGAGAAATCTACTTAATACATTTATAATATGGCTAATCACAGGACCACACCACTTTCGTGGA
This sequence comes from Allium sativum, assembly GCA_030737875.1. Lineage (NCBI taxonomy): Eukaryota > Viridiplantae > Streptophyta > Magnoliopsida > Asparagales > Amaryllidaceae > Allium > Allium sativum. The sequence goes on along the minus strand of CM060924.1, from coordinate 618,472,513 downwards.
ACGGGTTTACTCCATTGGATTGCCAGTGCTTTAAAACAAATCTTTCTTTTAAACATCGCAATGCTTTTTACAAAAATGAAGCCATTATAAGACTCAGTTCCCATCACACAATGCAACGCAAACCGGAGGATAGAGTTTTTACCTTATAATGGCCAAAATATGATTGATGCGAATAAAACAAAAGCATTTGATATTATTATTAGTGTTTATATGTTTTGAAAACAATTTCTAATCATAACTATCAATCATAGACGGCATTAATGCCCCATACCACTATGTCGTCATATATAGGTATACAATCAAAACCGCACAGTCACGTATTTGGAAATTGGATTTTCGTCATGAAACAAGGCAAAAGATAGTCCTTACCGAATTCGAGACTGCCTAGCCCGAGCCTCGGGATCAGAACGCATCGACCCTTGGAGCGACAGGGCCGGTCCACACGGAGTGGATTAAAATACCTGAACACTGCGTTTCGCCGCCCTTTGGGGTGTAAGCGAGCCATCAAATGACTCCATCGGACCCGGATCGTCCGATCTAACCGAGGCGCCTCGCAACAGCAACAACCACATAAGTCAAACTCGTCAGGGCGTGTAAAACCACTGACGCCACTTCTAGCTAGGAGGAAACGCAGGCCCTCCCTGAGGTCCTTTCTCCCGTTTCTGGTTCATACCGGGGTGTGAGGCTCGCGATTTCACGTTATACACAAAGCTACGCCACACAGGCGGTACTTTGATCATCTCCACAAGACTTTGCTTTTCAACAGAAGCCTTGATCACTGCATCTTAGCACGCCACACAGGCAATTCACACCGTGCAACTGATGGCTATCAATCACACAGAAATAATTCCAATGTCAGACACACTGTCCATTTGCAAGTCCGTTCTGGGTCTGAACGAAACCGGAGGCAATATATACCTTGCAAACCCATCGATCACCACGTACGTCTGGACGATCACCACTCATTATCCATATTTCGGGATGCCTCCCAATCAGGACCTCGGTTACCATCCAAACGAGGTGAAGATCTCCGGTCTTCGACCATCGTCTTCATCTTCGATTTCTTGTCGTCGATTCAGTTATTCAAAATGGGATAAACCCGGTCTTTCTGAGCAACTCGCATATAAAATAAACTAGTGAAACACTAACATACACACGCATCATTTCAATTCATTAGTTACTAACCGTCAATCAGTAAGAGAACGATTTCCCAAATATTAACCCCGAAGGCCGAAACCAACATCAGATCAACACCCAGGAAACCATTTGTCTTAGCCAACCTTCAGTTAATTTCTAAATCACATCCATATCGTTTATGATATTTTATAACGATTTATCGCTATTTTTATTTATTTTAAAATAGCCAATTTATTCAAAACGACGCTTCCGGCCATAACGCGGCCGTAGCGCTGTTTTTCTTCAGATTTGATTTATACATATCTGAAAATTTAACCGTTGGATCTTCACAAAATTTACATCATTAGAAAGATCTTTTCAAAACAAATCCAACGGTTCCAGTTTCGGGAAATTCCGACGGTCGGATCTCCCGGTATAATCGTTTGAAGTTTCGATTTCAAAATACGAACTACAGAGTCGTTATTCGATTTAATATAATTATATTTATTTTTATATATATATAAATATAATCGATTCTGGCGCTGTTTTTCTTCAGATTTGAATTAATCATTCCAGACAATCCAACCGTTGGATTTTTTCAAAGTTGGTGCCGTTGGAAAGATTTTTCCAAAGCGAACCCAACGGTTGCGGTTTCGGGAAAATCCGATGGTCGGATCTCTCGGTATAATCGTTTGAAATCACGGTTTCAAAATACGAACTGCAGCGCCATTTCAGGCCTTGTTTATAATTAAAATTAATTATACTCGTTTTCAATTGTCGCTTCAAACTCACTTTTCATCTCTATTATTTAAAATATTTATTTTAAATATTTAAAATCCACTAAAATAGCCAATTTAAATTTTTTAAATTGGTTCAGATTTTCCGGGTCGTTACAATCTCCCCCACTTAAAACTTTTCGTCCCCGGAAAGGAACAAAGTCGAAAGTGGTTTGATTAATCAACTCTATGTCCAATCTGGCTTCCATTCTCCAACTTTTCAATTTCTGAGAATTTTCAAATTCTTCAAAAATTTGGCTAACACCCGGAATTTTCGAAAAATTTCGCCATAACCTCCTTTGTACGGGGAGGGGTTTGGAAATTTATTGGGTCGTATTAGGTACCCAATAAAACCTAATAAGCATACACATATTTATAGTGATATATTCTGGTGTTTACAGGGGAGTGTGTATTGATAATAACTCCAGAGAATAAATTCTCGTCACCCTGTCAAAGCCTGAGGGAGTGTGTATTTTAAATGCTCCAGAGGATAAATCCTCGTCACCTCGTCCCGTGTGGGAAATAAATAGACCATGTGCCGTATCTAATGACTAAAGAGACGTGGTTATTGTCAACTCCAGACCCGTGTGGGGTTTTTATTAATCTGGCAATTTAATCGTTACAATTTAAATAGTCCATATCAATCATCAGTTCAACCTGTAAAATATAGTCATCGCCATACAAGCCTCTCGCTCGTATGGTAAATCTTCCACCTCGTCACACAAGCTCCAAATGCTTATGTGGTATATAATGAAGTATGCCTATCTTCCAGAAGTATGCCATGTAATGTAGTTCAAAATTAATTGTTACTATCCTATGGCGACGTTTATTAATTACACACAGAACAACCAGCACTCCGCATCCAATGGCAATCACAGGAGTTGATATAATAATATTTCGCATCCAATTCATTAAGGTTTACCTATTTGTCGGGCACGCAAATAAAATCTTTACTCAACAGCTATCCAATTACCTGTTCAAACATATATAATGCACATGTATATATTTCTAACTATTTTCTAATCAGTTCAATGTGTGATTTAAATGAATAAATTCTACCATTATTCTATTGTTGATTAAAATAACTATTGTTTCAATAATTCAATTAATCAAATTTACTATCACACAACACAAGCAACAATCAAATTGTTATTAACCTTTCAAAAATATATATCTTTTCTATATGTTCAAAAATCATATTTCTAAAACCAAATTAGATATATAATCACAAATACGTTATTTATAAACATATTATTCTCGACTCGTTCTAGGGCACTTCTGACCCCATCTCTAACGAGTTATTCTGATTCTGCTGTACTCATACTAGGATATTACTGATGCTATCAGTAATGAGTTATTCGTCCTAGAACATTACTGGTTCTATCTCTGACGAGTTCGTTAATGTGTTATATTCCAGCACTAAGCTTAACCAAAGCTCTGATACCACGCAGTGAAAACCCGAAACCCCGTACTGACGACGGCAAGGGTAATCCTTGGAATATAACACATAACTAGATAACAGCAGAGCAGAATTAAATAAGTACACCAGATAATGAACAATAGAATATACTGGATAAACGTAAACATCAGAGTTACACAGTATACAGGATCATACTTAGTACAAATACAGTTCAGCTATACATAAATGTCTACAGCGGAAAACAAACATAATATGTACAATAGGAGCTGAACAGCATAAAAAGAGATAAACAATAGAATCCATCTTCAGCTCCAGCTATGCAGAAAGAGCCCGCTAAACCTGAATAAAAGGCTGCCCGTGTAGAAAAAGGGGGCACCCGAGTTTGAAAGTGAAACAAACTACGAGTCAGTCATGGGACTGGTATGAGAAATCTACTTAATACATTTATAATATGGCTAATCACAGGACCACGCCACTTTCGTGGAACGGGTTTACTCCATTGGATTGCCAGTGCTTTAAAACAAATCTTTCTTTTAAACATCGCAATGCTTTTTACAAAAATGAAGCCATTATAAGACTCAGTTCCCATCACATAATGCAACGCAAACCGGAGAATAGAGTTTTTACCTTATAATGGCCAAAATATGATTGATACGAATAAAACAAAAGCATTTGATATTATTACTAGTGTTTATATGTTTTGAAAACAATTTCAAATCATAACTATCAATCATAGACGACATTAATGCCCCATACCACTATGTCGTCATATATAGGTATACAATCAAAATTGCACAGTCATGTATTTGGAAATTGGATTTCCGTCATGAACCAAGGCAAAAGATAGTCCTTACTGAATTCGAGGCTGCCAAGCCCGAGCCTCATGATCAGAACGCATCGACCCTTGAAGCGACAGGGTCGGTCCACACGGAGTGGATTAAAATACCTGAACACTGCGTTTCACCGCCCTTTGGGGCGTAAGCGAGCCAACAAATGACTCCATCGGACCCGGATCGTCCGATCTAACCGAGGCGCCTCACAACAGCAACAACCACATAAGTCAAACTCGTCAGGGCGTGTAAAACCACTGACGCCACTTCTAGCTAGGAGGAAACGCAGGCCCTCCCTGAGGTCCTTTCTCCCGTTTCTGGTTCATACCGGGGTGTGAGGCTCGCGATTTCACATTATACACAAAGCTACGCCACACAGGCGGTGCTTTGATCATCTCCACAAGACTTTGCTTTTCAACAGAAGCCCTGATCACTGCATCTTAGCACGCCACACAGGCAATTCACACCGTGCAACTGATGGTTATCAATCACAAAGAATAAATTCCAATGTTAGACACATTGTCCATTTGCAAGTCCGTTCTGGGTCTGAACGAAACCGGAGGCACTATATACCTCGCAAACCCATCGATCACCACGTACGTCTGGACGATCACCACTCATTATCCATATTTCAGGTTGCCTCCCAATCAGGACCTCAGTTACCATCCAAATGAGGTGAAGATCTCCGGTCTTCGACCATCGTCTTCATCTTCGATTTCTTGTCGTCGATTCAGTTACTCAGAATGGGATAAACCCGGTCTTTCTGAGCAACTCGCATATAAAATAAACTAGTGAAACACTAACATACACACGCATCATTTCAATTCATTAGTTACTAACCGTCAATCAGTAAGAGAACGATTTTCCAAATATTAACCCCGAAGGCCGAAACCAACATCAGATCAACACCCAGGAAACCATTCGGCTTAGCCAACCTTCAACTAATTTCTAAATCACATCCATATCGTTTATGATATTTTATAACGATTTATCGCTATTTTTATTTATTTCAAAATAGCCAATTTATTCAAAACGACGCTTCGGGCCATAACGCGGCCGTAGCGCTGTTTTTCTTCAGATTTGATTTACACATATCTGAAAATTTAACCGTTGGATCTTCACAAAATTTACATCATTACAAAGATCTTTTCAAAGCGAATCCAACGGTTCCAGTTTCGGGAAATTCCGACGGTCGGATCTCCCGGTATAATTGTTTGAAGTTTCGATTTCAAAATACGAACTGCAGCGTCGTTATTCGATTTAATATAATTATATATATATATATAATCGATTCTGGCGCTGTTTTTCTTCAGATTTGAATTAAACATTCCAGACAATCCAACCGTTGGATTTTTATAAAGTTGGTGCCGTTGGAAAGATTTTTCCAAAGCGAACCCAACGGTTGCGGTTTCGGGAAAACCCAATGGTCGGATCTCTCGGTATAATCGTTTGAAATCACGGTTTCAAAATACGAACTGCAGCGCTATTTCAGGCCTTGTTTATAATTAGAATTAATTATATTCGTTTTCAATTGTCGCTTCAAACTCACTTTTCATCGCTATTATTTAAAATATTTATTTTAAATATTTAAAATCCACTAAAATAGCCAATTTAAATTTTTAAATTGGTTCAGATTTTCCGGGTTGTTACAGGTCATCTCCAAGTCGATTTTTGGTCACATGAGTAGCGCAAGAAAGATGTTTGGATGATTTGTGTGCACATTTAGCGGTGCAGCAGAACGGACGATGCGATAAAAATGAAAATGATAACAAGCAAAAGACTATTTTAGCCATGGAAACGTTGTTTCCATACCTTGCCAACATTGCGTGCGAGCTATTTAACTCGTTTTAAGCCTCCATTACAGTCTGCAGATGGAACTTTTTGGTGTATTTTGGGTAATTGAGGTGAAAATTCCACTGTGGGGCGGGGAAATGGAAAAGTTGTAAGTGGGAAAAATGTTAAAATTCTTCGCTTCGATTTCCTTTTTCTGGTTTAGGAGAAATTAAATAAGAAACGATTAGATTGCGTGATGTTTTGGAAGGTAGGGTTTGAATGCAAAATTGGTCGCTTTACACTTTTATTCGTAATTCTTTGAAGGTAATGGATGAAAAAGATTTTTCAAAATTTACATTCATATAGAACTGCCAGCATATTTAGAATGTGTTGCATCATACTTTCGAAAGCATTTCAAAATTTTAATGCATACATATAGGAGGATTCGATTTAGAATCATCTTGCATGCATATTTTATGGTTAAATTGCATTACACATGGTCGCAAAGTGGATGCACACAAATTGGTTGTGTAGAATAGGACAATAGGATTTAGAATTTCGGGACGAAATTCCTTTAAAGGAGGGAAGAATGTAACAATCCGAAATTTTGGCGATATAAATTAATTATTAGAATTTCAAAAATAGAAATTTCTGCAAACGATGGAATTTTACCATTAAACTTTAACCGATGCGTTCGTCTCGGAATTCTGGTCAACTTGCATGTTTGGAGTTTCACGAACAAAGTCCGTATGAAAAAGTCATGAACGAAATACAAAAATGGACGAAAAATAAATAAGTCAAAATAATACCTTATTTATAGTAGCCTTACTAGGCAATTGACGACTCAGGCGGTCGACCATAGTGGTCGACCGGCAGTCAACCCTAGCGGTCGACCCACTGGGCGTTAAAACACCCAGTAACGGCTAGGTTTTTATAAGGTTTGGTTATAATATAATTTCGAACGAATGGACGGATATTAATTAAATTGAATCTAACGGTCCTAGGACAATTCCATTCCTAGAAATAAAGGGGTATCGCCTCATTCTTTTCCATACAAATCTGTGGGCAGCAGCGAAGCTCTGCCATTTCCCTCCTTCTCCAAAGCTAATTACTTAAATAAAAATATATTCTTATACAACAAATCAAATCCAAATCACATAAGATTGAGAGGATTATCAGATCCAATGGAAAAGAATGCAAATTAGCTCTCAACAATAGATTCTCCCCACTCTTTCTATTTTCTTATATCTCTATCGATATGGAATTTTCCCTTTTTCAGATAAGTTGTAGATTTATAAGAATTTGGGAATTGTAGGCCGAAAGGATTCAAACTTTGGATTTGGATTCTTGTGGTGAGTGAGAAATTTATATATACATTTATAATAACGTATTTATCTTGTTTGTAATAGATCCCAATTTTTATACCTATTTCTATCAGATATGTTCATTAAATTGTAGTAATTAGATTGACACCCATCAGATCTAATTGTAAACATTGTTAGAACTTGTAAATTGTAAAATGTGGTTATGCATAATATTAATTGTAGGATTATTAAATTTGTTTACAAATATTCCTACAGTTATGTTGTAAAATTATATTGCAATTATATAAAAGCACTGTAGATCTGGAAATTAGTCCCATGAAAACACCGATTAGATGTAGTTACATTCCAGATCTCTAGTTCAGTGTTGAATAATAAATTATATGAATTTGGATAAAAAGATACGATTTGTAAATTATGTGATTGTAATATTAACAGAAATATGCATATATGCATTCAATATTTTTGGGTTTTGGCTTAGTTGTTGTAAACATGATGTTTTCCTCTTTTCGAATTAAAAGGCATTATTTTGAAATCACAAGAGAAATGATAAAAAGATTGAAAAGGGAAAAGTGGTGCAAATGTACGTATAAATATAAATATACATATTTGTGCGTAATTTGCATCAACTATTCCAAATTATATATTTACATATATTTCTTATGATTTGAAAATATGTCAGTTACACTAATTTGGCATAATTTACAATAACCATAGCTAACGGTCTTTTTGTAAGATCGAAATCTTTTGGTAAGATTGAATGCAAAAAGGAATGTTTGGTTATCAATTAATCCAAAATCTATTAAGAATAAAATTATAAATAATAACTACGTTGACCACACGAAAACATAAAATATAAATATATACATATTATCTGTCCAAATCAGTGTAAAACGGTAAAATATACATTGTATGGACTGTTTGATTGTTTAGATAAGGTTCAATTATGGAATTATATGTAAATGTAATCCGTATTGAATTAATATATTTTTAGAGACCATTGGTAGCAATTATTATAATTAATTGCTATAAATAGGACCGTAAATCAATAAATAAATTTTTTAGAAAATGTTGATTGGGGAAAAGTAAATGTAATAGGATAATGGTTACAATTCCAAAATTGAATAAGATTAATGTTGTATACCCCAAATTAGTAAATTTGAATTATAATCGCATTTAGACACGACGTTAAGCTCAACTTTTGATATAAGCCTGCTTGGAACCGAGCAGCAAATCCAGCATCCACAGGTAGTCAGCTTAATGTGAGGGGTCTAATGCGTAAATATAAATGTTCTAAGGCATGGGGTTAAGTTCAACTTATGGTAGAAGTCTGCCCGGAACTGACCGGCAAATCCAGCATCCACAAGTAGTCAACTTAATGTGAGAGGCCTAGTGCATAAATATATTTGTATATAACAGTCAACCAATAAATAAATGAATAAGAATAGTAATTGTCTGTTGGTTACAACAAATAGATACTGTGGGTCTGAGATAAATAGCTGCCTTAGGAAAATATGGCTGATATTGTCATATAGGGCAATAAAAATAGAAAAAAAGGGTGTCAAAAGGGGATTAATGGATATTGATTTTTGTTTAAAAACTAAGTCCAATTAGGATATAAATCAAATAAATATCCTAGGGTAAAAGAGGATGTAACTTTCCTTATTTATATTAATGAATATAGAACTTATACTAAAAAAATAGAATTGGGCTTAGCAGGTTAATGATGAAAAATATTATTAACTATAAGACCTATGACGATAATAAATTATGTGGATAGAAACTAAATAGAAATGCGTAATGACGTAGCCCACTTTATCCTAATAGGAAAGGTACTAAGTGTTAATGGGTGTACGAACCTAATAGCCTTCGCGTATTGTCCGCTTCTGGGTCTTAAGTGGTTGGGATTAAAGAGTCCACTTGGGGATAAGCCTTTAAGTATAGGGGTCTTAAATGGCATGTATGTATAATGTCTTCCCAAACCTAAAACTAAAAAGTCAGATATGGCTACCTACCCTATGGGAAGTAGTAAGCGACTAAGGGGGTTATCCAATAAGGTCAGCTAGAAGGTATAACGAGCGATAAAATACCATCTCTCACCTTATGCAGGGAAAGGGTATATGCGTGAATGATGGATGCCTTAACTAGTAGGGCCAGTAGCTAGTGCTCTCTAGTTTATAAGAATGTGGAACGAGTTATCAAGAGGTATTAAGTGACCAATAAGTCCGCCTAGGTTCTTAAGTGATTGGGAAAATCCACCATATCTATGTTTGATATTGAGGCGGAAATAATAAAGGGAAAGTGGATGGAAAGGTATAAATGTATGTAAGAACTTCGCAGTTAGGGTTTGACTTCTCGGTCTAATAATCAATTAAATTTTAGTTTTAAAGGGCTTCCTAAATTTATGCGTAAACGTTCTATCTCGGTATTATATCTTGGAATACCACTTTGGGAAGAGTAGTAGAGCCGTGTGTAAACATCTACAAGGTTAGACTAGAATCACTAATCTTGAAAGGCATACATCTTGGGTTGAACCAAACGAGATACATCTGTGTGTTATAACATGTGTTGTATATTTCCTGTTCACCAGAATCTTGTTGTTCTGACCCCTTCCTCATTACTGCTTCCAAGGTTTCTAGAGAAGGTTGGGTTCTCACAGGTTTTTTAGTTTGGCTTTCGGTTCTCATTCTCGGTTCTCTCTCATGCTCGGTATTGGAAAAGTGACTTACTTTGAAAAAGGTAGTTACTTGAGTTAATACTAGTTTATCCTATTTTGTTTCCATTGTGGATTATCTTATCGTACTCTGATTTTTTTATGTTCATTTATTTGCAGGTACCAGATATACACGCTCCATGCTTGAACGTGTTTGAGTTTCGATTTTTTTCGAAATTTGGGCGCTGAAAATTGTGGGGTGTTGCATTTGGTATCAGAGCATAGGTTAAACTAGCAAAGGAATTAGTTAAATTCGGACTCGTGAGAGAATGTAATTCAATTTTATTTTCTGTTTTTCTTCGACTTTCTTGCTCGACTTAAATTTATTTCAACTATGAGTTAGCCGCGGGCCTAAATATATTAAAATGGGCTTTAAGCGGCTAAGAGTTGAAATATGTTGAGTTCGGGTCTCTAGCCAATTCTGTCTTACCCCACAGTATGTTGGCGATCTCGTCGTGTAGAGCATGAGGATGACATATGGTGGATTTCTGTTAATTAGAGATTCAAAACTAGAATAATATGTAATATATAATATATAATATACATATAAAAAATCTAGCTACAACCGAGATAGTCACTGTTTTTGGTTTTGGTCTTTTTTAGCAGTTCCGTTAAAACCATTTCTCGATCGAAAATCGGAAAAGTCCACGTTAGTATATCGTATGTATTTCGGAAATATAATTACGAGGTATATCCATTGTCACTTCGTTAAATTTCTAAATCTACCTTTATTGAAACATTCAATTGAGTTGGCCTTGTATTCGAGGAAATTTTATTTTGAAAACTATTTGGAGAAAACAAAAATGGGCTTCGAAAGTTTTGAAATACGGTTTCGGAAAATGGTTTTATAAAGGCCTAGCTTTATAAAGATATGGTTTTTATATTTTTAATCTATTTGTGTTGCAAAATTATAGGGCTATTGTGTAATTTTAACAAATATAATCCGATTTGTACATGGAGGTAGAAATAACAAGGAATATGCCACTAAACATAAGAATAATAAATATCTATTCCTTGTGATTTTTAGTATCCCTCTTCCTATATATATATATTGGATAATTTACTGAAATTGTCATAATTAATCCTTAACATCTTAAAACTCCAACATTTTTGAATATGAAAAGGTTTTTCCAGTTTGAAATATAAACCAGAATATATATATAATAGTAATTATAAAATGGATTTATAAATACGAAGCCGTTAGTTTATAATAAATTCCATTTTTGGAAAAGTTTTAATTTTTCTTCTAAAAGGCTAGGGAAAATCCTTCGTCCTTATTTTTTGGGTATTTGATTTTGAATCGTTTAGTTCTGCTGTCAGCTAGTAAGGGGAAATCCGTTTTAATTCTATTTCGGATTTCTAGCTGATTTCCTATTTAATTTCGTATGTTGTGTAGTCGTAGCATCGTTGTTGAGGCTATAAATCCTTGGAGTTGGTTCGAAGCTTAACTACGGTATTTAAATAGCATGGTGATGAGGATAATTATTTTTCACATTGCGGCAAATTTTAAAAGATAACGCGGGATGATTAATATTTTAATCCGGCCTAATAAGGTTAAGGTTCAATCTCTGTCCAAAGCAAATTAGTAATTGACCATTTAGCGTGATGCAAGAATGGTCAACTAGACCGAGGACTCAACCATAAAAGTTGCGTCCAAATTACCCCCTTAACTTCTTTCTTTCGTCCTCCCTTCCTCATCTTCCTGAACCATATCTCTGTAGTTCTTCTCTTTCTTTGTCGTTGCCTCGCCTCCTCCTTTTTCACACTTGTTTGCGCATTTGATCTTGCCTCACTGGTACTCCAAGATCTAATTTCTTCTCTTCCACCATTTCTTAGTCCATATTACCTACTTCCACTACCCGATCCTTCTAGTACCATTTAAGTGTCATCCTTAGGGAGATGTCATTTGGTTGGATCAGAATGAGCAAAGAGGTCTTACTATTTTAGGGCTAAGAAAATTTGATGTGGCAGTTGGACTTGCACTGATCCATTGCTTCGAGATCTTAAAATAGGATTTGTTGTTTGTGCTACACCGGCCTTTGATATACCTTGTTAGAATAGGTTCTTTCAAAAGCGATCGTCGTTTCGGGGATGAAGATTAAGCTTTCTTTGGATGGTCTTTCTGAGGAGAATCTTAGAGAGATTTTAGAGGAATCCATGTCTTATGCGGACTTATATGGTCTTTTGTTTGACCGGCTTTGGAGATTTTGCAGCAAGTATCTTTTCTTGATGTCGGTTTATGTGTTCGGGAATCTCTGTTCGAGCTGTCCATGTAGACATGTGACTCATTTAGCACATCCTTCTATAAATGGGAAGTTATGACTAGATTTGTCTCATGATGCGGGAATTAATCTTTTGTTTGATCGATGGCGTAACCATCATTTACTGTCGCATCATATTCGATTCAGCTTGTTGCTCTTGTGTGTAACGACCCGCATTTTTGGCCGTCAAATATTTAATTTATTTATTTTAAATATCATATTGGGAATATAATGAAATTTAATATTTAATTCGTTATTAAAAACGAAGTTGAACGTTATAATTTATATATATAATATAAATCGAGCTTGAAAATGGCGTGCAGTTCGTGAAATGAAGTTTTGAACTTCAACTGAGAATACAGAGTCCGATATAAGTCGGATTTCTGTGAAACAAGACACGTTGGAGCCGTATTGGCGATAGCTTTCATATGAAAGAGAAAAATCCAGATTTCGTGTTATAGTTTGATATTTATGGGCAAATCAAATTTTGAAATAGTCGCTATGGAAAATCGTTATTAAATTATAGGCCTTTAAAATGGCCGTTTTGCAAACGGACTCAGATTTCGACGAAATCAGTTTCATTAGAACCGTATCGCTAAATTATTGTCAGAAAGTCAAACGGCGTGGCAAACAGAAGTCAATCGTGGTTAGTTTCACTTGTTACTTTGCAACGAAGTTTCGTTAGTTAATAAAATATTTATTTGTCTTCATAATAAACACCCTAAATATAGACGCACAACTACCCTAAGCTGTTATGTTATATTTTCAAATCAATATGTATAGCCAGTCTTGCAACGTGTCTCTGAACATCACCGTGCTTCCCAAGTTCTATAGCGACTGAAATCCTTTGCACATACCTCATTTGAAATTTCACATCATCCTCACTGATCAAGCCGCCGACATCTACCTCTCTTCCATGTACTTTCACTTCAAGGCTTCAAATCAACAGTCGACTTGTAGTTGACAACACATACATCTGTACCAAGACTTTGCCTTGGTTGTAATTGTTGAAACTGCAGACGCTTGCTCGTCCATTCACACAGCTAGAAAGATCTACTCGTACCTCAAAATCACACATCTACACTTCCCCTACCCTGTCTCTCCCTCTCGCCTACATTGTCATTTTTTTCTTGAGCGTGACCAGACAATGGCATGGAAAAACTAACACATTATCACCCAGCTACCCGAACAGGCCTATGAATCAACATCTCCAGCTAGCATTCGAAACAGACCTCACCTCACACAACTGCACATAACGTCCTGTCTTAATTAAAAACACTTACACACAGCTTGATAAGAAAACTCATGCAGCTATCGAGTACATATTGCTTCAGAAACCCATCTCTTGTCTACTCCTATATCTTCCAAAATGCACAGCCGTCCTGAATTCTACAAACCTACCTTGTACCAACTGATAAGACGTCATTCTTATCTTCTTATACCTTCAGCTATAAATACAAACGTGCCTTCGCATTTTCTTTTGAGGAATATTAACTTGCGAGCTCCATTATGAAGAAAAAAACCGTAAATATATATATATATATATATATATATATGCAAAGAAGGGATGAAGAAGCATATGGGGTAAGAAGCAAGAATGGTGAGAAGTGGGACTGGCGAAAAGAAGGTTGGGGAAGAAATTTGTAAACGTGAGCAGGGTTCTGGTGCATGCGAACAGGAAATAGAGGGGGGGACTGGGTTGGTACGGTAGAATAAGGGAATGCATGGCGTTGGGTCATTGAGAGGAGTAGGGTGCGGCGTTGGGAAGTTAAGCAAAGGAGGGACGATGCAGTATAGTGGGGAACCAAAAGCATATTACTTGTACAGTATGTTTAACATGATATAGGGTATGATATTGAAAGTTAGGGATTTCATTAGCAATTTAATTTATATTAAAACAAACATGAATTGATGCAGGAGAGGCATAGCTGAACAACCGTGAGTAACAATTCATGAGGACGAGAAGCAGTGGTAAGGAGAAACGAAAAGGGCACGCGAGAAGAAGCCTGGAAGAAGTTGCAAAGAAGGATCGGCCTGACCGAATACAAATGAAGTAATTGAATTAATTAGACTTTAATTAAGGAAGGAAAATATATTGTTAATTAAACCATGGATATTTTTCTTGGCAGCGTTCATTTGCGGGAGGGACCGAAAGATAACCTAGTTAACTAGAGGAGAAGGAATCAGACTGTGGACTTCTAATTTTTACTAAACAATGTGACCCAAACAAAAGGCATTAGCTGAAACGTTGAACGCTCCATTTTGGAATTGATAAAGACAGAATTGGACAAGTCTGGAAGCAATTGGATTTTTAATCAAATTAAACACTCGTTTAATTTGATTAAACTCAACCGTCTGAACATTGAATCAAATCGAGGTGAGTTAAACTCACTCAGTTTTCCTATTTATATTTTATATAAATTGGGTTCTTTATTTTATGTGCTCTGCTTGCTGATGGTCGCCTGTTTGCTAGTTATACCTTTGTTTGTTGATTTAACTGATGAAATTAAACTGTGTTTAATTTCGATGAAATACCAAATCGTTATTTTTAACGATTGATTCCAATAAAGGTAACTCACCTTGGTTGGTCACGTTTATTTATAAACGTGTTTAAATGGTTGAATCGTTTGAACTGCTTGTGGTTGATGTTGAATGGTTGCTATTTAGTGTTGTCAGTTAAACAAAACTGAATGGTCTGATTTGTGATAACCATTTTGAATACCGGGAAGAACAGGTTGGAGGGATCCAACCGGATTCCTCAATATATATTATTTATTTTCATATTATCAACATATGAACTGTTCTGGTTGGGTGATTGATTTGATTGTTGATGTTTGACTGAAATTTCAACATCTGTTTGTTTAAACCAATGGGCGATATTGGTTTAGTATTTGGCAGCGTATGGCCTATAAAATCAATCGTTGTATAAATATTGATTCACCGTCAAGTGAATCGATAGAGATGAAGTTATAAAGTTTATTTTATAACTGAAGTTAGATTTTGAAAAATATTATTTTGAATAAAAGTTATTAAGGAGAAATAAATAAATATTTTATTTATTTAAGACTTGAGTTATTATTAAGTTATTTTATAAAGTTAGTTCTGATGTTAATCAGATTTACAAATATGAGAATGAAAAATGATTCGAATGGTAAACTTTGATAATTGTTTTGTAAATAAAACAATTAAGGGAAATTATTTGAATTAATTATATTTTTAATAAATTTAAAGTGAGGATTAATTAGAATCGGTTAGCGAGATAATCGAGTTTTGGGTTAATTAAATCGACCCGTTTGAATTGGAATTGTTTATCAAATATGTGTGTTTTGATTAAAAGGTTAAATGAATATCGTTTAAATTTAAATAAGATTTTAAAAGGGATTTACCATTTAATTTAGTTAATAAAGGAATTAACTATAAATATAGTTATTGATTGAATTAAATTATTATTTTAATTAATAATAATTCAGAAAATTACCTTTGAATGGAAATGCATTTAAAAAGTAATCGAAGTAAAATGAATTCAAGTGGAATGGTGAAGGGAATTGTGAACGGGTTTTATATTTAAAACCGAATTTTTATAACAAAGTTATAAAAAAGGAATTTCAAGTGGATATAATAGCCTGAAAAGAATGTTACTTAATTAATTGAATTAAGTAAAAGGGAGTTTAAAATAAAAGGGGTTTATAATAAACCAGGTATGTAAATGAGATTTTAGGTGTAAAAGCGTTAATATTAAATTAACGTCTTTTGGAAATGAAATCAAGTAAAATAGGGAGAATTGAAATAAGATTTCCAAAGTGGGGAATGGTCGAAAGATTTGATGGAGATTGGTAATAGTGAAATGGGTTAAAGATTTGGTCGAAGGGTTGTATAATCAAATACGATTTAAAATGGGATTTGTTTTTTTTTAGACTGGAATGGAATATTGGTGTTTGGATTTCAACTGATATCTATCTGTGGATAGGAACGTTGTTTGATCAAGGTCTGAGAGGTAATTAAAATACCCCAACTTGAACAACATCGGGATTATCTGAAGATGATATTAGTTGGTAATCGTAAAAGAGATTCATGATAATACAACGAATGTTTTGAAAGGGGAATTGAGTGGAAATTATATATGGTTATAAGTCATTAATCTAAGTATTATAATGTAATGGTTCTGAGGACATTGGTATATAAGAATATAGTTATTCGAGATAGAGTTGGCCAACCATAGTATTCAAGATGAGTTGCCATTTCATACGACTGCTAGCGAAATTCGCAGGGCTGCAGATAGCCTACGGCGGTCGGATGTTTCCTGAGGGAATCAGGCGTAACCATTGTGATTGCTGCGATCTAGAGTCAAGCTAATGGAGTGAAGTCGAATATTAGTTAATCGATTAGAGTTAAATCAAATTAGAGTTATTCAATTATCGTATTATCAAAGATTGAAATTAGAAGTTTTTAAAAGTAAATCCGTTTGTTAAAGGCTAAGTGATGCTGAATACTAAACTAGTGAACTCAGTGGAGTGTCATGTTTGAAACACTGATTATTTTTGATAGTTAAAACACCGACTGTCAAATCATGTCCAATACGATTGTTGGTATGGAAAGACCGGGATCGAATTTATATTCGAAAACCATTCCGACCAACAAATACGTGAAGATATCAGAAGATGATCGAGATGGTGCGGTGAAGACCGTGGATTTTCACAAACGGAAGAACCACTAATCTTCTCTGCCTGGCAAGCAGAGTAAAGCTGTGATTCTGTCGTGATTGGAATCTACGGGTTGCAAGGACTCCTCGCTACTGATCCATGGGGTGATTCCTATATTGGATGCGGTAGGAGAGTGCCTTCAGTTCATCCTGTTCCTGGATGACTTGTATGGACGAGTGTCTGACAGAGTATTTCCAAAGGATCACGTACGTTGATTTCTTCAAACGTATGATAGTTGTTGGCGGGGAGTTGCCGTTCTCTTAGCTTCCAGTTAGAGTATTTTTGTGGACGTCAATTAGTGATATCTGACGGATTTGACGATGTGGCATTCAAAGTGAATGGTGACCAGATGATCAGAAGTTAATTCTGGCCTCAAGCCTCATCAACCGGGAAATGACAAAAATCGGGCAGGCAGCATGGCTATGTGGGTCGCTCCCATTAGGGTGTATGATCACCTATCTAGAGAAAATCCTATTTGCTTCTTTAATCTATGTTTCGATGATGTCCCTTTCCGGGCAGACGGTTGCTGATCCTAACCGTCGGTGATATACATTCGATACTCTCAAGCGAAATGAGGGGTCGGTCATGTGAGGGCCGGGTTGCAAGAAGTTCTTGTTGAACCCAGTGTATTCGTCTCTAGAGATACACTATCGGAAGGTGGACCCATACCTTGTCAAGTCGGAATCCAATTCCCAATAAGCGCCTGCGGGTTTTGATTGTATTTTATATATGTGGAGCGTGAGATGCAAGCGTTCCACTAGATTGTTAATTACTTGTATTTAGACATTATTATAATATCAGACAAGATATTAGTTTCAAAAATGTTTTGGGTTATCGTAAGGTAAAAACCGTCCGTGTTTATGTGTGGATTTGGTCTTACGATTATCCTTTTCTTTTGAAAAGATTTTGGACTCTAAAATCATGATTGGATGATTTACCCTTATTACTGTGCGAGTTTATCTCACTCTGGTTCACCAGACTGACCCGGTGTTTTGTAAATGCTCGGGTTAGCCCGGAGTGTACAGGTTCAGGTTAGCGACTGCTATGAAGAGACGAGCTGGAAGAGTCCAGACGTATGATATTACTACTATTCCGCTGTGTGTTGTATATGGGAACAGGCTATTATAACTGTCCCATTGTATGATGTACTCTGATACTGTAAGTGTTTTTTTTTAAAAGCTTTCAATAAAGATTATTTCTGTATTATATTTTGTTCCGCTGCGATGTGAGATTCTGTGGTGTCGTGTTCTTCTTCTTCTTCTATTCTAATATTTCTTTCTTATCTATTCTCACCCTCTAACTTCTTTCTATTAATGATCTGGAATGTTCGATATCTGAATGGTCAACACGGTAGTTTGATGTTGATTTTCGGAGTCGAAAATCCCAGTTCGTTACATTGTGTGTTTCTCACGGAGTTGTTTTCTATAAATTCACCTATCCATTTTGTCTTTAGGCAATACTGAGTGGATTTCCATGAGAAGCAGTTTTGTGGTAGGTTTCTTTTCTCATCGCAAATTCTCTTGAAGAAGATGTGGTGATGTGGAAGCCTCCAATAACACCAGCAGTGTTTGTAACATGAGACTAAGCATCTTGCTACCATGATATGGTTAATTAAAGATCATAAAAATTGGTTTGAGCTCCAGCCATGGAGCAAGACATCTTACTATTTATAGCAATTGTTTCGGGAGTTTCGGTGTTGTTGTCGTCTTTGTTGTTTTCCATTTCCAGCATCTGGTTCTAAGCTTTGTGATGATTCATACTTGTAACTGTTAATGTTGTTTAAATAGCATGACTTAGGTTAATGAGATTTCTATGTTTGGAGATATTTGTGTCATTCACGCATGCAATAGTTGAAAAGCACTGTAGATCTGGAAATTAGTCCCATGAAAACACCGATTAGATGTAGTTACATTCCATATCTCTAGTTCAATGTCGAATAATAAATTATGTGAACTTAGATAAACAGATACGATTTGTAAATTATGTGATTGTAATATTAAAATAAATATGTCTGTTTGTATTCAATATTGTTGGGTTTTGGTTAGTTGTTGTAAATACGTTGCTTTCCTCCTTTTGAATAAAAAGACACTATTTTGAAATCACAAGAGATATGATAAAAAGATTGAAAAGGGAAAAAGGTGCAAATGTACGTATAAATATAAATATACATATTTGTGTGTAGTTTGCATCAACTATTCCAAATTAAATATATTACGTATATTTCTTGTGATTCGGAAATATGTCAATTACAGTAATTTGGCGTAATTTAAAATAACCATAGCTAACGATCATTTTGTAAGATCAAAACCTTTGGCAAGATTGAATGCAAAAAGGAATGTTTGGTTGTCAATTAAGCCAAATCATTTAAGAATGAAATTATAAATAATAACTATGTTGACCACTCAAAAACATAAAATATAAATATATAAATATTATTCGTCCAAATCAGCGTAAAACGGTAAAATATACATTGTATGGAATGTTTGGATAAGGTTCGATTATGGAATTATATGTAAATGTTATCCATATTGAATTAACATATTTGTAGAGACCATTGGCAGCAATCAATATAATTAGTTTCTATAAGTAGGATCGCAAATCAATAAATAACAATTGTAACCAATGTTGATTGAGGAAAAGTAAATACGATAGGGTAATGGTTACAATTCCTAAGTTAATTAGGATTAATGCTGTACACCTCAAATTAGGAAATTTAAATTATAACCGCATTTAGACACGAGGTTAAGCTCAACTTGTGGTATAAGCCTGCCCCGAACCGACCGGTAAATCCAGCATTCACAGGTAGTCATCTTAATGTGAAGGGTCTAATGCGTAAATATAAATGTACCAAGGCATAAGGTTAAGTCCAACTTGTGGTAGAAGTTTTCCCGGAACCGACTGCCAAATCTAGCATCCACAAGTAGTCAACTTAATGTGAGAGGCCAAGCACATAAATATATATATGTATATAATAGTCAACCAATAAATAAATGAATAAAAATAGTAATTGTCTGTTGGGATACAACAAGTAGATACCTCGGGTCTGATAAATAGTTGTCTTAGGAAAATATGACTGTTATGGTCATATCGGGCAATAAAAATAGAAATAAAAGAAAATGGGTGTCAAAAGGGGATTAATGGATATTGTATGTCTTTTAAATACCAAGTCAAATAAAGAAAGTAATCAAATAAATATCCTAGGGTAAAAGAGGATATAACCTTCCTTATTTATATTAATGAATATATAGCTTATAATAATAAAAAATAGAATTGGGTTTAGTAGGTTGATGATGAAAAATATTATTAACCATAAGAACTCGTGATGATAATGAATCGTGTGGAGAGAACCTAATAGCCTTCGCGTATAGTCTGCTTTCTAGATCTGAAGCGGCTGGGGTTGAAGAGTCCACCTGGGGATAGGTCTTTCAGTATAGGGGTCTTAATTGGCATGTATGCATATTGTCTACCCAACCCTGAAAACTAAAAACGTCAGATATGGCTACCTACCCTACGGGAAATAGTAAGCGACTAAGGGGGTTATCCAATAAGGTTAGCTAGAAGGTATAACGAGCAATAAAATACCATCACTCACCTTATAAGGGGCAAGGGTATACGCGTGAATGACGGATGCCTTAACTAGTAGGGCCAGTAGCTAGTGCTCTCTAGTTTATAAGAATGTGGAACAAGTTGTCAAGAGGTATTAAGTAACCAATAAGTCTTCCTAGTGTCTTAAGTGATCGGGAGAATCCACCCTATCTATCACTGTTAGTGAGGTGGAAACAATAAAGGGAAAGTGGATGGAAATGTATATATGTATATAAGAACTCCGTAGTTATGGGCTCACTTCTCGGTCTAATGATCAATTAAATTATAGTTTTAAAGGGCTTCCTAAATATATGCACAAACATTCTATCTCGGTATTATATCTTGGAATACCACTTTGGAAAGAGTAGTAGAGTCATGTGTAAACATCTACAAGGTTAGGCTAGAATCACTAATCTTGAAAGGCATACATCTTGGGTTGAACCAAACGGGATACATCCGTGTATTAGAATCAGTGTTGTACATTTCCTATTCACTAGAGTCTTGTTGTTCTGACGCCTTTTTCATTAAAACCTCCCAGGTTTTTAGAGAAGGTTGGGTTATCAATGGTATTTTAGTCTGGCTTTCGGTTCTCGTTCTCTCTCATGCTCGAGATTGGCTAAGTGACTTACTTCGAAAAAGGTAGCAACTTAAGTTAATTGTAATGTCCCGTATTTTCGATGATATAATAATTAATTAATTTAATTATTTAATTTGTGATTTAGAGAATTAAAGGGTTGTTTAATTAAATAATATTGAATATTTAATTAATTTAAATAATAGAATAATATATTTAATTCCGAGATTTTCGGAAATAGTGAATTGACAATATAATGTGAACTGGACAATTTAAAATATTTAATTCAGCTTAGAATTTGAATTAGAATAATGAATATATTATTTGAACGAAAGTTGAATGTATAATTTATATTATAATTAAAATCGAGCTCCAAATGACGCGATAGTTCGCAATTTGGCGATTTGAACTTCAACTGAATATACAGGGTCCATTTTAAATCGGATTTCGGTGAAACAAGAAACTGGTGAAGTATATTTTTCTAATGAAAGAGAAAAATCAGGATTTCATCGTGTAGATTTTGATTTATGTTCAAATCAAGTTTTAGAAAAGTCGCTATGGAATTCCTTTATAATTTATATTGATTTATTTATATTTTGAAATGGATTTTAAATATAAATCGAATATCGATGTAACACTGGATTTGGAATATTGAGTTATAAATCCAATTGGAGCTGTATAGTACTCTATTGTGAATATATACGATAATATTTATTTTTAAATATTTAATTTAATTATTTTTAAATATATTTATATATTTAAATGGGTTATTTAGAGCTTTAAAAATATCCAGTTTTGCAAATGATCTCTGTTTTTGACGAAACTAATTTTTTTGGATCCGCAATATTAAATTATTGCTAGATTTCAATTTTCGTGATACTCAGAGTTAGTGTGAGGTCGTATGGATTTTTAATGTGAAAAACAGTCAGTATTTTGATGGTTAAAAATATGATGTGTGAGCAAATGGAGTCGGAATTTGACGAAACCGGTTTCGTTGGGTCCGGAATGTCCAACTGTAGCTGCATGTCCAGTTTCATTGAATTTGGGTATCATATGTGATCACGGGAATTTTTAAGGGATAAATAAAAGCAGAAGTACAATATAAATTAATATTTTTTTCGAATATAAAAAATATTAAAATTCCTCTATAAATACCTTCACTATCCTTAACCTAATTTACATTCTCTGGTCAACCAAAATTTCCGCCGTTCTCGTTTCTTCTTACAGCTAAAATTTCATCTTTGGAAATTCAAACAAAATCAAAATATAATGCTACAAATTCCAATTCATATATTTCGGGGATCGTTAGGGCAAGGGTTTTAAGCCCGTATCATTTGTTTTCGACTCGATGTAATTTCAGAAACTCCGAAAGCTTACAATAGAAACTAGGGTTGGATTTTTAAGGAGCTCAGTTTGTTGATGTTGAAATTCGAGTTCATATTCGAACTTGCGACGGAGAGGAGCATCATCGGTGCATTTTTAAGTGGATTTGGGGGATATGGTTGTCACGACTACTGCTACAGCCGAGATGTTGGATTTTGACAAGGACCGTCGAGTTTGGTTTGAGGGAGCGGGGAGTGTAGAGTTCGGGAAGGTGAGCACGTCGGTGATATTGGTGATGGATTTCATGGAGGGACGTGGTGGTAAAGGGGATGGGAAGTCACGAAGTACCTGTTAATGGAAGGAGCATGGTTCGCGAATTTGTACTGAGGAAGAAAGGTGTTTGACCGGACCTGGGTACTAACGAATGGGCTTGGGCCGATGGTGTTAAGGGTGAGGCCCGTTTAAAGTAAATGTTTGGTTTAAATTTAATTTAAATGTATTTAAACTACGAAATTGAATAACTTTATCATACGATACCGGTTTTCAGCGAAATAAAATCCATCGGGATCATATGGACGACAGCTACAAAATGGAACTGACTGGGAGTGGATTGGAGCTCGTTACAATTTATAGTAAAATAAATTATCAGAATCAAATCAGCGACAGTTATTCGTTATTTAACGATGAACTGTCAAGGTGAGTAAAACTCACCAACTCTACCAGTTATATTTTTAAAACGTATATTTAGAACTGATAAATGGTGATTGATTGCTGTGTATTGACTGTTTGGTTGAACTGCTAAGTAATTGGTCAAAATATAGACCTGGTTATGTATATATATATATATATATATATATATATATATATAAATTGATTCTGTTTAGCAGAATATTTCAAAGTGAAATGGAATTGATGTTAATTGTATTATTTAACATCTGTGGATGCAGGGAAATAGGTCGGAGGAATCCAACTAGATTCCTCAACATTTTTTTACTGTTTTTCATATATTGTAATATATGATGTGATATATAATCTGTGTTGATTACGTGTGTTGAATGATATCGATCATTGTTATTTGGTATTTTAAATACCATAAGAAATATTGGAATGTAGAAAAGGGGATTTTCAAAGTGTATTTTGAAAATAAATTATTTATATAAAATCAATGGATTTTATATATAAAAAGAAAAGGATTTTTTAAAGAATATAATTATAAAATCAAAGAATTTGAGAAATATAAATATTTTTGAAAATAAATAGAAAAAGAAATATTTGTGAAAACAAATAGAAAAGGAAATATTTGTGAAAACAAAGAGAAAAGGAAAATATTTGTGAAAACAAATAGAAAAGAAAATATATGTGAAACAAATAGAAAAGGAAATACTTGTGAAAACAAAGAGAAAAGGAAAATATTTGTGAAACAAATATAAAAGAAAAATACATGTGAAACAAATAGAAAAGGAAATATTTGTAAAATAAAATAGGAAGAGAAATATTTGTATAACAGTTACAAATAGAATTGAAAAGAAAATATTTGTAAAACATTTACAAATAGATTAAATGGAAATATTTATTTAGAAAATAAATAGAGTTATAAAAGGAATATTTACTTAAGAAATATATAGAAGTATAAAAGGATTATTTATTTAGGAAATAAATAGAATTATATAAAGGAAATATTTATATGAAATAAATATAGACAAATAGAAAAGGAAATATTTGTAAAACAAATAGAAAAGGATGCATTTGTAATCGAATAGAGTTAGTCGAATAGAGTTATCAAATATAATTTATTCGAATAAGAGAGAAATAGAATATGAGTTATTCAGTTGGAGTTAATCGATTAGAGCTAATCGATTAGAGTTAATCGATTTGAGTTAATCAATTAGAGTTAACCAGTTAGAGTTAACCTGTTAGAGTTAACCAGTTAGAATTAACCAGTTAGAGTTAATCAATTAGAGTTAATCGATTAGAGTTAAATCGAATTAGAGTTATCCAAATAGAGTTAATCGAGTTAGAGTTAGTCGAGTATTAGTAAATTGGAACGAGAGATTTTCGAATATAGTTATTCGAAAGGAGATACCGAATATTGTTATTCGAAGAAATGAGATATCGAATATAGTTTATTCGAAAAGAGATATCGAATATAGTTTATTCGAAAGGAGTAATCGAATATTTGTTATTCGAAGTGAGTTAATCGAATATAGTTTATTCGAATCAGAGAAAATCGAATATAGTTATTCGAAGAAAGGAGTTAATATATAATTTATTCGAAGGAGTTAATCAAATATTAGTTATTCGAAGAGAGAGAATCGAATATTAGTTATTCGAGGAGAGTTGATCGAATATTAGTTATTCAAGGATAGTAAATCGAATATAAGTTACTCGAAAGGAGTTAATCGAATATTAGTTATTCGAAGGAGTTAATCGAATAGAGCTTAGAGTTATCAATTAGAGTTATTGGATATAGTTTATTCAAATAGAGTTAAAGGAGTTAATCGAATATAGTTTATTCAAATAGAGTTAAAGGAGTTAATCGAATATAGTTTATTCGAATAGAGTTAAAGCATTTAATCGAATATAGTTTATTCGAATAGAGTTAAAGGAGTTATCGAATATAGTTTATTTGAAAGGAGTTAGTCGGATATAGTTTATTCAAAAGGAGTTAAGTGATAAGAGTAAATGAATTAAAGTTAATCCAGTTAAAGTTAATGGAGTTAGGGCTAATTGATTTGAGTTAATCGAGTTATATTTTGGAGTTAGATATTTCAGAAGTAGGAATTATAACGCTATTATTATAATCAAAGGTTTTTCAATAAAGAAGTGGATTCGTAAATAGAATCTAAGAGTTACGTCAGGAAGTTGTTAAAGATTTAAAAGGTGAACCTTGTCTATTTCGAAGTTAGAAATGTTGTTCAGTTAAGGTCTGAGAGGTAGTTATACCCCAACTTGATTGGCTTCGTTTTTAACTAAGGAATGTTTAAGGTTCGATAGTGAAGGTTGGTTAAGTGAAATTAGTTAATCAATGTAATGTTTTGAGTTGGCATAATGATGTTTTATTTACACATCAGTTTAAATCCAATGAAGGAGTTTTGAAATGTTTTCCAAATAAGAATCAGAAATGTTTTCTAAATTTAGAAAATAAGAATTTATGTATATATATGGAAATAGGAAATAGGTAAACGAATAAATTAATTGTAGCGACCCGAACTTCCCCGGTCTCCGAAGAGATGAGAAAGAACGAATTACTGTGAGGACAAGACAAAACAGAACGCAGACGGAAGAACATTTCATTGCTATTACAACAATTCCATCAGATACAAGAATATACAGAGTATAAATGAATAAATACATTGGATAAATATCAGAGATTACAATAAATTACATAGCAGCGGAAAATAATACAAAGCACAACTGAAGGTGATATATGGATACAGAGCTTTCCGGATATCATTCCAGCTGTAAACCAGGATCCTGTGAATATAAATCTGCAAAACCAAAACTACTAGCTGCCCGTGCGGAAAATAGGGGCACCCAGAGTTTAGGTTAAAACAATAAACTCCAGGTCAGTCATGTGACCGGTGTGAGAACTAAAACAGTTATTTAAACTTTACTTTAAAAGAGAGTAATTCAAGGGACCACGCCGTATAACACGGAATGGGTTTCCTCCCTAGAATACTAGTGCATAGAATTAACAGCGCAATGCTTTTTCGGAAAATGAAGCTATTATAAGACCCAGGTCCCATCACACAATGCAACGCAAGCCGGAGGATAGGGTTTTCCCTTATAATAGCCAAACATGCTTGGTACGTTTAAAACAAATCATTTGATACTATAATAAGTGTATAGTGTCAAAACATTTCAATCATAAATATCAATCATAGGCGGCATGGGTACCATCTATCATGTCGCCATACTAGTTCTACAATTAAAACCGCAATACACGTATTGGAAATTGGATTTCCGTCATGAGTCGAGGCAAGGGGCAAGCTCCTCTCCGCTTCGAGACACTCTAGCAAATGCTCAGGACTACACACTCTGGGCAGCCACTTGGATCGGTTGGGCCGGTCCTCACTTACGTTAGAGGATTAGTTATTCCTGAACACACGTTTCCCGGTCCTTACAGACCTATAATCGAGGCGCCTCATTTCAACAACCACAAAGGTGAAAAGTATATAAATGTCAGGGCTGGTAAGTCACTGACACCACCAAAGCTAGAAAGAAACGTCGTTTTCTCCCAACGGCCCGTATCCCGTTTTTAACTCATACCGAGGTGTGAGGCTCGCGAATTCACGTTATACACAAAGCTACGCCACAAAGGCTGTGCTTTGATCATCAACCATAAGACTTTTCTTTTCAACAAAAGCCTTGATCATTGCATCTCAGCGTGCCACACAGGCAATTCTTGCCATGCGACTGATGTCCATCGATATACAACCTCTGAGCTCGTACGTCTCAGAGAAGGGCGTTAAGCAAAAGAATAAATTCTCCGCCGCCAAATAGATGTATATTTAATAGAAATAAATCAACACAGAATAAAATCCAATGTCAGACACACAATCCATTTACAAGTTCGTTCTGGGTCTGAACGAAACCGGAGGCACTTTCCTCGCATATCCATCCACCTCCAAGTACGTCTGGACGACCACCAACTATTTCCATCCTCTTGGGTGTACAGCCCAATCAGGATCGTCAGTAATAATCCAAACGATGTGAAGACTTCCGGTCTTCGACCACCGTCTTCATCTTCGACATATCGTCGAATTGGTTATTCAGAATGGGTATAAACCCGGACTTTCCGAACAACCCGCGTATATTAAAAACAAATGTTACACAAACACAACATACGCCTCATTCCAATTCAGAATATTCTTTTATTCACCAAATCACATTTTTAGGGAAAGGTTCCCATTAATTTTATCCAAGATAAATTCTTTCGAATTTATCCTTTAATCTTCCTTTGGATGTCATTTCAAACCAAATTATGGTTTTCTAAAACTAGTCGAGATTAGCGCACCACACCGAAGTAATTATTTATTTTATTCCCCAATCCCAACCTATTCATCCCATGAAGCAAAACTGGTAATACTCCATATCTAATACTATGGTGTTATCGGTAAGATTAATTACCATTTCACGTTCAAATCTAATTAAAGATTTAACTATGGCTTTGGAGCAAAACTGGCGATACTCCATTCTCGCTCATTTCTAAATTTGATAATTTAGATTATAGATTTACATTTCAATCTAATTGCAGATTCGTTAAAACTCCTTTTTCTGGGTTAAAGAACTAGGTGTTATTTAAAACACAGTTCACGACAAACCCAAATCACATTCTATTTATTATCGGGTTAAAGAACTAGTGTTATTTAAAACACCGTTCACGATAAACCCACAAATCAATTCTAGTTCAATTTAATTCAAATATATTAGGAATTCCGATTATTTAAAACCCCTTTTTAAATCTAATTTATTTATTTAAAAACAAATCGGGTTTTAAATTTAGTTCAAACTAGTTCATTTTGATAAAAACTATTTTTATCTTTTCAAATATGGAGTTTTTCATCCCAAATTTTTCCCAAATCATTTCTTAGGATTTTACACAAATTATTGATATTTTTAATAATTTTATCAAGGCCCGTACAGTCGATTTCCATCAACGGCCATCGAACTGCACTTACAGCGACCTTTTTCGAATTTGATTTGGATGTATCCCGAAATCCAACCATTAGATTTTGAATTTCTAATATTCGTTAGAAATCTCTTTTCGATACGAACCCAACGGTTCCGGTTTTAGGAGAATCCGACGGTCGGATCTCCCGTAATGTCCGTTTGAAATAAATGGTCGAAATTCACGAACTACCGCGGCGCAGCGCGTTCTATTCAGGCCATTATATTATATATATATATAATATATATAATATATATTTCGTCGATTACGATTCAAAACGAATTTTATAAATAGTTTTGAATTCGTTTCAAAACAATTTCAACCTTTATTTCAAATTCAAATCAAATTTGAATTTTTCCTTATAAATTTGTTTAAAAATTCTTTTCTATTCAATTCAAATTCGTTTCCTATTCGATTCAATTCAAATTGGTTTTCTATTCCATTCAATTCAAATTGGTTTTCTATTCGATTCAATTCAAATTGGTTTTCTATTCGATTCAATTCAAATTCGTTTTCAATCCCATTCGAATTCAATTTTCTTTTCAAATCAAATCAAATTCAATTTGAATCAAATTCATTTTTCTTTTCAAATCAAACTCATTATATACTCAATACAATTCGAATTCGTTTTATATTCGATTCATTTTGAAATCGTTTTATATTCAATTCATTTCGAAATCGTTTTATATTCAATTCATTTCGAAATAGTTATATATTCAATTCATTTCGAAATCGTTTTATATTCAATTCATTTCGAAATCGTTTTATATTCAATTCATTTCGAAATCGTTTTATATTCAATTCATTTCGAAATCGTTTTATATTCAATTCATTTCGAAATCGTATTATATTCAATTCATTTCGAAATCGTTTTATATTCAATTCATTTCGAAATCGTTTTATATTCAATTCATTTCGAAATCGTTATATATTCAATTCATTTCGAAATCGTTATATATTCAATTCATTTCGAAATCGTTTTGTATTCAATTCATTTCAAAATCGTTATATATTCAATTCATTTCGAAATCGTTATATATTCAATTCATTTCGAAATCGTTATATATTCAATTCAAATTACATTTCAAAATATGCGATTTTGAAATCACTTTTCAATATTCATTTCAAAATGAATAAAATCGATATAAATATCGTTCACGTCAAAATGGCGTCAATCTAATCAACACGGCTTCATATATTCTTTTATTCTATTCAACAAATGAATATTTATTTTTGTCAACACACGACTAATCTCAACGAATGAGTACTGTCCACGTGTGACTATTTTTGTTAAATTATTTCGTTCAACACATGACTAATCTCACGAATGAGTACAGTCAACACATGAACCTTTATTTTATAGTGATAAAGATATAAAATTTTATTATTAAAATATTTCGTTCAATACATGACTAATCTCACGAATGAGTACAGTCAACACATGAACCTTTACTTTATAGTGATAAAGATATAAAATTTTATTATTAAAAATTTCGTTCAACACATGACTAATCTCACGAATGAGTACAGTCAACACATGAACCTTTACTTTATAGTATTCTTTATCTTCTAAATTGGAATGAGGCCCAATCAATCACCATATAAAATTAATTATATGGATTTTCATACAACACATGTATATAATAGCATTGAAAAATAATCAACCATCAACCAAAGTGCACTACACTGTATAAGCATCAAATATAGATATCTAACGCTTATAACAGCCTGTCAATCAATCGATCGACATATTTAATCAATCAGGATGAGTGAACTTCATATTTCATCCCAACACCCATGTGGGGTTTCAAATCAACAAACGCATATTTTATTTGTGCAGTTGGGCGATGTGTAAAATTTATCGACCCAATCAATGTCATTCAAATAGGTGTACATAAACAAACCGTCCAGTTTGTAAATGAATATTTATTTATTTATATTCACGTTAAAAATTATATTTTTAACGACAAAACATTTTATTTTAACTTATGAATTTCTATTCAGTTCATTCTTTAAATAAAATGATATTTTTATTTTTCTAAATTATTTTAGAAAATTTCGGCGGCATAACGGCACGATACTAGAAACGGGACGAGGTCTAGCCTTATCCTCGGACTAGTGAAGGCCCACGCCATTCACATATCAATCAAATTTACCAAACAACCAAATTCAAATCAAATCATCTAACTAATTTATGCAACCAAACAAACAAGTCCATGGTCTGTGGACGATTGTGTCGGGTGTTACTAAACACCGTCTGCATCCTAGTATATATATATATATATATATATATATATATATAACTAGAAGAAGAAATTGAAAGGTGAGAAATTCTCACCGATAGCTATCCAAACATCTTGACTCTTCTTTGATAGAAATCTTCATCGTTCCCACCTTTTGTCGCTTTCGTTGCCCGTATTCACTACATATGTAAAATTGAATTTTTAATTCGCTATTCAATATATAAAAATCGAATTTTTATTATACCATTCAATATATAAAAATCGAATTTTTATTATACTATTCAATATATAAAAATCGAATTTTTATTATACTATTCAATATATAAAAATCGAATTTTTATTTTGCTATTATATAGATAAAATTTATATTTTATCACGCTATTTCTCACATAAAGATTTCGCCTTTTTACATATAAAGATCTCGCCTTTTCAAATACATAGATTTCTACTTTTCAAACATTTTTATTTTTCTACACATATAAAGATGATATTTCTAATATCATCTATCATGTAAAAATTATATTTTTAATTCTCTACATAAACAAAAATCATATTTTTATATCATCTAGATAGTAAAGACTATATTTTTAATACTTTAAAAATATAAAAATCATATTTTTCCCCAACAAAAATCAAAGCTTTACCATGTTAAAAATTCTACCTTTGCAGTTTTAAAAATCCTATCTTTACTTATTTAAAAATACTATCTTTACTGATTTAAAAATACTATCTTTACTGATTTAAAAATACTATCTTTACTGATTTAATTTAAAGATCATTGCATGAAAGGATTTAAATAAACTAAATAAACTAAAAATCAAAATAAAATGGGTCAATAACTTACAGCGGGGGGGGGGGGGGGGGGTCTTCGGTGCTCGCAGTCGAGGAAGAGAAGGGGAGGAGGAGGAAGAAAGGAGGAGGACGACGCAGATGGTGGTGGGGTGCGTGGGTGGTCGGCGGCGGTCTCGAATCGGGGGGGGGGGAGGCCTTCGTCGCGATCGACTTCGAGGAGGGAGGGTTCTTCGCGTCGCCTCTGGCGAGGAGGGGGGGTTTCGAGAGGAGGTCGGCGGTGGGCGAGGCATGCGCCTCAGGCGGCGGCGCGTCGCGGTCTTCCGCGATTAAATGTTTTTTTTTTCTTTTTCTGATTTGGATCGAACTGAAATAAAAGGGGGGGGGGCCAACGTGATTTAGGGAGGAGGGTTTTTTTTCTATTTATTTATTTTATTATTTTATTATGAAAAAAGTTGACTTTTACATACGACCTCGGAACGAGGCCCACCGCCTGTTGTCCATAGCGTTTTACCCTCATTCCGAACACAATGGGATATGCATCGCAAACTGTTTCGATCGTTTGAATCAGTTTCCGTTGAATTTACCTTTAAATCTATATACTCTGTTTTAAACATACATTTCAATTTACCAGGGTCACATATGAACTCTATAAATTGCAGAAAAATATTTTCTAGCTTCGTATTGACGATACGGTCTTAACAAAACTAGTTTCGTCGAATTCTGAGTCCATTAGAAAAATAGCCATTTTCCAGTCGATTAAAATCAACTAAAACTGGTCAAACGCGTTTTCCTTTGCCACGCTCACATATTGATTCGAAAAATTATGAAATTTGAAACCTAGCAATAATTTGACACTACGAATCCAACAAAAGTGGTTTCGTCGAAATCCGAGGTCGTTTGCAAAATTCCCATTTTTAAGGGCCTGAATTCCATAGCGACTATTCAGAATTTTCAACTGGACCTATCTTTTGATTCCAGCTATGAAATTTTGATTTTTCGGATTCGTTGGAAAGATATTCACAAATAGATCCTAATGTTTTTGGTTTCACTAAAATCCGGATTGTTTTGCACCCGGTACGTTCAATTGAAGTTTGAAATCGAATTATCGAACTACCGCGCCATTTTCAATTCTTTTTATAATTATATATAATTATTTATATTCTAACGACGACGCGTATAAATATATACGTTCGAATTATATTCAAAATAAATTTTTCGTCGTTTTTATTTAAAATAATCTATTTTAAATATTCTAAATTCACTAAAATTGCCAAAATAAAAAATTTAAACTGGCTCAGAATTTCCAGGTTATTACCATCTCCCCCACTTAAAACTTTTCGTCCCCGAAAAGGAACAAAGTCGAAAGTGGTTTGATTAATCAACTCTACGTTCGATCTGGCTTCCATTCTCCAACTTTTCAGTTTCTGAGAATTTTCAAATTCTTCAAAAATTTGGCTAACACCCTAAATTTTCGAAAAATTTCGCCATAACCTCCCCTGCACTGGGAGCCACGGGAAAATCCGAAATTGCCATATAGGCCTTCTGATCTCAAAAAGAAAAAGAAAAAGCCAAGCGGCTAGCCAATAGGCTCATAAAATCATCATCACCCAAACAAAACAGTAAATTATAGTAAACATGTACCTATTTGTCGGGCAAACAAATTTTATTCTCTGCTCTAGCCTCCTTGCTATGACCTGTTCAATGTAAGTATATGTATATGCAAGCAAATGCGACCAATTTTCAATATAGTTCAATATTTGGTTCAATTAGGCATAATGGTTCAAAATTTATCAAACAAATAAACAAACAACACATACATCAATCAATTAGTGGATTAAAGTTTCAAATTCATAAATTTGATATATATACAGAAAATCATGTTTTTGATGCCAATCCACAACAATGTGTTCTAACTATATAAATTTTGGTTCTCACACCAGTCTAATGGAAATATATAGATATCACACCTTCGAAACACGAAAATAAATGCTGATGATGTTTCGAACCACCACCAGAACATCTCCGGGCTACTAGAGTGTGATTCTATATCTATCCAGTATATTAAAACCTCGAATATACGTTCATGACGCGTATATGCAAAACCTTTATATACTGGATTGTCCAAATTCAAAATAAATAAATAATCAAATACGTATAAAACGATTTAAATTTTCAAAACAAAATTGTTTTCATTAAAAAAATATACTCTTCACACTCGTTCTAGGATACTACTGATCCTATCTCTAACGAGCCATTCTAATTGGATATTACTAATCCAATATATGATGAGTTCTTTCGTATGGTTCTAATGTGTCTTGTTCACGAGCTCTGTAAACCAAATCTCTGATACCAAATGTAGCGACCCGAACTTCCCCGGTCTCCGAAGAGATGAGAAAGAACGAATTACTGTGAGGACAAGACAAAACAGAACGCAGACGGAAGAACATTTCATTGCTATTACAACAATTCCATCAGATACAAGAATATACAGAGTATAAATGAATAAATACATTCGATAAATATCAGAGATTACAATAAATTACATAGCAGCGGAAAATAATACAAAGCACAACTGAAGGTGATATACGGATACAGAGCTTTCAGGATATCATTCCAGCTGTAAACCAGGATCCTGTGAATATAAATCTATAAAACCAAAACTACTAGCTGCCCATGCGGAAAATAGGGGCACCCAGAGTTTAGGTTAAAACAATAAACTCCAGGTCAGTCATGTGACTGGTGTGAGAACTAAAACAGTTATTTAAACTTTACTTTAAAAGAGAGTAATTCAAGGGACCACGCCGTATAACACGGAATGGGTTTCCTCCCAAGAATACCAGTGCATAGAATTAACAGCGCAATGCTTTTTCAGAAAATGAAGCTATTATAAGACCCAGGTCCCATCACACAATGCAACGCAAGCCGAAGGATAGGGTTTTCCCTTATAATAGCCAAACATGCTTGGTACGTTTAAAACAAATCATTTGATACTATAATAAGTGTATAGTGTCAAAACATTTCAATCATAAAGATCAATCATAGGCGGCATGGGTACCATCTATCATGTCGCCATACTAGTTCTACAATTAAAACAGCAGTACACGTGTTGGAAATTGGATTTCCGTCATGAGTCGAGGCAAGGGGGAAGCTCCTCTCCGCTTCGAGACACTCTAGCAAATGCTCAGGACTACACACTCTGGGTAGCCACTTGGATCGGTTGGGCCGGTCCTCACTTACGTTAGAGGATTAGTTATTCCTGAACACACGTTTCCCGGTCCTTACAGACCTATAATCGAGGCGCCTCATTCCAACAATCACAAAGGTGAAAAGTATATAAATGTCAGGGCTGGTAAGTCACTGACACCACCAAAGCTAAAAAGAAACGTCGTGTTCTCCCAACGGCCCGTATCCCGTTTTTAACTCATACCGAGGTGTGAGGCTCGCGAATTCACGTTATACACAAAGCTACGCCACAAAGGCTGTGCTTTGATCATCAACCACAAGAATTTGCTTTTCATCAAAAGCCTTGATCATTGCATCTCAGCGTGCCACACAGGCAATTCATGCCATTGCGACTGATGTCCATCGATATACAACCTCTGAGCTCGTACGTCTCAGAGAAGGGCGTTAAGCAAAAGAATAAATTCTCCGCTGCCAAACAGATGTATATTTAATAGAAATCAATCAACACAGAATAAAATCCAATGTCAGACACACAATCCATTTACAAGTTCGTTCTGGGTCTGAACGAAACCGGAGGCACTTTCCTCGCATATCCATCCACCTCCAAGTACGTCTGGACGACCACCAACTATTTCCATCCTCTTGGGTGTACAGCCCAATCAGGATCGTCAGTAATAATCCAAACGATGTGAAGACTTCCAGTCTTCGACCACCGTCTTCATCTTCGATATATCGTCGAATTGGTTATTCAGAATGGGTATAAACCCGGACTTTCCGAACAACCCGCGTATATTAAAAACAAATGTTACACAAACACAACATACGCCTCATTCGAATTCAGAATATTCTTTTATTCACCAAATCACATTTTTAGGGAAAGGTTCCCATTAATTTTATCCAAGATAAATTTTTTCAAATTTATCCTTTAATCTTCCTTTGGATGTCATTTCAAACCAAATTATGGTTTTCTAAAACTATTCGAGATTAGCGCACCACACCGAAGTAATTATTTATTTTATTCCCCAATCCCAACCTATTCATCCCATGAAGCAAAACTGGTAATACTCCATATCTAATACTATGGTGTTATCGGTAAGATTAATTACCATTTCACGTTCAAATCTAATTAAAGATTTAATTATGGCTTCGGAGCAAAACTGGCGATACTCCATTCTCGCTCATTTCTAAATTTGATAATTTAGATTATAGATTTACATTTCAATCTAATTGCAGATTCGTTAAAACTCCTTTTTCCGGGTTAAAGAACTAGGTGTTATTTAAAACACAGTTCACGACAAACCCAAATCACATTCTATTTATTATCGGGTTAAAGAACTAGTGTTATTTAAAACACCGTTCACGATAAACCCACAAATCAATTCTAGTTCAATTTAATTCAAATATATTAGGAATTCCAATTATTTAAAACCCCTTTTTAAATCTAATTTATTTATTTAAAAATAAATCGGGTTTTAAATTTTGTTCATACTAGTTCATTTTGATAAAAACTATTTTTATCTTTTCAAATATGGAGTTTTTCATCCCAAATTTTTCCCAAATTATTGATATTTTTAATAATTTTATCAAGGCCCGTACAGTCGATTTCCATCAACGGCCATCGAACTGCACTTACAGCGACCTTTTTCGAATTTGATTTGGACGTATCCCCAAATCCAACCGTTAGATTTTGAATTTCTAATATTCGTTAGAAATCTCTTTTCGATACAAACCCAACGGTTCGGGTTTTGGGAGAATCCGACGGTCGGATCTCCCGTAATGTCCGTTTGAAATAAATGGTCGAAATTCACGAACTGCCGCGGCGCGGCGCGTTCTATTCAGGCCATTATATTATATACATAATATATATAATATATATTTCGTCGATTACGATTCAAAACGAATTTTATAAATAGTTTTGAATTCATTTCAAAACAATTTCAACCTTTATTTCAAATTCAAATCAAAGTTGAATTTTTCCTTATAAATTTGTTTAAAAATTCTTTTCGATTCAATTCAAATTCGTTTCCTATTCGATTCAATTCAAATTGGTTTTCTATTCCATTCAATTCAAATTGGTTTTCTATTCGATTCAATTCAAATTGGTTTTCTATTCGATTCAATTCAAATTCGTTTTCAATCCCATTCGAATTCATTTTTCTTTTCAAATCAAATCAAATTCAATTTAAATCAAATTCATTTTTCTTTTCAAATCAAACGCATTATATATTCAATTCAATTCGAATTCGTTTTATATTTGATTCATTTCGAAATCGTTTTATATTCAATTCTTTTCGAAATCGTTTTATATTCAGTTCATTTCGAAATCGTCATATATTCAATTCATTTCGAAATCGTTTTATATTCAATTCATTTCGAAATCGTTTTATATTCAATTCATTTCGAAATCGTTTTATATTCAATTCATTTCGAAATCGTTTTATATTCAATTCATTTCGAAATCGTTTTATATTCAATTCATTTCGAAATCGTTTTATATTCAATTCATTTCGAAATCGTTTTATATTCAATTCATTTCGAAATCGTTTTATATTCTATTCATTTCGAAATCGTTTTATATTCAATTCATTTCGAAATCGTTTTATATTCATTAATTACATTTCAAAATATGCGATTTCGGAATCACTTTTCAATATTCATTTCAAAATGAATAAAATCGATATAAATATCGTTCACGTCAAAATGGCGTCAATCTAATCAACACGGCTTCATATATTCCTTTATTCTATTCAACAAATGAATATTTATTTTTGTCAACACACGACTAATCTCAACGAATGAGTACTGTCCACGTGTGACTATTTTTGTTAAATTATTTCGTTCAACACATGACTAATCTTACGAATGAGTACAATCAACACATGAACTTTTATTTTATAGTGATAAAGATATAAAATTTTATTATTAAAATATTTCGTTCAACACATGACTAATCTCATGAATGAGTACAGTCAACACATGAACCTTTACTTTATAGTGATAAAGGAATAAAATTTTATTATTAAAACATTTCGTTCAACACATGACTAATCTCACGAATGAGTACAGTCAACACATGAACCTTTACTTTATAGTATTCTTTATCTTCTAAATTGGAATGAGGCCCAATCAATCACCATATAAAATTAATTATATGGATTTTCATACAACACATGTATATAATAGCATTGAAAAATAATCAACCATCAACCAAAGTGCACTACACTGTATAAGCATCAAATATAGATATCTAACGCTTATAACAGCCTGTCAATCAATCGATCGACATATTTAATCAATCAGGATGAGTGAACTTCATATTTCATCCCAACACCCGTGTGGTGTTTCAAATCAACAAATGCATATTTTATTTGTGCAATTGGGCGATGTGTAAAATTTATCGGCCCAATCAATGTCATTCAAATAGGTGTACATAAACAAACCGTCCGGTTTGTAAATGAATATTTATTTATTTATATTCACGTTAAAAATTATATTTTTAACGATAAAACATTTTATTTTAACTTATGAATTTCTACTCAGTTCATTCTTTAAATAAAATGATATTTTTATTTTTCTAAATTAGTTTAGAAAATTTCGGCGGCATAACGGCACGATACTAGAAACGGGACGAGGTCTAGCCTTATCCCTGGACTAGTGAAGGCCCACGCCATTCACATATCAATCAAATTTACCAAACAACCAAATTCAAATCAAATCATCTAACTAATTTATGCAACCAAACAAACAAGTCCATGGTCTGTGGACGATTGTGTCGGGTGTTACTAAACACCGTCTGCATCCTAGTATATATATATATAACTAGAAAAAGAAATTGAAAGGTGAGAAATTCTCACCGATAGCTATCCAAACATCTTGACTCTTCTTTGATAGAAATCTTCATCGTTCCCGCCTT
Organism: Allium sativum; assembly: GCA_030737875.1. Classification (NCBI taxonomy): domain Eukaryota; kingdom Viridiplantae; phylum Streptophyta; class Magnoliopsida; order Asparagales; family Amaryllidaceae; genus Allium; species Allium sativum. The sequence continues at coordinate 618,434,318 of CM060924.1, read as the reverse complement.
TTGTCGCTTTCGTTGCCCGTATTCACTACATATGTAAAATTGAATTTTTACTTCGCTATTCAATATATAAAAATCGAATTTTTATTATACTATTCAATATATAAAAATCGAATTTTTATTATACTATTCAATATATAAAAATCGAATTTTTATTATACTATTCAATATATTAAAATCGAATTTTTATTTTGCTATTATATAGATAAAATTTATATTTTATCACGTTATTTCTCACATAAAGATTTCGCCTTTTTACATATAAAGATCTCGCCTTTTCAAATACATAGATTTCTACTTTTCAAACATTTTTATTTTTCTACACATATAAAGATGATATTTCTAATATCATCTATCATGTAAAAATTATATTTTTAATTCTCTACATAAACAAAAATCATATTTTTATATCATCTAGATAGTAAAGACTATATTTTTAATACTTTAAAAATATAAAAATCATAATTTTCCCCAACAAAAATCAAAGCTTTACCGTGTTAAAAATTCTACCTTTGCAGTTTTAAAAATCCTATCTTTACTGATTTAAAAATACTATCTTTACTGATTTAAAAATACTATCTTTACTGATTTAAAAATGCTATCTTTACTGATTTAATTTAAAGATCATTGCATGAAAGGATTTAAATAAACTAAAAATCAAAATAAAAATAAAAATAAAATGGGTCAAGAACTTACAGTGGGGGGGGGGGTCTTCGGTGCTCGCAGACGAGGAAGAGAAGGGGAGGAGGAGAAAGAAAGGAGGAGGACGACGCAGATGGTGGTGGGGTGCGTGGGTGGTCGGCGGCGGTCTCTAATCGGAGGGGGGGGGGGACTTCGTCGCGATCGACTTCGAGGAGGTGGGGGGTTCTTCGCGTCGCCTCTGGCGAGGAGGGGGTGTTTCGAGAGGAGGTCGGCGGTGGGCGAGGCATGCGCCTCAGGCGGCGGCGCGTCGCGGTCTTCCGCGATTAAATGTTTTTTTTTCTTTTTCTGATTTGGATCGAACTGAAATAAAAGGGGGGGCAACGTGATTTAGGGAGGAGGTTTTTTTTTCTATTTATTTATTTAATTATTTTATTATGAAAAAAGTTGACTTTTACATACGACCTCGGAACGAGGCCCACCGCCTGTCGTCCATAGCGTTTTACCCTCATTCCGAACACAATGGGATATGCATCGCAAGCTGTTTCGATCGTTTGAATCAGTTTCCGTTGAATTTACCTTTAAATCTATATATTCTGTTTTAAACATATATTTCAATTTACTAGGGTCACATACAAACTCTATAAATTGCAGAAAAATATTTTCTAGCTTCGTATTGACGATACGGTCTTAACAAAACTAGTTTTGTCGAATTTTGAGTCCGTTAGAAAAATAGCCATTTTCCAGTCGATTAAAATCAACTAAAACTGGTCAAACGCGTTTTCCTTTGTCACGCTCACATATTGATTCGAAAAATTATGAAATTTGAAACCTAGCAATAATTTGACACTTCGGATCCAACAAAAGTGGTTTCGTCGAAATCCGAGGTCATTTGCAAAATTCCCATTTTTAAGGGCCTGAATTTCATAGCGACTATTCAGAATTTTCAACTGGACCTGTCTTTTGATTCCCGCTATGAAATTTTGATTTTTCGGATTCGTTGGAAAGATATTCACAAATAGATCCTAATGTTTTTGATTTCACTAAAATCCGGATTGTTTTGCACCCGGTACGTTCAATTGAAGTTTGAAATCGAATTATCGAACTACCGCGCCATTTTCAATTCTATTTATAATTATATATAATTATTTATATTCTAACGACGACGCGTATAAAAATATACATTCGAATTATATTCAAAATAAATTTTTCGTCGTTTTTATTTAAAATAATCTATTTTAAATATTCTAAATTCACTAAAATTGCCAAAATAAAAATTTTAAACTGGCTCAGAATTTCCGGGTTATTACATTAATGATAAAATAATTTAAGAGATAAATGTTGATTGATGATTGATCGATAGAATTTCCATCTGGAAATAATATCGTTGCTTGCACACGAGTTTTTCTTTGATAGTTAAATCACCGACTATCGAAGTTTTGACCATTTTTCCGTTGTCAATACGGAGAGATCGGGATCAGACTCATTATCTGAAAACCACTCTGTATGGGTGTTAGCGTTGCAATCAAATATGATGAAGATAATTGAAGACGGAGTTATGCAAGGGCTGTCCTGTTTACAGAATAGTGTCTTCGGTTTGTCCAGTCCCAGGACAACCTGTATGGAAGAATGTCTGATAGAGTATATTTAATGGATCACGTAAGTTGATCTCTTCAAACGTATGTACGTTTGGTGGAGGAGGAATTCTTTTCTCTTAGCTGTATACCCATAGTATTTTTGGGGAAATCAATTTGTGATTTGGCGGGTATGGCGATGTGAAATTCCAAGTAAATAAAGGTGTGAAGTATACGTTATGTCCTCTAGCCTCACAACCAGGAAATGACAAAAATCGGGCAGGCAACATGGTTAAGTGGTTAGCTGCCAATTAGGGTGTATTATCACCTATTTAGAGATATTCATTACATTCTTTAATCTATTCGATGCTGTCCCATTTGGGAAACGGTTGCTGATCCCAACCATTGGTGATATACATTCGATACACTCAAGAGAAATGAGTGGTCGGTCATGTGTGGCCGGGTTGCAAGATGTTCTTGTTGAACCCAGTGTATTCCCCTATAGAGGTACACTATCGGAAGGTGGTTCCATACCTTGTCATAATTGGAAATCCATTATCCAATAAGTGCTCGCAATGTTGATTGTATACTATGTATGTAGAACGTGAGATGAAAGCGTTTCTGCTAGTTGATTATTTAGTTGTTGTTGATAGACTTTATTATAATATCAAAAGAGTTTTGATATAAAGTTTATTGTTTCTTTCAAAAGGATTTTGAAAGTTAAATAAAATGTTTTGGATTCTCATAAGGGAAAAACCCGTTCCGTTATACGGCATGGTCTTATGAGATATCGTTTAATTGCTCAAACTGTTTTAAACTGTTTTACTCACACCAGTCCCATGACTGACCCAGAGTTTATTTTGTTTTGTTTTCCCTAAACTCTTGGGTGCCCAAATTTGTACGGGCAGTCAAGTAGTCAGGATTTATAGATACACTAGATGGAGCTTGGAGCAGGAGGCTTCAGGATTATATAGATATTGTTTATTTCCGCTGTGTTGTAAGTGTTATACTCTGATAATGTTACTGTATACATATACTGATTTATTTCAAAGTTATGTATCTATTATATATTGTTCGTTCCGCTGTGAGATTCGTGTTACTCTAATGTTGTATGTTCTTCTTCTTCCTCTACTATTCTAAGTTTCTATCTTATTTATCCTCACCCTCTAATTTCTTTCATGGACTATCCGTTGTTTCCGATGCTTGAGTAGTTGACATAGTGTTGTGTGCCGATACCCAGGATCGCAAAATCCTCGGGTCGTTACAGTGGTATCAGAGCTTAAGGTTAAGTGAATTACCTTGGCTCTGTGGCGTGACTCAGTAGAGATAGAGTTAGAAATACACTAGATTGAGTTGAGTGTATATATACGAGTGAACGTATTTGTTATTTGATATAAAAATGGTTTTATATTGTGGAGATGCATTGGTTGAGTTGTTTATGGGTTCTGGTCGATCAGTTTGATCCACTGTATCGGTAGGGGTTTATAAACACTTGAATACGATGAACCGACATGGTATATTTTGAAAAGAAGGTAAATGAAAATAATTTTACCTAAAGTATATTTTGATATAGAGATAATATATATTGAAATTATAATATATTGGATATACTGGTTGTTATTATAATCGAGTGAGATTACAAATTGAAACGGTTATATAAATAACCAAATAGAATTCATATAAGTGTTATGAAATAAATTTATTTTGAATTTAAATTAGAATTGAAATTTAAAACCATGGAAATGTGAAAAAGTGATTGTAAACGGATTTGGATTAAATATATGAGAATTTTAAAATCCTGGGAGATTTTAAATTGTTTAAAGCATTGCAAATGATATTTTAAATTGATTTCAAAATGGAAGTGTTTAGAAATGGTTTTGAAAGTGATATAGTATTGAACACACTTCGGTCGCTAGAAAATAAATTCCGATGTTGATCCGGACATCATCCGTGTTCATTTTCGAGTGTGTAAGTGACGGATTACTACCAAAGAGATGATTTTTGATTTGTTTTGAGAAAAGCAAGTTGTTTTGAATTCCGAAAAGGAATATTTGATTTTGAAAAGCTAAGTTATTTAAAATTCCCAAGAAAAGATGGTTTGAATTAAAATCAGTTAAGTAAGTGGAAATTTAACTGGATTAGAATGATATCGAGAAAATTGGATTTGTGTCATAGGAATTCGAAATGGTATTGAATTGATGAGTTCGGAGTTTGGGATCGAGAATGAAACTTGAGTTTGAAATGAAATTCGATTTGGATATAAGTGAATGTTCGGGTTCGAGGATAAAACTGATTGGAATTTGATTGAAATGATATTGATATATGCTAAATCGATAACAGGTGGAAAGGATATAATGATATGCCCGACAAAAAGGTACAAGTTTATATTTCTATTGGGTATGAGATTTTGATGAGCCGAATTGTCAAACCGCTTGGCTGTTTGATTTTCTTTTGGGTTAGAGAAGGCCTGGAGAGACGAGTTGTAGTAGTACCGATTGACCAGTACAAAGGAGATGCTGGCGAAATTTTCTAAAAATTTAGGGTGTTAGAAAATTTTCAGAAATTTTTGAAAATTTTAGTTATTCGGAATGAATGAATGATTTAATTGAAATCAATTGGTTCAGTTGAAATTGAAGTTAAGAAGTGAACAAATAAGTTCTAACCAATCAATAGGGTTTGTTTTCTACCTTAGCAATTTCGAGGACGAAATTATTTTAAAGGGGAAAGAATGTAATGTCCCGTATTTTCGGTGATATAATAATTAATTTATTTAATTAGTGATTTAGAGAATTAAAGGGTTGTTTAATTAAAAAATATTGAATGTTTAATTAATTTAAATAATAGAATAATATATTTAATTCCGAGATAGTCGGAAATAGTGAATTGACAATATAATGTGAATTAGACAATTTAAAATATTTAATTCAGCTTAGAATTTGAATTAGAATAACGAATATATTATTTGAACGACAGTTGAACGTATAATTTATATTATAATTAAAATCGAGCTCCAAATGGCATGGCAGTTAGCAATTTGGCGATTCGAACTTCAACTGAATATACATGGTCCGTTTTAAATCGGATTTCTGTGAAACAAGAAACGTTCGGAGCTGGTGAAGTATATTTTTCTAATGGAAGAGGAAAATCAGGATTTCATCGTGTAGATTTTGATTTATGTCCAAATCAAATTTTAGAAAACTCGCTATGGAATTCCTTTATATTTTATATCGATTTATTTATATTTTGAAATGGATTTTAAATATAAATCGAATATCGATGTAACACTGGATTTGGAATATTGAGTTATAAATCCAATTGGAGCTGTATAATATTCTATTGTGAATATATACGATAATATTTATTTTTAAATATTTAATTTAATTATTTTTAAATATATTTATATATTTAAATGGGTAATTTAGAGCTTTAAAAATAGCCAATTTTGCAAACAACCTCCATTTTCGATGAAACTAATTTTGTTGGATCCGCAATATTAAATTATTGCTAGATTTCAATTTTTTTTATTTTTAGAGTTAGTGTGTGGCCGTTCGGATTTTTAATGTGAAAAACAGTCAATATTTTGATGGTTAAAAATATGCTGTGTGAGCAAACGGAGTCAGAATTCAACGAAACCCGTTTCGTTGGGTCCGCAATGTCCAACTGTAGCTGCATGTCAGTTTCATCGAATTTGGATATCGTATATGATCATAGGAATTTTTAAGTGATAAATACAAGCAGCATTACAGTATAAATTAGTATATTTTTTGAATTTAAAAATATTAAAATTCCTCTATAAATACCTTCACTATCCTTAACCTAATTTACATTCTCTGGTCAACCAAAATTTCCGCCATTCTCATTTCTTCTTACAGCTAAAATTTCATCTTTGGAAATTCAAACAAAATCAAAATATAATGCTACAAATTCCAATTCATATATTTCGGGGATCGTTAGGACAAGGGCTTCAAGCCCGTATCATTTGTTTTCGACTCGATGTAATTTCAGAAACTCCGAAAGCTTATAGTAGAAACTAGGGTTGGATTTTTAAGGAGCTCAGTGTGTTGATGTTGAAATGCGAGCACATATTCAAACTTGCGACGGAGAGGAGCATCATTGGATCATTTTTAAGTGGATTTGGGGGATATGGTTGTCGCGGCTACTGCTACAGTCGAGGTGTCGGATTTTGACAAGGACCGTTGAGTTTGATTTGAGGGAGCGGGGAGTGTAGAGTTCGGGAAGGTGAGCACGTCGATTATATTGGTGATGGATTTCATGGAGAGACATGGTGGCAAAGGGGATGGGAAGTCACGAAGTACCTGTTAATGGAGGGAGCATGGTTCGCGAGTTTCTACAGAGGAAGAAAGGTGTTTTGAGCGGGCCTGGGTACTAACGAATTGGCTTGGGCCAATGGTGTTGAGGGTGAGGCCCGTTTAAAGTAAATGTTTGGTTTAAATTCAAGTTTAAATGTATATAAACTTCTAAATCGAATAACTTTATCATACGATGCTGGTTTTCAGGGAAACAAAATCCGTCGGGATTGTATGGACGGTAGCTACAAAATGGAGCTAACTGGGAGTGGATTGGAGATCGTTACAATTTATAGTGAAATAAATTGCCAGAATAAAATCAACGACAGTTATTTGTTATTTAACAATGAACTGCCAGGGTGAGTAAAACTCACCAACCCTACCAGTTATATTTTTAAAACGTATATTTAGAACTGATAAATGATGATTGATTGCTTTGTATTGACTGTTTGGTTGAACTGCTAAGTAATTGGTTGAAATTATAGATCTGGTTATATATAAATAAACAAATATATATATATATATATATATAGATTCTGTTTAGCAGAATATTTCATAGTGAAATGGAATTGATGTTAATTGCATTATTTAACGTCTGTGGATGCAGGAAAACAGGTTGGAGGAATCCAACTGGATTCCTCAACATTTATTTTATTGTTTTGCATATATTATAATATATGATGTGATATATAATCTGTGTTGATTACGTGTGTTGAATGATATCGATCATTGTTATTTGGTATTTTAAATACCATAAGAAATACTGGAATGTAGAAAAGGGGATTTTTAAAGTGTATTTTGAAAATAAATTATTTATATAAAATCAATGGATTTTATATATAAAAAGAAAAGGATTTTAAAAAAAATATAATTATAAAATAAAAGAATTTGAGAAAAAGCAATATTTGTGAAAACAAACAGAAAAAGAAATATTTGTGAAAACAAATAGAAAAGGAAATATTTGTGAAAACAAAGAGAAAAGGAAAATATTTGTGAAAACAAATAGAAAAGAAAATATATGAGAAACAAATAGAAAAGGAAATACTTGTGAAAACAAAGAGAAAAGGAAAATATTTTTGAAACAAATATAAAAGGAAAATACATGTGAAACAAATAGAAAAGGAAATATTTGTAAAATAAAATAGAAAGAGAAATATTTGTATAACAGTAACAAATAGAATTGGAAAGAAAATATTTATAAAACATTTACAAATAGATTAAATGGAAATATTTATTTAGAAATTAAATAGAGTTATAAAAGGAATATTTACTTAAGAAATAAATAGAAGTATAAAAGGATTATTTATTTAGGAAATAAATAGAATTATATAAAGGAAATATTTATATGAAATAAATATAGACAGATAGAAAAGGAAATATTTGTAAAACCAATAGAAAAGGATGTATTTGTAATCAAATAGAGTTAGTCGAGTAGAGTTATCAAATATAATTTATTCGAATAAGAGAGAAATTGAATATGAGTTATTCGATTAGAGTTAATCGATTAGAGTTATCGATTAGAGCTAATCGATTAGAGTTAATCGATTAGAGTTAACCAGTTAGAGTTAACCAGTAAGAGTTAATCAATTATAGTTAATCGATTAGAGTTAAATCGAATTAGAGTTATCCAAATAGAGTTAATCGAGTTAGAGTTAGTCGAGTATTAGTAAATTGGAACGAGAGATTTTCGAACATAGTTTTTTGAAAGGAGATATCGAATATTGTTATTCGAAGAAATGAGATATCGAATATAGTTTATTCGAAAAAAGATATCGAATATAGTTTATTCGAAAGGAGTAATCGAATATTTGTTATTCGGAGTGAGTTAATCGAATATAATTTACTCCAATTAGAGAAATTCGAATATAGTTATTCGAAGAAAGGAGTTAATCGAATATAGTTTATTCGAATATTAGTTATTCAAAGAGAGATAATCGAATATTAGTTATTCGAGGAGAGTTAATCGAATATTAGTTATTCGAGGAGAGTAAATCGAATATAAGTTATTCGAAGGGAGTTAGTCGAATATTAGTTATTCGATGGAGTTAATCGAATAGAGCTTAGAGTTATCGATTGGAGTTATTGGATATAGTTTATTCGAATATAGTTAAAGGAGTTAATAGAATATAGTTTATTCGAATAGAGTTAAAGGAGTTAATCGAATATAATTTATTCGAATAGAGTTAAAGGAGTTATCGAATATAGTTTATTTGAAAGGAGTTAATCGAATATAGTTTACTTGAAATGAGTTAAGTGATAAGAGTAAATGAATTAAAGTTAATCGAGTTAAAGTTAATGGAGTTAGGGCTAATTGATTTGAGTTAATTGAGTTATATTTTGGAGTTAGATATTTTAGAAGTAGGAATTATAACGCTATAGTTATAATTAAATGTTTTTCAATAAAGAAGTGGATTCGTAAATAGAATCCGAGAGTTACGTAAGGAAGTTGTTAAATATTTAAAAGGTGAACCTTGTCTATTTCGAAGTTAGAAATGTTGTTCAGTTAAGGTCCGAGAGGTAGTTATACCCCAACTTGATTGGCTTCGTTTTTAACTAAGGAATGGTTAAGGTTCGATAGTGAAGGTTGGTTAAGTGAAATTAGTTAATAAGTGTAATGTTTTGAGTTAGCATAACGATGTTTTATTTAAACATCATTTTAAATTCAATGAAGGAGTTTTGGAAATGTTTTCCAAATAAGAATCAGAAATGTTTTCTACGTTTAGAAAATAAGAATTTCTGTATATATATGGAAATAGGAAATGGGTAAACGAATAAATTAATGATAAATTAATTTAAGAGATAAATGATGATTGATGATTGATCGATCGAATTTCCATCTGGAAATAATATCGTTGTTTGCACACGTGTTTTTCTTTGATAGTTAAATCACCGACTATCGAAGTTTTGACCATTTTTCCGTTGTCAATACAGAGAGACCAGGATCAGACTCATTATCTGAAAACCACTCTGTATGGACGTTAGCGTTGCGATCAAATATGATGAAGATAATTGAAGATGGAGTTATGCAAGGGCTGTCCTGTTTACAGAATAGTGCTTTCGGTTTGTCCAGTCCCAGGACAACCTGTATGGAAGAATGTCTGACAGAGTATATTTAATGGACCATGTCAGTTGATCTCTTCAAACGTATGTACATTTGGTGGCGGAGGAATTCATTTCTCTTAGCTGTATACCCGTAGTATTTTTGGGGAAATCAATTTGTGATTTGGCGGGTGTGGTGATGTGACATTCCAAGTAAATAAAGGTGTGAAGTATACATTATGGCCTCCGGCCTCACAACCGGGAAATGACAAAAATCGGGCAGGCAGCATGGTTAAGTGGTTGGCTTCCAATTAGGGTGTATTATCACATATCTAGAGATATTCAGTTCATTCTTTAATCTATTTGATGTTGTCCCATTCGGGAAACGGTTGCTGATCCCAACTGTTGGTGACATACATTCGATACACTCAAGCGAAATGAGTGGTCGGTCATGTATGGCCGGGTTGTAAGATGTTCTTGTTGAACCCAGTGTATTCCTCTCTAGAGGTACACTATCGTAAGGTGGTTCCATACCTTGTCATAGTTGGAAATCCATTATCCAATAAGTGCTCGCGGTTTTGATTGTATACTATGTATGTAGAACGTGAGATGAAAGTGTTTCTGCTAGTTGTTGTTGGTATACATTACTATAATATCAAAAGAGTTTTGATATAAAGTTTATCGTTTCTTTCAAAAGGATTTTGAAAGTTAAATCAAATGTTTTGGATTCTCATAAGGGAAAAACCCGTTCCGTTATACGGCGTGGTCTTATGAGATATCGTTTAATTGCTCAAACTGTTTAAAACTGTTTTAAACTGTTTTACTCACACCAGTCCCATGATTGGCCCGGAGTTTATTTTGTTTTGGTTTCCCTAAACTCTTGGGTGCCTAAATTTGTACGGGCTGTCAAGTAGTCAGGATTTACAGATGCACTAGATGGAGCTTGGAGCCTGGAGGCTTTAGGATTATATAGTTATTGTTTATTTTCGCTGTGTTGTAAGTGTTATACTCTGATAATGTTACTGTATACATATACTGTTTTATTTCAAAGTTATGTATCTATTATATATTGTTTGTTCCGCTATGTGATTCGTGTTACTCTGATGTTGTATGTTCTTCTTCTATTCTAAGTTTCTATCTTATCTATCCTCATCCTCTAATTTCTTTCATGGACTGTCCGGTGTTTCCGATGATTGAATAGTCGACATAGTGTTGTACGCTGATACCCAGGATCGCGAAACCCCCGGGTCGTTACATTAATACTAGTTTATCCTATTTTGTTTCCTCTATGAGTTATCTTATCATACTATGATTTGGCTCATGCTCATTTATTTGCAGGTACCAAATATACATGCTCCATGCTTGGATGTGTTTGAGCTTCGCCTTCCTCCAAATTTTGGGCGCTGAAAAGTTTTGGGTGTTACATGTGGATTAAAAGTTCATCGCTGATTACTATACTTGGGTGTGATACTTTCTTGAGTCCGGGTGGTTAAGACAACATGGGGGGACACCATTATTAGCAATGCGGCCTTATGTCCTAAAAGATGCGGGTTGCAAAGCATCACAACTGAGCTTAAATACATCCCTATTTACCATAACGAAGACAATGATACATATGGAACCCAACTAAAGATGGTCTTTTTCTACCAAATCATCCTGGAAGGCTTCTAGACTAAACATGTGATTAAAAACTGGTTGTCCGATCTTAGTCCAAAGCTAATAACCCCAAAATTGCATTTACGACTTATAAAGCTCACAATCTCAAGCTCCTCACTTTTGATAGACTAGCGAAATGGGGCCTGAACATTGATTTTCAGTGTAAACTATGTATAAGTGAAACCGAAAGCCATTCTCATCTTTTTTTAAATTATGATTACACTAAAATAGTTTTAATATTTTTCAAAAATAAAAACTATGACATGCACATATAATTGGGGAATCTTGAGGACGAACTCGCTCAACGAAGTAGCAGCAAAAGTGGCATGGTAAAGCAGATGAAACTGATAACACTGACCACTGTTGTCCACCATGTTTGAAAGGAATGCAATAGGAGGATACTTCAAAAAAAAAAAAAAACAGAAACTCGGATCAGCTAAACGAAGTCATCGAGACTGATATTAAAATCATTTGTTAGAGAATTAAGCTTAAAGATCTCATCAATGTTGATGAGGAAGCTCTTCGCCTTTGTGCCCGCTGGGATTTTCACTAATTTCGGTCGCCATGATCGGTGGGATACCTTTTTTTCCTCCATCCTTTAGGGTTTTTTGTTTTTATTTTTCTTGAAAGTGTCAGTTGCTCATGTTTCGAGGGCAGATTTGTCTATGTCACTTTACAAATAATTTGATTGTCAGAGCGATTGTCCGGGTTCTTACCACATGTCGCTTTAATTTTTGTTTTTGCATGTGTTGTTAGTGGTATTTCAAGATTTTGGTCTATTTTGGTAGTTGTATTAGGGCTACAACCTAGTTATCTTGTAATGAAAATTCATCCATTTGCAATACACACACACACACACACACACACACACACACACACATATATATATATATATATATATATATATATATATAGAGAGAGAGAGAAGAGATCGTTCCGCGGAATTCCCGTTTTGTAGCACCCCTACCCTACTATGAGCCACACCAATCCAAATCCAACAAGAATTTATAGATATTCAATCAATATATATATATATATATATAAAATCATCTATCCAAAAATTTGAGCTCGATCCGACATTTGTTGAACAATGTTAGACCAAAAAATGGCACTAACACCCAATTGACTAGAAATTGTAGAGAATAATAATCTAAGAGTAAGTAAAATGAAGTCGACACACACGATTTATAGTGGTTCGGTGTTAACGAGCATACGTCCACTTTATAATTCTTTGATTGATCGATAGATTACAAGTACAGTGTAGATAATCGCTCAATCTCGCTAGTACAATAAATAAACTCCCAGAATCTATAGAGTTTTACTCAAAAATGTAGAGTACAATCTGAATAAAAAATATAAATATCAATAATGTTGGAGCTTGAGTGTGTAGAGTGCCAACATATCCCTTAAAATGTCACCGAGGTGGGTATATATAGTGCTTTCCTGAGAGCGGGTCGGATGCCATGTGGAACCATCGATGAAATCTCGGATTTGGACAAGGGATGATGGAGATAGCACACCAGGTTCATGGGTATGTGGAGGTTAGTGATCCTCTTCTATAGGAAAAAGAATCGGTCACATATTGAAGTGTGTAGTGTTGCTTCTAAACGATTCGGATATGAGGGGTTCAACTGGTCCGATCAAGGGTAGAAACAAAACTCGTTGCCTCTGTATGCTGAAGGGGATCAAATATTGCCTCCCCGATCTGACCCGATGCTTGTGTAGTGGAGTCGAACTTTTCGTGCATGTGTTGGGATCGGATCACCGCTCCATCGATCCGACCCAATACTTGAGACTCCTTCATTGATCCAATCCGACTCCATCACTCGTATGTGATTGTCTAGACTTTGTGAAGCCTAGTCACAAAGTAGGCCAAAACTTTTCCCCCTCGAAGTATGTTTTATAGGAGATGGGACGTGCTTCGAAACTGTCAATCTGTCTGTTCCTGAATCGGTGATAGTTAATAGCCATGTCTACCTATTAAGTCGTGACGCTTTATGAAGTCGCTTCTGAATTCTTGCATCAAGTATAAATACGAGATCTAATCCATAATTATCTTCACTGAGCTGTACAAACCGAAGCTTTTGACGAGATACAGGGGAATTTTCAGGTAGATCTGTTCTAATTTTTGTCGAATTAAAAAAGTTAAAATTATCTGATCAAATTCCAATAGCTTTGTTGTATCTCTCTCTTGCAAGTACGGGTATACATGATTTCCAGCAGCCCCTTTCGATCTGACTCATTCCCACCATCTCTGGCTTCACGTTTGGATTATTGGATCAGAGCTTATCTCGCGAGTCGGGTCGGTCTTATGCGATCCGCTCCTTTCACGTGACCCGAAGGGGTTTAGCCTATATCAATGACTTGCTTAGTGGATCGAACTGGGCTGTCAAATCAACTGAACATGAATAGCTTCTTAGCGTAGTATATATACCGATCTCTTGCCTCTTCTCTCTCACTTCAGTTCGTGTTACCCTCAAATCCAAAAACCCTAACATTGAAACCTTGCGATTTTGCCCAAATTTTCAAGTCTAACTTGTAGGTGGGATTTCATCCTCGATTGATGCACATTTTCGTTTTTAATCTTTGCTTAGATTACATCCAAGTCTCGTGTTGAATTTCATTGTCATTTGCCGTTGTGTTGGAAATGGGGCTCTCTAGCCTCCCCCCCGGTGGAATAGAAAAGGATAGGCAGTGGTGAACTGGAGGAGACTAGCCTCGGTGAACTGAGGGAACGAGCGGAGTCAGGGATGAATTGTTGGAGAGGTGGTGGCAACCTCATCGAGGTCGGTTCGAGTCGAGTTGGTATGATCCATATATAGTAGTAGACCCGCTGCATTTTTCTAAGAAACCCCAACCCGATCCCTCCTTTATATGATCAAGACTTGTTTACTTATGCACATAATGAACTTATTCAAGGACTTTGACACTGTGAATTCGTAGTACACACTAGCATATAATTCAATCGAAGTCAATCACAACTTATGAATTTGCAGACAATTAGGATAGAGCCTTTAAAATTGAACATTCGAGACTTGGCAAACATATAATTGCTCGTCATTCAATACACACTGATTAATTGCTCTCTTTTCCTGTTTACTCAATGTCTTTTTATTTCAGCACTACACACTGGCACATACTAGTTCACACACACACATGAGGCAACTACACTCTAATCCATGATATCTCTTGGATAGTACATTAAGCATGTTTGGAAGACGCTCAACATGATTATCAGAAAAGCGCACAACTCCAGAATCATTTAGTAATCCCATTCTTGTGGCTATATCATCAAACTCAGATCAAGAGTGGGACATCACTAGCTCAGATTTTGAGATAGAAATCCATGAGAGTGCAGAAACATCTGGAGGTGAAGTTTCATTAGATGAGGAAGAGTAAGGGGGAGTAGGAGACATTTATACATGCACCCGATGATTCTGTGACTTCAACGACTGACGAAACCAGACTTAGATGTATATGTTTGAAGCATGGGATTTCCTAGAAAGAAATTAGAGTTGCGACTGATATAGATAGACCCCACAATCCTCTGGAGGGGTATATGGCTAATAGCAGATTGATGTTCTTTGTGGGGACTATCCCCTCATTTCCACCATTCGTCGTCGATTTTCTAAGACGAATGTGGATTGCCCCATGCAACTCTAACCAACTACGTATTCTTATCTATACACATTGTATGTAGCATCCATGGATATTCTAGGCACAGAACCCACTTTTGAAGATGTGAACTTCTATTACCACTTCAAACATTGCTCGAAAGAAACATCTTCCTTTCCTTACTTGGAATCAGTGCCCAAAAGGAAAATCTTTAACGAGGGGTATAGCAATTTGGGTGATGTAAAGCCTGATTGGTTCTTCACGAAACATCAAATCGGATGTGATAGATATGGATCCAATCAAGTAAGCTTCAAATTCTGAAGCTTTCATTTCATTTGTTATATTGAGAGTGCAAACTTCTCTTATTTATCTGCAGTCAAGAATCCGAGGAAAGAGGAAGGCCAACTATACTTGGACCATTTGAGTCGTCTATTGAATGGCAATCCGAATTTTTTGAATGTCAGGGAATGTCTTGTTGATGAGATTCTACATTGACATCATCTCCTGGATAGAAGCCAAAGTATGGGCCATGGAGGTCATGCTCGTACACAAGTGCCCCTAGCCCTAGCTCTCCATGTAGCTGCGGGAGCCAGCAGTGTGCCTGTAGTCGAGGGGAAGTTATAACTTCAGTTGAGAAAAGAGAGAGAGCTCTAAAGCCCAAGAACTTTCGAGTTCCAAGGAAATACCATAGTCGGGAGATAAAGAGACGATTCCATACACGATCCAGACAGCTTTCTAAAGAGTCCCTCTCTGATGCAAATCCAGGATGACGAACTTTTTAATAGGCCAGTTAGGGCGGAACCCCAGAATGCTGATACAACGGATGCCTCAATTACTAAAAGGAAACCTTCTCCTAAGACACCATCTCTAATTAGGTCTCCTATCGTCGAATCCTAGCTAGATGATCCCATATTCAGGGACTTGGATAAGCTTCCTTTGCCTGACAAGATTTATACCTCCAAAGACATTGACACAAGTTCTTTATTCCCTACCTCTGAAGAGGAAGTTACTCCTGTAAAAGCCGAGGAGATTACGCAGACAAGCCTTACCCGGGGCTCCAGTCTGTAGGGGGATCACTCAGGACATGCACCACACTAACACTGCACATCATAATGCCTATGTGATATGTCTTTTCTTGGGTCTAATATTGATTTTTATTAACTTGAAGGAGGAATGCCTCGTCGCAAATACAGTCTCAAGGGTGTTATGGCGAGTATACCCCGGTATGACCCCGATACTGAACATGACCAACGGGAAAGCTGCGGGAGAGACGACAGGAGGCACTATCAGTCTCAGCACCATCGATCCTTCCGCTCTCTTTCTCCAGTCCCTCCAGATTCGGTGAAGTAGAAGGGCTAACATAGTCAATACAGGGGAGATAAATACCCTCCTGAAGCTCCAGCTCTTCTGAGAGACTCACATTCTCAATAGATTCCACCGAAGAAGCATTTGGATTCGAAAGATAAGCCTAATGACTTTGGTAAGGAGCACGAAAAAGGTGGAGCTGCAATCATCCCAGCCAGATGTGGGAACATAGACATCACTATGACGAGACTGGTAGTGCTTGATTCTGACACTAAGGTAAGGATTGAGATCTTGAAGAAACAATTTCACGATTATCATTTCGGGAATATACATTTTTTCCACAACTTAAACCGGTGCCTTCGGATTGGGCAGCGAAAGTCAAGGCTCGAATAGATCTCTTGGACAATCAATACAAAGAAACATGCAAGTTCGCTCAAAAGCTTTCAAAGGTTTTAAGGGACTTGTGAGCAGATGTGAACAACAAGAAACAAATGGAGGAGTATGACATAAAGGCTATAGATACCACGGAGAAAGAGCTTGAGGATGCACAGGCCAAGCTCGCCTTTGTGCTGCGTGATGCTGATAATTACTAGAAGCAGCATGAAGAATTGTAGCAGCGCTACTAGGCCAAGCTCGATTCTCATAGTCAGGAGTGCACATCCTTGAAAAAGAAAGTTGAGAATGCCAAGTCAAAGAGCACTGGGCTGAAGTTATCTTACAATCACCTCGAACCAGAAAAGGCAGAGTTAGAAAGAAAAAATGCTAGTCCTGAGGCCAGGTTGGCAAAGGCCGAAGCAAGGGCAATTTTAGCTAAGGGGAACGCCGGTCTTGCTCTCGAATCTGCCACCACATCTTAAGCAGAGCTAGTCGTGGCTCAAAAGGATCTAGATGAATACGGGGATCTCAATTTATCTTTCTTTGCTCAGGTGCTACGGACTTGGGATATATCCTAGATCCAAGATTATTTGACTACTCTGGTTGATGTATGGGATCAAATTGTTGAAGATGAGAAGAAGCGGTTAAAGGTTGACACCATCAATGAGGAGGAGATGATGAAAATACATCTGAGAGGTGACGAGCCCAAGTGCTTAGCTGAGGGGAGCAAATCAATTCAGGAGGCTTTGGAGGAGGAGAAACGTTAAGCCAAAGGAAAGAATACAATTGAAAGTGGTTCCAGTTCTTCTTCTGCCGTGCCTGGAGCCGTAGACTGAGGGATTTGATCCCGAGTATCTAGAAATTCCCAAGGCTTCTCTTCTATCTCCCATTAAGGAAGAAATTACTCCTGCCACTACCGAAGACAATTCCACTGAAGGTATTTCTGCCTTTTCACCTCAATTTGTTAAAGTTATCATAACCTGTCGTCACATCGTGGAGCAGACAATCGAAAGGCCTATGTTTTCTCCGGAGTTAATAACTATTGCTTCGCGTTCTGTAGGTATCAATCTAGCTGAGGAGACTGAAAAGAAACAGGAGGAGGTCGCTGACAAGGCCATGTGCTCTCCTGCAGTGAAGCTCCCAAAGATGGGGAAATCATTGATGGTTTAAAGGTTATGGAGAGAAAGGAGGATGAAGAGGATGTGGATGTCACTATTATTGGAGCAACAGATGAGACTGAAAACTTGACACATGCTCAGATGAAAGCTAGATCTGAGGCACTCTTGAAGGCTAAGAAGGAAGAAGAGCGTATCTCAGGTTATTCCCTCCAAATGGTCCCTCATAGTGGCAAAATAACAATTAAGATTCCATCTCGGTCGATTAATGGGGAGCTGGCTTCCAAGTCCTCTGTTAATCTAGAAGATCCTCCTTCCAACAAGAAGAACAAAAAGCGTATTTTCACTGACACTAAAAAGGAGGAGAGGCAGAAGCTGAAAGATGCCAAGGAAGCCAAACATTCTCCTAAGTCCAAATGAAGTGTTGCTTTTGATTTCTATTTTGTTTTCCACTGGCCTGAGGTTGTTGTTGCGAGTGCGGACCTCACATTTTTGACCAGCTGTCTTTGTAAATCAGCACGTTGTTATTGAAATAGTTTCCCTGCAATATCATATGTTTGGAAGTTTTATTATTTATTTCTCTCAAATGTAATTGTGATCGAAATATCATTATGTTAAGTAGTAAACAATAATTCGTATCACATATCAAAAAAGATTCCTATTCTGTCTCCCTACAAATCAAAAATCAAATTTGCTGCAATCAAGGAATTATTACTGAATTAAGTAATAAACAACACATTACATTGCAATTATCCTAAGGGTGTGACATGTGTATGCCCCAATCAATCTTGAATAAAGTACCTGGCCAGGGCTTACTCGGGATTGATTTGAATCGACATTATATTACCCCCAATCCTTTTGTGGGGAGTGCGGGCACAGCTTTCAATCTTGCCCCCAATCCTTTAGTGGGGAAGGAACCTTTTCCTTTGGCACTTGGTCTCAGTGCCTTTATACCCTCCTGTCGTATGCCCTTTGCCCCGACTGTCATGCCTACTTTTATACTCACTCTCGGATCGAGAGAGTTTAAGTTAATCGGGCGAACGATCATGCCATTCGCCCCGACTTTCCTTCTGAACTCTATTTTAAAGAGAGGGATTCCACCGGTTCGAGTATTATCTTGCACTCGATTCTAATCCGTACTTCACGCTTCACACTGGCGTATGGAGCTTGTTAGGAAAGCGATCGTATCACACTTGCCAAGGTGCTACCTCTAAACCCTGATTCGAGGGTAAATGTGCCTTTTTTTAACCAAGTCGCTCTCATGCCGTCAAATCGTGGGACGGAGAGGGCTAGATGTTTGGGCGTCATATCCTTACTTTGGTTCACAAAGTGAAAGTTACCACATTAGGTGTTGGTATTGAGATCGAGGTTAGCCAATCAAACTTCGATTGGTCATAAAAAGGGGGGAATCATCCCTTTCCCGTAATTCCAACACTAACCAGTTACATCACGACGTCGACTCAAGGACTAAAATAATCAGAGAACGCGAAAAAATAAATGTAGGATAAGTAAATGACACGCGATATTTTATAGTGGTTCGGCTAAATCATAGCCTACGTCCACTTTATAATCTTTTGTTTATATCAACTAGACTGTTCTAGGCAAGTCATGCATTTTTACATAGTTTTCAAAACAAAATAATAATTACAACTCAAATCAAATAGTGCCACAGATGCTGGGCATTCCACGCTCTGGGGTTTTCATCGCCATCCACGGTCATTAGCTTAAAAGCTCCTTTATTAAGTTTTCATTGGATGACATATGGTCCTTCCCATTTCCGGCCCAGAAAAATAAGGGTCGTGAAGACACGCTTCAAAACCAGGTTTCCAAGTTCATAGGTTCAGGTTTGAACCTTCATGATGTAGTATCGAGCGACCTGATGTCTGTGCCACGAGGCACGTAAGTCCATTGCATCTCTCTTTTCCTCAACCATGTCCAAGGACTCAAGGAGAAGCGCTTTGTTTGTCATCGGATCATAATATGTTGTTCTGTGAGAGGGAACTTCCAATTCCACTAGAATAATTGCTTCTGATCCGAATAAAAGTGAGAAGGGAGTGTGGCCAACTGCCGATTTGTAAGTCATTCTGTAAGCCCATAGTGCTAAGGGTAATTCATCGACCCACATGGCTTTCGCCTACTTCAATCGCTTCTTTAGAATGGATTTGATGGTTTTGTTTACTGCTTTGACTTGCCCATTCGATTGTGGGTGTTCTACAATGGTGTACCTCCTATCGTTGTTGTATTTTTGACAGAAATATCTGAATTATGTGCTATCTAACTGGGTTCCGTTGTCGGTTGTGATGACTTTGGGGATCCCGAATCAGCAAATGATGTTTTTGACAAAAAGTTAACTACCCGCTTTGTCATGATCATAGTCAATGGCTCAGCTTCTACCCATTTTGTAAAGTAATCCATGTTCATAATTGCGTCCCCACCTTTGGCGATTGGAAGGCTTCTAATGATGTCAATTCCCCATACGGCGAACGATCACGGGCTCACCATCGAATTGAGTTGGCTGGGAAACATTCTGGGAATCTTTGCAAATTTCTGGCACCAGTCGCAGCGTCGTGAATAATCAGTTGCATCCCGATTTACGGTAGGCCAGAAGTAGTCATACTGCAGTATCTTCTTTGCCAACGTCTGACCTCCGGTGTGATCTCCACATTCACCTTCGTGCACTCCTCTCATAACATGTTTAACGTCGCCATGTGCTATACACTAGAGTAGGGGTACTGAAAATCCTTGTCGGTAAAGAACTTCACCTTGCATGATATATCTTGAAGCATTGTGAATGATGACACGTCTTTCACTCTTTTTCGTCAGAAGCGTTCCATTATGCAGGAAGTTCTTTATCGTGTCATCCACGATTCTCTCTCTGGTTCGGTTTTCAGCACTGGACCAACTTCCATCTGATCCATGCTCAGGGCTTCTAGTGTCTCAATTGGGACCATTTCTGTTTCTTATGGATTATCAGAGCTTGCTAACTTGGCCAACTTATTCGCCTTCTGATTTTATGCTCACCGAATGTTAGATATAATGTAATATTCTATGTCGTCCAATAGCTCCTCTACTCTTTCTAGGTAAGCTTCAAGTTATGGTCCTTGCATCTGAAATTCCTTCCGAACCTGGCAAACAATAATTTGAGAATCACAAAATATACTCAATGTTGCTACTCCCAACTCCTTAGCGAGTTACAACCCGACAATCAGGGGCTCGTATTAAGAATCGTTGTTAGTAGCAGAAAATTACAATCGTAAAGCATAATAAATTGATCGTGGCCTGCACCAGACTTAACTAGCTTATAAACGTTCAGTCTAGGGGTTGTTCTTATTTTGATATTCCACTATCCGACTGCACTTTCCAACTTAAATGGAAAATGACTACTGAAATTGCGTTGTACATCCAGGGACTTAATCGCGCTTCTAAAGAGCTGTGAATGAAGTTGTTTATTTGAGGCTTTTTATATTTGAATTTTCTAAGACACGGTTGTAATTTTCAATCAATTTACCTAAGAATAAGTTTTCATTTTAAAGAATTTTTTTTTATAAAATTTTATAAAAAAAACTTCATTTTTTGTCTTCGACGCACAATTTGTATTTTCGTGAAATAGATCATAATAAAATTCATGTATCTAGGGAGGATTCCTTCCTGAGAAGTTCCTATCAATGATTAGCATCCGATTCTCAACTGCAAGATAAGTGAGAGCATTTGATGCATCTATTAAGTCAAAGCTACGAAACGATTCGGGTTGATACGACCCTCAGTCTTCTTTTTGGGAGATTAAGTGCATTGCCTCGGATGGAGACTTCGGTAAAACAATATGAATGAAGTTCCTGTTCTGGTTTCACTAAGGGACAGACGCTTATTTTTACTTCTAGGGTTTGCTGGTTCTAAAACATGTCTCCCCTTTTTTTAGGAAGTAAGGAAGTGGATAAACCATATAACCCTCTGGTAGTAGGAGCCAGCTAATCCCTCTATCAGTCTAACCCCGCGTGCAAGGCGAAGAGTGACCTAGGGTCACGTGGAGCCAGGCTTGGGAATAGTACTAGTAGAGGGGTAGTCGAAAACAAACTTTAGAAATAGCAGTTATTCCTAGGGCGTTTGAGATTATGCTCCTAAACGCACACTAGTAGATGGAATTTCGTTGGTCTAATTTTGAACTTCTCGGCATTATAATTTTAATTCAGGAGTTATTAGTATAACTCCGACACTAGACCGTCCATCATTCTTATCACGTATGTATATAGCTTCCATGTGCCAGATTCCAGCTTCTGCTCTGAGGGGCCTGGTTCTTCATCTAACACATCTTCTTTGGGAATTGTGAATTTAGCAATGAAGTCGGCTAAAGCCTACCCCTGTATATATTTTTAGGGACGAAAGTTAAGGTCAAATAGGCTTAACTCGATGTTCCATTTGAGCAGTCTTCCAGATGCTTCAGGTCGCTGTAGGACTTGTCTAAAAGGTTGATCGGTGTATATGACAATCGGGTGAGCCTAAATGTAACACGAAGCTTTCGGGAGGAAATCAATGAACTATAAGCGATCTTTTCTATTCTTGGGTAGTTGCGCTCCACTACCGCCAATTTCTTGCTCACATAACACATTGCCTTTGGACCTTACCTTCTTCGCGAACTAGTGTTGAGCTAATTGCGTGCAACGATACTGCTAAGTATATGAATAAATCTTTATGATCCACTAGCATTGAAAATATCGGGGGCTTTTTTAAGTGATTCAGTAAGTTCTAGAAGGCATCAATGCAATTCGAAGTCCAATTGAAGTTTCACTTTCCTCGTTTTATCAAGTCGAAGAAAGGGATACACTTGTCAGTAGCCTTGGAGATAAATCTGCTCAATGTTGCGACCTTCCCTGCAAAGCTCTGCACATCTCTGATCTTTCACGGTTCACTAATGTTCTTGATCGCTGCAATTTGATCGGGATTGATTTTGATTCCGCATGAGATGACGATAAAGTCGAGGAACTTCCCTGGCGTAACCCCGGAAGAGCAGTTTAAAGGATTCAGCTTCATCAAACATCTCTGCCAAATCTGTTGCATGGTCGGATAATCGCTTGGACTTCACAAGCATATTGTCCACATAAACTTCCATAGATCTCCTGATTTGATTGTAGAACATATGGTTCACTAAATGCTGGTATGTCGCTCTGGCATTTTTAATCCAAAAGGCATCACCACGTAGTAATACAATCTGAAATCCGTGACAAAACTGGTATGCTCTTGTTCTGCCATGTGCATAGGAATCTGGTTGTAACCCGAATATGCATCCTTGAAAGAGAGGAGTTCGCACCCTACCGTTGAATCCACAAGTTGATCGATTCTGGGTAGTGGAAAGCTGTCTTTTGTGCAGGCTTTGTTTAAGTCTGAAAAGTCAATGCATGTACGCCACTTTCCATTAACCTTCTTGACAAGTATGGGGTTCGATATCCTATCGGGATATGCATCATCTCTGATGAATCCATTATCTCTCAACTTCTTTACTTCTTCTTTCAAGGCAGGTGACCACTTCGGGCCTAGCATACGCATCTTTTGCTTTACAGGAGGATACTTCGGGTTTATGCTTTGCGAGTGACTCATAATTGATAGTGAAATCCTACACATCTCGGTGTGGGTCCATGCGAATACATTCGGGTTTGCCTTTGGAAAATCAAACAATTCCCTCACTTGGAGGGGATCCTCCCTCACCTGGAGGGGTTCCAAGTGAGTTCCAATCTTCAAGACCTTTGTTCAGTCGTTGTCGTCAATCTGAATATCCACAGTTGCTTCATTAGGTGTCGCCTTTCTGCATCCCGCGTCTTCATGCTCTCTGGGATCTATGTCCTTGGGCAGATCATCTGGCGACTCCTTCGATGACGTTCCCTTTACTTGCTATGTCGATGCCTCCTTTGCAGGAGGGGAGATATTCTTTGGTTCCAATCTATCTCCGTTGAATGGCATCTTCCAATCAGCCATATAGCAGGCTCTCCCATTACTTGGTCACCACGAACCATTCCTACTCCGAGTTCAGTTGGAAACTTTAACAATGGACACCAGGGTGCAATGTAGGCTTGGAATTCTGCGAGAGCCGATCGACCCAAAAAGGCGTTGTATGGTGTCAATATTCATAACGATGAACGGAAGGGTTCGCACTCTCCTGCGATCTCCTTCCCCAAGTTCTACAGAAAAATCCACTTCTCCCATCGGAGTTATCGTTGAGCTGTTAATGCCACGTATCCATCCAGTGCATGGCTTTAAATCTTTAGCTTCCAGTTTCATCTAGTCAAATGTTTTCTTGAACAAGGTATCGATGGAACTCTCACAATCAAAAAGGACATTCCGTATAAGTGTTGGACCAATGGTAGTAGTAATTACCAATGGGTCCATACTCAGAGTCTCTGCTCCCGCGCTTTTTCTATCTTTGAAGATAACGCCGTCTGCCATCGTTTTCTACTGCTTCACGTGAGTAGCATCTTCGAGGGAACTACACTCTCCCACTTCTGGATGTTTAGCGATGTTGGCGTACTGCGCCATGACTCTGTTGCTGAATCCAGCTTTATGTGGTCCTCCGACCACGGTATTGATGACTATCCCTTTTCCTTTATGCTGGTAAGTAAGTATCGGCAAAGGTTGGTTCCGATTTGGAGCTGGTCCTCCTTGCCCTCTGTCTCTAGGGGAAACCTTATATTCATCCAATTTCCCTGCTCGGAGAAACTTCTCCATAACATCTTCTACGTGACGACATTCATTCGTGGAATGACCATATGTTTCGTGGAACAAACATAACTTCTTGGTCTCACGTTCCTTTTCAGTCGAGTCTCTCGGTGGAGGCTTTTTATATTGAATAACATTGAAGGTGTCTAGATAAAAGTTTTCCAAGGTGTCATTTAGAGGTGTGTAATTCTCAAAGGGTTGGAATCGAGACCACTTTCTTGGATCATTTCTCCGAATCTGACTTTTCTTATGGTTATTTCCACCTTGGCGACCATTTCCTTCATTCTTGTTCCCGACATTTACTTTGACTTTCCCTGCACGATCTCCAGATTGCTTGATGGTGACATTGCTTTGGATATTTTCTCTTGGGGGTATCATCGGATTTTCTTTTTCTACTAGCATATACCTCTTCTTGTCATTGGTGGATGTTAGCTTTCTCGTAAAACAACTCTCTAGTCAATTGCGGTTTTCCGGCCAGGTACTTCCCGAATTCAATGTCTTTATCGACTCCGTCTATTAGTGCCATCAAAATAGTTTGTTCGTGGTGTTACTCACTTCCATAACAGCCAGACTGAAACGGTCCAAATATGATTTCAAAGTTTCCCCCGGGGCATGCTCGATTACAGAAAGCTCGATGACGTTCTTGGACTTCCAGGCGTGAAGTCAATACTGATTTAGGAAACTGCTTAGCTCTTTGAAACTAGAAATTGATCGAGGTGGAAGTCGGGTAAACCACATCATTGCAATATATTCGAGGTATATTGGAAAAGCTTTGCACTTCACGGCATCAGGGGCCACCACGACATTCATATACCAGGAGTATCTCATCGGATGCTGCCTTGAATCAGTTCTTCCTCCATATCGGCCCATGGTGCACAGATTGAATTGTCTTGGGAACTGGACGTCCAATATGTCATCGGTGAAAGGTGCATGACTACGATCAATACCCCAATCTTCGTTAGTGTGGCCTATGCTATCATCCATAATTTGATGAACCATAGCTTCTACTTCAGCATTGGTCAGAGCAGGCTCGGGTTCAGCACTTCTTGCTCTTCTAGCACGTCTAATTCTTGCATCAGGCAACGTCCTCTGATTTCTTGCGATGGCAGAGTTCCTTTGCCCTCTGTGATCTTGGTCGTTGATTGGATGAATAGGCTGAAGGAGTTGGCCCTGAATAGGGTTGGTGATATTCGAATCCCCGGGAAGAACATGAGATCCCTACATCGGCAACAACATTAGTTCCGCTAAGCTAGGATCATTAGGTCCCAGGCAACGAGTCGCATCATCGCGAGATCCTAATGTGCCAAACCAAATTTGCTCAAGGTTCTCTAGTCTCTCATATGGCTTTCTCTGACGTGGGTGCCTTTCGTTTTCCGCAAAAGAGGATGAGTAGTCTGCCACAAGACAGTGAGTTGGAGAAGATGTTCTCTGCCTGCGAAGTTTATCCATTTTCTTGTTCATTGCATTCATGTTTTCTTGGATCGCGACACTATCACGTTTTTGAGCTTCTAAAGCCTCGCTAGTTTTCTCCATCATAGCGAGCAAACATGCAAAATCTATCTGCGAGACAAGGGAAAATGCAGGAGGTTGGTTGTGTTAGAGTTTATGCCCTAGAGGCAATTCATTTGATGAGACTGATAACACTGTTGATGTTATTGTTTTATTTGGAATAAAATAATATTCTATTATAATATATTTACTACGTAATATAAATATTAATATAATAGAAGTCCTTAGAATTATAATACGGAATTATATGGTTCGAGTAAGACTTGAATTTGAGATTATATAATATGATAAATATTATAATTCTTAAATGTCCCTAATCGAGTTTTATTGTTTATATATGACAACAATAAAACATCAAGACTAGTATGTTGATTGACTGGTGATCACTTCTCATTGATCATTAATATACGTATATCAATGTCAAGACATAAATACGTATTGGAGAATATCGTATTGGGCTGACCCACCGTGAGGTAACTACATGGAATATAATCAACAGTATCATAAGTTATTCTCGAAGTGACAGTGATGTAATGGTCCTCAGACCTGAAATCATTATAATTTTATTCGAGGATATTTATGTTTTGATATCATCTAAAGTTAGTTGAAACAGAGTAATGATAATGGCGATTATTGGATACATCTCGAATCGAATGAAAATTATGAATGATCTAGATGGGATTTAACCCTACAATATATATGTTTATATTTGTAGTGATATCCATGGGCCTCTTGATTGAGTGAGACTGTGAAATGCATGGTCGTGCTCAAATATTGATTTGTTTTAAACAGTCTACTCATCGATCTAGATAAACAGATTAAATTATAAAGAGGATGATATGATCCATGCCTTGAGTTTAATCCTGGATATATTGGTTAAAGGGATTATATTACACTGATATATTGGTCACAGAAAGGTTGTATTGAATCAATATTATTATTATAACATGGTTCGCAGCGACATATTGCTAGATGCCAATCACTGTTTATGATTTTAAATATGATTTAAAATCATTGCCAACGTTGTAATAATCTATAGGGTCACACAAAAGAACAATTGAAAGGGATAAGAACCGTTCACAATAAAAGGGAAAATCAAAATGTTGACCTTTTCCCTAATTTTGAAATGGTATAAGGGTTTATAAGGAATTACTTAATTTAGATTCATGTGATGTACATAATAAAGGGGAAAGGTGCCAAATTTTCTATTATAGTTTTCATTATTTTTGGATCCACAAAAATCGAAATTAGGAAATCCAAGAATCCTAAAATCGGCTAGCACCTTTCTGCCTCTCTTATTAATTTTGTTTGACAAAATCAGAGATCAATTGTTCGTGGATACTCATAGAGGCATGGCACTTAACATGCTTTCGATTTGATACTCCATCATCTTCATCTTGGTTCGAATTCATCTGGGTTCAATTTGACAGGTACAATCCATAATTGATGAATCAATTCTGTTTTAATTTATTGTTATTGCATAGATCCATGTTTTTTAAGTGTTAAAATGTTATAATTTAGGGTTTCGATTAGATCTATATATAACCCTAAATTTACTTTCAATGGTATCAGAGCCAGGTTGTATGCAAGATATGATAAATTGAACTTTGATTTTAGTTTATTCATGATTGATTTATCATTCGATCGTGAGTATCTATTATAGAGAAATGTTTTAATTCTGAAATGATTAGTTTGAATTACGGTATTGGTTCATTTTGAAATGAAAAACAGTTTCATTTAGATAAGAATTAATATTGGATATTAATTCAGTTTATTGAATCTTTCACAATTAAACCCAATCTAAATGCAGATTTAGATCTGAAACATGTTTTGATCTATTTATTTATAGCATACTATAATATATATATATATGTATATATATATATATATTAATTGTTGTGAACGCAGATACATGTTAATACAAAATCTTAAAGCATAATTTAGTTCTGAGTTAAATATGTTTCCTGCAGAAAAAAAAATTCATGTTTGATGTAAATTCGAAAAACCATTTATAGATTGGTATTGGATATCAATTCAATAATTAATTCCTATTTTGGTTATCCTCTCAAATTGGATTAATTATAGTGATAAAATGGAACTGAAGGTTTATTTTCGAATCGAACCTCGTATATGAATGCATTTATAAAATCATCCTCGGTTTTGTTTAACTTTAGAAATCAATAGGTTGGATTATTCAGTCAAACACATTTAATAAATATAATTTTGGATTAAATTTGTTTATTCCATATATATATATTTAAAATGTGTTTGAATCTAGAATTATTAGCTATGTCACAATATGAATCAATTAATTTTATTGCTGAATTTTTGTATTGATTAGGAGTGTAGTTTAAAACCATTTAGATTATGTAAAATGTTTACATAATAATCTGAAGCTGTTCAGGTTTAAATGTAAGTGTATACTTTTATTTTGTAATAATGCTGATCATTTTATAATTGATCTAACATTTATACTTCTGTTGAAAGTCATGAACACCTCCACATGATTAGCATACACACACTCATGACATTTCAATTTTCATGATGAATCATTGTCTAATATATATGATCTTAAACCATGTTGAAAACTAGCTATTTTCTCAAATATGTTAAGTTATACATATGTCTTACAAATGATAGTATAGTATAATGTGTGTATATATCTATATATATATATTCAATAATTTGCCAAATATATGTTATGTCTAAATTATTGTTTTGCATCACTATGTTACCATGTTTAAAGCATTTAACTATGATCAGAAACAAGTCATGCCATTATATGTATGTATATATATATATATAACAGTTTATTATATATATCAGTTTTGGATTACATATAAATGGTTTGTGTATATATATATATATATATATATATATGATCATTCAGATGAGATTTATTTAAACTAGTTATACAGAATATATGTTCATAAATGTATGAACATGTTTTTTTTGTATATAGATAAATATGTACGGATAATTACATCTGTAAGTAATTATATATGAATGTTCTATAATTTTACATGCTTAGAACATAATCAAATCCGGATATTGGATGATGTTATGTTTTTCAATCCAATTGCAGTTTACATCTATAAGTGAATATAATATTAAACTGCACCTGTTGAAAATGTTAACATTACCAGTTTTGCAAGAAGATAGATATATGTTAAATATATTGCTTGTAATATGACTTATAGCCTGGGGTATATTAGGAGGTACTCTTTGGTTTTAAATACTGGTTTTACATTTATGATAAACTAGAATATAACAAATCAGATTTTAAATGGTTTACAGCAAATATGATTTGTTGTTTAGCTTTATAATATACTTATGTATATATAATGATATATCTATGATACATTCCTTTTTAAAATACTGTTTGTGGTTTTATATTAATGAATATATGACACTAATATAATTTGAAAAACTGCCGTAAATATGATTTATCTGTTTTTATGATATTAGTATAAATTATAGTATTTAAATACTATAATGATCTTTGTTTAAGCTTGTTGTGTTGATATGCGCATTGATCAGACTTTTGTTTAATTTGTAGTGACGAATAAAAGATGATTTTATTAATTACCAGCATATATATATATATATATATATATATATATATATATATATATATATATATACATACATATATGCAAATTATGCTAAAATTTGTTATAACACCCTCCAATCTCAGTTTATAAACATCTGATTAAGACAGGAAATTGTTTCATGATAAACAAAATTCTGTTTTGTTTATTTTACTGAATCTGAATTAGTATCTGATATTAATTCACATGGATATACTGGAATTTCCGGTTCTTATTTACATAAGATATGATTTAATGAAAAACTATAAGATATCCAGAACAAAATGTTGATCTAAAATATGGTTGTTTAGTACTTTTGTTTTGATATTATTGCTTATGTCAAGATTATCGTAATCTAATGATGGATATGATTCATCGAAGAAAAGGGTACATTCCTTATACACACACACACATATTGCAACGTGTTCTGTTTTAATACTTGAACCGTCATGATGGTTATATTTGACATATTATTTTCTAAACTCAGTTTCAACTTGAACAGGAAGTTTTAAATAATTATTATTCAATGATTATACATAATGTTGCAGCTCCACTTAATTGATGTATATATATACTGAACATGTCAATAAAATTACATTATGTATGGGTCATGTAGATGAAAAGGAATAGGTATGATGTATATAATGCATACATACATGTCATTATATTTCGAAGAACATTCCAGTGAGACAAATGTTGTTTCTGGTAGTGAATATAATAACTTCATATTGGTTGAATTTCATTTCACACTGTTTACGAATGAAAAGATAAATATGCTTTAAAAATGTTCATGTATATCTGACTTGTTGCCTGCACATGAAATACATTTGATGTATGAGTTAATGCATATGTACATATTAAATACATTTGATGTGTTTAATCCATGCTAACCCACTAGATTGAAAATTATTTTAGATAGGGGATTGATGCTGCCACTGAAATTGTTTCAGCGAGGAGGCAACTCCGTCACTCAAAATCGGCATCAAGTTTTGATCATAACAATGCATGAATCAATGTAATTTTGTATACAAACAAATTCCAGTTAGCATACATATGATGTATACATAATTAATGCATGGTATTTATAAAGAATATATATATGTAATTGTTACGAATATAAAAATACAATCAGCACAGTTGATTGGACACTTAAAATACAAAATTGTTTTGCATTTGAGGATTGAATGGAAGTATGTATAAATGTTATGATTAAAATCTTTATACTGCCTACTTTTCATTGCTGCTATTCATGTGGATGGATCTGCTATAATAATAAAGTATAGAATATATATATATATATATATATATATATATATATATTGATATATATGATTGCCTTTATACTCCTTTTGTTGGGTCAGTAAATTTGTTTACATGTATTTTGTAAATGTTATGTGGATTTTCTTTTATCTTCTTCTGGAATTGATTTTTTCTATGCATGAGTATAATTATGATACTCTAACAAAACAAAAGGGTATGTCGACCTTTACTTTGAAATGTTCAACAAAAGAAGAGGCAGTCTACCAATATACACTATTGAGTTTAATTATAATATATGTATATTGTTTAATTTAAATATATATAAAATATGATTCATATATATATATATATATTATTTAAATTCAATTAATATTATGAATGTAAAATACATATATTTTGATATATGTAATGACTTTAATATTGTTTCACCACTACGAATTATAAATCTCTCTAAAGCAAATTTTGTTATATTAAATCAGATGAAGTCTTCCAATAGTACACCCATCAATGTCCAATCTCATTGGATGTAGGTAACGCCAAAGCGTTGTGCATCCTTTTATTTTGGTTATAAGCGGTAGAAGTAATTGTGGTGCTTCGACTGTATTATTGGGTCTCATTAAACTAGGGCTGCATAATAGTATTTATGGCCTTAGAGGCAATAACATGAGTTATTCTATATTTTTAGCAAATGAATAATACTGAACAAAATGTTCACCATGCGAACCAAGAATTATATATGATATAATTAACACGAGATGTCTACCTAAAAGGTTGTGTTTTGGGGGTGTTAGCCAAAGCAAGGTCAAGACATGACTAGATATGGATCTTGGAACACCACTATATATATATAATGATATATATGTATAAACAGAGGGATGTTAATTTGATTGGGAGCATATTTTAGTTTAAATCATACATTTATTTATGTTAATATAATTTTTGATTGTCAATTTTTGTATTTATATTAAATAAATATTATAGAATCGGTTATTATTTATTATCTACTGTAGATATTAAATAACGAATAACTCCGATAATTTTAATTAATTCTTGAGAAGGATAAATTAAATCAAATCAAATTTTTTGACTAACATTGAAATTTGAGGATTGTCCTCAAAAAATTAAAACGTAATTGTTTTAACAAATGTAGAAGATCTAAAATAAAAGTTGAAGTATGACTTCAACCAAATAAGATATAAATGTTATAACAATCTATTTATACATCTCTAGTATTAGATACTAGATATGAATTACATTAATGTATGTAAATTAACAGCAGTTGCAAAATAAGTAGAAATTTGGTAATAGGACAAGTGAACTTAAGATTGGAAATGAAGCAAATGTTGCTGGATTATCCACAGAAAGTTGATTCTTGTTCAATATGCTGGCTTGATTAAATAAATAAAATAATTGTTATTATGAAATTCCATATAAAATAAATGTTATTATGAGTCTTGTTTAGACGAGTTTGAATTCTTTTGTAATAAAAGAACAATTGTTATTCATTTTATTTAAATGAAATATTGTGTGGAATTTCACAAATAGTTAATGATTTTATAAATCCTTAACTATGATATGTTTGACATATATATACTGAGCAGATTAAATTTAATAATTTAAACCCAACACACCTTTAACATTGTCAGTTAGCTCATGTAAACAAGAAAAGCATATCAATGCACCATAATGATGGAATTTTGATGTCATTTGATTTCGAACCATATGAAGAAAGCAGATCTTGTTTATAAGGCAAAATAACTGAATCACCTTTCACTTGATACAGTAAATGGGTAAGTAAGTATTGGGACTTATACATAATGATGTATATAGAGAAAGGAATACATTAGCTAGAGGTAGGTTTTATTACTTCATTTTATTTACTGATGATATCAGTAGATACATATATGTGTATCTTATGAAACACATATCAGAATCCTTTGAAAAGTTCAAAGAATTTAAAGTGAAGATAGAAACCAATTTTAATAGAAAATAAATACTTTTCGAACAGATCGAAAAGGAATATTTAAGCCAATTATTTAATGACTATCCTGGTGTGTTTAAAAGTGTTTTACAACTCACTCCATCTAGAACACCATACTAAATGGTGTGTATGGAATGAGAAATCGCACCATATAAGATATAGTACGATTAATGATAAGTCATATAGATCTTCAAATAAATTTAATTTAAAACAATCGCATTTAAAGCGATTTTGAAGATGCCATATAAGATATGGACTAGGAAATGTCCTAGTATGTCTGAGGCAAAGATTTGGGATGTAAGGTGAATGTCCTTCCTCTAATAAGATTGGACCCAAATCAGCTAAATATTTTGTGGAATATCCAAAAGAAATAAATGAATATTACCACTATAAATCCTCTGAGAATAAATGTTTATTGCTCGAATTGGTATCCCTTCCAAAGGAAAGTCAGTCTCTACGCTACCGAAAGAGATGAAATAGAATTCGAAATGTCTTGAAAACCACAAAATACCATTGAATCTTGTATAGAAAAGAAATTTAGTGGGAGTGACTCAATAATTCTAATGTTATTTGATAACACATTAATTATTGTAAATTACGTTAGTTTTAAAACAAGAAATAAATATTGATACTAAGAAAGAAAATGTTTGGATTAAGAAGTTCATGACTGAACTTAATTCATTGTTGATCCAATGATATACATTGCAATAACAATATGGTCGTTGCTCAAACCTAAAACATTAAACTCATTATCGATCCAAACATATATTTAAGAAATATAATTCTTATGTGAAATTGTTCATAGAAGAAACGAAAATATCTACAAGGTTACAAAAGTTATAATGTTACATACCTATAGAATTAAACTCCGT
Organism: Allium sativum; assembly: GCA_030737875.1. NCBI lineage: Eukaryota > Viridiplantae > Streptophyta > Magnoliopsida > Asparagales > Amaryllidaceae > Allium > Allium sativum. The sequence continues at coordinate 618,400,782 of CM060924.1, read as the reverse complement.
CGCAGTAGAAGTTTAATGGTCACACTAGTTTCATGAGTATATGATACACGAATAATTGACTCGTGCAAGTGGGAGATTGTTATAGTTTATTCCCTAGAGGCAATTCATTTGATGAGATTGATAACACTATTGATGTTATTGTTTTATTTGGAATAAAATAATATTCTATTATAATATGTTTACTGCGTAATATAAATATTAATATAATAGAAGTCCTTAGAATTAAAAAACGGAATTATATAGTCCGAGTAAGACTTGAATTTGAGATTATATAATACGATAACTATTACAATTCTTAGATGTCCCTAATCGAGTTTTATTGTTTATATAGGACAACAATAAAACATCGAAACTAGTATGTTGTTGACTGATGATCACATCTCATTGATCATTAATATACGTGATATTAATGTCAAGACATAAATACGTATTGGAGAATATCGTATTAAGCTGACCCACCGTGAGACAACTACATGGAATATAATTAACAGTATCATAAGTTATTCTCATAGTGACAGTGATGTAATGGTCCTCAGACCTGAAATCATTATAATTTTATTCAAGGATACTTATGTTTTAATATCATCTAAAGTTACTTGTAACAGAGTAATGATAACGGAGATTATTTGATACATCTCGAATCGAATGAAAATTATGAATGATCTAGATGGAATTTAACCCTACAGTATATATGTATATATTTGTAGTGATATCTATGGGACTCTTGATTCAGTGAGATTGTGAAATGCATGGTCGTGCTCAAATATTGATTTATTTTAAACAGTCTACTCACCGATCAAGATAAATGGATTAAATTATAAAGAAGATGATACGTTCCGTGCCTTGAGTTTAATCCTGAATATATTGGTTAAAAGGATTATATTACATCGATACACTAGTCATGGAAAGGTTATATTAAATCGATAATATTATTATAACTTGGGTAGAAACAAAGTATTGTTAGATGTCAATCACTGTTCATGATTTTAAATACGATTTAAATTCATTGCCAACGTTGTAATAACCTATAGGGTCACACAAAAGAACAATTGAAAGGGATAAGAACCGTTCACAACAAAAGGAGAAATCAAAATGTTGACCTTTTCTCCAATTTTGAAATGGTATAAGGGTTTGAAAGGAATTACTTAATTTACATTTTTGTAGGCTACATAATAAAAGGGAAAGGTGCCGACTTTTCTATTATTCAGTCTCATTATTTTTGGATCCACAAAAATCGAAATTAGGAAACTCTAGAATCTTAAAATCGGCTAGAACCTTTCTATCCCTCTTCTTAATTTTTTTGACAAAATCAGAGATCAATATTTCATGGATACTCTTAGAGGCATGGCACTTGACATGCTTTCGATTCGATACTCCATCATCTTCATCTTAGTTCAAATTCATCTGGATTCAATTCGACAGGTACAATCCCTAATTGATGAATCAATCCTGTTTTAATTTATTGTTATCGCATAGATTCATGTTTTTAAGTGTTAAAATGTTGTAATTTAGGGTTTCGATCAGATCTATATATAACCCTAAATTTAATTTCAGGTTGCTTGTTGTAGCAGCAAATGTTGAAGTCCCTGCACCGGCTTGGTCGGAGGCATTAAGATCGGATCGGGGTAAGGTATCACCATCAGTAGGGTTTGGATTACCGGATCAGGTCACGATATCGTCTCCATCTCAGGTCGTGGGTAGGTTACTAGGTGAGTGGGAATCATCGCGATCGGGTCGGGTTGAGGTGTCGCCATCGGTTCGGATCAGGTCCGACTCGACCATACCCGACCAACGGGTTTGTGCCTTGGTGAGGATCTGCACACCATTTCATTGTTCTTCGGTTGCTTCGTTCCTTCGTGAAGCTTGAGAGGTATGTAGTTCTTTACCTTTCCTTGGGGCCATGAAATTATGATTTGTCAAAATCGATGAATACTTCATAAACGATAAGAACGCAGATTATCTCTTCGGACATGGTGATCCAAACAGTGGAATAACAATCTGAAAAGATGAGAATTCAACGTTCTCACTGAAAGCACCAAAATGTTAGACCAAAAAATGGCATTAACACCTAATTGACTAGAAATTATAGCGAATAATAATCTAAGAACAAGTAAAAAAGCAGTCGACACACACGATTTATAGTGGTTCGGCGTTAATGAGCCTACGTCTACTTTATAATTCTTTGATTGATCGATAGATTACATGTATAATATAGATCATTGCTCAATCTCACAAGTACAATCAATAATCTCTCAGAATCTATAGAGTTATACTCATAAACCTAGAGTAAAATCTGAATAAAAAAGAGAAATATCAATAATGATGGAGCTTGAGTGTGTAGAGTCTCAAAAGATTCCTTATAATGTTACCAAGGTGGGTATTTATAGAGCTTTCCTGAGAGCAACTCGGATGCAACGTAGGACCCATCCATGAAATCACGGATTTGGACGTGGGATGATGAAGACAACACATCAGGTTCGTGGGTATGTGGCGGTTACCGATCCGCTTCTATAGACGAAAGAATCAGTCACATATTGAAGTGTGCAGCGTTGCTTCCAAACGGTTCAAATATTGGGGGTTCCATAGATCTAATTCAAGGGTAGAAACAAAACTCGTTGCCTCTGCATGCTAAGAGGGATGGGATATTGCTTCCCCGTTCCGACCCAATGCTTGTGTAGTGGACTCGAGCTTTTCGTGTATGTGATGGGGTCAGATCGCCACTCCTCCGATTTGACCCGATGCTTGTGTAGTGGAGTACCGTTTTCGTGAATGTGATGGGATCAGATCACCCTCCTCCGATTCGACCCGATACTTGAGACTCCTTCATTGATCCAACCCGACTTCGTCTCTCATATGTGATCGTCTAGACTTTGTGTGGCCTAGTCACAAAGTAGGCCAATAAATAATATAATTGATGTTTAAATTAACGGTTCAAATAAATGTCTAAATTGTGAATAATTGAGCTAAGATTTTGAAAATGTTATGAATGTCGAAACAAGCTCAAATTTTGGATACATGATTATATATATATATATGTGGATTGAACATCTACAATTTTTTGTCGTATTTGGATTGATGTAGCTTACGAACGGGTAGAGGTGCTACAAAGTAGGAGTGCCCCAGAACGCTCCTCTTTCTGTTTCTCTCTCTCTCTCACACACACACACACAGATATATGATTGTTTATCTAGATACAAAGTGATGACACAAACTCAATTACAAGAGCAATTTCAAACATTAAATCTTCTATTGAATTTCACCTTTCATATAAAACAAATAAATTTAATGGTTTAGAATTTATATATTTGATTTTATGCCCCTTATGTGTGTGTGTGTGATACCACACGTCCGTTAATGTTTCTCTTTATCAGAATGCATTAAGTTCTGTGAAGCGTTATAGGTAAACAGCAACAGATACATCACAATACAGATACAAAATGACAGTGGAATTTAAAAACTTCATTCTTCAAACATAAAACATCATGGTCCAAAATCCAGTTACGACATAAGTCTGAAATACAGAAAACCCATTATATCAAATTAAAATATTTTCCATGTACTAATATCATCAGATTACAGTAATATAAAATCATAGTCCCCAAAAAGAGCCATATCAGAGTAGACAGGTAATCAAAGCGGTACATCTAAGCATTATCCAAGCAGAAACAGAGGAGATAATCCTAACCAAGCCTGAGTATTCCCACCCTAGGAACCTGGGTGGGAGAAAGGAAGAGAGAGAAAAGGAAACACAACGATTCAGACATGGAGTCTGGCGAGTCCAGTTACTTTTAGCACATAAATAAGTAAAAGCATCATGACAGGCATATAAATTGGGTGAGAGAGATAACAGTATCATAAGGCAGGTATAACAGAATGAGCAAGATAAGCAGAATAAACAGAACAGAATAGGTTACGCTTCCTAAATACTTTTCTCTGCACCAATACTAGTATAATAGAAACAGAATGATCCCAACGGAAACAGAATGTTAGACTTTGGTGTACTTCTAGTGATAAGTTTTACCCCCAACAATAATAACAGGCAGCCCAACAGATATAATGGGTGTTACCCCCAAACAATAATAACGGGCCCCTAAACAGGCAAAACTAGATGTACCCAAATTATTACCCCAATTGATTGGCTCCTTATCCCATAGATACCGTGTGTTGTCCCCATAGTAGAATGTATCACTTCCTAAAGCGGCAACCTTTTTTTCTATAGGCACAACCATATCTACGGATGTCACAGCGTCTTAATTTCCCGATCAATCCGAACCCATGCACGCAGATGACTCCGTTGGAATGCGCTGTCAAAACCTCCACCCATATGAACCTCTGATAATCAGCTCAGTAAGCATGCTCCTGACCCCTACCTAGTTTGGGTCCCCCTTTGGATACCAATATGGGTTACTGATTGATACGGGTTCCACACAACAGATGACACAAGCCAACCCCTAGGCTTGCATCCCCACTACTAGGATTTTGACAGGTATGCTCAACAGATTAACAAGCCGCATAACCCCAACATATAAAACAAGTTAAATTTATCGGGTTTGTATAACCCCCCACAGATTTAACAGATTTACTTAACCCCCAGGATTCAAACAAGTTTACATAACCCTTACATAATTTGACAGGTTCATGTAACCCCCACAAATTTAAACGGGTTAAGTATTACAGGTTATTAACATTTTCCATTCATGTCTGTTAATGCACTAGACCTCTCATATTAAGTCGACCACTTGTGGATACTGGATATGCGTAGCGGTTTTGGGCAGACTTCTACTACAAATTGGACCTAAACTCGTGTCCTAGTACTGTTACGTGTACATTTACGCACTATACCCCTCACATTAGATTAACCACTTATGGATGCTGGATTTGTTAGGCGGTAGCGGGCAGACTTCTACCACAATTGTAATCTAACCTCGTGTCTAAGTGCGGTTACAGTTTCTATTTACTGTAAATTCAGGCATATTCATTTTTAATCAATTATTCATGTTCATCATAGGTTATGCCCCAAATCCAAGTCTGATTCATGATACAAGTTATGCCCCTAAATTAAAGTCTTAGATCACAGTATAGGTTATGCCCAAAATCCCAGTCATGTTTTACAATACAAGTTATGCTCCAATTTATCATTCCCAACCATTTCCATTTTCGTTTGTTCGCATATTTCAGCGATAGGCCTAGGCTCGAAGTAGCCTGGCTATAAAAATAAAAAGGGAGGGATGCAGAGAAGAGAACAGAAATAGGCATAACAACAAAAAAGACATATGATGACAGAAATAGGCATACTTAACTGAATAAGCTTAGGTGATAGAAATAGGCATAATAGCAGAATGGAAATATGATGACAGAATTAGACATGAGAACTGAACAATAGATCAGGTGTACAAGTAATGGCAGATCTATTTAGTTATGATTCAGGTTACTATCAGGCATAGGTTTAGATCAAAACTTATAAGCATGTCAGGATTAATTATTAAATGTTTATATATAAAAGTAACATAAACTCATAGGGACTGGATCTAAAGAACTAAGAAAAGAGTGTTGATGTTGTAGCAGAGATTCTTGTATATGTATAAATCGTTGTTGCAGAAGAACATGCTAATTCAATCTGAGTTGGGGCAGCATCTCGTTGTCTCCATCGTTTTGGGTGAATAAACCAATAGAAACGAGGTCCTATTTATAGCCAAAAGTTAACAGATCAGGTCAAGAAACGCGTCCAAATTCATAAAAATGAATCTGCCCTAGATCTAGGTGGGGTCGACCCCGGGGTCGATCCTATGTGTGGGTCAAACCTAGGGTCGATTCCCAGCGAGTCGATTTCCCGCGTTCGTCTCAAACCTTGAGTTTTGAATAATTTTGAATTCTAGACTGGTTTTGTTTATATAATTCTCTTATACGTATACAAACTTCAAACCTTAATAACTTCTTCATACGATGTCCATTTTACACAAACTCAGAGTCTATCTTAAGCAAAATTTCGAGATGAACGCAATGGTACAGTCCTTTTTACTTAATTCCCAATATTTATTTAAGTATTCTTTAGTTTATTGTTATAATGTCCTCTAAAATTACGTGGTGTTGCATTCTCCCCTACTTAAAGGATTTCGTCCCGAAACCTCTAAGTTAAGAAGAATGTCTATCCTAACATCCATCTACTCATCCACCAATCACAGGCATCCATTGTCCTTAAAAGATTTATAATGCTTATATGAACATATGCAAAGGTGTGGGTATATGTCTCTATACTAATGCGAAAGATCAGGCGGTCTACTGATTCAATCGACCTCCTTAATGCAATGTATGTTAGTGTCGTGAATCCAACATGTATGCAAATAGTCCTAGTGTATCATGTAAATGCTATATGCATGCACACTCATCCATCCAAATGCAACATTCATGTGATGATAGACCCATTTCCATCTATAAAAAGAAAAATATGCGCACGCATCCATATGTAGTATGAGAGTGATTGAGCCGATCTAGTGCCTAGTGTGTGTATATGCATCCACGAGGAACCACTAGCAAACACTTGCATCCACTTGCATCTACCAAACATAACATGTCTCAAACACATGTTTACATCCATTGGCTCTCTACCTAAAGGTCGAAGATTCGATCGATAGGATATACTTAATGATAGAAACAAGTATGAATAAAAGCTTTGGAAAAAGAAGTTAAGAACATACCCTTGAAATGAAAAGGGTACAAAGCGCGAATCTTGTCTTCAGTCTTCCAAGTTGTATCCTCGGGGTCTTCTCCCCATTGAACTTTCTGTTGTATATAACGGTGTTGTATACACAATTATATGATTTTTGTTTGATGATAACAAACAAATATATATTATTTTAAATGTGTTTGTTGCTGTACTGTTTCATATATTTATCACATACAGGAATATAATATTTATATTTAAATAGAATACGACTGTACAAAAATTCAAATATTCACACAGTATTTTATTTAAATATAATATTTTATTTCAATATTTAAACAGTACAGATTTACAAATCCACAAATTTGTACGTCTTAGAAATACAATATAGTCTATTTCAATCAATTTCATTATATACAAAGCTCCACACACATCACTCAATACATTATGTCACTCAGTTTACAGATTCACTCATATACAGATATTCTTTTATACGTTTCTCTGTCATCTTCAGTCTTCACAATTCACAGTCAGTGCAGTCATCATCTTCATACCTGTCATATATAGAAACACACACACAGTATATGGAACATAAATAATTTTCAAAATTTATGCAAATATAAAATTTATTTTTAAAATTTTATTTGCCTCAGATTTCTGGTGTGTTTCTCGTCATTTTTCATGTCTTGATCTGATTCATCTGTGGCTAGTCAATTTGTATATGTATAGTACAGGGACAGGAAATATTGTCTGATGGCTGCATATACACACGTGTATAGATATACACATGTGCACTGCCTCGCCAATCAGTGTGCAATTGAGGAATAGCCACGTGGACCATCTCGACTCAGTGTGCAATTGAGGAGTAGCCACGTGGACCATCTCGACTCAGTGCACAATCAACAGAGGAACAATGCAAGCCAAAGTGGCCAACACAATAAAAAGTGCAACACAGTTCAAAGTTGTCGAGCATATACAGATCAGCCCAAAACAAGGTGATGTGGCAAATTCAATATGATTACATTCATGAATGGTGATCAAGTCCAAACACAAATGGTCAAGACAGCAGCATGCTCAATGTACATGGTGCAAACAGAAAACTGGTACAACTACAGAGTCATGGCATGAACTAATGATCAACACAGCACAAATGAGTTGAAACAGCAAGGGGACATGGAGTTCAGCAAGTACAGTAAAGGTGATGCATACATACAGTAAAATGCTACTGGATGCTATAGCAAATGACAAAGCAACAATAATCACAATGCAGCTCAAATGTCATTGGTGGTGATGCACACATGACAAAAGCAGCAAGTGATCATAGTAGCAGTTTTACAATGGACAAAGCAATGCAAGGTATTCAAGGTGACAATGGATGCACATTCAAACTGTCACAGCAATGGTGGATTTCATCATTTATAATTTCATGAAGTATGACAGTAGTGTATGTCACTCAAACAATAAATACTTGTGATCAAACAGCAAACAAAAAGTGCAAGTGTTCTTTTCAGCAATGCATTTACTTATAGCATGTGTATACACGACAAAGTAGGGTTCAAGTGCACAAGACAACATGCCAGCAGCAAAGTGGTGCTTGTTTATAATCATGCAACTATATGGAGCAGTATATAAACAAAATGGAGCAACCAGTTTCAAAGTACTCATGTAGCAACTCGAGTACAAGTGGAACAATGATGCAACTACTACAAGCAGGTTCAACACAAGTTCATACAAAACATGCACACAAAATCAGTTTTTGATTAGCATGGAAGACTTGGCAATCTTCTACAAATAAATGTTTCATGGGTTTCCAGCAATGACAAGCAAGCATGATTTTATTTTTTGGAAAAGATAAACTCAAAAAGTTTTTAAAAAAACTTTCCAGAAAATCATAGAAGTCACGGTTTATTTTTTAGGAAAGAAAACATTTATTTGTTTTCAAATTCTTTCCAGAATTGTATCAACATTCTCAGCAAAACAAGCAAAGAGATCAATTAATATATTTCCAGAATTCTTTGTGCTAATCATGTGTGGATACCATTTACTTAAATCAACAGATGGCAAGAAATAACATTTGTTTTAAAAGGCAAAAAATCACTTTATTTGTTTCCAAGATTCAACTCGACAATCATGGTCATAGAAGTGCAGAAAATCAGCAAGGAGAATATATGGCAAGAGTATTCAGGGTCTTTAAATTGATTCCAGTATTTCCAAAGATTTTTTTTTGGCAAAGTTTTTTTTATTCACGGCTGTTTTTTCAAGGAATAGTGAATCATTCATTTCCAGAAACAAATCAAGCAATCAACGCAATACAAATGCAAGGGAAATCCAACAATTCGAGCAAGAATTTCAGGCAACAATTAACGCAAATCAGATCAATTAAATTACTAGGAAATCAGAGTTTTTAGGGTTTCAAATAACCCTATATATTATCACCGTTTACATCATCGGCAAGGGATCGAAAAAAGAAAAACCCAAGCAAAATCAATAAATAAAATTCAGAAGAAACTCACTGAGTTATCCTTTGTTTTTTTGATCGAGAGAAAATCCCTCCAAATCAAAAAGTAACAATCAAAGCATCAAGCCACAAAGTTTCGAGCTAGAGATTAATCCATACTTCAAGCAATCGAATCAATTTGGGGCAAATTCTGTAAACCCTAGTTTTGATTTCATTTTTCCAAAGCCGCCATTACAAGCAGAAAGGGGCATTTGGGAAATATGAAAAGCGGGCGCATCAACATAGAAAAGGGTCGGCCAACTTTGTTGGGATAACCCTATTTTTAATCTCCTAGGGTTTCACTTTATTTTATATTTGTATTGTTTTTGAATTTGTTTTGAAAAACCGTCAACAGTTTACTAGAGTCTGTAAAAATTAGGGTTACGGATTATGGGTTTGTAATTCGGGAAAAATCTGGTCGAGGGGACATCGGTCAGTCTAGGGTTTTGAGCGTATGGTTAGTACAGGAGCAGGAAGTGCGAATTTATAGTGTCTGTAAGCGGGATCTTTTATTAACACCTAGTAGAAACCTTAGGAATGCAGCAGTAGGTAGGGTTTTGCGGAAGCTGGGTATCTCTGTGTGTTATTTCCTTTCTGCTTTTTATTTCTGCTGCATTCTGTGATCTGTTTATTATTTTATATCTCGTTAGATTTTTAATTCGGTGCAAAACTGTGATAAACCCTATTCACCCCCCTCTAGGGTTAATCTAGATCCAACACTTTCATCATCTTGACCTCTCGGTTGTGTTGCTTCTTAATCTTTGATCCAAGAATACAGGTAGGAACTCGTCTAACGGTCGCCTCCCCTTCCCCTCTACTTCCTAAAGCATGCTCGGCTCAACTACTTCCGCGGTATCATGCAAGCACTTCCACAAATGAGAAACGTGGAAATTGGAGGTCATTTGCAAAATGGCTATTTATGAGGGCTATTTATTATATGAATATATATATATATATATATATATATATATATATATATATAAATTCCATAATGGCTATTTTGAATTTTAAATTGGACATAACTTTCGCTTTATGTTATGAAATATGGATTTTTCACATTCGTTAGAAAGATATTATTAAACAGATTCAAATGTTTTTTATTTTACTGAAATCCAATTTACTTTGAATTATGTACATTCATTTGAAATTTAAAATCGGATTTTCAAACTACCGTGCCATTTCAAACTCTATTTATAATTAAAATAAATATATACGTTCTAACTTCGATTTAAATAAAATTTTAAATTGTTATTATTTAAAATAAATTATATTAAATATTCAAAATCCATTAAAGTAGCTAAAATAAAAAATTTAAATTGGACCAGAATTTCCAGGTTGTTACAAAGCCATTTGGCCAATTCTTTCTATTATGGGAAATAGCCCTACAAACCTTGGCGCCAATACAAATCCAAAGTGAACCACATTCCTTAAAGGCGATATGTTGATGAAAACCATGTCTCCCACTTCAAACTCAATATCGTTCCTCCTCTTATCTGCGTAGGACTTCTACCTGTGCTGAGCTGTCTTCATGCGCTTGCGGATAAGATCAATCTTCTCTGAAGTTTCTCTGATCATCTTAGGTCCAAGTAGAAGTCTATCTGTAGACTCTCACCAACAGGTCGAGGATCTACAAGGTCGCCCATACAATGCCTCGAAGGGTGCCATGCCAATACTAGTCTGATAACTGTTGTCGTAGGCAAAATCAACCAAAGGAAGATGCTTCTCCCATGTCCCATTGAAGTCTAGGATACACAGTCTTAAAAGATCCTCAAGAACTATATTCACCTTTTTTGTCTGCCCATCAGTCTGAGGGTGATGAGCGGTGCTCAAACAGAACTGTGTACCTAATGCCTCTTGCAAGCTCCTCCAAAACTCACTGGTGAATATGGAGTCAGATCACTCACTATACCGGAAGGTGCTCCATGTAGACAGACTATCTCATGAAGATAGACTGTTGCCATCCATGCTGCCTTTCTCTTACTCTTAACACGAATGAAATGAGTGCACTAAGTAAGGCTGTCAACTATAACCCAAATGCCGGTGTTGCCTTTCCTTGATCTAGGCAAACCATCAATGAAATCTATAAAGACGCTCTCCCACTTCTATTGTGAGCCTCCAAAGGATGAAGTAAACCATCAGGCTTTATTTGCTCAACTTTGACTTGCTGGCAAATCAAAACATCGAGAAACCAACTCCGCTACATCTTTCTTCATCCTAGCCTAAAAGAAAACTCTCTTCATATCTCTATACATCTTATCACCGCTTGGATGGATATTCATCCTAGAATGACGGACTTCCTCAAGGACTGTCTTCAACAAACTCCCAACTCGGGGAACACAAAGCCTTCCATCTCGTTGCAACCATCCTCTGCCATCCTTGGAATATCTACTGAGGTGAGTAGAGTCTCCCATCTACTGAGCCTATCTAAGATGTCTGTTATGTATAGGTCCTCTTGCTACGAAGTTCCTATCTAATCCAAAAGAGTAGGTCGCACCTCTAACGATGTCAATAACACAGGTGTAAACTCGGTAGAGGGCCTAAAATCAAAGGTCGATATATAGTCCAAGCTTCGTCTCTCTACTAATAGAGGACTCAAGGTCATCCTCTGCCTACTCAGTTCATCCGCCACTACACTACCCTTGCTAGAGGTATAAGCAATCTCAAAGTCATAGGGCACTAGGAACTCCATCCATCTCTGTTGCCTCAAATTGAGATCCTTCTGTGAGAACAAATACTTGAGAGATTTATGATCGGTATACAACTCGAACTTCTCTCCAAGTAGATAATGATGCCAAGTCTTAAGCGCGAATACTATGGCAGCCAACTCTAAGTCATGGGTAGGGTGGTTTTTCTCGTGAACTCTTAACTGTCTACCACTATAACATTCTACCCTTCCCTTATGCATCAAAAACAACACCAAAACTTATACCACATGCATCGGTGTATACTGTGAACACCTTATTCCCATCAAGCAAAGTTAAAACTAAGGATGTTGTCAGAGCCCCCTTCAATCGCTGAAAATCATTCTCACAGTCAATATCCCAAAAAAAGGTCAGATTCTTCTTCGTCAGTCTGGTGAGTGGGGCTGATATCTTCGCGAAGTCCTTAATGAACTTCCTATAATAGCCCTCTCAACCAAGAAAACTCCTCACCTCCATTGCATTCTTTGGAGTCTTCCAATCTTGAACTACGGATACTTTCGCAGGATCCACTGCCATCCCATCTTTAGAGACTATATGCCATAGAAATCTCACTTCCTTTCTCCAAAAAAGACATTTGGAGAATTTTGCCTCAAGCTGATGTGCTCGGAGAGTCTTCAAAACCTCCCTTAAATGTAGAGCATGCTCTTCCTTATTCTTCGAGAAAATTAAGATGTCGTCAACAAAGACCACAACAAACTTATTTAGAAACTCCCGAAACACACTACTCATTAGATCCACAAAATAGGCTGGTGCATTCGTCAACCCAAAAGGCATGACGAGCCACTCGAAGAAACCATCTGAAGTTCTAAAAGCGGTCTTGTCAATACTGTCCCTGGCCATCCTCAACTAATGGAACCCCATGGCCAAGTCTAACTGGGAGAAAACAGATGCTCCAACAAGCTGGTCAAACACGTCATCTATCTTCGGAAGTGGGTGCCTATTTTTCTTAGTGAGGTTATTCAACTCCCTGTAATCCTCACATAAGCGAAGCATGCTATCTTCCTTAGCGGAGAAAACGTCTGGAGCACCCCATTCCGATATTCTTCGCCTAATAAACCCTTTCTTAAGTAGCTCCCCTACTTGCTTGTTGAGCTCCGTCCTTTCTCTCGGAGCCATATGGCACACGTACAATGCAATTGGCTTTGCATTGTCCACCAAGTATAGCGGAAATCAATCTCGCGCCTTGGAGGTAAGCCCCGAACCTCCTCAAAAACATCAGGATACTCACAGACTACTGGTACAGATCATAGATCATCGGTAGATGCATCAACCGTCTCTACGAAACTAAACATGACAGACCCCTTAGTGTTACAAGAAATCTCGAGAGTCCTCCCATGTCAAGTCAAAAGCCTAACGACCCTCCTCTCACAATCCAGAATGGAACCATGCATAGCTAGCCAATCCATACCTAGAATCAAACCATAGCCCATGAAACCAAGAACATATACGTTGCATTGAAACTCGACGCCCAAAACAGATATCTCAAACCTCGACAAATCATAGACAGATGAGTCGTGCCTCCAATAGGGTCTGAGACAACAACGGGATCTAAAACCATACTAGTATTAAGGTGCAAAACTCAACCATAGAATCAGATATAAAAGAATGTGAAGCGCCAGAATCAAAAAGAGTTCTAACATGATGATCGGAGAGAGAAATCAAACCTTCAACAAAAACTTTCCAACCTCTACCCGGTACCCTGGCCACAAGAGCATGAACCTGCCCTCCAGAAAATCCTACCCTTTGGCTCTGTCCTTGCTTCTTCAGGCACTCCCTAGTAAAGTGTCCTACCTCACCACATTGGAAACAAGCATTCTTCCTTTTTTTGCAATCTTTGCTCAAATGACCCACGCGTTCACAACTATGAAATTTCATCTTTTCTCGGGCTTTGTTGTTCTTTTCGCCCTTCTTTTGTTGTTGCTGCTCTTTCTTGTGCCATGCTTTCTTGTTTTATGTTTCATCAATCTTAGCCTCTTTCTTTTCACCTTTATCTTCTTCGTGCATTAAAGCCATATCAATGAGTTTCTCAAAAGTTGCCCCCATTGGAATATGAGACATAACCAATCCATGGAGGGGTTCATTCAACCCTCTTGCAAACCTTAAAGATTTCTTATGCGGGGTATTCACTAGCTCCAAACCTCGCCAATATATTGAACTTATTGACATACTCTTTGACAAACATGCCTCCTTGCTTAAGTGTCATAAACCTTTCCATCTGCATACTCTCTTCTACCTGAGAAAAAACCTTCAACTCGAATCTCTGTCGGAAATCATCCCAAGTCTCAACTGGATGCCCAGCTTGCGCCACTTCTCTCCAAAATGAAGCTTTATCTTTCAGTTGCCAAAGGGACAACTGAATCTTCCTACAGTCGTCAACCTCAAAAATCCCAAATAAATCCTCCATCTCTTTAAGCCAATTCTTTACTTCTACAAAAGTTTCAGTTCCTTGGAAAGTCTTTCCTCCCATAGCACATAAATTCTTGCATATCTTGGAAAAATTATCCACTTGCGGAGGAGGATGATGAGGAACAACGGCTGTAGCTGGGGGAAGGGCGTCTGCTTGGCCTCTGGCAGGTGCCGTATCCTCACGATACCAACGGAACCAAGCGGTATCTGAACGCCCTCGGTAATATTCGGTTCCCCAGACATAATGAAAAGAAAAGGAAAAAGGTATTCAAATAGAGATGAAAGACATTTCATATGGCTTTGGAATATGTTATCCAAAAACAGACTTTACTTTTGAGAATGCTTTCTATTAAAATCTTTTTGAAAATAATTTTCAAAAACATTTTATCTGATCTGGTAACCTTCAACTCTGATACCAAATGTGGCACCCTAGGTCCATTAATGTCACTCTTTATCAGAGTGCATTAAGTTCTGTAAAGCGTTATAGGTAATCAGGAACAGAAAAATCACAAGATAGATATAAAATAACAATAGAATTTAAAAACTTTACTCTTCAAACAGAAAACATTGTGGTCTAAAATCCAGTTACAACATAAGTCTGAAATACATAACACCCATTACATCAAATTAAAATATCTGCCTTGTACTATAATCATCAAAGTACAGTAAATAAAATCATAGTCCCCAAAAAGAGCCATATCAGAGTAGACAGGTAATCAAAGCGGTACATCTAAGCATCTCCAAGCAGAAACAGAAGAGATAATCCTAACCAAGCCTGAGTATTCCCACCCTGGGAACCTGGGTGGGAGAAAGGAAGAGAGAGAAAAGGAAACAAAACGAGTCAGACATAAAGTCTGGCGAGTCCAGTTACTTTTAACATATAAATAAGTAAAAGCATCATGATAGGCATATAAACTGGGTGAGAGAGATAACAATATCATAAGGCAGGAATAACAGAACGAGCAAGATAAGTAAAATAAACAGAACAGAATAGGTTACGCTTCCCAAATACTTTTCTCTGCACTAATACTAGTATAATAGAAACAGAATGATCCCAATAGAAACAGAATGGTAGATTTAGGTGTACCTCTAGTGATAGGTTTTACCCCCAACAATAATAATAGACAGCCCAACAGATATAATGGGTGTTACCCCCAAATGATAATAACGGGCTCCTAAACTGGCAGAACTAGATGTACCCTAATTAATACCCCAATTGATCGGCTCCATATCCCGTATATACCCTGTGCTGGCCCCACAGTAGGATGTATCACTTCCTAAAGTGGCAACCCTTTTTTTCTGATAGGCACAATCATATCTACTGGTGTCACAACATCTTAATTTTCCAAGCAATCTGGACCCATGCACGCACATGACTTCGTTGGAACGTGCCGTCAACACCTCCACCTATATGAACCTCTTATAATCGGCTCAGTAAGCGTGCCCCTGACCCCTACCTAGTTTGGGGTCCCCCTTTCGATACTAGTATGGGTTACTGACTGATACGGGTTCCACACAACAGAAGACACCAGCCACCCCTAGGCTTGCATCCCCACTACTAGGATTTTGACAGGTTATGCTCAATAAATTAGCAAGCCTACATAAACCCAACATATAAAAAAGGTTAAGTTTATTGGGTTAATATAACCCCTCACAGATTTAACAGATTTACTTAACCCCTCATTGATTCAAACAAGTTTACTTAACCCTTACACAATTTGACAGGTTCATGTAACCCCCATAGATTTAAACAGGTTAGGTATTATAGGTTAAACAGGTTATTCACATTTCCATTCACTACACCATATTAGCCAATTTGGCACAGATGGATGCGGAGATGTAATACGGGTAAAAGCCGTATCATATTTGATGGTGCTCAGATCCGTATTTAACTACATTTTGCGATCCGCCCCATCCCAAATGCCCTAAATCTGACCGTCCATCAATGAAGCCCCGGATTAGTTAATTTGATACGGCTTTGGGCCAAATCGAATCCATATCATATTGTGCAGCACATTAGGCACTCGGAATAATAATTTTGGCCGCTCCCATTTCCATTTGTTTTACTTTAATGGTGACTGAAAACCCAAATTAGGATTTTTGGTCACCAAATCGTGCCTCCACCTTCGACAGGGATGAACAACCCTCTCCTTCGGCAGAAACGCAGCAACCCTACATCTCCCTAGCCCTCCTTCGATAGCGCAGGTATGTTTTTCAATTGAATTTTGGCATGAATGACTGATAGTAGTGAACAAATTGAAATCTTTGTGTGATAGTTGATTGCTACTTTGTGTCAGTACTTCGTGTGTTAGCTGTTCCGATTGAATTGGTTTGTGTAAGTGTGTCACGGATGGATCTATGGTTATACCCTGAAACCAAAGAAATCAAATTTGTGTTAGAATTTTCATTGGATGAATGGTATAATTTGTTGATTGCGGTATATCCATGAAACAAAGAAATAACAATGAAATCAAAGTTGATTGCGGTATAATTTTTG
The DNA here is from genome assembly GCA_030737875.1 of Allium sativum. Classification (NCBI taxonomy): domain Eukaryota; kingdom Viridiplantae; phylum Streptophyta; class Magnoliopsida; order Asparagales; family Amaryllidaceae; genus Allium; species Allium sativum. The sequence continues at coordinate 618,384,019 of CM060924.1, read as the reverse complement.
TTAGAATTTCCATTGGATGTATGGTATAATTTTAGATTGCGGTATATCCATGAAACAAAGAAATAACAATGAGTTAGTTTGCCATGATTTCATCGTCATTTGACTGTCTTTTTGCCTTATGCTTGAAATTTAAATTGCGTTGTCTTATAATAAGTTTACTCTGTTTTGATGCTTTAACAAGTGTACTGAAAATATTTTAACAGGTTTGTTGAAAATTTTGGTAGATGGATGATTACTAGACTTTCTGGTTAATATTTTAATACGCGATCCACCGGGTGGATGCATTTTAGCTCACGTGTAGGGTCGAGTATCCATGCATATTAGCTTTATCCAAATGTCGGATGCTGCTGCACTTAACCTTAGTAAAAAGCTGCTTTCACTAGCAACTTTCCTTTACTTTGTAGCAGAGACTTTAGTGTAAGTTATCATGCACTACACAGTCTGCTTCAACGAAACCGAAAGTTGCAAGTGAAAGCAGCTTTTTCCAAAGGTTAAGTGAAGGGGCATTCGACATTTGAATAAAGCTTATAAGCATGGATTACTGACCTTGCACGTGAGCTAAAATGCATCCACCTGGTGGATCGCCTAGTAAATTCTTAATCAGAAAGTTGAGTATGTGTGTCATCCGACGATGATGATTCGATATATTTAGACGTTGGAGTAGGTATATATTATTTTACACTTATCTCTACGTAGTATCTTACATAAGAATTGAATGGACATGTACTTGTGTGCACATCTTGAATATTCTTTTCATTTATTTGTTCCTTTTTGTGTGTATAGAAGGATGTTTTGTATGCTAGGGTACGAACTACCGGAGTTGCAGATGGACTACACTTCAGGTGATTATTATTTTGGGTTTGCATTTTTAATGACTATCAATTTTCCACTCCTATGTACCGTTAATTTCATTTAAACATCTATGGTCATAGAAAAACCAGCGTACAATGTGTATTCATTCATTTTTGAGACATATATTGATCGACTACACAAACACATGGACGGCGCTTGACTAATCACGACTAGTCGTCGACTAGTCTACTAATCGAGATCAATTCATCGACATGAAGCCTGGACTAGCTTTTTGTATGAATTTAGGCCGCATGGGTGGAAATTAGTCGACTAATCGACTAGTCGATTCGACTAGGTTGTTATTGGTTCCCAGTGAAGTATTTGTACACAAACACACTGATCGACTACCGTTAAATTACACAAACACACTGATCGACACGATATGCCCTTCACTGTTATTGGTGTCCAGTGAAATTACACAAGTCCAAAATATTGAAATTATCATCTAATCCATTATATATGTAATGTGATTCCCTTAACTATACATCCAACTCTGATTCTCTTAACTATATACCCTACGACATTGATTTTTTATAGAACCATTGTTGTTATCACTTTTTCTACTACAATTAACATTCAATGGCGCATTCTGAACATATACTTCACTGAATACAGATCTTAGCTCTGTATTCATGTTTTCATCTTAGTTAGTTTCATTTTATATCTGTATTAACAAACACTTAGCTCTGTATTCATGTTTGCATCTCAGCCACAGTGAGTTACAATGACGATCTACTGTTCAGCTGTGAAGTATTTGTAACTTATATCTTGTATTTTATAGGCAGTCCTGTTGGAGATTATGGTGCTTTTGTGTTGATGGAACTCAAGCTGCAGGCTATATATCATGATTCAGTTTTGCTGCCAAAGGAAACTTGAACTCCAGGCCGCTGACTATCGAGCTCAATTTTCCCAGCCTTGATGGAGTTTTATCAGGCTGTTATCTTTTTACCTCATTTTTGTTACTTCGTAATTTGATGAAAATCTTTGACAGTTTCCTTTTATTGTATATGTTTGTATGTACATCATGTTATGACAAACCTTGCAATGCATTGAGTATATGTATGTGTATATATATATATATATATATATATATATATATATATTGCGTTATTCCTGTGTATACTTTGTGGTATGTATGCTCTGTGTTACGAAAAATATATGCTACAGTTTCTATTTTTATATATATAAACATATATGATATATATATACATGGATATATATATATGTGCACACATACATGTAACTAGACACGGTCAACGACCGTGTTTGATTAGACTTTAGATACGGTTAAAAGTTGTATGTTAATAGAGTGGGATACGGTTTGTAGTCGTATCTAATAATTTAACATGCTACTTTTTGATACGGCTTTTTTCCATGCCCAACAGCTTTAGATATGGCTAAAAACACAGTGTAATCAACATATATGGTGTAGTGATTCATGTCTGTTAATGCATTAGACCTCTCACATTAAGTCGATCTATTGTGGTTGTTGGATGTGTCGGGCGGTTCTGGGCAGACTTCTACCACAAATTGGCCTTAACCTCATGTTCTAGTACCGTTACGTGTACATTTACCCACTAGACCGCTCATATTAGATTAACCACTTATGGATGCTGGATATGCCGGGCGGTTCCGGGATGACTTCTACCATAAGTGTAATCTAACATTGTGTCTAAGTGCGGTTACAGTTTCTATTTACCGTAAATTTAGGCATATTCATTTTTAATCAATTATTCATGTTCATCATAGGTTATGCCTCAAATTCTAGTCTGATTCATGATACAAGTTATGTTCCAAATTAAAGTCTTAGATCACGGTATAGGTTATTCCCAAATCACAGTCATGTTTTACAATACAAGTAAGCCCCAATTTATCATTCCCAACCATTCCTAATTTCGTTCGTTCGCATATTTCAGCGATAGGCGTAGGCTCGAAGGCAGCCTGACTATAAAAATAAAAAGGTAAGGAGAGAGAAAAGAATAGAAATAGGCATAATAACAAAATAGGCAAGCAATGACAAAAATAGGCATACATAACAGAATAAGCATATGGTGACCGAAATAGGCATAGTAGTAGAATGGGCATATGATGATAGAATTAGGCATATGAGAACTAAACAGTAGATCAGGTGTACAAGTAATGACAGATCTGTTTTGTTATGATTCAGGTTAATAACAGGCATAGGTTTAGATCGAAACTTATAAACATGTCAGAATTACTTATTAAATATTTATATCTAAAAATAACATAAACTCACAGGGACTGAATCTAAAGAACCGAGAAAAGAGTATTAATGATGTTGTAGCAGAGATTCTTGTATACATATAAATCGTTGTTGCAGAAGAATAGGCTATGAGTTGGGAAACATCTTGTTGTCTACATTGTTTTGGGTGAATAAAACAATACAAATGAGGTCCTATTTATAGCCTCAAGACAACAAATAAGGTCAAGAAATGCATCTAGGTTCAGAAAAATGGATCTGCCCCAGATTTGGGTGTGGTTGACCCTAGGGTCGACCCCTATGGGCATAGTTCCCCAATGGGTCGATTTCCCGCCACTACAACAAATTCACCCTATAACAACGGTGCAAAATGGTTGTTATATCATTTTACAACGGTGCCCCCACCGTCATATATGCCGAAGTTGTAATATATTCAAATCTTTTACAACTTTTCTTCACTGTTGCAACACCGTTGTAATTGGGTTATTTAACAACAGTTATATACCGTTGTAATAAATTTTATTACAACTCTAGTTCTCCGTTGTTGTATATGCTATAGTAAAGTAAGAGTATATGTATAACAACTTTTGTCACCATTGTAATAAACTATATTACAACTTTTATCCCCGTTGTTGTAGATATTGTAATATCGTGAGACCACGGATATAACAACATTTTTACACCGTTGTAATAAACTGTATTACAACTTTAATCCCCGTTGTTCATATTGTAATATCGTGAGATCATAGATATAACAACATTTTTACACCGTTGTAAGTTCCTTAATATTACAACATTTTTACATTGTGGTGACTTCCCTGATATTACAACATTTTTCACCGTTGTAACATGGCTTATTACAACTTTTTTTTGTTGTTGTAATTTATACAGACCTGACTAGTAAAACAAATTCATATATATTAATAATAACAAGTGTGTGACCCGTGCTAGATGTAGATGTCTAAATTTTGTGCTTTTGTTTGTATGAATGGTTTTTTTTTAATGGAAAGATTTGAATATATTGATAATATACTCATATAGCTATATTATGATTAGTATTGTACAATCGTTACTATTTTTTATTTACCTTATTTTTTTAGTGCTCATTTTTTAAAAAAATGGTAGAGCAGTCCCAATATTCTGGTGGTTTCGTATTGGCAAACCCAACAACTTGGGTGACTAACCCCATGCGTCGTTCTCAAAATAGCATTTTAATACTTCTAATAGTGAAGTTATATAACAGTTATTGTATGGACCAAATTAGGATGAATCAAAATTAGGATGAATCGCAACTGTAGGGGTTGTGGTTCGTGTGATTGCTATTTTGAATTCTTAATCGTAAATTCTTCCAACAGCATTAAAGCATAATAATCTGGTGCACAACATTAATATTGTCAGATAAATACTAATAACATTATGTTTCATTTTGTTATGAGTCCAACATTAATAATGCTGGATAACAAAAACAGCATTATTAATATTGAAAAACTGACTCAAACTTTGTGAAGCCAAATTTGGACTCACTGGCTCCTATTGGGATTAATCAGTAGCTAATTGTTCTATGTTACCAACTACAATATTATATTTTAAATCCAAAGTAGTTAGTTTATTTATGTGAAATTTGACTTCTAATTTTTCATATTGGGAATGAGATAGTATTTACTTGGCAGCATTTTTTAAGCCGGTAATATATAACCAAAAACCAAAAACGTAGAACAATCGCCTTTCTCCAGTGACTCACAAAAAAGTTACAGTTGTCAAAACACACTGTGACTACGGCACTCAACATAAAATACCAAAAACCAAACAACCACGGAATCAAACACCCTAAAGAAAAACCGGAATAGCAGCTCCAACTAACTGCAAACAACGTCAAAAGTAGAGCTACCAAGAAAAGCCTGCAATAGCTGCGCAATTCCTACCATGCTCCATCTGTCCAAGGTAATCGAAGACAAAAGCTCAATACATTAGAATTTAAAACCAAGCCACCAGAAAATCACCTTGCTAATCCCCAACTCTGACCAGCAACTGAAGCATAACTCCCGAGAATCTCCTAGGCCCAACAATCAGTTTGCAAAGGTTTAGAGGTAACTGACATGCTGTTAAATTTCGCAATATTGCAATTAAAATCCTTCTGTATCATTATAGATAATTAGTTGTTGTTTAAAATACAAATAATGATTACTAAATATCAATCTTATGAACATTTATAATTAGTTCTTGAAATATGCATATAGGAACTATAATCAAAATACTCGTATCATGATGATAAATATAACTTACTTGCTTCCTTAGCATACAAACTCAGTTGTTGCACCAAAAACCACTCTTCCTTGAAAAAAACCATGTTGAAATTCACCATCGCCACCACTACAGTCATCTTTGTAGGCAGCATTATGCAAAATTTTGTGTGATAATTTAACTTATTTTTCCTTAGATGCATTGCCAATTGAGATGATTTACTCCATTTACCCTGGACGTTTCATTCTGCACGTAAGAAGTTCGTAAATCATTGCATGAGTAGTCCTAATTGAAGAAGTTGACACTGTTATAAAGACTAATTAAACTAAATGCAAGAAACTAAATTACCACTGAACTTTTCCACTTTATCTTCCTACGTGCTCAACAAAAGAAAAAGGTAAAACATAGAGCACATATATAACCATGATAAACAAAAAAAATTCTATATGGAATAACTGTAGACCTCATTATGCATTTTTGCTCAGCACAACGATTGGCGAATGGTATAGTAAACCAACTACATGAAGAATTCATTATAGTTCTATGAGTTATGCCCAGCCTACATGCTTGCAATCTAATATGTGGATTTATATGTTTGTGAGACTTTTAAACCTGTAATGTAGCGAGACTTTACAGTTATTTGATCATCACGTATAACCATAGAACATTACCGTGCATTAATAATACACAAAGATTTACCATAAGACACGTATGACAACTATAAATTTTACAATAAGTATACACACACATCTTGATTTCGCCATTCCTGATATTGGAAGAAGACTAATCAATTGTTTGTAAAATTACAAAATTCAAAATCATGCCCTGAGTACATAATTGTTATGAATATCATATTAAATCAATTATATTATCACAGAATTATAAGTGTTATGAACATATATATTTTACTAAAATAACTAATTATAACTTATAGTCCCTACACAATATAAGCTAATATACAGTAATAGTGAATATGGTTCTATGACTACAATTATGGAGTACTAATTATATGCAAGTTGCAAAATATTTTCAGTAGGTGCCAAACTGATATGAGCACATAAGTGAAACAATAATTTTATTTTGCTGCAAACATACAGTGGCTTGGGTTACCTTCAAAGTCCCATTAATGATCTCTGTTCTGAGATGAATGACTCAAATACATGAGGATTAAGTAGTTGTTACAATATCTCCTATTTATTTATAGATTGATTTATAAGTATAGCGGTTGCAATAACGTAATTTAATATGTTAGAATATGCATTAGTTAAGTCACTCCAGTTAAGGCACATATAATAGTAATATCTGTCAATTTCTTCTATTTTCTACCCATTCATTGCCGTTCACACTTGTTCAAAGAATTTCTAACAAATCATAAGATTAAATGAAAAGAATATTAAAAAGAGAAAAACATCTTCAATATCAAGCTAGGGTCAAACGTCATGAGCTTAGCATGGACTGAAACATATGTACATCGAATAGTTTAATTCATCATTAAGATGCTACTTTGTGTAAAAGCCACTATGAGCTAGCATCAATTTAAAACAACATTATGACTAATGCTACTATTACACTAATTGTTAAATGTTAATGTACAATTTATGTTTATTGCACACAACTTCAAGCCATAATATTAAAGTAGACGAATCTGTAAACAAAGTTACAAATGTATTTCTGGCAAGGTTTGAGAATTTGGTTACGGTCTCGGTTTCGGCCGTTTGAAAATTTGATAGTTCCGGCAGGTTTCGTAAATTTCGGTAGTTTCAGTTTTGTTTCGGTTTCGGTCCGGATTTCGGTATTTTGGTAATGAACTTGTTAATGGTTAAAAGAATAAAAAAATATATTATATAGAGAAACAAAATTAAGTACTGCATTGAAGTTTTGTTTACCTAACATAACAGTTTTGCACATACATAAAAAATTGTAGAAATAAAATTACTTGTTTAATTCGAACATAAAACAGTAATATTTCTGTCACCGCTCAAATCAAATATAACGTTAGCCCAGCCCAGCCCCACCTCAAAATGACATTTGCCCTAATTTTTTGGTGCCGCCCAAATATCTTGACCAAAATAAAAACACTGCTCTACCCAAATATGTCGATCAAAATAGAACGCTACTCTACCCAAATGTCTCGGCCAAAGAGGGAAAAAAATAAAAATGCTGCTCTTCTCTCAATTTATTCCGATTTGTTACGGTAAGGATAATTTCAATTCTAGGTATTTTATCCGAGATTCTTTTCTGTGAGGATGAAGTCCGATTCTTTTTTTTTCTTCTGCCCTAGATAGCGACCGATTTTACTCGACGGTTTCGGACTGTCAAACGACGACACCGGTCCGGTAAACACGAAATTTTGGGGTGCCGGACGAAATCTTGAACCAAGATTTCTGGTCATTGTAAAATAATTTACATCAGGAATAATGCTAAACGTTCTTTGTATTTATGTACGCCGAGAACCTATGGAAGTGGCGATTGTTATTACTATGCAGGCATAAATCATAAGAAGAAAATACATATATAACATAAATTTATATCCAGTGTATAACATAATAAAGTAAAATTAATGTTGTTTAGTAAAATTTCCATGTCACACATCCAGCAATGCCTTCATTTATAGAGCGTAGGATAACTGCTTACTGAAAAGAAGATTATTTAGTTTTTATTTTGCCGAACTGTCATTTTCCCAAAAAAAAAACTTGGAAGTTTAATACATGTTGTCCAAGTATCTCCGCTAAGCTACCATATTGGTATGAAAAGGTTGCATTCTATGCTTGTAGGTTAGCTCATCTATCCACCTTCTCTCATTTTTAAACAACCCACCTATGTAATATTTGTTGAATCATCATGTAAAGTTGATTGTTTCTTGTACTGTATTCCATTCACAGAACATTATTATACTACATGCCACGGAGAGTATAAATTGTCAAAAATCGGATATGACAAAAAAGGTTAAGATCAATATAAACAGGAGAATACTTGAAGTAATTCCGTTACCTTACTAAGATCAATACAAACAGGAGAATACTTAAAAGTAATTCTGTTACCTTGCTGGAATTTAGCGAAATGAATGAAATCATTTTCCTGCATACCATAACCCCATCTCCTTTATTTTTCCTAATGTTGTAATTAGTACAATACAAAGAAAATATGATCAAAATTGATTCAAGTTATGGATCTAATCAGATTAAAACAGTCTCAACATAGAATAAGGCTTCAAAGAATTCGATAAAATCATACCTAGGATTCCAATTATCTAGGTTTTGAAGATGGGGAAAAAATCGAATTTCCCTAACCGATGCATAGGAATATTGATTTCGTCGATTGAAACCTGCAAATTTTAATTAGTAGATGAGCAAATGAATAATAGAGAAATCGAAAACAAAGTAGTTGCAGAAGAATGGACGGGAAGAAGAAACTGAAAATATGAAAAATAAAATGTGATAAATAAGCAAGAATTATGTAACCGCTTTAGGAATGTTAATCATTTTTTCTGAGTCATATCTTACGTGCGCTAACTTCAGAATGGACAGATGTCAGCATATCAGTGTTTTGTCAAAGTGGGCAGATGTCACCACCAAAGAGTTTTGGTCCCTCCTTCCCTATTCGAAAATGCTGGTATTCCCGGCTCTAATTTTGTCAAAAAATGCGGCTAGACACTACAAAATAAGAGGCCCACCACTTAAATTACAAAATTACCCCCCTGATTTCAATGAATACCCCCCCCCCCCCGAATTCCATGTTTACCCCTATTTCGCACTTTTTGACAAAAAGTACTTCAGGCATTCTAGCATTTTCCTTTCCTATTTAAGAATAGATATAATGATATGTAATAAGCTGAGAAGGTTGCATTTGAAATTTCAAAGTTAATAGGGAATTAATGACTAAAAAAATAGCACCAAAAACTAAATCAATCTTCCTTTTTGAAACAATGATGATCACAAAAGGAAAGGTGGCTTTTATGTCGAAAAATCACATTTTTCAGCTTATTCAAGCCTTACATAATATAAAATGGAAAGACAATAAATTCTTAATTGCCTTCATTGACTAAAATTGATAGTCTATGGCATGACAAATATTTCAATGAATATTAGAATCAACGAGGGCACATGTCAGTTTAGAGTTAGTTTTATACACTCAAGGCAATTAAGAATTTAATTATCAATACATTTACGAAAGCCCACGATAAAATGAACCTTACCTAATGGGTGAATCTACGAAAAGTTGGTCAGTAATAATTCAAATGAAAAATCAAATCCAAAATAAACATATATTTCCATAAAAATATCTGTAAAATTTCAAATGCAAAATTAAGAATATGACCGTCCAGAATAAGCCGTTAAGGCTATATTCGCGTACAAAATATGGGAAAAAAATATAAGATTGAGAAAGTTAGATACATAATTGAATAAACATTGGGTAACATATATTACAGATCAAAATCTGATTCATTCAAATATTATGTAAATAGTATTTGAAATTTTGTACATAATAAATTCAAATAAACAATAAAAATAGGATTCCAATGTTCAAAAGCAATTTGAAGCACACAAAATTAACAGCAGCTGAAAAAGAAATTATTTATCGTTAAAAGGTAAACATCAAAGAAACGATTATCATTCTATTCAAGTATTGTCATATTTGATTCCAATTTTGAATACCGTATGCCAAATCAAAAAAGAAATCAAATTCAAGCAAAGCTTGGTCGAAATGATTGAAAATAAAATAGATAAAGTCCATGTATTATGAAATAATGGTTTCGCAAATCTTAAAGCCTAAGGAAAATCAGTTTTAATGCAAAATAGAAGAAAGTGTTATATAATAGTAAGACACAGAGGTTTCTTGTGAGAAATAATAACGAATTAATAGCTAGTAAATTTAAAATGTCGCATATGAACTTAGTAGGGAATTAAAGGCTGGGAAAAAATAGCACCAAAAAATAAATCAGCCTTCCTTTTTGATGAGACAATAATGAAAAAAGGCGTTGCTTCCATGTTGAAAATTCTCATCTTTCAAATTATTCAACCATGACATAACATAAAAAGACAATTAAATACTTAGTTGCCTGCACAATATAAAATTTATATTTAAAATGGCTTGATTAATATATCATTTGATATCATAATTAAAAATGGTTCATGTCATTTAACAATCAATGTTATAAAATGAATACAACTAAGAATCTAATTGTCTATCCATATATGGAAGGCCAATGTAAAACAAACCTTGTCAAATGTATGGATCTATGACAGATTTAGCAAGGAATAATTTTGATGAAAAATCAAATCCGAAGTAATGATGTATTTTCATAAAAATATCTGTAAAATATTAACATATAAAATCAACTTAGCCACATTAAAAAAGCCCTACATAAAGTATGAAACAGAAATCTCCTTCCATAAGGATTGATCACCTGATGGAGGTGATAAAAGATTACAAATTAGAAAAAGAAGTATCTAGCATCAAAAATAATAAAATTGATGCTAGTAGACACATAACGTGGAAAAAAGATAACTATCTTCCAACATTCTCCCATGCTGCAGAAAAATATTGCTTATTGACCTTTCAAGTTAGACATTAATATCCACAAATCACATGTGAAACTGTTTATCAATTATACCACTTACTTGAAAAGAAGGTGACTTTATTGTTGGGAAGAGCCTGCTTGTTTTCTCCTAGTTTGCTGTACCTGTAGGCATTCTAGAATAGCCAAGCGGTTCTTCACTTATGTATGTATAGTAAATTCCTTTGCTGTGGATAATTGAGAAAATATCAGTTGTGTATGTTAAATGAAAATTTACAAAAATAAATGTTATATCAAATAAAGTCTATAGAAAAACATGATATTATAGCTTAACTCCTGAACCACTGTGAATATTACCTTGATTGATAATGAAATCTAATAACGTTATCCTGTTTTTTTTTCTTAATTAATGAAATACAACAATCTGCCCCTCTTGCTACAGATGTTTGGATATGACATATTGCTCTTAATGTAATTAAACCAATCTTGAAAGGCATTTACTTAATGCATGCAGAAGCCTGAGTGTCCCGTATCATTTAGTAGTATAACTGTAGATGTAAAGTAAATTCATTCATCTTCTAACTTTTTTGTCTTCGTAATAAAATAAAAAAAATTAATCAAGCAAAAACATAAGCTTATACCGTAGAGTTTCTATGATAAACAGAAACTTTGTCTAAAGTCGGTAAGAACAATAACAAAATGCAGAATCGCTATTATTTCAAATCAGAGAGTGAAAGTGTACAAAAAATAACGGGTTCACAATGGGTATAAAGCAAATCATTAATAATTACCAACGACAATAAAAAATGAACTTATGTTGTACCTGAGTCAAAATTGAAATTTGGACTGTACTTAACTGGCTTTTGACAGGTCCGTGCTTTTGTGATTCTGAAGCTGGTTGTTCCTTCTCAAAATATTAACAGTAACATAATGAGCTTCAGCCGCTTGACAATCTTAAATGCTTAAATAGAAATAACAGAGGATTAAAGATGGTAGAAAAATAATGTACATCAACTTACGCAGGTTGTCAGCAATAACCGACAGACCGACATTATTCTAACCACTTGTACGTATCTCTACTTTTTTAAATCTTCGTTTGCTTCTACGATTTCAATTTTCAAATGTTGAAATTAAATTAGAGCCAAATATTATTAATATTAAATAAATACCGTACAAAGTCTAAATCTTAATTTGAAACAGGATGAGGGTCATTAATAAATAATACAGATTCGTTATTATAATAAATTTATCATAGTCAATAATCATTAGTAAATATATTAATATTAAATAAATTCACATCTTTGATTCATAACTTTCCATATTTTTTGTACTTTCTGTCAGGATCGTGAGATTAGCATCAACTGTAAACAATTTTCTCAATGTAAAAACAGTAGTTTAAGGACTGGTGACAAAAGGGTGGTGGCAATGAAGTTAATAAAAAAAATAGTGAAATATAGTACCTCCTTAGAGATATATCTCACTGTATAAACTGATTGCCATCTGCCCCTTCTTTAGAATCATTGTATTATCCCACCTTTATATAAATCATCTAAATCACAGATTGACAGTTTACAATTTAAAACATTATTCTTTATGAATGTGCTTAGACTTATAGCTTTAAATATTCTCCACTTAACATGAAGCAAGGATGATTTTCATTTGAAAAAGTTAAGTAGTTGTACGTAATGCCTGAAAAATGGGCATAACCCATTTTTTTTTATAAAAAAAAAATTACATCAGAGAATCTAATGGGTTTCTTTTTATACTGATAAAGCTATTTAATTAATTTCTATATTCAACTAAAACGTAATCATTCACCTTCAATCATGGCATAGTAATTGTAGATGGCACGGCTTTTGAATGGCACACTAAAGCATTTTCCATAGGCAACAAAGACCGAGTATGCTGCATGAGTTCGGCCACTGAAGTACCTGTTGGACTATAATCTCTTCCCTGAACAAATTTAGCAGGAAAACCATCAACAACCTAAGCTAACATAATGTGCAACTTGGAAGGAAAATTTTGAAAATTGGTAAAACTCATAACTTGAAGCAAATGTAAGGTGGAGATGCATATGCAGGAATATTTATCATTAAACGATGATCGAACTGGAGAGTAATATGCCACATACAGACTTCATGCAATTATATTGTTATTAACAAAATCATAATTTGCAACTCAATGTGGACTACATTGCTTGCGCAACTCAGTTTGGACTCAGTTGTCTTAGTAACTAAGTTACTTCAACAATTCAGTTGACTGAGTTGCGGCAACTAAGTTTGGACTAAGTTAAGAAACTCAGTTTCCAAATTGGGTGATTCAAGCAACTCTATTTGAACTGAGTTAAGCAATATCTTTGGTTTTTTTTTTATACTTAGCATCATCATCATATTTTCTACAGGAAACCAATTTCCAATCCCTATTGCAATCAATTTTGGAAAGCAATTTACAGAATGAAATCAGATGTTTCAGTTAGCAAAGGGTGAAATGTAATAAAAAAGCAGAGCATATTTATCAGTTCAATTGTATTTTACGTAATAAGAAATTTGTCGTTGATATTTAGATATCGGTTTACTCACTTGAAATTGAATCATTAGTGCACCAAACAATGACAGTTTCTGAAATGAATTAGAATTGCTAGTAAACAATCTAAACTCAAGATAACAAAATTCAAAATGAATAAAACAATAAGTATATAGCACAAAAAAGAGTCGTGCTAAACTGTGAGATACAGCATGCACATGAGTATCCTATTTCGTTGCTGCAAATCCAACAATGTTCAAGACATATGAATCGTGACTGTAGCCTTGAAGTGTAATACATGCAACTAATTTGCTTGCATCCTTATGTACAACACATAAGTCCATATCAATGTCCTTCCCTATAATTACCACTACGTCCTAAAATGACAGTATAATAAACTGAACACAATCCCTTGACATACAACCAAAGTTTGGAGATTCTAGCATAATTTCTTGTTGCTAACATAGCAGTTTATCGCACTATATTAATTTCATGGTTAAAAAAATTGACTCCTGCATAAAATATAATCAATGCATAAATTAGACAATGAAATATGAGAAGCGAAAATCGTACCATAGATTACAATATTGCAAGCTTCATAGGTTTATCTGCATTTGACCCCATCATTCTTCATAATGAAATAAGTCTCGATCTTTTTACTCCAGGTAAGCGCAATAATAGTAAGGAACTTGACTGTTTAGGTGATATAGATTGAATTAACATGTGAATCATCATCTACTTCACACAGTATTTGAATCTGCACAAATAAGAATGATTCCATAAACCAAAAGAACTGAATTCTATAAACCAAAATTTCTCCATAAAAATGCTTTTATTACTGACAACATTGAAGTCATATGCTAATCTTAGCGGATCTATGCCCATAAGGTCTTTATTTCTCTCAATCTATTATAATAATAATAATTGTTCTGTTAAAGGTTCCGAATAAGGGATATTCATTGTTACATAAATGGTACATCAATTATAATGATACAAATATTTACTTAGTTTTAAGTAAATGTATTTGAGAAGATGGGGAGATAGGAGCAGTTGCAAACTAAAAGCTGTCGTATTTTGGGCAGAGATAAGAAGGTAACTGGGATACAGGGATAGTGCGCAGGCTATTTGCAAAACAAAAAAAAAAGTACAATGGCCTTATTTTTAAATGCTGATCTAACAACGGTCTTATTTTTACATATATTACTCAAAATCAGCTCGAAAAACAGGAAGATATTAAGCAGCTGGTTTGTGTGTCTGTGTTAGTGTGTGTGTGTGCGCGCCACTACAAACATGAACCATGTTGTGAAGCTCAAATAAAAGGTGGTTAGGTTGAAAGGGCAAAGAGCAAGTTAGTCACAATATGCTAAAATTGTGATTACTATCAAACTGGTAAACAACAAATGCAAATTTTGAACTAATTGTGTTTGTCATATCTATAAGTAAGCAAATGAATTACGTACAAAATTGTGTAATTCGTTTGAGCAAAACTGGTATAAACAAACATATCTATCATACAGAAATGATTTGCATACAAAACTGATCAACAATAAAGAAACTTAACATACAATAGAGCAACTTAACCACATCAGATAAAGTTCGATTAGAAAGTTGATAAAACCAAAAACATAGACAAATTATATCAGTCGCGCCACGAATAAGTACGGCAGAAAAATTGCACTTTCTGCCATGATTGAAAGACCACGCATAAGTAAAAATTTGGTATCCGCTGCAGAAGATAATAACTGTGAAATTAAGAAATGGGGAAAAATGAGAGAACGAAATTATCACCTTTAATTGGTTGAACTGTCGTCGATTGTAGGAATTGAAGCGAATAAGAAGAGGGAGGTAGTTTATCTGGTACGGTACCCTAGCAGTGGTGATAAGAAAAGTAAGTAGTCGGCATGGAAGAAGCATATAATCGGAAGGTGGAGAAAAGTATAAGGAGAAGTGATGATTTGTGGTCGAGAAATTGCGTTGCTGACAAATTTGGGCAGCCGACGGATTGTAGGGAGAAGGAGTGATTGGGAAAGATTGGATTGGCTGATCAACAGATCGTTAGAAAGGAGGGTGATGGTAAAGAGGGGTAATTACGGCCGGTAATAGCAGCAAAGCATGGGATTTGCGGAGGCTGCCATGTCGGTTGAGCAAGAAATCTGTAGGAAGATAGGATAGCGGTTTGAACGAAGGATGGAACGAAGAAAATGGTTATCGAAGAGGAAAAGAAATGTGTGACCAAAAGAAAGAAATGCGTGACCAAAAGAAAGAAACGCGACCAAAAAGGGGACAGATGTCGAAGCCTAAATGATTTGGTTTTTCCTTTCCAATATAAGTAATAAATATGATTCACATTTCAACGCAACAAATATTACTACACGGTATCATTCGGTAACCGTACTGTACCGTTACCGATAAATCGGTAATGGTAAATTTACCGTTACCGTACCGTTACCGACACCATACCGTTACCGATAAATCGATAACCGGTTACAAAACTAAACAGTATACCGATGCATTCGGTACGGTAATGGTAATTTTACCGTTATGAGCGGTAAAGTATTGGTAAAAAAAAATTATTCCGACAGTAACAGTAAATTACCGCCAAACTAATAGTTTTTATGTTTTGGTCCATTAGATCCAAATCTAACGCTGCGAGTTGTTTTGAAAATTAGGTTTTGCTTTCTCCATTTAGCTTTCTACAAACAGCCGCATCTTTTCCTTTTAGTTACAGTTTATAATTTATTTTATTTCTTCCAATGTCGACTAGGGTTCCTGACTTCTTTCTTCCAATTCAGTTCTAACGTTTGCATCCAGCTTGATTAATTTCGATTTAGGAACTTGGAGAAGAACCACACTCTGCAAATCGGTAAGATTTCATGTCTGAATCTCTGATTGAGTTCGTATTTTTCGATTTTTCTTCCTTGTTTCGATTAATCGGTTTTGTTTTTTTGTAAAATAACGCTGAAATTATTATTCATAATCAAGAACTCTTAGTTTTAGCTCTGTTTATTTTAGCCGAAACAAGTTTTACATTCAATTGGTGTTAATAAACATTTTTAAATAATCTGATTCCTTTTCCATGATTTAAGCATACACAGTTCAAAACTTTGTTGTTATTGTTATTCATATAATCCAAATCGTGATCTAATACCTAAAGCAAATGGTGTTAATTATGTACATGAGTTCGACAGCTGATGCTGTAAAACCTATTGAATTATATTAAATATGTGTGGTGTTACTTATGTTTCATTTCATATGAAGCTTATTTCAATGTTCACATTAAATTATTTTCTGTAGAGTTTGAAGTCATACACAATTGACAATTTAAACTCTTTATAGATAATATCAATAACAATAACATATTTGCTAATAGTTGCAAAAGGTTAGCAGATTCTGAGTTGTTTATACATGGAAAAAAAGATGTGGATGAAAGAAATTAGTTTTTTCATGGCAGGAAAGAAAAAGTTTCCTTTCTAAAACACTTTTAATACTATACATTAATGCATTTGAAAAAAGAATCGACTTATTCTAGGTCACTTAAGTTTTATCTGATTTGGAACATTCTCAAATCCAAAACTTTTAGCGACCAGACAACAACATGAAGTTGACAGACATATCTTCATGTAGCTAAATAAAAAGCAAAATTTTCATTCTCAAAAAGCAGCTTAATATGAAGAAACAATAATGATATTCTACCAGTATGAATATGATAACATAATAGAAACACTTTCTGTTAGAAAATCTCATTTCCTTTAATCAACATGTGCGATAACAGCAAGTAAAAAAGTAGTGATCAGTTCATCATAATGTTCGTGCAACGGTTATGGGAGAAGGATTCATACTCTGATTAACAAAATCATTTCTTTCTGTCCTATGATTATTACATTTCTCAATGTTATTTTTTTGCAGAAATCATTTCTTTCTTGATATCTTATCAAGTTATACTTTAAGATATGACATTGGCACAGTCAAGTCTAGGTGATAACGTTGAGGGCATGGATGAAAATGCATCAGTACCGACAAATCAAACTAAATCATCCGCATCAACTGTTGCTACAGCAGGTAAAAAATTAAAAACTACTTAAATATATTGTGAAATTCTCGCTCGCTTATTTAAAATGTTTTCATTATTTATTTAATTTAGGTAGGAAAAAAACTTCTTGGGTATGGGATTTTGCGGACAAAGAAATAAGAAAAGATGCAAACGGTAAAGAATACTTTGTCGGCATTTGTAAAACATGCAAAAAAGAAGTGAAGGTGGACAGCAAATATGGAACAACCGGGCTTGCTAATCATTTGTCAAAACAGTGCTAGAAGTGTCCTGCATATGGACGTAACACCGTTGTAAAAGGTCAACCTACTCTTCAATTATATAGTGGAGCAGGGGGAACTTTAGTGCCACATACTTTTAATAAAAAAAATGCGAAGAAAAGTTGATTAGGTATATTATCATGGATGAAATGCCTTTTAGGGTAGTTGAGGGTAAGGGGTTTAGGGAATTATTAAAGGAGTTGTGCCCTCATTTTTTCATACCTACTAGACAAAAAATTGCAAGTTTGGTGTGGGAAATGTACACTTTAGAGTAGGGTATAATAATGAGCGTGATAGGGGAAAGAAGAGTGAGCATCACTACTGATACTTGGACATCCGTGGATGATGAATGGAAGTTACATAAAAGAATAACTAATTTTACAAAAATAATGAGTCATAAAGGTGAAGATATAGGAAGATGTTTGGAGATGTGCTTGAGAATTTGGGGAAATGAAAAAATCTTTAGTATTACGGTTGATAATGCGTCGGCTAATGATGGGGCTGTTGAATACAATAAAAAAAGATTAAATGATATGAATACTTTATTGTTCAATGGTGAATACATACATATGAGGTGTGCATGTCACATAATCAACTTAATTGTCAAGGATGGCTTGAAAGATTTATATAGCTTAATTGAATGTATACGGAATTGTGTTAAGTTTATTCATTCATCCCCCGCAAGGTTAGATAAGTTTAGGGTTCATGCTATCATGTTTAAAATGGATCAAATGTCAAACTTTCTTATGGATGTTCCGACTAGATGGAATTCAACTTATAAAATGCTTGAATGTTCCAAAAAATATAAGAAGGTGTTTGATAGAATGACCGATGAATGTGCTTCTTTTGTAAGTTATTTCAATGAAAAAGATAAAGATGGATTAAAAAGAGTTGGACCACCAAATGACGATGATTGGGAGAAGTCTAAGGCCTTAGTTCACTTTTAAAAAAAAATTATGATGCCACATTATCATTAAGTGCAACTAAATCTTGTACATCTCCTTTAATGTTTGTGGTTGTGTCGGATCTACTTATTGATATTGAAATGAAAATTAATGATGATGGTAATCCGATTTTACAAAATGTTGGGAAATCTATGAAAATTAAGTGGGATAAATATTAGGGAAATTATGAAAGTGTGAACAAGATGATATATGTGGCTCATGTTCTCAATCCACGATATAAACTTGAATTGCTACAAATTTCCTTTGAAGATATGGGAAAGGATAGTTATGCAATCAACAACATTATCCATGAAATAAAAGAATGTGTTTTAAAATTATATAATGAATACAAAGGGGCTAATTAACAAGCACGATTATCTATCAAAAAGGAACCTCCCTCTATGGATCATGTAAATATTAGTTCTCAATCAAGTGGACTTTCTCATGTTGAGATGTGACTTAAGAGAAAGAGAGAACAAGAGGAAATTAGAGAAATTAACAATGAAGTAGACAAATACTTTTCCGATCCTTGTGAGAAACTCGACGGTGAATCTTTTGATCTTTTGAATTGGTGGAAGGTGAATCAAACATGGTATCCAATTCTTTCGTTAGTTGCCAAAGATTTATTTTCAATTCCAAGTTCAACGGTGGCTAGTGAAAATGCTTTTAGTTTGGGAAGAAGAATCGTTGATCCTTTTAGAGCCTCATTAACTCCAAAAATGGTTGAGGCATTGGTTTGCACAAATGATTGGCTTAGGGGAGATGAATTTAATTTCTACAAGGAGCCGAGCGAAGATGATGTCTCTTTCTACAAGGAACTTGAAGAATTTGAATCAAGTAAGTTGTTTTTGAAGTATATGAAGTTTAATACTAAGTTTAAGTATTAACGAAATAAAGTTTAATTCATTGTTAGTTTTATGGCATAATCAATAGGTCAAGCTAATAATAATCATTTTATGCTAATAGTAAGTTGTTTTTGCTGATAACAACAGTTTCATGCTAATAATAATCATTTTATGGCATAATCAATAGGTAATGCTAATAATAATCATAAAATGTTGCTGATAACATGAGAAATGTTGGTTTTAGTGGTTAGAATAGAACTGCTGCTATAGATCATTTTATATCTTCTCTTATGCTTCATTTATTAATGCTGATAACATGAGAAATGTTGATATAACCATCTATACTTCTCTTATGCTTCATTTGTTAATGCTGATAACACGAGAAATGTTGATATAACCACCTCTTGCCTATAAAAAAAACTGCATGTAATCAAGTAAGTCATACTTCATTTGTTAATGCTTGTACTTTCATCTCATCAATTTTTTTCCTCTTATATTCACCTTTGCAGGTTTGGCAACTTCAACTTCCTGATCGGCTTATTTGATGGCTTAATTGATGGGAAACTGATGGGAAAATTAGAGCATCTTTGGTGGCTTATTTGCTCATTAACTCCATGTTAAAACCTTTTTTTTTGCTAATGAAATGATGTATGTGTTTATTGTTTAAGTTGAATTGTCGTGCCACGTATTGTAAATGTTAAACTGATTTTTATTTATGCAACTATGAACTGTGTATGCGCATTGCGCTGCAACCATGTATTGTACTGTCAAAACTGTTTTATTATTGTTTAAGCTGAATTTCATGGCTTATTTGTTCATTATCTCCAAGTAGACATTTTCATATTTTATTTATAATTTTATTCATGTAAATTCCCTTGAAAAGTACTATTTTAGGATGCCTTCTTTAATGTTAGGTGAACGAGTGATGCATGAAAAATAATACTGGAAATCTGACGTTATTCGCTCATTTATTGGTCTGCTGTCCTAGTTTTGTCAATTTTGTGTTCCTTATATTTCATAATTCATCTTGATGGTCCCTTGATCACTCGTCAAAATATGTATTTTATTAAATGGTAATTTACCGTTACCGCCAAAATGGTTACCGTTGTATCGGTATACCGACAAAACGGTTACCGACGTACCGGTAACGGTAACGTTAAGCATTTTTGATTTACCGAAGAAAACAGTACGGTAACGGTATTTGCATAACGGTAACGGTAACCGTTACCATAACAGCCCTACTTGACATAATATTCGATCAACATAAAAGAAATGTACATAGTACATCACCAACTTAACCCGTCACAAAAAACATAACCGTTTCAAAATACATATGATCTAACCCAAAATATACATAAGAAAGATGAAGTTTTGTCTACAAAAGGCTACATACCCTACGAAAGCACTCTAGCTGAAGGCAACATAATTTTATTCCAGGCCATAGTCGATCCAACAGCTTCTCCAATATTAGTCATTTCGAGATTCGGCCTCCACAGGAAAGCTTCTGCATCCAA
This sequence comes from Allium sativum, assembly GCA_030737875.1. Taxonomy (NCBI): domain Eukaryota; kingdom Viridiplantae; phylum Streptophyta; class Magnoliopsida; order Asparagales; family Amaryllidaceae; genus Allium; species Allium sativum. The sequence goes on along the minus strand of CM060924.1, from coordinate 618,363,053 downwards.
CGCTGCATCAATCCAAACTTTCCAACCTTGCGTTCCAATTTTTTTAAAGTGCACCAAAGCTTCTGGATCAATGGATACCAATGTTTCTTCTGCAACTACTTGTTTGTCCCAATTCAATATTTTACATTTTCTGCCCTCATTTTCTTCAACGTGATCGTTTTCAGCGTTCTTTCCAAATTGTTTATACTATTGCACCGGTCTTCTACCCTAATCATTTTCAGCTTTTTTCCATTTGGTTTAGACTGTTGAGCTACTTTTCTGGCCTCATTTTCAAGTGCTTTCTTTTCATTTTCAGCTGCTTACTATGCAATTTGTTGTTGAACTGTCAAGTTATTGCTTCCACGATGTGACTGCAAAAAAAAAAAAAAAAAGTTCAGCATAACAAGATTGTTAATGAACTGAAAAATGACTCCTCTCTTTACCCAGTGCAAAACTCAGTGCAAAACTAATTGAATAAAGTGGTAAGTATTAATGGTTACTGGTTTAGCATATAAAAATTTGAAGACAAGCAGTATATTAATTAACAGATTTTCTCTTCTGTTAATTAAACTTAAGTAGTATATTAATTAACAAATTTGAACACAAACAGTATATTAAACTCAGTGCAACCCCCCCCCCCCCCCTTATTGTTTTCTCTTCTGTTTTATCATATAAAAATTTGAATACAAGCAGTATATTAATGGTTACTGGTTAAATTAACAAATTTGGATCCAACTCTTGACTTATTTTTGGGAACTAAAGAGAACAAGACTTGTACTATAAAGCCCGAAACGAAACAGTTAACAATAATTAACAGATTTGGTTAAAATGTAATTGCTTCACAGGTAAATGAAATGTATTTGCATTCCATTATTTACCCAGTGCTGCCACTCAACGATGTAACTCACTAACAAAATCGCTGAAGACAAGTGAATTCAGGAGGAGGAGAAGCAGACAGGAGCGATCCAGGTCTCATATATTCTCCTAAAAACCATAAGAGGTCATTTAAATGATCAACAGAAGGTCAAGATATACAGGGTTGAGAAAACAGGGAACGCACTGTGTGCATGTACAGTTCTGGTCAGCTAATTCCTGCATGTTTGAAATACTTGGGCGCCATTATCGATGTATGATCATGGTTATTATCATTGTATAATCAATTATCGGAGAAACCTCAATGAATTATTTTTTTCATTTTGTACATGTAGCGTGCTGTATCCCTCTCTCCCCTTTTTTCCATAAAAATAAAATAAAAACCTAATTGCAGTGTAATTTTACTCTATTTCTAGTTTTTTTTTGTTTTTTTTATCTAAACCGGTCCAATTCTGGATCATTATATAACAAATATATGTTGGTGTGGACTCTAGATATATGATGAAGTGGCAAAGCGACAATATTTTTCTTAACACGTTATTTGCTTTCACTAATCATTTAAACAAACAAATTGGTGCTGCGAGTTAAAGAAAATCGATTTTCAAATTACTATGAAGTCAAGAGGATTACTCTTCTTAATTAATTGTGGTAATACTGTGGAGACCGACTCAAACAATCTGTTGAATTGACCGCAAAGATGAGAGCATTGATTTTGTAATCTCAAAACAAAATAGTGTTGAAAGACATAAGCAAGGAGAAGAGGATGAAAAAACTTGAATTTGTTGTGCTTTCTTGGCGTTTCTGAATCTGTCAAAATAAAGTGTATCAAAATTCTTTCCAAACATTGCAGATTTAAGGGAGATCTGGTATGCTCACAAGATAGTGCCGCAATTTACCCAACCCCGTCGAAATACCTTTTTTAACAGTACCCAACCCCCCTCCATTTACTGTCCTTAAAATCACCCTAAAATTTCACAGTCCCGGTTAAAAGCATTTCAATGTTCACCAAACATGTCACCTAAGAATTAAACTTGCATTGTCAAAAAAAAGTTGACGCATTTTAATAACAATATTCCAATCCTGTAGATCATGTAATGTTACAGCTTTCTATCAATTATACCAATAAAAAGGGTACCCGAGGCGTATTAGGATCAGAAGTTGCTGGATTTCCCGCATTACTTGCTTGCTTTTCTTTTAGCTCCTGTAAAGATTGCATGGAATGAAAACTATATATACTCAACTATAAATACATATATCAATTCAATTATAAAAAAAAGTCCCCCTAAACTATAAATTACTTCATTCTATACATTATGTTCCCATCATATACGCGTCATCTACTGACAATGACGCTTATGAAATGGATGGTTTGCCGCTGGTTCACAACAAGCATCATAGCATTGGATTCTACCTTCAAATCAAATATTAATCATTGTGAACTTAAAATATCAAATTTATCATGTTAGATAAATTCAAAAAGACCCATAATGAATACACATCCGCTATGTCACCTCATATTGTATATAGGCTGTATACAGGGATTTTAAGAACAGTTCATGAGGGATTTTAAAATAACTGAATGAACAAGGAGGATCCAAAATATATAGGCTATATATGGTATGGTTCATTGTATATACATAGGTCATATAAAATTAGCAAAAAAATAATTTTGATTATGGTCATATAAAACTAGCACAAGTGGGAAGCCGTAAATTTAAGAACAGTACATTTCCATTTAGGATGATGGTTTACTACAGGAAAACAGAAAAAAATCTTAATACTAATCTTAAAACTAATGAATTTGGCAGCAAACTGAGGGAAATAGCGACACCTGCTGCCGCCAATAGCCATACATGCACTATCTATAACAACACCATTTTTATTCCTAGTTACTTGCTTCGACACTGCATTATTAGCTTCAATCGCAATGCTTATTGCATCAGATGACACCAGACCATCCTCCCCCATAACAACTAAATTTTGATGACTATTGTTGACCACAATTGCAACTTCTGAAATCGTACTAGTCGTGCCATTATGACAAACATTTCTCCCCCACATCACTTTTACTAATGTTGTCTACTTTAATGACTGACTTACCACTTTTCCCAACCTTCTCGCTAGCTTTGCTGGCAGAGTGAACCGCTTCATTTCTCATTAATTAAGGGGTTGAACCATCAACTAGAGTGCTCTCAGTCGCATCTCTATCAACTTTAGCCCGTTACCAATATTTATAGTATTTTTGATTTGAAGGAAAACAGGAAAAATTGCCGTTAAAATAAATTTCTAATTAACACTTACCATCAACATCGAAGTAAGCTCCTGTATTTTATTTTCCAAGCCACTAACTTGGTTTCGCAATGCATGTACTTCACCTGATGAGTTACCCCGAATACGAAGCTGAGATGATACAACCCCAAAACCAAGCCCTCTTACACGTCCTCCATGCTCCTGACCAAAAAGCTTTGACATGCCATCTTGAGTAACCGATGTTCCTCCCTTAGAATCCTGACTTGAGGCATTATGATACTCTGTTATCTTAGACTACAAATTCAAAAACAACGAATATTTAGAAATTAAAATTAAAACTACATTAATAATAGCAACAGTTTCTTATATTGTATATTCGAACTTTTCTTACAATGCATTCGGCAAAAACTGAATTCAGAGGTTTTCCATCTTTTCTACTGTGGCCTTTGCACCATAATTCGTCTCTAGTGATACTAGATGTTGCCTTTTCCTTTTTCTGCAAAAATAGCTTACTTAACAGCTTAAAAATGTTCAAGTGAGAGAAAATAAAAATTGCTTTAAAAATATATTTTTTACCATTTCTTCTTCCACTCTTGCATAACCTTTTCTTCTCATGGTGTGCGGAAGTTTATTCTTTTCTCTAATACTTTTGAATCTTTGGCTTGTTGCCTATATGATCAATTAAATAAATATGATATAGGAAAATGTAATATATTTAACAGTTAAAATCAATCAGACAAAAATAACCACCTCAAACTTTTCTGACAATTTTTCATGCACAAAAGCATTCCACTCGTCAGCGCTCTTTATGTTTAACGGTTTTAGGCCTGCTAAAGTATTGGTAGAGTCGGGAATTTGAGACGCTTTTTTGATAGCTGCAACTAACCTTGATTTCGACTCCTTCCATCGCTGTCCTATTATCATTAACAGGTAATCCTTATACACTTCATCTACCTTGAATCTTAACTGCACCAAAAAAAAAAAGTAGATTAATCTCTAACCGTATTGCAAAATGCAATGTTATACCATAGGCATGTGCATAATGCACAACGCATATCGCACATAGAGGTACTATAACAGCAGGTATATAATATGTTGCTTTGAATATTGAGACATATAGGTACTATAACATAAATAACATAGAATCAGTCAAATTAAATACAATTGAAAGCTAGATGTTATTGTTCACTTGCTCATTTTATCGCCAACAGTTGGTATATACAAGTCAAATATCAATACCTGTATACAAGTCCACAGATCATCCCTCAAATCGTCATCGACTTTCCTCCTTGAGCTAATGGTAAAAGGCACCATCTCCCTTGCTAGAGTACCAATATATGACGACAAAGGTTTGGAATTAGTAGCTATTGCTTGTCCGCGTTCATTAAATTCAACTTCCGGCTTCTCATCCGGTATCATAGCTAATGATTTCAACATCGTTCTGCCTCTCTTTTTTCTAGTTTGCATTAATGTATGACCTTCACTAGAATCCATTTGAAGTTCGTTTGGACATGAATCCGAGGTGGCTGTAGTTTGCTGGAAGTTTAGTTGACGGACAAAGGGCTGTGCTGGGTTTGTATTGTCGATGGGGCTGTTACTGGAAGGAGGGGCTGAATCTGGTTTGTAGCATCGACGGGGCTGTTACTGGAAGGAGGGGGCTGAATCGGATTTGTATTGTCGACGGGGATGCTACCAGAAGGAGGAGGGGGATGCACTCGTTTTGTAGTGTGGCCAAGGTTGCTTCCAGTTTTACGAGGAGTAGTGCGTGTTGGGTATTCAACATGCTTTTGAGTAGATCTTCTTATAGCAATATTTAAATCACGAAGCAACAGAATTGGTCCACTTGGGTGTTCGCTAATTCTAATCCCAACCATCCTCTCATCATCAGCATTAGCAACTGCAAGTGCAGCTAAACTTTGCCTTTTTGCTCTTTTGTTTGCTACTTTTGAGCTCTAAAAAATAAAAATGTTAAGCCAGTTTTCAGTAGTTAAGTCTTTGTAACCGTGATGTTTAAAAACAGACAAGTAGCGATAAAAGAGGCTGATCCATCTTTAAAAAAATAAGGACATCCTGTACATTTTTAGGAAAATTATTTATTAAGCTCTCCTTAGTTTGGATGACTTAAATAAGTTATTTTTTAGTTTTTTGAAAGCTCAGTGAATAGATTTTGCCTTTCAAAAAGCTAGAAGGGTAACTTATGTGATTTAAATGGGGCCTAAATGATTTTCTTTTGTTTAAGAAGTTTCTCCAAGTACTTGTAGTTGTCTAATGGTAGATTTGATTGCAACTGAACAGAAGTGAACATTGTTGATATTTTCTGTAGCTACGGGCTCTTTGGTCATTGAACAGACTTTGTATGATATATTTAATTGCACTGCACTATGAATATGTTAACATGTCTTTTACTTTGACGACTTAAGCAGCGCGCTGTTGATACTTGCTAGTGTCTGGTGCATTTCCTCTTGAGCTTTGTATGTGTTGAGCATGTTCTATTTTGTAAGAAGTGTATTGAGTAGGTGTTTTTATATCATGAGTTTTGCATTTTGTTTTCATGTATAAGTTACAAGAAAAATTTATAGATACTTACGAATGCTTTCCTTGAGTAGCTGCAATAAAAATTATATTGCCTTGATACTCTTAGTTCGATTATGTTGTATATGTTGACGTCATCATAAATTATTGATTGCCCAAGAATTATCAATGCATGTAAGCTGAAATGTTAAATTAGGTATGTATTATTATTTTTTTGTAATTATCGATTTGAAATATCCTTTTTTATAATGTTTCAAAAAAAATTGAAAATAATCTTTCAATTCGCTGAGATGCACAATCCAAAGAAGATGAAGAAAGAAAAAAAAATCAAAATCAAAATCAAAAATATCTCAAACAGGTCAATTTTGTTTTAAATATTTCTATAAACATAAGGGTTCGATCAGCAATTTAAAGTTACGATAGAGTTTGCCTTCGTAAAGTTTTTACAGTGCAAGCAAACTGTAAATTGTTTAAAAATCAAACTTTCCTTCTTCGAGTATTTACAGTTTGCATAAAAAGAAAACTGCAAATTGTTTAAAAATCTTTGCTACTAACAACATTAAATCATGGACCAAATTAACTGAAATATAATCAAATCCGAACACCTGAAATTGTTCAGTGATCATGGAATTAAAGTCCTTTGATTTTTCAATATTTAATTACTACAATACAGTCAAAACTGGATAAATGTTTGATGTTTTAACAAGGAAGCACAACTCAATACGTATCCCTTTGCGACTCAGAAAATTCAATTCAAAACTGGATGAAATTTCAGTCCATATCTCCAAGTTTGATGTATACCACTTCCACCTAAACGACTACCGCAAATGTCAAAAACAAAACAATTATAAAATATCATTCGCTGTCTATATGAACAAAAACTTCTCCCTTAAAGTCTTCAGAAAATCTCAAAAAACTAATCTAAAAATGATGGCGTTCTACAGCATACCTAAAGATGATTTCCTAGCCATCGTAATTCCTATTCTTGTCTACTGGGCTTATTCATGTATGTACCTAATGCTCGGCTCGCTCGATAAATATCGCCTTCATTTAAGAAACGATGAAGATGCCCTCAACCTGAAATTTAAATCAGGTATTTATTAAAAAAAATTGTACACTACACCATAATGGCCATTTGGCAACTCTTATTTTTTTCAACTACCAACACTTATATGTGTTGTAGACTAGTGACACTAATATGTGTTGCGGTAGCAAAAATGTGTCACCAAAAATGTGCCAACACTTCTATGTGTTGTTATACCCGGTCAACCCTTATGTTCTGAGGGCAAAACGGTAAGTTGTCAACCATAACCTAATCGCTGCCTCAAATTTTTTCCTCCAACGCTTATTTCTCTGAAGGCCGCGTCTTTAGAAAATAAAAAGAAAAATGGAGTTCGAAGAATTGATATCAGCTCTCACTAATCAATATCAGCATCAGCGATACCAACGATTTTGTTATTCTCAAATCGGGGCTTCTAGGAATTGGGGCTTCTAGGAATCACGGCTTCTAGGAATTGGGGCTTCTCAACTCGTTTCTCAATCCTCGACTTCGAATTGGGGCTTCTAGGAATCACGATAATAGGTGAAAAAATCGATTTCACTTTCGTTGTGTTTGTTGCATATTTTTAGGTTTTCCTCTCCTTGCTTCGTCACTAACGTACTGTTTTGATTTTGCGTTCCTCACTTCTCACCTTAGATTACGGGCGGTTATATCCCATTGAAGACTTACCTTTTGTGGCGTTTTGGATCTTCTTTTTATCTTTCTCCTTATTAATTTTGTTTTTTTCCTAAAATATAAATGGTAGGTTTGTGCTTGAAAGTTAAAACAGAAGGATGGCTTCAGCATTTGGACGCATCCTGTGTCCAAATAATAAGAGTTTGTTGAACGTAATTTTGATTTTAGATAACTAATTTGTTATGAATTTGATTTTTCAGCAGTGCAGTAAGAAAGAAAAGGAGTGATATGGCACTGCTAGAGATATCTATTATTCTGCCTCCATATACAGAAATGGTTTAGCATGTCCTTCGATTTCTTTGCGTTGCTAATTTGGTCGGCTAAAAAGGTCCATGATAAGTATTAGGTAGATATATATGGATTATTATGTAGAATGTTCCCATATTGTGCATCTACAACATGATGCTTCGTTAGTTTTCAGATCACTGCATTTTCATGTTGACATTGTGTTTTAATGATATTTATCCCATATTGTTGTATGCACTTTTCCAGTTTGTTAATGTATTCAAGTATATAACTAATATAAATGTTTAGTTGTTGTTCTCCCTTTCATTTAGGGCTAGATAGCAACACTCCGTTTCGAAACATGTATTACCATAGTTCATGCTTAAAATAAATCATTTTGTGCTTTTATCCAGTATATAGATGAAATACTGTATCCAAATCGGCGAACATGTTATTCAAAACAAGATTTACGCTTAGTATAACTTGCAAATCTGTAAAACTGTACTAGTTTAAAAATACACTAGATATAATCCCACCATAATAGACGTGCAGTACCATCAAACACCTGTAATCACATGCACTGCACTGGTATTATTCACTTTAATTTTATCTGAACTAATATGTTCAGGTTCGAATCATCTCAATGGTTATATCCTACAACTTTTTGTCAACTGTAAAACAACAGCTTATATGACATATTGTTCCCACTTAATTTACTTATAGAAAGTTACCAATAATGCTTTTCGAAAATAGTTTCGTAAATACGTTTATTTATTTTGTGCTAACAGAGCATGCAGCTTTGAGTCAAAATAGCTAGCCATCAGCTCAGTTAATATATGCTCTCTTTGAGTCAAATAGCTGGCAATTATCTCTGTTAATATGTGCAAGTAGTTGTTATTTTTCTATCTATGAAATAAAAGGAAGCCATACCATATATTGGTATAATATTTATGCCTTCAACCTGGAAAAATTTAATATAATATTGTTGACAGTACGATGGCAACACATATGCTATACTTTTGGCTTTTCTTTCTTGGCATAATAAACTAAATTGTTTAAAAATATCAATATGATTATTTTAGGTTTCTAAAACATATGTGAAATTCTTGATTTCAGTCTACACTCATCAATTATGAAATCTATCTGTCGCTTTCTTTAGTCCGTTCCTAAAAAAGGTAGTCTTAATCAGACCATGTACTATTGTTACAAAATTGAATTTTCATATGTGGTTTTTTTTCCAATGATTTTTATTTTTCATGATGAAAATGTTCAGGTTACCATCTTCGTGCGATGATAATTTTATTTTTCCAACTTTTGAATATAATTGATCAATTTCGATGTAATGGTAAAGAAAGTTCCATATCAAATAGCCATTGTGGTCGGTTGGATATAGGTTTCTGAATATTTTCATAATAACAGACCGACATCGATAGGTTTGAGAAATTGAATTTGGCTCCTTTTCCATTTTTTTCCCCTAAAAAGGTTTGGCTACTTTGACATCAAATGTATTTTGCACTTTGAATTCGCCAAGAAATTTAGAAAAAGCATTTTAAGTTGTCCCAAACATCTTAGCCTCCTTGCATAATGAAAAGGTAAAAATGAAATTTGAGTGTATTTGAAATTATGTATTTACGCTTCAAGCATTTGGTTACCTAGGGATTCATGTTGGATAACTATTTTTATACGGATCTTTTTTTCTCATCTTTAATTTTATATAGAAAAACCGTACAATGCTTCACCCAGGTTGTTGATGTTACTGCTGTCAACATTCTAGGGTTCATACCCTAATTATGGTCGCATATGGGTTAGTATAAGCTAAGTTACTAAAGAAATTGATACATACAAGTCTATATACTAGATGTAATTTGTTTGAAATTCCTCTTGGTTGGTCTGAAATGAATTACACGAGCTCAATGAGTTTAACTACAAATATAATAGAATGAAACTGGATTTTTCTTTTTATGTTACATCAAAAGGTGGGCCGGTTTTAAGTTTCTAGCGATATATTTAACTAGCATACGCCATGCAAGTTACACCGGATATTTATGGTCTATTTTTGTTAGTAAATTTGAGTCTAATAATGCCTTGGATAGTATGAAGCTTGAAAACACATCTGTATTGTTGCATAATTGAATTGCATAGTTTTTAAGTGTAGGCGCTGTGTGAAAAAAGAATAACATCTATACATTAATGTATGTAGGCTGGGGTTCATAGTGGACTTTCTATCGCATGCAGCAATAGTATTCATGGGAGGTGTTGCAACTGTAGTTTGTCTACAGCAGTTGAAAAGTATTTTGGGACTTCAACATTTTACTACATCCACTGATCTCATCTCTATTATGGAGTCTGTTTGCATAGTCTCATCTGGTTCAACTTACTTTCTACTATAGTAATGGTTTTTCTTTTTTAAAATAATATCATATGTAATAAGATTGCTAAAGTAATGTTAGAGAAGCATGGTATAGAAGAAATCATGGTTTCAAAAATGTTTGCAGTTTTTGTACAAGTAATACAGGATTACCATGGTTGGTCTAAGAGTATACTTTTAAGTTTGAAAAGAAAAAAAATCTGATTTCAGTATGCATTTTATAATTTTATACCTCATATATTTTTCATATTGACGTTTTCTGATTAGGCAATTAGCTAAAATTTGACTGTGATGGTTTCCCGCGTTTGTGCATAGAAGATTACCTTATGACATACTCAATCCTTTACTAGTAAGGCTTTTGAATTTCTAGTACTGCGTATAAACTAACTTTCTGCTCATAAGTACTATCATAAAACCTTTACTTTATGCTTGATATTTTTTATTTGGATTGCCCGTTAATAACTGTAAGTCCTATCATTTATGTGTTAGACAAATTTGATCAAGGAAAGTATCAGAATGGATTACATTGATTTTAGGGATTTTGGCTAAGCTCATGGCCTGTTGGGGGGGGGGGGCTTTTAAGAATTATGTTTGTACTCGTGACTATTGCACTACGTCAAAACACATAATTCATGTGTTTCATGTGATATTGGTTAGCATAGAACTGGTTCAATTCGTTCATGTTGCAAATTATATTGGTAAAGCAGAGCAAGGACCAGACACATTAGATGCTTTCACAGTTGCAAAATTTAAATGTGCTTCGATATTAGCTCGCTTGGAAGGAAAGAATTATATGCTTGCTGCTCGCAAGGTATATTCTGCATTCCTATTCTTAGCCTTGTGTGCTTCTGCGAACTTTGATAGTCCTCTTATTCAAAGTTTATATTATGTGCTTATATGATAGATATTGCACTCAGATATTTCCATTTCAACTCCAATCTGTATTAACCATCTGTATAATAGTAAAAGTAATTTTTTTCTTCTCCCTTTAATAGTCATTTAGATCTGTTACTTGCTTAGATCAGCTTTATCAGTTGCATGATCAGCACTCCCTAGTCAGAAGTTTGCTCCACCTATATCAGTATAAAAATAAAAAATTTATACTGACACTGTTTGAAATAACCTCAGTGCAATTTTTTTATGCGCTTATATGATAGATATTGCACTCAGATATTTCCATTTCAACTCCAATCTGTATTAACCATCTGTTTAATAGTAAAAGTAAATTTTTTTTGCTCCCTTTAATAGTCATTTAGATCTGTTACTTGCTTAGATCAGCTTTATCAGTTGCATGATCAGCACTCCCTAGTCAGAAGTTTGCTCCACCTATATCAGTATAATTTTTTTTATATACTTACACCATTTGAAATAACCTCAGTGCAATTTATTCTTTTTTTTACGTCACTGTATTTTGGAAAACTCATTGCTGAATTGGTTAAAATAGAGCTATACCTGTAATCAGTACTAAAACTGGGTTGTTTGCATAACAAGTTTGTAAAATCGGGATCAAATTGAACCGTTTAGTTTGTTCTTGTTTTTAGTATACCATTTAGTTTGTAGAACTTAATTATAATAATCATATTATTACTCTGAATTAGATTAATGTTCGTTAATTTCTTGAAAAACAAAGTAAAAACCTGATAAAAATAAAGTTGGAAATGAAGAAGCTAAAAAGCTAGTAGAAGAGCAATAGTCTTTATGCAGAAAAGTCTTAGATTTGATGAAAAAGCAGAAGTTTAATAAAGTGATTAACATAGTGAAGGGACGAGATAACTTCAGGCCATGGGGTTAAGAAGCTCAGACCAAGCTCCACCTTTTTTATGTATATTAATTCCTGTGTAAATATGCTTTTTGTTGGTACTCTACGCTCATGATCCTCTTTACATAGGTTGGAAGCCATCTTATTGAGCTGTTAAAGTACACATCTTTCATCCAAGCACCTTTTGATCAGGAAGCCGAGGGTCCATCAAACATTTGCCCGTCATTTAGGTACACATCCAAGCACATATTGATCAAGCAGCTCTTTCCTTTTGAATTGACAGGCAAGAAACATGGTTATCCCTTTCATATCAATGTAGGTTCCCCCACAAAAGTGGATTGGGTAAGTGGACTTCACATTGAAAGTTATACAGCTTACATGTTATATGTTATTAATCGACATTGCTGATTACATGTTTTTTTGGTTAACCTTTCAGGTCAGGGTGCAATAGGATATAAATGAAATATCATTTGGCTGTAATACTAGTAACGCTTTACCAAAAGATATGAGCAATAAGCAATAAAGTACATAAGTTTCCTCTTCCATAATGCGGAGAAAAGTTCTTGATCATGAATGACAATACAATATTGCTATTTTGTTGATGACATCTAGAAGTTCATGAATCGCTACTTGCAGGTTAGCATCTTGGTTTTTCATCTCTTCATTTATTATGTAGTTTATTTCAATTTGAAAATCTAGAAGGTAACTCAACAGGTATTTTTATAAATTCAATAAATGTACGTTTAAGTTATGAATTCTTACTCGGTCCTTCATATTTCGTAAGTCGCCTTTTCTTCTTAATTACGCTGTTATTTGTTGTTTTTGCTCGAAACTGAGCATTGCCCAGTCGAGCAATGTTTACTCAGTTTTGCTAATTCGGTTATTCCGACAAATGATGTTGGATCATCAACAAAAGGAAACAATTTGTAATGCTATTATCACAAGATATGAAGAATGTAGCAAAAGCTTATATTGGTACGCAAACCATGTGTCATTTTAGAGAGATAGTGCCAGATGTTGAGAAAGTTGTTTGGATAACAGAAGTTTTAGATCCGGAAGCACCAATTTACGATGGTCCTCAAAACGGACACTACAAGCTTTGTGAATTTTCAGATGGAGGCTTTGTGATATGGTCCCTGTTTCGCCTTCATAATATCTAAAATTCTATGTATCTTTAGTAAAACTTTGTATTGTTTTTTGTAATTTGAACTTGATATTATGGTATTTTGAAATTGAAAGCATTATGCAAAAGTGACATTATTGGAATTTGGAATATAAAAGTGTACTAAATACTTTTATTTGAATTGGTATGTTGAGTTATATATGTGATTGAAAATCATAAAAACATGTTATATAAGTGTTAGCAATTTATGTGTGCCAACATTTATAAAAGTTAGTAGGATTATGATACTGACATTTATAAGTGTTACCATATCTTATGGTTCCAACATTTACAAGTGTTAGAAATGAATATGTTTGTAACTCTTATAAGTGTTACCATCTCTTATAGTTCCAACATTTATAAGTGTTAGCAATGAATATGTTTGTAACTCTTATAAGTGTTACCATATATTATAGTTCCAACATTTATAAGTGTTAGCAATAAATATGTTTGTAACATTGGTAAGTGTTAGCAGTTACTCTGTTTGTAACACTTATAAGTGTTAGCAGTTGGTCTTCTTGTAACACTTATAAGTGTTAGCAGTTAATCTGCTTGTAACACTTATAAGTGTTAGCAGTTACTCTGCTTGTAACACTTATAAGTGTTACAGGAAATTCCTCACAGGCTGTTAGTGACACATAAAAGTGTTACGGAAATTATTTGTAACACCTATACTTGTTGGGAATCCACTGTTTTGGTGTAGTGGTAATTATTGATTTGTAATATCCTTTTTTATAATGTTTCAAAAAAAATTGAAAAAAAAATAGAAAATGCTAATTAGTTTGCAGTTTTCGATAAAAAAAATGGCAAGTTAAATTGCATTTCTCAAAAAGTTACGTAGGATTTGGGAATTAAATTTTTATGTCCATAAATAATAATAATACTCAAGTATGAATTTAGCAAATAACTATTATGTTTTAGCATTATCAAATTTTTTGAACTTTTATGTTTTTTCCATGGATTTTCTACTAGAAAAATACAAATCATTTTGCATTTTATTATATTTTAAAAATAATGATTTGATTTACAAAATCATTTGTATAAGCTTTTTTTCTTATAACATAAAAAACATAGATATGTAGCTATTTTCTTCGTCTTAAATTTTTGTTATAATCAGGTTAATGTCTGCAATTTTTCAACAAACTGCATCTGTTCCTAAAAGTTTTGCTGAAACTTGATTTTTCTATTCATTTTTGTGCTTTTTAATACTTTTCTATCATAAATACATCTCTCTCTTTTTTTTCAAAATATTTCTTTGATAAGCGAGAGCCTAAAATTATAAAGAAAAATATTATGAAAATCATGTTGAGATTATAATTTGAACTTGTGATATAATTTATGTACGAAAATTTTTATTTAAAAATACTTAATTTTGTTTTGAGCAGGATCTAAACTAACGATCTCTAATTTATATACATAAGCTTATTTTAAAAATTTAATAATTGAATCAAAAAATTGTATTTTTATTAATATTATTAATTAGGATATAATGTCTCGCACGGGAATCAAAGACAAATACAAAGGTGCATCAATTTGTAATGAAGAAGAGATACATGTGTATCGAAATAACACATCTAGAAAAATTAAAAGGCAATTTACCTATTTCTATGTTATTTGCAAAATAAATGTATGTAAACATATTTTTTGAATGAGTAATAATGTTTTATAATTATTTAAAAAATACATAGTTTTGCAAGTAATTCAAAAATAATGTAGTTATAAACTTAAATTCATTCAAGATGGTCGAATACCTCAACACAACGTACCAAAACAAACAAAATAAGGCTGAAGTAAAATTAGCATGTGGTAAAAAATGCATATGTAACATGAATACCTTCGCATTGTGTAGCACCATCTTCCTCGTCGATAATACAAGATCAATCTTTCTCGTCGACCTACAAAAAAAATAACGATTTACGAAGGATTAGAACATCACACTAAATATAGCACTACTTTGTAACAACCATGTACAAAATAAAATACACATGCAAAGAACACGTACAATAGAAAATAAAATTATTTTGATACACGCTAAGATGTCAATCTATATAATTTTTTTTTACCATCTAACAATACATTTTATGGTATACATGAACATGCATAAAATAAAAAAATCAATAAAATACGCTTATAACATACCAAAATAACGTTACAACCCTCCCTTATGTAACTTTCATCCCCATTATCTATGTCTCCATCATCAAGTTGCGACACTTCCAATGGTTTACTAGCTGATTCTTCATCCACGTCGTATTTTTCGAATTCATGAAACCCTCTAGAGGGCGCTCTCAACAAAACATACCAATTTGAAGAACTACCTTCTCTAGAGAAGAAAACTTGAACCGCTTGTCTTGCTAAAATAAACGGGTCGCTTTCAAAATTATTTTGAAATTGATGCAAATTGACCAATGTAAATCCATCTTCAACTTTGACTCCACGACACATATTTACCCTATCACATTTAAACAAGACAACTCGAAATTGACGATAATCCAACAAGAAAATCTCACGCAAGACCCCATAACATATTACTTTTTCAATAGACCCATCTACACAAACAGTACTTACCTCAATGGAAACACCACTATTTTGTGTAGCCTTCTCATAGTCCTTCGTATGAAAACATCGACCATTAACAATATAGCCAGAATAAGAAATTATTTGCGAATGAGGTCCGTACGAAAGCCATTTTATTATATTGCTAACATTGGATATACGTCTATCCTCTCTAACTTGGACAAATACAATATATTAAATAAAGATTTATGTTGATCTATTACTTTCATCATTAATAGTTTTTTAAGATATAACTATCAACCTTTTTTCCAAACCAAAAACTAAAAGTCTATGATTTCAATTTTGACAGTTCCAAATCGTCTTGTGCAAGATGAGGATGCAAACATTTTAGCTCCTATTTGTGCATTCTGCATACATAAATGTAATTAAGGATCTAATTTATTTTGTATGTCATAGTTAATTTGGGATTATACTTACTCTAAATACGACTCTACTTCTTCCGTATTAAACAAAACGTATCGATGAGCAAAATTAATCACCTCCACATCAACTGTAGTAGGTTTTCCTTTGGAAATAGGACGCCCCTCAAGTATAAAATCATTTTGTTCCACTTCATTTCAGTTTTTCCTCTCTCCAATTTGTAACCCTCTTTAATATATCCAAAGCAATATTTCATACATTCTTCGGCAACATAGCGCTCAGCAATGCACCTATCAGGCCGTGCTTGATTTTTAACATATCCTTTTAATATTTTCATATATCTATAACCAAAATGAATAAACAAGTTACTTTCATAACTATAAATACTTTTAATCTTCAATTATTTATAATAAATATTACCTCTCAAATGGATACTGTAACACCCCGTATTTTCTATTAACGTTATAACAATGAATCCTAGAATACTTAACATAAAATGTAAGAATTGAGGGAAACGGGTTACGCCATTGTGTTCGTCTTGGAATTCTGGTTGAGATAGAGTCCGAGTTTGCGTAAATTGGACTTCGTATGAAGAAGTTATGGATGTCGGAAGTTTCCAGAAAATTCAAATAAAATTCAAATAGCTCGAAAACGAATTCAAAATTCAATCAGAAGTCAGAAGCGGGCTGGGCTGGAAAATTCTCGCCCAGGCAGGTCGACCATGGGGTTGACCCTAGTGTCGACCTCCCCCCCTAGAGGTCGACCTGGCCCCCGGCCAGATCTGAATTTTGAACGACTGCTGACTTGATGCTGAGTCACTAGGGTTTCTGGATGGTCCTGATCTGGTCTGAGTGGCTGTGATTAACCCTAGGTTCATCTGACAGCTATAATTAAACTAGAATTCTATATAAACAACTCAATGCTCAACCTAAAAACACACAGAAAAATAAACCTAGAACTAAAATGCCGTCAGTAGAGGACTTGGAGTAGCCGTCACCGTTTTCATTTCAAAGATGAGTTTGTAACTTACATCAAAAATCAAATTAAACTAGTCTAATTCAATGATCTTCATCAAAGGCACGCATCTCCAATTTTAGAATTTAGATTTCAGAATGCAAGAATTCCTTTTTAGTTTGTATGTGGGTTATTACGCAGATTTAAACATTTTTTCAATTGAATCATGACATGTTGGAATTTGGATGTAGAATGATGCTTATGTATAAGATTTGATTCTCGTTTATCTTAAAAAATATCGTTGTAATTAATCATGTCTATATGCTTGTGGCGATGAATATGTTGTAATTAATCATGTCTATATGCTTGTGGCGATGAACATGTTGTATATAAATCATGTCTATATGCTTATGGTGATGAACAACATCTTGTGTTATTGGAATCAATTATAATTAGGAAATGGATTTATTTTGCCAATTAAATGGTAAAACATGTCATGTATATTCATGTTAGGTTGAATCTAATTATGTTGTAAAAGTTGGAATTATAATCCTCTTATGTTTTTAACACATAAGTATCATGTTAAATTGCCATTCGAATATGTTTATAATAGCCCTCTTACATTTAACACACATAAGTTATCATGCTAAGTTGCAATTTAAAAATGGTTAGAGTAGTTTTATTATGTTTTGACATACATAAGTTAGTATACTAAATTGTGGTTTAAATTTTTTTTTATATGTTAAACCTCCGTGTTAGACCCATATCAAGTTGACATGAAAATTAGATCCAACTTAATCACAAGTTCACCTTTGCCTATTTAGTTAAGATAATGATACATCTATGACAAGTTACATGTGATAAGTTAAATATATGCTATTTCATGTTCCTTGTTTATTACCCCTTTTTTTTTTATGGGTTTGGGCTAATTGGCTAGCCCAACACTTTATGTGATTCATACGTACGTTCTACGGGGATAACGATGGGAAAACATGACAATTCATGGCATAGGTTTGTTCATTAAATGGTATATTTGATATACCATTTATGTCGAGAAAAATCAAAGGATAATTATGGCGTGATTAAATTAAATTTAATCCACATAAAGAAATATGACATATATAGAAAAATATGGATTTTAGAAAAGACGAATATGCCTAACCCGAGGTTAGACTGAGTTGTGGTGTAAATTTGCCCGTAACCGACCGTCATATTCAGTGACCACAACAAGACCTGTCTAATGTGGGTGGTTAGTGCATCAAGCCCAAAAAGAACCCAAGGTTAGATTGAGTTGTGGTGTAAATCTGCCCGGAACCGACCGGCACATCCAGTGATCACAACAAGACCTGTCTAATGTGTGTGGTTGGTGCTTTAATAAATTAAAGCTAAGTCAGGATTGGTAGGGTTAAGTCAATTAGGAAAACACTTAACCGATTCAACATGTTAACTAAACGAATGGGCAGGGTTAGGTAAACTTGGACACTTAACCAAATAAACATGTTGATTAGAAAACCCTAGTAACGGGGACCCATTTCAGCAGTAACCCACATAGATGTATTGTGGTACCCTAAAGCTAGGCAGGGTGGGGCACGATTACTAGGTTGAATTATAAGCGGTCAAAACATCGGCGGTTGGTGGGCCAGTGTAGGTTCCAACCGAGTATCAGGCACTGGGCATCAATAGTGTACACTGTGCATCTTGAATCGTGTCGGGTTGCCGCCAGAGGGACTGATACACCACATGGTGGGACCGGCACAGGTAGCTACAATCAAGTGGGGCCGAATGACACAGGATATGAATGCATGCGAGTTGGAGCCGATCATTAAGGGGATCGTTTGGAGCTGGTTGAACCAATGGTTAAGTAGGTGCAGAGACTATAGTAATGGGTGCGATCACATGTTCCTCTTATCTTATATTAGGGTATTGTCCTATGTTCTGTTATCACTGTCATGATCCCTTTCCTTGTTTAAATACTAGTAATCACTGAACTTACCAGACTTATTGTCTGACCCATTTTCTTTCGTCTTATTTTCTTCTGTCCCCCCCCCCCCCCCAAGGTCCACAGGGAGGAAATACTCCAGCTTAATCAGACTCTTTGCAATCTTTAAGAAAGTAGATGTATGATTTGGATTCTCTTGCATTGGCTATGGCTTTTTGGATATGACCCTTGGGGATTTATGCAGTTTTATCTATGTTTTATGCTTCTTTATTTAATAATCAAGACAGAAACTATGGTGTAATGTTTTGGAAGTTATTTTGAGACAATTTGGTGTAATGTTTTTGTATTGAACTACATATGCAATAAATGTTTGAATTTCCGCTGCTTAAATTTATCTGTCTTGTAAAATTTTCTGTGTCTTGTACCTATAACCCTCCACCAAAGTTAAGGCATTCCCTTTGTGAGTGACCTTAACGGAGGTGGGGTGTTTCACTTGGTATCAGAGAAAAGGTTTACCAGATCACATAAGAGTTTTTGAAAACTATTTTTCAAAAAGAAATATAAAGAAGCGTTTTTACAAGGAAAAGTGTTATTTTAAATTTAAAAAGGCATAATCCCCAAAGCCATATGCACTATCTTTCTATCCTTTGTTTTGAATCTTTCCCTTTTTCGTTTTAGCATGTCTGGAAATCTTAACCTTCCAGAAGGTGTGCCGATACCTGGCTGGTTCAGGAGGTACTTAAAGGCGAGGGCCAATGACGCAAGCCCAGCAGATATTCCTCCTCCAGCTGCAGCAGTTCCTCCTCCTCCTCCTCGTGCAAATGCTTTCTCAAAGATTTGTAGAGACTTTAGGGCCATGGGTGGAAAGGATTACAAGGGAACTGAATCATTTGTAGAAGCAAGGAATTGGCTCAAGAAAATTGAAGATCTATTCGAAATCTTCGAGGTGGACGATAGACAAAAGACACAGTTGGCGGTGTGGTTGCTCAAAGACGAAGCTACCAAAGTCACTAATGCTGAAAGACCAGTTGAAACGTGGATGGATTTCAGAATAAGGTTTGAGATGAAATTCCTCTCACAAGCTGAACGAAGCCTACAACTGCAAAAGTTCTTATCTCTTAAGCAACGAAGTATGACGGTCAAGGAGTACGTCAATCAATTCAATCAGCTGGCCCGATTTGGACTGGACTTAGTGAATACCCCTTATAAGAAGGCTCTCCGTTTTGTCAAGGGATTGAATGAGCAACTTCACAGCTTGGCTATGACTCATATACTTATGGGGGCTACTTACGAGAGGTTAGTGGACATGGCACTCTTACATGAGGAAGACAAGGGCAAGAACAAGGCAAAAGCGGAAGTGTCTCAAGATAAGAAAAGGGAAGGGTCGCAGAACAAGAAGGCAGATTCAAAGAAAGGCGGGAAGAACAACAAACCCGGTGAAAAGAGAAAGTGTAATTTCTGTGGCATTCCCGGGCATCTGATCAAAGACTGCAGGAAGAAGAAAAGGAAGATGGGTGGTTGTTTCCACTGTGGTGAGACAGGACACATGGCTAGGGCCTGCCCAAGGAAGCAAGGGCAAGGAGTTGGACCTTCTTCTGGAGGACAAGTTCACGCTCTCACAGCACCTCCACAAGAACGAGGTAGAATTATTTCTGTTGAAAGTTTAGTCTATCTTTTTGATCATCCTGTTCGTACGTTGTTTGATTCTGGCGCATCGCACTCAATTGTATCTGTTGATTTAGTTGAATCTCTGCACCTAGACACTAGTTTAGTAGAGGATCCCTTGATTGTTTCAAATCCAATCGGGGGCTCAGCTTATTTGTCAATGGTTTGTTTGGATTTGAAAATATCTATTCTAAGCGTTGAGTTTAGATGCAATGCCTATGTTTTGGGCTTCACGGGCTATGGATTAATTCTAGGCTTGGATCGGCTATCCAGTATTGGTGCCATCCTCGACTTTGAAAAAAGAGTGCTTAGACTCCTGACTCGCCTTGGTAACACTCTTGAAATTTCTTGCAATCCCCTGGACTCTGTTATGCAAGCTATCTAGAATCTCTTGATGCGTCTGTTGAGGACTTGCAGTCTGTAAAGGTAGTCCGTGAATATTCTGATGTGTTTCAAGAGGTAAAGGGTTAACCCCCGAAGCGGGATATAGACTTCCGCATATACCTCGTTGACAATGCAAAGCCCGTTGCTTTTCCCATTAGGCACATGGCCCCAAGGGAGAGAAAGGAGCTCAGCAAGCAAATCAAAGAGCTGCTTGAAAATGAGTTCATATGACGGAGTATTTCTGAATGGGGTGCTCCGATAGTGTTCGCAACAAAAGCTGATGGTACGCTTTGCCTGTGCGTTGATTATAGGGAGCTAAACAAGCTGACCAAGAAGAATAGACACCCACTCCCAAGAATAGATGATTTGTTCGATCAGCTTGTAGGTGCATCAGTTTTCTCCTAATTAGATTTAGCTACCGGGTTTCATCAGCTAAGAGTGGCTGAAGACAGCATTGATAAGACCGCGTTCAGAACTCCCGATGGTTTCTTCGAGTGGCTTGTCATGCCCTTCGGTTTGAAAAACGCACCCGCTTACTTCGTTGATTTAATGAGCAGGGTGTTCCGAGAGTTCCTCAATAAGTTTATGGTGGTCTTCATAGAAGATATTTTGATCTTCTCAAAGAATGAGGAAGAACACGCTCAGCATCTAAAGGAAGTCATGGATACTCTCCGTGCACATCAGTTGAAGGCGAAATTCTCCAAATGTCATTTCTGGAGAGAAGAAGTTAGGTTCCTTGGACATGTGGTTTCCAAAGAGGGGATAGCTGTGGACCCCGCGAAAGTGGTTGCCGTGCAAGATTGGAAGGTTCCTCGAAACGCAACCGAAGTCCGAAGCTTTCTCGGGCTAGCAGGCTTTTATCGAAAGTTTATTAAAGATTTTGCAAAAATCTCAGCTCCACTAACAAGATTGACAAAGAAGAACCTAGCTTTGATTTGGGATTTGGATTGCGATATTGCTTTCCAACGTTTGAAAAGGGCTCTAACAACAGCCCCAGTTCTGACATTGCCTGATGGAAGCAAGATGTTTACAGTATACACAGATGCATGCAGAACGGGATTAGGTGCTGTTCTGATGCAAGAAGGGAAGGTAGTGGCTTATGGTGGAAGACAGTTAAAAGTACATGAGAAAAACCACCCAACCCACGACCTAGAATTGGCAGCCATCGTTTTTGCACTTAAGTCTTAGCGCCATTATCTCCTAGGTGAGAAATTTGAACTGTATACTGACCATAAATCATTGAAATACCTATTCTCGCAGAAAGATCTCAACTTGAGGTAGCAAAGATGGATGGAGTTTCTTACCTCATACGATTTTGAGATTTCCTACATTCCTGGCAAGGGCAATGCAGTAGCAGACGCCTTGAGTAGAAAGAAACTGACCTTAAGCCCTCTCTTTATGGAAAGGCAAAGCTTGGAGTTCATAGCAAGCTTTAACTTCAGACCCTCCACTGACTTTGTACCTGGCTTGCTAGCAACGTTAGAAGTGCGACCTACTCTATTAGACTCAATCGGAGCCGCGCAAAGAGAATACCCTCAGCTAGTCGATGTGGTGGACAAGTTAATTAGGGGTGAGACTTCTAGTCACCTCGATAGATACACCATTGATGCCAAGGGCAGGTTGAGACGAGATGGAAAACTATGTGTCCCACAAGCAAGGGGCTTGGTAAAGGCGGTTCTAGAAGAGGCACACCATTCCAAACCGACCATACACCCAAGCGGAGACAAAATGTATAAAGATATCAAAAGAGTTTTCTTTTGGAATGGCATGAAGAAAGACGTAGCTGAATTCGTTTCTAAGTGTTTAATATGCATACAAGTCAAGGTGGAGCAGAAGAAGCCTGGTGATATGCTCCATCCTCTAGAGGTCCCCCAGTGGAAATGGGATAGCATCTCGATGGACTTTATAGATGGGTTTCCTAGGTCAAGAAGGGGCAATACTAGCATTTGGGTAATAGTGGACAGGCTCACAAAAAGCACCCACTTTATACCCGTCAAGAGTAAAAGGACTCCCTCATCTCTAGCATCCATATATCTTAAGGAGATAGTTCGACTCCATGGGATACCCTTCAGCATAGTGAGTGATCGAGACCCTATCTTCCCGAGCGAGTTTTGGAAGAGTTTACAAGAGGCTGTAGGCACACAGTTATGCTTAAGCACGGCCTATCACCCTCAAACTGATGGCCAGACGGAAAGAGTCAACAGGGTATTAGAAGACCTCTTGAGATTATGCATTATTGACTTCGGAGGTACATGGGAGGATCATCTACCTTTGGTGGAATTGACATACAATAATAGCTACCAAGCCACCATAGGCATGACACCTTTCGAAGCTTTATATGGAAGACCATGCAGGTCACCAACTTGCTGGTGGGAGTCCACAGACAAGCTCATACTTGGACCAGACATGATTAGGGAGACTTCAGAGAAAGTAGACTTGATACGAAGAAGGATGAAGACTGCCCAAGATAGACATAAGTCCTACGCAGACAAAAGAAGAACTGACCTTGAGTTCGAAGTTAGACACGAGGTGTTCCTTAAAGTATCTCCTTTGAGGAACGTCGTTCGCTTTGGATCCGTAGGAAAGTTAGCACCAAGATTTGTAGGGTCGTTCCCTATCATCGATAAGATTGGGAAGATGGCTTATAGGGTACAACTCCCCGAAAGATTGGCCGGGATTCATAATGTCTTTTATGTCTCTCACCTGCGGAAATGCTTACACGAGTCTGCGGAAGTGGTAGAACCAAGTATGCTAGAAAAAGTTGAAGTTGAACAAGAAGCAACTGTGAGGAGAGTTCCAACCCGTATTTTGGGAACAGAGGTCAAAAAGCTATGCAACCATGAAGTTAAGCTCGTCGAAGTTCAATGGAGCGACACCGAGGAAGACACGACTTGGGAACTGAGGACAGAATACGTGCAACCTACCCTTTTCTTTTTGAAGGTACGTCTTTAATTTCCTTTTCCTTAAGTTTATGCTCATATCTTTCGTTTTTGGTGTATCTCCTATCCTTTATCCTTCGGTAGAACCTTTTTGGATGTAAACATGTAATTGAAACATGTTATGGTTGATGGTTGCAAGTGGTTGCTAGTGGATGCATATACACACACATTAGGTATTAGATCGGCTTAGTCACCTCCATATTGCATATGCATATATGTATTGGTTTATGGATTCAAATTTGATGTGTTATCATATGGACGTTGCATTTGTATGAATGATTGTGCACTCATGTAAGAAATTTTGAGTAGGAAAAAATTGCATTCATAATGGAGTCATGGCACTGACATAATTTGCAGTTAAGGAGGTCAACTGAATCAGTAGACCACCTGATTTTGCATTAGATAAGGACATATACACACACAATGCATATAGACATGAAGCATTAGAAATCTTTTAAGGACATTGGATGCCTGTGCTTGATGGTTGAGTAGATGGGTGATTGGATGGTAGGATATAAGTTCTTCTCGACTTGAAGATTTCGGGGAGGAAATCCTAAAAGGAGGGGAGAATGTAACACCCCGTATTTTCTATTAACGTTATAATAATGAATCCAAGAATACTTAATTTAAAATATAAGAATTGAGGGAAACGGGTTATGCCATTGTGTTCATCTTGGAATTCTGGTTGAGATAGAGTCCGAGTTTGCGTAAATTGGACTTCGTATGAAGAAGTTATGGCTGTCGGAATTTTCCAGAAAATTCAAATAAAATTCAAACAGCTCGAAAACGAATTCAAAATTCAAACAGAAGTCAAAAGTGGGCTGGTCGGGAAAATTCCCGCCCAGGCAGGTCGACCATGGGGTCGACCCTAGTGTCGACCTCCCCCCTTAGAGGTCGACCTGGGGGTCGACCTGGCCACCGACCAGATCTGAATTTTGAACGACTGCTGACTTGATGTTGAGTCACTAGGGTTTCGGGACGGTCCTGATCTGGTCTGAGTGGCTGTGATTAACCCTAGGTTCATTTGACGGCTATAATTAAACTAGAATTCTATATAAACAACTCAATGCTCAACCAAAAAACACACAGAAAAATAAACCTAGAACTAAAATGCCGTCAGTAGAGGACTTGGAGTAGCCGTCACCGTTTTCATTTCAAAGACGAGTTTATAGCTTACATCAAAAATCAAATTAAACTAGTCTAATTCAACGATCTTCATCAAAGGCACGCATCTCCAATTTTAGAATTTAGATTTCAGAATGCAAGAATTCCTTTTTAGTTTGTAAGTGGGTTATTACGCAGATTTAAACATTTTTTCAATTGAATCATGACATGTTGTAATTTGGATGTAGAATGATGCTTATGTATAAGATTTGATTCTCATTTATCTTAAAAATATCGTTGTAATTAATCATGTCTATATGCTTGTAGCAATGAATATGTTGTAATTAATCATGTCTATATGCTTGTGGCGATGAACATGTTGTATATAAATCATGTCTATATGCTTATGATGATGAACAACATCTTATGTTATTGGAATCTATTATAATTAGGTAATGGATTTATTTTGCCAATTAAATGGTAAAACATGTCATGTATATTCATGTTAGGTTGAATCTAATTATGTTGTAAAAGTTGGAATTGTAATCCTCTTATGTTTTTAACACATAAGTATCATGTTAAATTGCCATTCGAATATGTTTATAACAGCCTTCTTACGTTTAACACACATAAGTTATCATGCTAAGTTGCAATTTAAAAATGGTTAGAGTAGCTTTCGTATGTTTTGACACACATAAGTTTGTATGCTAAATTGTGGTTTAAAATTTTGTTTATATGTTAAACCTCCGTGTTAGACCCATATCATGTTGACATGAAAATTAGATCCAACTTAATCACAAGTTCACCTTTGCCTGTTTAGTTAAGGTAATGATACATCTATGCCAAGTTACATGTGATAAGTTAAATATATGCTATTCATGTTCCTTATTTATTACCCCTTTTTGTTTATGGGTTTGGGCTAATTGGATAGCCCAACACTTTATGTGATTCATACGTACGTTCTACGGGGATAACGATGGGAAAACATGATAATTCATGGCATAGTTTGTTCATTAAATGGTATATTTGATATACCATTTATATTGAGCAAAATCAAAGGATAATTATGGCGTGATTAAATTAAATTTAATCCACATAAAAAAATTGACATATATAGAAAAATATGGATTTTAGAAAAGACGAATATGCCTAACCCGAGGTTAGACTGAGTTGTGGTGTAAATCTTCCCGGAACCGACCGGCGTATCCAATGACCACAACAAGACATGTCTAATGTGGGTGGTTAGTGCATCAAGCCCAAAAAGAACCCGAGGTTAGACTGAGTTGTGGTGTAAATCTGCCCGGAACCGACCGGCACATCCAGTGACCACAACAAGACCTGTCTAATGTGAGTGGTTGGTGCTTTAATAAATTAAAGCTAAGTCGGGATTGGTAGGGTTAAGTCAATTAGGAAAACACTTAACCGATTCAACATGTTAACTAAACGAATGGGCGGGGTTAGGTAAACTTGGACACTTAACAAAATAAACATGTTGATTAGAAAACCCTAGTAACGGGGACCCATTTCTGCAGTAACCCACATAGATGTATCATGGTACCCTAAAACTAGGCAGGGTGGGGCACGATTACTGGGCTGAATTATAAGTGGTCAAAACGTCGGCGGTTGGTTGGCCAGTGTAGGTTCCAACGGAGTATGGGCGTGCACGTACTCCGGAGTGGAAAAATCAGGCACTGGGCATCAGTAGTGTACATTGTGCATCTTGAATCGTGTCGGGTTGCCACCAGAGGGACTGATACACCCCATGGTGGGACCAGCACCGGTAGCTACAATCAAGCGGAGCCGAATGACACAGGATATGAATGCATGCGAGTAGGAGCCGATCAATAATGGGATCGTTTGGGGCTGGTTGAACCAATGGTTAAGTAGGTGCAGAAACTATAGTAATGGGTGCGATCACATGTTCCTCTTATCTTATATTAGGGTATTGTCCTATGTTCTGTTATGACTGTCATGATCCCTTTCCTTGTTTAAATACTAGTAATCACTGAACTTACCAGACTTATTGTCTGAACCATTTTCTTTCGTCTTCTTTTCTTCCCCTCCTCCCCCCCCCCCAGGTCCACAGGGAGGAAATACTCCAGCTTAATCAGACTCTTTGCAAGCTTCAAGAAAGTAGATGTATGATTTGGACTCTCTTGCATTAGTTATGGCTTTTTGGATACGACCCTTGGGGGTTTATGTAGTTTT
This sequence comes from Allium sativum, assembly GCA_030737875.1. Taxonomy (NCBI): domain Eukaryota; kingdom Viridiplantae; phylum Streptophyta; class Magnoliopsida; order Asparagales; family Amaryllidaceae; genus Allium; species Allium sativum. The sequence continues at coordinate 618,336,040 of CM060924.1, read as the reverse complement.
GTCTATGTTTTATGCTTCTTTATTTAATAATCAAGACAGAAACTATGGTGTAATGTTTTGGAAGTTATTTTGAGACAATTTGGTGTAATGTTTTTGTATTGAACTATGTATGCAATAAATGTTTGAATTTCCGCTGCTTAAATTTATCTGTCTTGTAAATTTTTCTGTGTCTTGTACCTATAACCCTCCACCAAAGTTAAGGCATTCCCTTTGTGAGTGACCTTAACGGAGGTGGGGTGTTTCAGATACATCCATCGATATTAGACCGGCCCACAAATTCTTGCTTCTCTCCCTAAATTTATTGTTATGTGAATCATGATATCGAAAAAGGAAGGGGGAAAGAACCTCTCTTGATCACATCGTGTTAATGCAACTTGAAACTCCATTAATTCTAGTTTATCCCTATCAAGCACTCTTTGGCATATGTCATTATAAAATGAACATAGTCGTAGTAGTGCATTCCTTATCCCTGTAGGTAGAAATCCTCTTAATGCAACAGACAATAGTTGTTGTATCAATACATGATAATCATGAGACTTAAGGTTTGATATCTTATCTTCTTTTGCAAAACATTTTCCAATATTTGAGTTATATCCATCAGGCACTTTCAAGTTCTTCATTCTGCTATAAAAGATCTCTTTTTCTTGATCGGATAAGGCGCACGGTGCGGCTGGGAACAATACTTTATTTCCAATATCTATAGGAAGCAATTTTTTTCTAATGCCCATTGCTTCTAGATCTTGGCGTGATTTGAGGCCATCTTTCGATTTTCCTTTGATATCAAGCAATGTACTAATAATACTTTCACCAATATTTTTCTCAATATGCATCACATCTAGATTATGCCACAAAGGAAGTGCCTAAAAACTGACAAAACACAAATAATTAAGTACTAAGTAGCAAACATGAATAGAAAACGAAAAGCAATGTGTTTCTATTTAAATTTCACCTTCCAATAAGGCAAGTCAAAGAAAATGGACCTCTTCTTCCACATTTTACATCCGTTTTTCATCATAGTTTTCCTTTTCCTTTCATCTTTATCTTCCTTTTTTATTTCTTCCCCCAATCATTAATAATATCTTGAACATCATCTAAGATTTGAACACCAGTTTGTATCTGAGGCCTTTGCCTATTCTCTATAGTTCCATCAAATAAGTTTTTCCGTTGACGATACTTATGGTTAGGTTCAAGGAATCGTCTATGACCCATGTATGCACACTTCTTACTAAATGGTAGCCATATTGAGTAGGTATTGACACCACAAACAGGACATGCTCTCTTACCTTTTACAGTGAAACCAGCTAAATTTTCGTAAGCTGGAAAATCATTGATTGTCCACATAAGAATAGTATGTAATCTAAATTCACTACGACTGTAAGCATCGTACACTTTCACCCCTTTATCCCACAATTTTTTCAAGTCTTCAATAAGTGGTTGCAAGTATACATCAATGACATTTCCCAGTTGTCGTGGCCCAGGAATTAACAAAGATAGCATCATATTATCTTTGTGCATACAAAGCCACGGAGGAAAGTTGTAAGCAACAAGAAACACTGGCCAACAACTATATCCACAATTCCAATCACCAAAAGGATTAAAGCCATTAGATGCAAAGCCAAGCCTTAAATTTCGTGGATCGGAAGCAAAAGAATGATACATTCTATCAATCATAGCCCACTGAGTAGAATCCACTGGATGACGCAATTTACCATCTTCACTCTTATGACTGCTATGTCATCTTAGTTGTTCTGATGTTTCTAGGGATGCAAACATTCTTTTCAGTCTTGGTATCAGTGGTAAGTATCTCAAAACCTTCATAGGTATTTTGGTTTGCTTCCCATCTTTAGTGGTCTTGTTTTTTTTTTCAGCGAGACTTACCACACTTAGGACAGAAATCACTATTTGCAAGCTCTTTTCTAAATAAGCAACAATCATTTACACATGCATGTATCTGCTTACAGCCTAAACCAAATGACTTAAGCAACTTCTTTGTTGCATATGTAGAATCGAAAAGCATGTTTTCTTTAGGCAACATATCCTTTAGAAGTTTAAGAAGCTCTGTAAAAGCCGTGTCTGATATACCATTTCGCGCTTTGTGCTTGAAAAGAAGTACTGTAGCAGACAACTTTTTTGTGGCTTGCACAACCGGAATACAAAGGAATTTCAGCATTCTCCATCATTTCCTTAATACCTTCCCCATTTATTTCTTCAACATTGGCTTCTACCTCCTCATCATAGATTTGCGCATCAACATACATTCTATAAGTATCAGTCTCACTTTTATTTTGTGATGGCCGTTTTTCTCCATGAAAAATCCATATATCATAGGTTGGGTCCATTCCAAAACAAATCAAGTGTGACACAACTTCCCTTGATGTTTGTCAAATTATATTCCTACAATTACGACATGGGCATCTAATTTTTTCGGGATTCCCTTCACTCGCAGCATGCCCATATAAAAATTTTCCACAGCTTGCCTATATTCGCTTGTCATTCTACAAAACAAAAAATGTATGAATACTCATTCTTAAATACTTATAGTATGATGCCAGGACACCTCGTTTTCTTCTTGCTAACACCAAAATTTTATACTACATGCTTCTTAACACGAAACTCATTCATAAATACTTATATTTATTTATAATGGTATTAGGAAGTACATAAAATTTATTGTACTTATTATTTTTATTCGTGGTATTAGCAAGAGGAAAATGATGTGCCTTAGCATCACACTACTTATACCTATGGAAGTAACAACCAAAATGATGAAACCTTGGTAGATTGACCCATGCTTTGTCCATCTTGGTAAAACAACGCCTCTAATTTTCGGACCTACTGGAAAGAATTATGCTCAACATTATTGTACAACTTGGTTATATGCAGCCATCTTGGTAGATTACCCCTCTTATGTAACAAATATTAACTTATATATTTGTTAGAATTTTATATCTCAAATGATCATATATGGTTCAACGGTTCATTGCTGAATTGGTTAAACTTAGTAATGAAGTTGATAGTTTTATACATCCATATCCTTATTCTCTCTCTCTCTCTCTCTCTTTCATATCTCATTTCCAAATTTAATAACGGTTGTTTCCGAACTTATTAATGAATAGTTTCTTATTTACTGCTCTCATTATCATTCTAGCTCCTGTCAGTAGACCAAAACTAAGATAACTGGAAAGTGTACGCAACGTACATCACCCCATTGATCATCCTATCTCCACCTAGATGACCAGCTCCAAGGGAACTAAAGCAAAACTACTCCGCCAGATCAGCATACAAACCAACACACTGCCTATCTAATATATTTATTATTTATTTTGTTTATCAATTTTAACTTTTAATATATGACCAGGAACTGGATCCAGTATCAAACAAATAAAAAGTGTGATGATAAAGTTGTTAAATTAGGCAATCAAAATACGATAATTCAGAGAAGATCCCAAAGCATTGCTGATCTTTTTAATTCAGAGAAGATCCCAAAACATATGTTTAGCCTCATAACGAGGTAGGTACTTATATATCAATTATTCATGGGCAACAAGGATATACAATTAACAAGCATACTTATTCTACAGGCGTATTTATAACAAACATAGGGTATATATATATAATGTACAAGTACACTTAGCAAGAATATCTATCAAATAAGAAATGAAATACAAGTAACAAATATACTTCCAGTTTAATTCATCAAGGATGCACATCAACAACATTGTTGTGGTCCAGGCCTGATATGTAGGGGACAAAACTAAGTACATACATGATTTCTGGTTTCTAAATACACAAGGTAACAAATGCTCAGATTTATATATCAACCCATATATATATATATATATATATATATATATATATATATATATCAACCCATATATATATATATATAACCCAGCAAATGTCAAAATATACTCATTAATATAGGTAGGATGTCAATATGGGCAAGACAGCAAATCACCGATGTACCATACTTTAAAAGTTAGCAGGAAGGTTATAGGAAGGAATTTAATCAGAAGTTCCAGGACCAAACATGTTTACTCATTTCGTAAAACTACGTTGGAAATTGTTTTATAAAATTCCTTTAAATATGTATGCTTTATTTGGACAATACATAACAGGGCAGCCGGGTACATGCTAAACTAATATGCCTACAAGTTTCTATCTAATATATAGTGTGACATATATTCAATTTTCAACTAGACCCACAGAGACAAACTAGTGCAGCAATAATTATGTATAGCTAAAATCAAGTGTGTGTTTTCAGTTTTAACCAAACAATATGGGTGTTTCATCTTTACAAATCAAGGAAGAATTTATGTGGTGAAACAGTTTAGATAATGGCTTTAGCAAGGCTAACAAAACTTATCAAGATGACCACAAGGGACAATGCATGTTAATTTAACAACAATGTGGTTGTATGAATCTCAATGTAGACCAAATGCAAAAATATATAAGCATGCCCAATACAGAAGCATACATATATATGAAATTATATATATTTCATATATTACCCCATCTTAACAGCATATACATATATGAACCTAGTTTAAGGTCTCGCCAATTACATATATATACGTATATGTATAGGTGTATATTTAATAAATGATTAACCAGTATTAACCCATGCTTTTTGTGGTTGAACTTAATCCTGAATGTATACAAAAATAATGCTGATATAATGTATATTCCAGCCTATAAAGTCTGTACCGCAGTACAAAGTATGAAAATGCAAGCGAACAAACTTTGGTCATTCTAACATACTGGTTTATGGCAAATACTCTAGCACCACAAAGTCGTACAAGGCATGTAGGTTTACTTTAGTGATTAGTTTTTGAATGTGACATAGCATTTCAGATAAATAACACCCTGGAGAGAGGCAATCTATTTATGTAGTTAGCAATATTCATTTATGCAGCTATGCACCTCGAGTCCTGCTATGCATGTTAGTGATTAAGTTTCAGCACAATTAATTTTTACATCTTACATTAAAATCTGAACTTTATAATAGCTAATCCAAGGATTGAGTCAACAACTAATTCATCTCTATGACTTCCTCAGCTTTCCTTAGCATAAATATAAATAAAATAATTGATAATACAACATACCCTATAAACTTATATCAGTTTCTTGGTCATTATTGAGGCTTGTCATCAAATTATATACAAAGTTTAACCTAAAAGAAGCATTATTACAATCAATATGACACAGTAGCATGAGCCAAAAAGTTGGTCAAGCTTTGCATGTGTAAGGTATTGGATATATGGGGAATACTGACGGGGAGCATTCTCATGGTTATCAGCGAGAGGAAAACAGTAAAATTACACAAATGCAATAGTGGAGGGAAATAGTAAAATTACAATCACATGCAATTGAAACAACAAATAAAAATTTACCAGCGAGAGAACGCAGGCAAGATACGTCGGCGATCGAGCAGTGGACGACGGAAATAGAGAGCGGCGGCGATTGAGCAGCGGTGATCGAGTAGTGGCGATGTGAACTGGAGGAGATCGCTACGCTGGCCTAATTATCGAAAGGGGAATTAGGGTTTGCGGTGGAATACGATGGAAAAGGAAATGTACTGTGAATCGATGGAAAAGGAAATGTTGTGAACGGATGGAAAAGGAATACGATGGAATTCGATTGAAATGTTGTGAACTGATGTTAAAAGGCACAACGTTTCATCCACAGTGGGAAGATTAATTGAACCGATGGAAATTTTGTTAAGTGCTAGGGGTGAGAAATCAGTTTGGAGCTGAGTTATGTTCCAGTATTCTCAAAAAACATTTTCAGCATTATGCTTTGAATTGTGCCACATTTCAAATTAATAATTACTATTTAGTCTTAGTTATTAATTATTATATATTTGTATTTAATTTTTATTGTTTATTAAAATCTTATTTATTAATTATTATAAATGTTATATTTATTGTTAATATTTTTATGAATTATTATATAATTTAATTGCCAAATATTAAATATTACTTTGTAATTAAAATTGTCAAAAGCCGGTAGATCAAAAGGAAATGCCAGGGACTACTTACAACATTAAGTTTACACGCAAATAAAAAAATCTATCAAAAGCACACAAACGTCTATAACGCGGTTTTTACCAGCTGAACAAACAAATTTGCCAAAATTATATTTATTAAAACTGCTGAAATAGCAAATAATAATTATTAATAATAGTTATTAATTAATTAACTTTTACTTATTTTCTACTTAGTTAATTATAATCGAGACTAATACTTATTAAAAGCTTATGTTACTATTAATTAATAAAGTAGCTAGTTAACATACATTAACTATTAAAAAAATTACTAGTTATTAACTATTAATTATTTAATAATAATCGACAAATATTATTGATTCCCAAGTTTATTATTAATTATTATTATTAAATATCAATATAATTAGTTATTAAATATTGATATTATAAACATGAAGTTTGCACTAGGCATCTTTATTACAACCAATAAAATGAAAAGTTGTGATATATATGTTTATTACAATAGTGATTATTTCACAGTTGTAAAAAATCATTTATTAAAACAGTGCGTTTTGCACAGTTGTAAAAAAGCATTTATTACAACTGTGATTTACGCACCGTTGTAAAATTATAGTTGTAATATGGTGTTTTTGTTGTAGTGCGCGTTCGTCTCCCACCTTGAGTTTAGAATAATTTTGAATTCTGGACTAGTTTTGTTTATATATATGATTCTCTTATACGTATACAAACTTCAAACCTTAATAACTTCTTCATACGATGTCCATTTTACGCAAACTCGGAGTCTATCGTAAGCAAAATTCTGAGACGAATGCAATGGTACAGTCCGTTTTACTTAATTTCCAATATATTATTAAGTATTCTTCAGTTTTATTGTTATATTGTCCTTTAAAATTACAAGGTGTGTATACACACACATGCATATATACATATAAGAGTGTTCCGAGGCACTTCTGTTTTGCAGCACCCCTACCCTACCGTGAGCTACGCTAACCCAAATCCGATAAGATTTTGTAGGTGTTCAATCCACATGTATATTATCACATATCAAAAATTTTAGCTCATTCCGATATTCGTAGAATAATATATTTGATGTTTAAGTTTAACGGTTTAAATAAATGTGTGAACGGTGAATAATTGAGTTAAGATTTTGAAATCATTACGAATGTCGGAACGAGATCAAATTTTGAATAGATGATAATATATATATGGATTGAAATATACAAAATTTTGTTCAGATGATAACATATATGTAGATTGAAATCTATAAAATTTTGTTGGATTTGGATTACCGTAGCTCACGGTATGGTAAGAGTGTTAAAGGGTGCTGCAAAACAGGAATGCATAGAAACGTTCCCTCTATATATATAGTTAAATAAGTTAGTGGAGGGAGAGAGAATTAGTGTAGTGGAAGGAGAGAGAAACGGGAATTTGTGGTGGAAATCAGGGAGGCTAAAGGGGTGCTGCACTATTTGGGGTGCCATTGAACGCTCCTCATATATATATATATATATATATGTATATATATATATGAGGAGCGTTCAATGGCACCCCAAATAGTGCAGCACCCCTTTAGCCTACCACTTTTCCGCCACTCATTTCCCACTAACTCCTATTCTCTCTTCTTCCACTAACTCTCTCACTTCCCACTCACTTTTTTTAATATAAATGAGAGGTGAAAATCATGGGACTTTTGGGGTGCTCCATTTTTGAGGTGCCACGGAACGCTTGGCTATATATATGTATATATATATAGGGCACCCGTAACAGTGCAGCACCCTAAATGCCCCTCATTCTCCACCAAGCATTTCTCCTTCTCTCTCCTTCCACTAATTCTCTCACTTCCCATTCACTTTCTTTAATATAAATTGGTGGTGGATATCGGGGGGCATTTGGGGTGCTTCATTTTTGGGGTGTTGTCGATCCCTTGCCTATATATATATATATATATATATATATATATATATATATATATATATATATATATATAGGCGAGCGTTCAATGGCACTCTAAACAGTGCGGCACCCCTAAATGCCCCCTGATTTCAACCACATATCCCGTTTCTTTCTCCTTCCACTCATTCTCTCACCTCACACTAACTTAAGCTACTATAAATACTTGGTTTCTGTTGGGGGGCTTTTGGGGTGTTCACTATTTAGGGTGCCATTGAACGCTCGATATATATATATATATATATATATATATATATATATACACACACATACATATATGTTATAAAATGAACACAGAACAGAAGAAATAAGGGAGAGAGACATTTCTATTCATTCAGATGTATCTTTCTTTCTGTTACATTGGCTCCTTTATATATAGGCTTTGGAGCTGATGTTTAACTTTTTCCCATGATGTGGGACTAAACAGAGAACTAATAAAAGCATATTCACAACATTTATATATATTACAACACTCCCCCTTGAATATGCGTCTTCAAAAACTTGAATGCTCTGCTAACTTGAAGTTGTCCCTTTTAAAGCATATATGACGATTGCTCCCCCTTATTTTTATCTTGCTTGCATATATCCGTTCAGTCGATACAATTATTGTCTGTTGCTTTCAAAACTCTATCAGGAAAACCCAATGAGAAAAACCTTGAACGAGAAAAAGAGTACAACGTCTGACATTATGAATATCATATTAAAATGATATTTCTCAAAAGAGTTTGATTCTTCAGGATCAAAACAATGCCTCATTAAAAACCTTTTTAAGAAAAACCCTGTAGGAAAAATCATAAACAAGGAAAAGAGTGCAAATTTATTTCCTCTTTAGGTAACATGTTTTACAATGTTACCGTAAGGGTTGATACTTCAGGATCAAGATAATGCATCATTAAAAACCTTACTAACAAAAACCTAGTGGGAAAAATATTAGTGAAGGAAAAAAGTACAATATAGCATAATTTTATATGCTGCCCCTTATTTATAACTCATTATTCAATTAGTCTATTGATGTAGTCGACGCATGCCAATTTTGTATATCATCTTATGGAATGTTGATTTGGAAATAGCTTTTGAGAACGGATCTACCCTCTTTTCTTGAAACTGAATTTGTTTCTCCTCTTTCTTGTTATCTTTTCATGCATATGTGAAGAGAAATTTAGAAGAATTGTGCTCCATCCTTTCATACTTGATATAATTCACTTGAATCTGAGCCATGCAAACTGCCTTGTCTTCTTCATAAATAATAGTTTACTGCATCAAAATATGTTTGATACTTCTGGATCAAAATGTTGCCTCGTCAAAACCTTACTAAGGAAAACCCGATGGGAAAAATCTCAGTGAAGGAAAAAGAGTACAACATACAATGTTATATTTACTACGTCAAAAGTAGCATGATACTTCTGGATCAATGTTATGCCTCGTTAAAACCTTATTAAGAAAAACCCAGTGGGAAAAAACTTAAATAAGGAAAAAGAGTACATTATAACTTATTTTTGTATGTTACTTTTGGGTTGATACTTCTGGATCATGACCCATGCCTCATTAAAACCTTACTAAGAAAACCCAATGGGGAAAAACTTAGTTAAGGAAAAAGAGTGCATTATATCATACTTATGGATGCTCCCCCTGATTTCAAATTTCCTCTGAATTCGTATTCTTCTTTCAGTAACTCAAATTGCTTACAAATACATCTTAATGGAGTTTTTTCTTCTTTTAAAATTTCATGTGCATTTTCATGCTTCATGCATGCTTTCTTATTTAAAATGCCTCCCTTTTGTGATTTGTATGATACAAATATTCATTTATGAATACACTTCAGGTGCTTATAATTTTCTGTTTCAATCGAACTTGCATGTTGTAATACATATTTGATGAATAAGACAACTTTCATTACTAAGCAGGAAGTAATCTACTCATCTTGAAGTATATCAAGATTTTCATTACAACAATACTTAGAAGAATGTTGCAATCTATCATCCATGTTCTTGGTATTCTTTATAATAACAAATGTTATTTATGTTCTTCAGGAACTTATATATTATAATAAGTTTTGCATATCGCAACTACCACTTCAATGAATATTAAGAGTTTTATTACAACAATTCTTGAAAGCAGGAAGTGATCTACTCGTCATGAATTATTTCAAGATTTTCATCACAACAATACTTAAAAGAATGTTGTAATCTACATTTCTTTCTCTTTATCACTACCAAAGTTATTTAAATTCTTCTAGAATTTGTATACTTTCATTGTTTATACCTGTAATAACCCGTATTTTAAATAACATGTTATAATATAAATCAAGGCAGAATTAAATGATAAAATATGAATCAAGGGAAACGGGCTATGCCATTGCGTTTGTCTCGGAAAAATACGCGAAATAGAGTCTGAGTTTTCGAAAATAGGAGTCCGTATGACCCAGTTATGGCCCGTCAAAGTTTTCAGAAAATTCAAGTTTAAAAATAGATTCAAATTCAAATTCAGCTGAGCAGGGCAGGCGGGAAAAATTCCCGCCACCCCCAAGTCGACTTGGGTGTCGACACACCCCAGGTTGTGTCGACTGCCCAGTCGACACCCCTGTCGACTTGGGTGGTCGGCCAGATCGGCCTGGGTGCATCTGACTTGTTCTTCAAGACAGGTTTTAAGGCTTGTGACGGATTTTAAAGGCCCAGATCTGAATTAGGGTTAATCTTATGGTCTAAACTAACCTAAAATTCTATAAAAGGACCCTAATACCTAGCCTAAACCATCATAAATCAATCCTACAACTAGATTATGCCAAAATGTTTAATCATGGCCGCCACCCTCTTGTCATAGCCTCCACCTTCATTCATATGAGAGTTCCTAAGCTTGTTTGAGAGTTTCTAAGCTTGATTCAAGGCCAAAGTTCAATCTTTCTTCATCAAAGCAAGGATCTTCTTCTTGGGTTTTCATTGGAGCTTATCATTTGAGAGTTTTAGAGTTGCTAGTGGCTTCGTCTCAATCTTAATTTTATTTTATACGTCTTCATAGCATTGTAAGCCCTATACTACTCTTAGATTCTAACTATGAAGTTAAATATGACATGTTGCAAGTTTGAGTTTAAGCCTAAGTATGATTTGTGCTTTGATTCTATCATGTTATGCATAGATTTATTCTATGCATGTTTGTAAAGCTATCACCTTGACCTTGTGCATAAAAAGCTATGAGCTTTGATTTGAAGTGTTGCATGAAGCAACATAAAAACTCTCATAAACCTTATGTTATCTTGCATATAATGTTATATGCGAATCACCAGCTATCATCCTATGTCATTTATGATCATGTTTCACCTATTTGCTAAAGTTTGATAGCATGCATGTTTTGAGGCTTATAATGCAATATGCAAGTTTATGATCTCTCATAAACCTTATGTTATCTTGCATATGATGTTATATGCGAATCACTAGTTATCATCCTATGTCATTTATGATCATGTTTCACCTATTTGCTAAAGTTTGATATCATGCATGTTTTGAAGCTTATAATGTAATATGCGAGTTTATGAACACTGTTAGCCCACTTTGTGAACTGGGCAACACAAAGTCCAGATGTGAAATATTGAAGAGCTTGAAAAACACTGAAGCGGGTCGGATCGGAGCAGTATAGCGGTTCGGGTCGAATAAAGTCTGCTGTTTGGATCGGTGAGCTATTGTTGTTGGAATAAGAGAGGCACGTCTGTTCGGATCGGAGAGCAACCTGTTTCCAGCAGGAGCAGAGAGCAATAGATCTGAGCGGAGCAGAGTAAACACAGGAATTAGTCCTAAGTCAATCCGGGTCGGATCGGGTACTCCGATCCGAACCCCTTGTGCATACCCCTCCGACCCGAGCCTGTCTTCCACGTCACTCTCCTGCATGAGCGCCTGGTTATTCGGATCGGCTATGACCAGTTCCTACCCACAACGTCCACTACTCTGATGCATTGTCAACATAGAAATTCATCCGAACCCGAGGCTGATGGGATGGATGACACGTGGCTCCGATCCGGATCGGGTTCTGGGCTAATTTTCACCTATAAATACCCCGTCTGGAGACAAAGAAAAGGATCTTTTTTCTGGCACTTTGAGAGTTCAACCACCTTCATAACCCGAATTCCAGCACTCCCGGAAAATCCAAATCTTCTTTCATTATTTTTTTTAGACAATTGAGTGATTGTAAGAGAGTTGTGAGAGAAATCAAGTGAACATTTCATTGTACTTGCAACTAAATCAGTGAAAATAGTGAAAGACAAGTGGACGTAGGCATTTCTTCGCTGAACCACTATAAATCCTGTGTGTTCATTTTTATTTTTGATCTCATTTCATTCTGCTTTTAATCAATTTGGGTGTTAGAACCACTTTTTAGTCTAACATTTTGGTGCTTTCACTGAGAAATCATCTGAATTCTTTGTTTTTCGGGATTATCATTCTACTTTTTGGACCGTTGAGTTCAAAGAAGTTAATCCTCAAGTTTCAACGCCCTTGGATATTTGTTGAAGTGATTGTCAAAGAATCATGGCCAAAGGAAAAGGCAAAGAAGTTCAATCTGGTCGAGGAAATGGAGCTGGCGAAGATCAGCAAAATGCGGTTGTGACAAGGTCTCGTGGGCAGAGTTCAGCAGCAGGACGAACCGATGCAGGAAATCCGAACCGCCTTCAGGGGGAGAGCTCCGATCCGATCCGAGTAGGACATTATGAAGCAATGCATTCCCCCAACCTGAACCGACCCGAGCAGCTTGCCATGTACCGACCCGACCAGGCTCCCCAGCTCCGAACCGACCCGATCTCCCATCTCCGATCCGATCCGACTCTTAGTGATGTTGGAACCTCTACTCGAGTCCCTACAAATGCTCTGATTCCAGCGACCAGGGTCAGTGACCAGGTCAATCCATCTGCGCCCATAACTCAAGGAGATTTCTCGTGCTTACTTGACATGCTTGAGAGTACAAGGGAAGCTATGAAAGTCCACGAGCGCACTAATCTCATGATGCAGGAAAATATGAGGCTCATGAGCAGGGAGATTAGCGAACTCCGTCGACAGAGAACCCCATCACCGGTTCGTCACACACCAATGGATCAGTCTTCATCTTCCGAGGAAGAGCGGCCCCGTGAACGAAGGCCGCTCGAACGACCTCAGAATGTGGAGCAGCTGACATTCGGATCTTTGGGGTCTCACGAGGATATTGCACGAGCACTAGGAAACAATGATCCCACTCGAGGGCAAAGGCTCCAGTCCCCTCCTCCCGAGATCGATCGGGAGCGTAGGGAATGGAATAGAGCAGAAGCAGCTCGAAGAAGAAGGGCATCTCCTGAACAAGAGCCCAGAAGGAACCCGGATACTAGGGCCAGGGAACCTGAACGGCCCCTAACTAATGCTGATGTACAGGCAATGGTGCGCCAGATCATGTCCGAGAGCCGGAACTATACAAATGAAGATTATGGCATTGAGCGAAGCCATACTCCTTTCACCGACGATATCCTCGACTTCCAGTTTCCCCTGTGTTTTAACCTGCCACAGATGGACAAGTATAACAGGAGAACTGATCCGGGACAGCATTTGATGCAATACTCGTGGCTCATGAATGCTGCTGCTGCCCCTGATGAAGTGAAGTGTAAAGCATTCCCGATCTATTTAGAAGATGTGGAGCTGTTCTGGTTTACCCGACTTCCCCCTCGTTCGGTTTCGAATTACAGGGAACTGAGCGAACGTTTTATGAATCAGTTCCGACTCCATGCCCGAAAGTCCAAAAGTGTTATTGAATTATCAAGAATTAAGCAGGCATCAGGAGAGTCTTTGAGGTCATATCTTGACCGTTTTAACTTAGCTGTGACTGAAGTTAGTGACCCGCATGAGCCCACCATTCTGATGGCATTAAAGGAAGGAGTCGATGCTGAATCCGAGTTCGGGGATTACCTTTCTGGGAAGACACCCTCCACAAGAGAGATATTCTATGAAAAAGCCGATATTTATTTAAGGCGAGAGGAGGCCAGGGCAAACCGAAAGACAAACTCTGAAGCGGCTTCAAAAGAAAATGTGCAGAGTAACGTCGCCGTGAAGCAGTCTGGGGAAAGTTCCGGAAAGGTTGAAGTAAATGTGGGAAACAAGGGTGGAAACAACAATGCTGGAAACGGGGGCAACAACAATAACCGTAATGCGAACGGTAACAGAAGAAATAGAAATAGGGGAAGTGATCCTAACAAAAGACCCCGATTCCAGACCTACGAGAATTATACACCATTGAACGACACCCTGGAGAATATTTACCTGGATACGTACAACGTTTTGCAATATAAAAGGGCGCCACCTCGTGACTCGACCGAGAAAGAAATGGCAACTGGGAAGTTTTGTTTGTTTCATGGAACTCATGGGCATTCAACCAATGAATGTCGGCATTTGAGAGATGTGATAGAGAAGCTGCTGCGTGAAGGGAAGTTGGATGAATACAAGGTTGCCCCGAGGGACAGGGGGCAAGGAGAGTAGGCTCCAAAACAGATTCTACCTGCTCCCAAGCCTACAGCGCAGCAGAAAGGTAAAGGAATTGTTATCAACTCCATAGTGGGTGGACCTCACCCAGCAATCCGTAGTTTCAGAGCAATGGATCAATATGTAAATGCTGCCAAGCACATAGATGTGAATGAAGGTGATGATTTGGAAGATATCACCCCCATAAAACAACAGAAGACAATGTTTGATGATGTGGTATTCTGCAGCAGGGATAATACTGGGATCCAATCACCCACTGATGATCCGTTGGTCATTACTACCACCATTGGGCCGGCCTTGGTTCATAAGGTGTTAGTAGACAACGGAAGTTCCGTCAATATTTTGTTTAAAAAGTCATTTGATCAGATGAAGCTTGAATCTGAAGATTTGAAGCCATGTGAATGATGGATCAGAGGCTTCAACGGGGCGTCAATAGCTCCCATGGGATACATAGAATTGCCCGTAACCTTGGGGCAAGGAGAACGCAGAAGAGTGCGGATGCTTCAGTTCGTAGTATTGGACGTAGATTCGCCTTATAATGCATTTTTGGGGAGGCCTGCCCTTGCTGAATTCAGAGCTTGTATCGCCCCTTGCTGTTTATTGCTTAAGTTCCCAACCGAAGCCGGAACTGGAGTAATGAGAGGGGATCAAGTTTCCGGACGGGCCTGCTATGTTGCCGAATTAAGGATGTTGATGAAAGGACTTAACATCGAGAGTAAAGATGCCTCGCCTCCCCCAAAGGGGGGCTCGGCGTAGCAATTAGAGAGATCGACCCCGAAGGAGTTGCTCAAAGGAACGCCTGAAGACCTGGATCCCAGAAAAGACGAGGAACCAGTGACTAGAAATGCAACTCCTAATGAAGCGACAGTGGAAGTTCCCATTGATGAAGCTGATCCAACAAGAGTTTTGAAGATTGGCTCTCAACTGAATCCACGTCGAGCTAAAGAACTAACGGACTTTTTAAAGGCGAACTTGGACGTGTTTGCCTGGACCCACGCTGACATGTGTGGGATATCGCCATCCATTATAAGTCACAAATTAAATGTAAACCCGAAGCATCCGCCTGTGAAGCAAAAGAGACGTATGCTGGGCCCAGAGAGGTCGGCTGCTCTCAAAGAGGAAGTGGAGAAGCTGAAGCAGAACGGATTTATTCGAGATTCGACATATCCCGACTGGATATCGAATCCCGTCTTGGTAAAGAAGCCGAATGGAAAGTGGCGGACTTGCATTGATTTTTCAGATTTGAACAAAGCCTGCCCAAAAGATAGTTTCCCACTTCCCAGAATTGACCAGCTTGTAGATTCGACAGCAGGTCATGAACTTCTCTCTTTCATGGATGCATATTCTGGGTACAACCAAATTCCTATGCACGTGCCAGACCAAGAACATACGAGCTTCATTACGAATTTGGGATTATACTGTTATGTCGTAATGCCATTCGGATTGAAAAACGTCGGAGCCACTTATCAGCGCTTGGTGAACAGAATGTTTTATAATCAAATAGGGAAGACTACGGAAGTTTACGTGGATGATATGCTTGTCAAATCGAAACAGTCCTCCAGCCATACGCAAGACTTGGCGGAAATGTTTGGTATCCTGCGAAAGTATCGGATGAAGTTGAATCCTCTGAAATGCTCATTTGGAGTGGCGTCGGGAAAATTCCTAGGCTTCATTGTGAGCTCCTGAGGAATTGAAATCAATCCTAGCCAGATAGCAGCGATTAGAAACATTGAAGAGCCGAGGAGAATTAAAGATGTCCAAAGTCTTGCAGGGAAAGTAGCTGCGCTGAGTAGATTCATCTCCATAGCCACAAATAAATGCGTTCCATTTTTTGATTTGATTAAAAGAGGAAAGAAGAACTTCGAGTGGACTCCGGACTGTGTTGAGGCCTTTCAAAATTTACTGGAACTGCTAGAGAAACCGCCGATTTTGTCAAAGCCAGTGGATCACGAAGAATTGTTTGTTTACTTGGCAGTCTCGGCTCACGCCGTTAGCACAGCCCTGGTTCGAGAAGAAGACAAAGTACAAAGGCCAGTGTATTATGTAAGCAAGAAATTACCAGCGGCAGAGCGCAACTACCCAAAGATTGAGAAGCTCGCTTACAGCCTCCTAATCGCATCCCGAAAACTTCGTCACTATTTCCAAGCTCATCCAATAACCATATACACTGACCAACCCTTGAGGCAGGTATTGCAGAGACCCGAAGCATCGGGAAGGTTGATCAAATGGAATATAGAATTAAGCCAATTTGATTTAAATTTTCAACCACGAAAGTCGATCAGGGGGCAAGCTCTGGCAGACTTTATTGCGGAGTTCACCATCCCAGAGGAGGAAGTAATCGATGATAGAGTGGTTAAGTCCGAGGATGAGTTGAAGATAGATCCATGGAAGCTATACACAGACGGAGCTAAGAACGACCGAAGGTCCGGAGCTGGAATCGTCTTGGTCACTCCTGAAGGACGGTCGTTATATTACGCTCTACGATTAGAATTCTCGGAAAATAACAACGACTCTGAATACGAAGCCCTGATTGCCGGGCTGAAGCTTGCTAAAGACCTCGGAATAAAAATGTTGGACATATTCTGTGACTCTAAAATCGTTGTTTTCCAAGTGCGGGAGGAATTTGTGGCTCGGGGACCTCGACTTATCGCCTACCTCAGGAAAGTGAGAGAGCTATTGAGTAGCTTGGAGCGGTACAATATAACACACATCCCAATAGCCGAAAACCAGAAGGCGGATAGGCTGGCAAAGCTGGCTAGTTCCGACAATCCAGAAGAAACTGAAATAATTCCAATTGAAACGTTGGAATCGCCAAGCTTTGAGTCGATGGAAGTTGAGTTCGCTTTCGAAGCGGAACCGGAGAAGGAGTCGTGGATAACCCCAATCAAGAACTTCCTTAAGAATGGGACACTCCCATCAAAGAAGAGTGAGAAAAGGGCTGTAGTTCGCAAGGCTACCAGATATGTCATGCAAGATGATACTCTTTATAGGCAAGGATTTTCTATGCCCCTGTTACGATGTATAGCACACGACGACATCAAGCGTGTACTAAGAGAAGTACACGAAGGTGAGTGTGGAGATCATACAGGAGGTCAGACTTTAGCGAAAAAGATATTGCGATACGGATACTTCTGGCCCACAATTAATAAAGATGCAGCTGATTATTCACGACGCTGCGATAAGTGCCAGAGATTCGCCAAAATCCCCAGAGCACCGTCGACCCAACTTAAATCAATGGTGAGTCCTTGGCCATTTGCCACGTGGGGAATTGATATCATTGGAGTTCTACCGATTGCTAAAGGAGGAGCGAAATATGCAATAGTGGCCGTGGACTATTTGACGAAGTGGGTGGAAGCTGAGCCCCTGACCAAAATCACGGCAAGAAAGGTGATAAGTTTCGTGGTCAGAAATATTATATGCCGATTCGGGATCCCAAGGACGATTATAACTGACAACGGAACCCAGTTCGATGGTACTGAATTCAGAAATTTCTGCCAGAAGTATAAGATTGACAAGCGATACACTGCGGTTGCTTATCCGTAGTCGAACGGGCAAGTAGAGGCAATAAACAAAGTAATAAAATCCATCCTCAAGAAACGGTTAGAGCGTGCAAAAGCAAAATGGGTTGACGAATTGCCCCTGGCTTTGTGGGCATATCGTACAACATTTAAGACGGCTACTGGTCACACCCCTTTCTCTCTCTCCTTTGGCTCAGAAGCAGTAATTCCAGTTGAGTTGGAAGTTCCTTCCCACAGGGTGACGTATT
This sequence comes from Allium sativum, assembly GCA_030737875.1. NCBI lineage: Eukaryota > Viridiplantae > Streptophyta > Magnoliopsida > Asparagales > Amaryllidaceae > Allium > Allium sativum. The sequence continues at coordinate 618,317,835 of CM060924.1, read as the reverse complement.
ATGACCCGATGACGAATCGGGCACTCTTACTTGAGTCTCTTGATGAAATCGAAGAAAAAAGGGACGAAGCAGATTTGCGTGCGGTAAGACATCGACGTCGGATGGCACGCTATTACGACAAAAAAGTTCACCTCAGGACTTTTGAGCCAGGAGATTTGGTGCTAAAGAGAGTCTTTCCATCCCTTCCTCACCTCGGTCCAAAGTGGAAAGGACCCTTTGTCATCCAACGGAAACTTGAAAAAGGAACCTTCAAGTTAACGACCGTAGATGGCGAAGAAGTCCCTAGAGCATGGAATGCCCAACACTTGATGCGATATTTGGATTAGAAATGTTGTACTCTTTGTTATTTTTCTTATGAACTCTGTAATAAGGCACGACTTGCCTTGGGAAAATCTGACGATATGAATAAAGGACTATAAAGTGGATGTAGGCTACGACCTAGCCGAACCACTATAAAATATTGTGTGTTATTTACTTTTATGCATTATATATATACATTCATCGATTATTCTGTTGTGATTATGGAATACACGATGATTCAAAACCTGAAAAGGTAGAAGACAGTTTAAACATAAGAAAAAGCACAACGACTATTTGTGCGACAAGACATAAAAGAATGAGAAAATGACATTCTTAACTCTAACTCTCCAGAGAGAGAGAGAGAGAGTATAAAAGCGTCTCCGACTGAGCGCTGAAAATGAAATCCTTGCCCTAACTCTAACTCTCCAGAGAGAGAGAGAGAGTATAAAAGCGTCTCCGACTGAGCGTTGAGAAAGAGATCCTTCCCCGCTGAAAGACCGGGGAATGAATAGATTGCTGAGCTCGAACTCTAACTCTCCAGAGAGAGAGAGAGTATAAAAGGACGGGAAGACGACATCCTCTGAGGCATAAAGATGCACCCAGACAAGGGACCGCCTCAGTAAGAACTCTAACCTGAGTATAAGACAGGAGAGTATAAAAGAAATGCCAGAAAAAACGACAGGCACTGACGACACAGGAAGTGCTATCCCGTCAGAAAATCGGGAGCATTCAGATTGCTTGATTAAGCATTAAATAATTTGTGAGAATTGACTAGGGGCATATATGTATACGCATATTTCCTCCCTCCGTAACTTCATTTCATAACTATAATAAGACATGCATTTTTACATAAGTGCAGAACTACTGACAAACAGACATTGCAGAAAATGAATTATTTTTTATTTACAAATGAATGAATTTGTACAGGAAAATAGCTAAAAAAGAAGGTGCAAGAGCCACTCTTGTAGCAGCAATTGTTGGTTCGCTAAATGCTAAAACGACACAAGGCAATCCACTATTTAGTTTTCGAGTGAGCCTTGGACTTCTTGGCGGCTTTCTCCGCATCCTTTGCTTCTTTCTCCGGCCTCTGTCAAGATTCGTTTTGAATTCTTCTTTCCTGAAGATGCGGTGCTGGAACCGGTAGACTTCTTCCCGGAGGGCGGAGCGCTGGAATCATGAGAAGATTTTTTAGCGAGTTCCTCTGTAATAGATCTAGTTGAGAGCTTAACAACTAACCTTGATCCCGCATCCACAACTGCGAGGGGCTTGAGGGCTTCAAGGTCTAGTTCTTCGGCTTTTAATTGCAAGCGTTTGTCTTGATTAGCTTTCATTGCAGCCAAAGTAACATCATCATCATTTTTTGACTCCCTGACTATTGCAACTTCTGGTTCCTCCTCATGACCTTCGTCACCGCCATCATCCTTTAAAGCTGCTATCATTTCTTCATCGTGGGGAGTGTCGGCCTTAGTCGGCTCACTTCTTTCTCCCAAGTCTATAGGAGCAGCCTTGTCCTCCCCTCCTTTTGCTTTTTCCGTAGGCTCTACCCCAGCGGTGGCTCCCTGAGTCACATCTGTCTTTCCGGTTGGCTCAACACCTACAGAATGAGAAGCAACAGTTATTAACTCAGGCGAAAACAATGGGTTTTTCATCGATTGCTCAATCATGTGGCGAAAGGTAGAAACATCCTTGACAAATTGAGGAGAAAAGGTAGGGATACCTTCCGAAGACTTCTCAGCGGGGGTAACTGCTGTCTCTGATGCCATTTCAGGAATAGGGGATATCAGAGTTGTTCGGGGAATTCCCGGATTTTCAGGATCATATCCCTCTACTTCAGGAGTTGCGGGGGCAGCAGAAGAGGAACCGGTCTCGGGAATGTTTTTCTGTTTAATCCTCCGCCTCTCTTCTTCCATGGCCTCAGCAATGAGGCGGCGCCCTTCAGCTAGGCGTTCTGGCTCATCATCCCTCAAGTATTTTTCCATTAGCTTATCCTCATCGATGGAATTGACTTTGAGCTCCCTTTTTCCCACTCAATGATCTGATTCCATACTTGAACTAGAGTGGATGGGTAATCTTCGATCCAAGAAATGTTTCGGCGACGGATGATATGTGCGAAGAATTCAATCATTAATTCGCCAAAACCCTGAATATCAGCCTCCGCTTCTGACAATTGCTTGCGGGCCTCCTCCGCAGATTTGATAGCACACTCAACATTGCCCTCCGCCAGGGCAGCTCTGTTCTCTGCCTCCAGTAGCTTTGAAGCCAAGTCAACATTCTTCTTTTCTAGCAAAGCATTCCTCTTTGCTAACTCGGCATTTTTCCGTTCGAGGTCAGTATAAGCAAGACGTGCCTTAGCAGCTTCTGACTTATCATCGTCAGCTTGCTTTTTTAACTCAGAACGCTCTTGAGTGTGAGATTCAAGCAAGTTATGATAGCGTTTTTGCATATCCTCAAATTGTTGCTTGAAGTCGGTAGCATCCCTCTGAGCAATAGCAAGTTGGGTCTGTGTGTCCTCCAAATCTTTACCTAGGTTCTTTAAGGCCTTAGCATCTTCTTCCGCGGTTTTTTGCATTGAATTAGCATTCGTGATTAGAGTACGGATAATTCTGGAAAGGTTGCGTGAATATTTAAACATCTCAGAATACTGTTTTTCAACCGCGTCAATCTTTGCTTTAGCCTCGTCTGCCCACCTGGAAGAAATAGGTTCGAGGGCAAGTAAAAAAGTCAAAGCCTCGAAGTAATGTTCGGGAAAGAAATTGCTCCTCCAAATACGCCCGCTTGATTGCAGTCTCCGCATCTAATTGTGGAGGAGCGAGGATCGTCAATTCAGTGTCCCTGTGTGTGGAGGATTCAGTAGTTTCTTTGTCTGTCCTAGGTCGTTTAGTAGCAGGGACCTTGTGCTTACTTCGAGATCCAGTATCTTTTGGAGGACTTCTCTCTCTGCTGCGCTTTTCATGGGAAGAAGTGGAGTCTTTAGATTGTGGTCTGTCCTCTTCCCTACGGCTTTGATAACCTGTGTATTTCTCTTGTTCCGGCCGAACGGGAGAGCGAGAACGTGAGGGTCGAGAGCGATAGGGATCATAAGGCCTTCTCTCCTCCCTACCGCGATCATCGCGGCGATCATACTCGATATCCTGAGGTGGATTAGACATGCTGCGGCGAAGCTTCCTGATATCATAGTAAGATCGAGACATTGTGCCTGCACAATAAGACAAATGAAATTCAGAATCAATGGATTCACAGAGAAAGAGGTGCAATGAATGCTAATGCTGTTGTATAAAGTGTGTCCTAAGTGGTGTGTTTCCCCCCCAACCAACCCGAGCCTGAAGCTAGACTAGTACGGGCAGGCTCTTTGGCCTTAGCAGGAGTGGTCTATTCAAAAGAGGTGAAGACTAAAGGATCCTTCCTGAAATCCTCTGAAGTGTATATAGTTCAAGGTAAGGGGAGATCCCCCAAACCCTGGAATAATGGGTCATCAGTACTAGGGACGTCTCCCTCGGAAGTATTAAGTGGCGACTCTTTGGAGGATGTTGACTTTTCCAGAGAAGTAGCCTCCTCGGGGGCAATATATCCTTCACGATGCTTTTCGGCCAAATTAGCCAATTCGTCATCTTGAGTGGAAGATGGAGAAGGTGAATTTTGAAGAGGCACTGCAGGAACTCCAGAACCTTCTCCTATCTCTGGAACTACATCTACTGGAGGAATATATACGTATGGAGCCGTCCCATGACCAATACTGCGAAATACGGATAACAGCCCATGAAAGTGAATATATTTGTCCTTAAAGACTTCATCGATAGTCAAGAATTTTTGATCGCCATTAAGAAGTTGGTGCATCCGGTCAAAGAACACCTGATCTGATATTTGTTTTGGATTGTCGACTGCAAACAAAAAGGAAAACAAGTTAAGGTGATGACTCGAGTGTATAGAGCCCGGATTTAGAAAATCAGTGCTTTACTTGATTTCGTCCACCTCCTGGCACATCCAGGCTGTCGCTGCATATAGAACCATTCCAGTCTGGAATCTCCAGCTTTACTGCTGAATGGCGCCGAGATTATCTTCCTCTTAGGAACAGACTCAAAATAGCAGAAAGATGGAGTCTCTCGAGTCTGATGCTTGAAGTTATAGAAGAAATGAACGTCATCGAACATGAGCTCTATGCCTAAGATCTCACGGTATGCTATGTACAAAGTGTGCAAGTAGGCATAAGAATTGGGATGCAGCTGCATGGGGGCAATCCGCATTTGTCTTAGAAAGTCAACGATGAAGGGAGAAAATGGAAGGATAGCGCCGACCATACACATCAACCGAGTGACAGCCATAAATCCTTCTGGAGGGTTGTGGGGACGGTCAGAGCTTGAAGGCACTAGAGTGTCCCTTTTCATTATTCCATATTTCAAACAAATTCGGGTAAGTCGGTCGTTGTCAATTGTTGATTCCACAGAATCTTGGGGCGATTCCAATATGACAGCCGATTCAAACTCATCAGGAGCCCGGTCGTCGCCAACCCCTCCTTCTTCTTCAAACCCTAAAGAAACTTCATTCTCTGAAGACGCTTCGTCACTTTTACGATTTCCGACGTCGTAGTCTGAACCCTCATTATCCCATTCTGGATCCGACGGAGAAGATATGTCCTCGAGAGTAATCTTGTTAGAGGTTTCCGGGGCTTCTTTCCTCTCAGCTAGTCTGGAAGAGCGTCTGGGTCTCATGGTCATAAAACTATTGAAGAAGCAATAGCACAAATTAGAGCAAATTAGCCCGTATCCCCCCGTGCGTGTGTGCAAACTAAAGTGTAAACAGTGTATATGGAAAGTGCAAAGTACATGTTTAAAAGTGCGACGAAAAAGTTTGGCAAAATATAAAGAGTTGAAATAGTTCTTGATGTCCAGTTACGTTCACAAGGCACTATCCTAACTGTCCATTAAATTGAAGATTATGCCGAAAGTTGATTGGGCCAGTTAGACGAGTTTTTATGCGTTAAGGTAAACTGTGCTTCGGTTCGGTTCGGGTGCATTCATTGGGATCAGATCGGGGGCGTGGCCCTAGGCTTGGAAATCTCATTGAAACTCAGAAATCAAAATCGGATCGGATCGGAGGCAAAGTCCCCTAATGGTTCGGATCGGATCACGTAGTTATAATTCTCCTCCATCATCTTACGATCCGACCCGATCCGGTTAGGTAGGCTCCTTTCCCTCTTCCTTAAGTACTTGCTCCGACCCGATCCGATCTCCTGGATTTCCTTTCTTTTTTCTTTCTTTGCTTGCCCCGACCCGGTCCGACCTCCTGAATTTCCTTCCTTCTTCCTTGGTTTTTTCACCTTCCATATCCCTCCGAACCGAACCGATTCCCTATTATCTTCTTCTTCTCCTTCACCCTCTTTCTTCCCTAACCGACCCCAAGGCCAATTTCGTGCCAGTCACTCAAATCAAAACCAAGCAATTGTATGCTGGTGCACTCAACTACGGATTCTCATCCCCTCCGTTCCAACCTCAAGATGGCGACGAGTCTACTGGCGACGATGACGAGGGGGGTCACGACGTCAAGGTAATCAGAGTTTCATACTCAAATCATCCTAATCGCTCACGAATCCGAATCGAGAAGGATTAAAGAAGGAATTGTTCAAAGTTTTATAACCTACCGATGTAATTACTTCGAGAATTAAGGAGAATTTTGATGTTTCACGAATTGAGTTTTTTCTCTCGTTTTACAGAACTTCAGGAATGAAACAGTAAAAATGAAAGGAGGAAGAAGGCAGTGTTTATATAGGAGAGAAGAGTGTCTATTCGTCTCCCCATTCGGATCGGCAGCCCAGTAGAAGAATTCTCATTCGGATCGGATGGACAGCCCAGAAGCGAAGCTTGGCCCAACAGTCCAGTGAAAAATAGAAAGGAGAAGGGATCTGTTCGGATCGGAATCCGAACCGAACCGAGTTCTTTAGCTCAGCAACGAATTAAATTGAAATCTGAAGAAAAAGATGAAAACACAAGGAAAATCAAAAGAAAAACCGCCTAGAAGAGCGTTGTGCAATGATAATCAAAGCATGCTCCGTCTCCAACAGAAGCATCCTTTGAGGGGGCAAAATGTTAGCCCACTTTATGAACTGGGCAACACAAAGTCCAGATGTGAAATATTGAAGAGCTTGAAAAACACTGAAGCGGGTCGGATCGGAGCAGTATAGCGGTTCGGGTCGGATAAAGTCTGCTGTTCGGATCGGTGAGCTATTTTTGTTGGAATAAGAGAGGCACGTCTGTTCGGATCGGAGAGCAACCTGTTTCCAGCTGGAGCGGAGAGCAATAGATCTGAGCGGAGCGGAGTAAACACAGGAATTAGTCCTAAGTCAATCCGGGTCGGATCGGGTACTCCGATCTGAACCCCTTGTGCATACCCCTCCGACCCTAGCCTGTCTTCCACGTCACTCTCCTGCATGAGCGCCTGGTTATTCGGATCGGCTATGACCAGTTCCTACCCACAACGTCCACTACTCTGATGCGTTGTCAACATAGAAATTCATCCGAACCCGAGGCTGATGGGATGGATGACACGTGGCTCCGATCCGGATCGGGTTCTGGGCTAATTTTCACCTATAAATACCCCGTTTGGAGACAAAGAAAAGGATCTTTTTTCTAGCACTTTGAGAGTTCAACCACCTTCATAACCCGAATTCCAGCACTCCCGGAAAATCCAAATCTTCTTTCATTATTTGTTTTTAGACAATTGAGTGATTGTAAGTGAGTTGTGAGAGAAATCAAGTGAACATTTCATTGTACTTGCAACTAAATCAGTGAAAATAGTGAAAGACAAGTGGACGTAGGCATTTCTTCGCCGAACCACTATAAATCCTGTGTGTTCATTTTTATTTTTGATCTCATTTCATTCTGCTTTTAATCAATTTGGGTGTTAGAACCACTTTTTAGTCTAACAAACACATTTGCCTCATATGCCACCATGTTTAACTTGTGGCCAAACCTTATTAATTATGTCATGCTTCTAAGTTCCCCTCTTTGAGATCTATTTGCGTTTATGCGAACTTACATGCGATGGGGTTACGTTATGGGTAAACTAAAATGACATAAAAACATGACTTGGAAAGGTGACATGAAATATGACATGTGATTATGCTTGAAACATGAACATGAACTTGGACATGACTTCTAGAAAACATGAGAATGGCCAAGTCGAGGTTGGGTTGAGTTTGTAGCATAAATCTACCCGGAACCGACCGACTTAACTAGTGGCTACAAGCAATAGGGCCCAATGTGAGTTGTTGGTCATGTCGCACTTGAAACCCGAGGTTAGACTAAGTTGTGGTGTAAAGCTACCCGGACCCGCCCGGCTTAACTAGTAACCACAACAAGGTCTAATGTGAGAGGTTGGGTGCATTAAATTAATTAATGCCACATGATAGGGTTAAGTCATGGACCACTTGAATACTTAACCAATTAAACACGATGGGTTGATGGGGTTAAGTCATGAACCTTGGGTACACTTAACCAACTTGATACTTGATTGGATAGGGTTAACCACATTTAACCCGTTAGAAACCCTAGTTACGTGGTCCTTTTCACCAGTAACCCTCTTGATTGTATCATGGTACCCTAGGGACTAGGCTAGGGTGGGGCACGATTACTGGGCTGACATGTAAGCGACCAAAGCGACGGCTGAGTAGGTGCACCGGTGTAGGTTCAAGCGGACTATGGTCGTGCACATAGTCCGGAGTTGAAAAAGCAGACACGGGCACCAGTAGGTTTAAACTGTGCGTGCTTGATTTGTGTCTGTGGTTGGCACCCTAGGGCTTGATACACCCTAGGGTGGACCTAGCACAGTTTGACTACACTTCGTGGATTGGGCCGTATGACACCGACACTTGACGAGTTAGGCTTTAGGGAGCCGATCGATTAGACCGCGTTGTGGGACCTTGATTTAGGTCATCTCATGATATTGGGCCAAGATCGGGCCAAGGGATCATTTCGTGTTTATACTTGACATGGGTTGGAATACTAGTACACGTGGTGCAAAAACTTGACCTTGTATATGCGATACCACACTTGATCTATCTTGTTAACTTTTCACCATGCCAGTTATCACCCTATGTTTCATCCCTGTTTTACATGTCCAGTTAACTTTATTAGTTTTTATACTAATAGTAGATAGGACTTGCCAGTCTTTCGACTGACCCGTTTTCTTTCGCCTCTTTTCTTTCGTTTCCCCTCCCCCCCCCCCCCAGGCTTACAGGGTGGGAACACTAGCACCTAGCTTGGATCTTTAAATGCTTTTCTGGATAGCTCATGTACGATTCGGACTTGAGCTTGCTATGGCTTTATTCTACTATGGGGATAGTTACTTTATGTTTTCTTCCAGTTTTCAGTTGATGTTTCTAGACTTTGTCTTGTGGGAAAATAATGACCAAGTACTTTGATGTAACTTGACTATGGTTTTGAAATGTTAGTTTTTATCCGCTGCTTTATTTACTCTGTTTTATGTTCTGTCTTGTGATATCTGCATGCATGTTTACCTTGTCTGACGCCCCTCCGAAGCTAGTGTGCTTGCAAGAGTGGCATTAGCGGAGGTGGGGTGTTACATTTGGTATCAGAGCATAAGGTTACTAGACCGGACAAAGGTTTTAAAACCCTTTTGAAAAACTATTTTCAAAACCAATTAAGTATTTTCCAAGAAAAGTCTAGTTATTTTAAAAGGCTATTCCCCAAAAGCCATTAGCACTATCCTTCGCTTCCTCGTTCTAAATCTATCTTTTCCTTTTTCAGCATGGCCGATCTTAACCTTCCCGAGGGAGTAACCATTCCCGGGTGGTTCCAGAGGTACTTGGAAGCTAGGGCCAACGATGTGGGCCCAGCAAACACTCCCACCGTAACTGAGGTTCCTCCTCCTCCTCCTCGGCATCCACAAGCAGATTTCGCAAAGGTTTGCAAAGACTATAAGGCAATGGGTGGCAAGAATTTTATTGGGACGGAGACTTTTGTTGAGGCGAGAAATTGGTTGAAAGAAACTGAAGATCTCTTCGCCATCTTTGATGTGGAAGACCGTAAAAAGGTTTTGCTGGCAGTATGGCTATTGAAAGAGGAAGCTGCTTATTGGTGGGAAGTCACCAATGCTACTAGGCCTATAGAGACTTGGGCCGACTTTAGGACGAGGTTTGGGCTTAAGTTTCTATCATCTACTGAGGCAAATCTGCAATTGGAGAAGTTTATATCTTTGAAGCAAGGGGACATGACAGTGAGGGAGTATGTGAATAAGTTTAACCAGCTTGCTCGATTCGGTTTGGACATGGTTAATACTCCCCAGAAGAAGGCTTTACGCTTTGCACGAGGGTTGAATGAGCCATTACAAGGTTTAGCCCTGTCTCATATACCCATGGGGGCCACTTTTGAAGGCCTAGTGGACATGGCATTGCTTCAAGGAGACGATAAGAATGGCAAGAAAGAAGTCAAGCCTAATGAGACTCAAACCAAGAATGTGGACTCCAAGTGGGGAGGGAATCAGAGCAATCAGAACTACAAGAACAACAAGAACAACAAGGGCAACAAGGCCAACAACAACAAGGCAAAGGACCCAAGAAAATGCAACTTCTGTGGGATTGTTGGGCACATAGCCAAAGATTGCAGAAAGAAGAAGAGGAAGTTGGGCGAATGCTTTCACTATGGAGAGCCTGGACACCTTAGCAAGGATTGCCCCAAGAAACAAGGATAAGGACAAGGGCAGTGTAACGACCTGACATTTTGACTGCTCCAAGTCGATAATTAAACCAACTCGAACCGTTCAAAACGACAGATTGTTATTGCTTATGAACTTGAAATATAAATCATCACAGAATCACAGACACAGAACATAGAATATCTCACAGCGGAAGCAAATTTATATATATATACGATAATACAAAATCATTAAATTTACATGATATCAGAGTACATAAGATAAATTACGGAACCAGCGGAAGACGAAATGTAGAATCATACTGACATCAGTAATAAGTAGAGATGGGCCTAACTGCAGCGGAAATAACAAGTGGATGACTGGAACTCCAACGAATTTCAAGCTCTAAAAGATAAATCTCCAAACTGGAATACTCGGTCTGACCCGGGCATTTTGCAAGAAATAAAACAACAAAATACACGAGTCAGGACTAACAGTCTCATATAAGTGAATTAACTCAAATGAAGTGTTCACTGAAATGTGCAATAACTTAAAGAATGTTTGGGATTTCCATCCTCTAAGGATCCACAGAGCTAATATCTATATAATAGTACGCTATTATTGTAATGTCTATTCAGTAAAGTATAAATAATGAAAATAGCGTAAGCGGGATTACCATATTACCCTTACGCCGTTTATAAGCATCAACAGTCTATACAGTACCGTAAATTCACCGTACTGGTGTTATCAGAGGGCACTCCATAGAAAGCAACACTAAATCAAAATCATATGGGACTCGTATGGGATAAATATGACAAGGCACTCGAGGCAATACCCAGGGTAGGATTCTACCAGTTGCACTCCCGGACCGGTGGTAACGCATAGCAGCCACTACCGCCCACCTCGGAACACACTCCCATAATCAAAAAGGGCGCCCAAATCATCAACATAGTCATAGAAATGGTATCGAAGAAGTGCGTCCGATCAAAGGTGCTACCTCAATTAGTCACGGTATAGCTCCTGTTTTAGTCATTTCAATTATGACCCGAAGGTCAAGGCCATTTCGTTATCGTTCGCCTTCTTCAATCCAGTAATCACCTCCAAGTCATCATGCTTCGTTCTGGATAATTCATCACGTACACAGTTGTTAAAGTGGTATCGGCACTGACAGAGAGTATGCCATTTACCGACTCCGGTCTCTTTAACAACTGAACGCTTACATTTTCCCACACTGTGGCCATTAGATTTGAAATCATATTTCGAGTACCACAAATCCATTTATTTCAAATATTGCCCAAAATCAATTCCTCTATTAGTTGGTTCGATTAAGGTTGCAAATCTATTATAAAAAATTTCTTTGTCAACCATTGCTTCCAAAAATTTCAACTTCCTCGAAATATCGCTATTACTCGAATTTCTTTATTTCACCCTTTGGATTACTAGACTGGATTGGACATAGCTTTTATTACGATTATAAAATAATTTTAGAAAACTAAGTTTTGAAAACAGTATAGGTATATTTAATTTGAAATATGTATATGCATACATATATATATATGTGTAGTAGAAAACTATTATAAAGTGTATGTAGCTAAAGTAATCAAATTTATTTTATAAAAGAATACTTACAAAAATCAAGTAATGCGGAAAAATTTGCCTTTATAAAATTTATCGTACTATTTAAAATATTAATCCAATCCAACCTAAATCCAAGTTTCACAATCCTTTCCTCATCAAAATTTCACCTTTAGGTCAAATTCCCTTTTTGTTTAGTTCAAATTCAATGCTTCACGATTAACGATTTCCAAATCATTGTTTGCCTTGGATTATACATATCCATTTTTTTTTTTTTTTTTAAACCCCAAACAACTTTAACATTAGTTGTAAATCAAAATATGATCCATTAAATCCTAATTTGTTAACTAAACCCGTATTCACCATGATTTAGATAATCATATTCTTTCATACTTGGAAATACTTCCATTCCGACAAAATTCGTCTTACATTCACGTGGCAAAATTCATTTGACAATCATATATTAAAATAAGCTTTGAAACATCTATCAAGTCTTCTTTACCTTAAATTATACAATTCAAAATTTATCATATTATGAATATGAAGTTATGAAAAATTCATCTAGATAGATAAAGTTTAGGTGTTGACTTGAAACCCTCTTTAAAACTTATTTTCATACAAATTGGATCCTTTTTTTTTTTTTTCAAATTCAAGAAAACCTTGCACGAAATTTCTTTTAACTTTTCTTTATGATATATATAAAATTCCCTTAAATTCAACTTGCCGAAGTCGATAAATTATTTAAAATAATTTTTGTTGACCACGGTGTCCGTATAAAATTTTCTATCCTATGGTCCAGTGATACGGATATTTATCATTTCAATCCGTTCTTTTAAATATTCGAATCTCGGGTATGTATCATTTCAACCCGCATCCCAACTTGATTCGAATACACAAGGGGTTCGGGTATGTATCATTTCAACCCGTAATGTTTTCTAATCTAAATAGGGACTTGTATGATGATAAAATAACATAGCATGTCAATATACATCCATATTGTGTCATCTGAAATAACGGTGTGTGTCGCATGTGCACAATCATGAAGCAAACAATTCTAGAGCAACTAACATTTCATTCAACATTTCAATCATTAATTCGCTTAATGAAAATATTAGTCTGTGAGCGAGTAGAAACTCACCTTCCGAGGCGAAGGAGACGAATATGAAACTGGCAATAAAGGTGGATCGAACGCGATACCCAACATGACGACTTCAAATCGATTTATATACACATGTGCGCATGTATGTGTACACAAATAAAATTTTTGAAATTCTCAAGCATGCCAAATTCAACTTGACTACGAACCCTACATAACACGACAATAAACCTACATCAATCCCAAGCCCACTGCATTGTATATATATATCTTTTTTTTTTCCTTTCATATTATATTATATTTATTTATCTAAATGAATGGGATTAAGGAAAATACCTAGGCTTTAAGCAGTAGTAACCTACAACTGTCTAAAGTGCCCGACCAGAAACAAGTTCCAGATATGCTAACCAAAGCTCAGTACGACCTGGACGGCTTCTCAGGCATAGATCCAAGCACCTAGAATGCATGGTACTGAACTGAATTTAATCAAGTCAAGGCAAGCGGAAATGGTACAGGGATAACACGCAAATCTCATCCCAATCGAACTGAAGTCAAAAGAATATGCATGTATATTTTAAGCATACATATGTACATGCATTTATTTTATAACAGCAAGAAGCATGAACGGGGATAGTGTGCTCATACCGACTCGATTGTGGCTTGCTGGAGACCATGTTGTAACTCATCCGAAGCGTTGGTGGACTAACAGGCGGTGGCTATGACGAGTTTGGGGCCGACTGAGGGTTACAGCAACGAGCAGAGGAGAACCATCGCATACGATTGCTAGTCGAAGGCGATGCGTCACCGAAAGGTTTCAGAAGCAAGGCTAACTTGTTCGAGTGGTAGGAGCCTCGAGTTCTAGGTTCAAAAGCGGAGGGAGCCGCTGATTCCGCGATGGATGAAGGCGGACGAGAAGAAGCCGGCACGTACGCTGATGATGGAGTGTTGCAAGCGACGGATTATCTAGTGGAGCGATTTAGATTTGGGGTGGCAACTCGGTTTCTTCAAGGCAGGAGGTTCGGAGGTGAGGAATTCTGACATCGATATGGTGGCGCAAGAGATCGAAGGCCGTAGGTCTGCTTCGCCGACGGTAGGAGAGCTTCGATGGCCATGGACGGATGTTTGGGACTGGAGGAAATCGCGATTTAGAAAATTTGGAGCTCTGATTTCCTTTAATTTGTTTACTGCGGGAACAATAAAATATTAGGGGAAAGGGATTTAGATCTAAATCCTTATTTCAGGATGGAATTTTACCGAGGAAGGGAGCAACGTGGAAGGACAACACAGAGAAAGAAAGACAGGTGTTGAATGACTTCAGCTTAAGTTCTACAGGTGTTATAAATCCAGAAGCAAATCTAACGAGTTGTTTGCAGTTATTTAGAGCTCTGCCGATTTAAAAATAAAATTTCCTTCTTTTGAACGATAAATGGTTGTATTAACGTTGGTAAACATGCAAGTAAAGGAACGAAGGAGGATATGACACAAAAGAGCGTACAAGAGTTGATTTTGATCAGAATTCAAAGACTTGGAACCATAAGTATCTGAATTTTCTCAAAACGAGAAATACATTTCTCCTTAGAATGTCGTCAAGTTATGATAACATTAAGTCTTCAACGATTCATTACGAAATATATTCCGATGTTAAGTCTAGTCGGACGTACCTCAAGTATTTAATTTCGTGATTAAATTCAACTTTTAAAATTCCACGTCAAATAAATACATCAGTTGTCGTTACCGCTCGCAACCATATAAATTTTCTAGACTGAGCGAACAAACCAGGATGTTTTATTATAAAAACAAATTCAATGGATAAATACGAATGTAACTTATCGTTTTGAGTTATATTCCAAACAAAATTCAAAGTTGTGCTTCAACGCAAATCAAAATTCCAAGTAACAAATCCAAATTATAGTTGCAAAAATTCACTTAAACATTAAACCATTAATTAACTTTGCATCTAAAGATGTCAACATTCACTGGTTCGTTACATTCTCCCCCACTTAGCGCTTTTCGTCCTCGAAAAGGAAACGTCACATAAATTTACATATATAGCATATATAGCTACACATATACCTTTACTTAGTTTAAAACGTATTTAGAAAGAAAATTTAGTTATAGAATTTAAAACTCAAAATTTTTCTAACACCCGGATTTACGGAAAATTTCGGCAGCATCTCCTTTGTACGGAGTGCCCGGAAAATTTACAAATATCAATATACATCTCATTCAAACGATGAGGCATCCCAATATAGGGGAAAAAAAAGAAAAACAACCCAAATGCGATATATAAACTGAAATACATACCTTATTTCGTGTTTTTAAAGCAAATTTGCATATATTTTAGCATTTTTGGCGCAAAAATTAGCTTCCATAAGCAAAGCGCGTCATTGCACCTACTAAGACACTCAACAAACATATGAGAATGATACACAAATAAAGTAAAAGGAAACACCTCACAATAAACAACATACACATAACTTAGAATAGCATGTTAACAAAATAAAACAACATATATGATTACATTAACATATGAAATTTAATATTCACATTCATATGCATGTTAATCTATTTATGTCCAGCTCAGTTGTCGTTCATGTTGCTTAGATTTAATTTACCAAATGGATTTACATTTTATTCATGTTCACTCTTATTTTGCTAACCCACATTTCACTAACATGCATTACATTTGCATTAAAAAATGCAAGTAAATTTATCCAACATGTATAAATCTAATCGCAAAATCTATAGTAAGATTTAAATATAGGTCTCATCTCTTTCATATTTCATTTAGTTGTCGCTCCAGCATATGATAACACTTCACGTTGATTTTTATACATTTTTATTATAACTTTTCTTCCTTCATTTTGTTTACATACAACCTATTATCCAAGTTATTTAGTTTACGTCAACGATTCACAAACAGTTCATATATTGTCGTTGTTGTTTTTCAGTTTTCTCAGTTTCGCAGTTTTCTTTTTTCATCAGTTTTTTTGCAGTTTTTTCGGTTTTTGCAGTTTTTGAATGACTTTCCATAGTTTGATTCAATCCAAAATCATACTAGCAATGCCTGGAAATTAGTGAGAAACGAGCATTTGTACATATAGTTTAAGCTTTGGTAAATGCAAAATATATTTGTAGCAGGCTTATATTCCATCCTTACGTGCTTTTTCAAATCAATTTATTCAGTTTTTAATGACCAATTATATTCATGCATGAACTGCAGTTCCATTTCACATTTTCTATAACATAGAAATTCATGTAAACAAATTTGGTATCATTTTACACTTACCTGGTAAGTATTTCCTTCCATAACCATTATGAATTTAACCAAAATCATTAATTTCAAACTATCATTTTACAGGTTATACTTGCATAAATTCCTCAATATCTCATTTATTAGTTCACCGCTATATATGTCATTTCAATGTATCATTCAAGTTTATTTTATTTTCATTTATTTTAAGAGAATATAAGTCACATGATTTCTAAATGGTTTAATTTAATTGATTCAACTAAGTATTAAATTACACCAAAATGTTTATTTATTCATGTTAAATTTATTATCGTTTAACTGGGAGATGTTATTATCCCACAACCAGTTTGAATTCATTAGAATTATCTTTAAATTATCATCCTACAAATCATTTACACATTTCTTAACATAGCATTTATAGTTTCACCACATATAAATTATTTCAGTTTTTTTTTTTTTTTTTAGTTTTTTTTTTCTTATTGTTTCGTTGCTGTAGTAGCAGGCGCTGCTTTTTTTTTTCTTCCCTTTTTTTTTCTCTTGCAGCATCAGCTGCTGATAGTGCCGCAGCCACTGCTGCTAGCAGCAGCAGTGTTGCCGCTGGCTGCAGCTGTTGCTGCGGCTATCGCTGCAGCTGCTGCTGTTGGCAGCAGCCATCCATTTCTCCAATTTCATATTAGGATTAATTTTTGAGGACATGCAAGTTAAATTTTTCCTTCTTACAGTTTCTTTTGAGCCCTGGTTACATATCTTCCTTCATTCTTGCGCCCTGTTATTACTTGGATGGGACACTAGCAGGGTTGCTATTCATGTAAATTACTCACCATGCACCTATATGTAGAAGTGCAAATTGACAGCCAATATCAATCATTTTAATAGTTCTATAGACACTCAAATGTATTACACCAATTGTTACAATGAAATTTCCAGGTTAGTCATATAGCTACACTTAGAGTTTTGTTCATATTATACTATATTGGTCCATAATGTATAATTTTGGTAAACTGATTTTAGTTTCGGATTTTATTCTTATATGTATTTTCCTTATTTCATTAAATCAGGATTTTTTTTCTTTTTCCTCCCATCATTCTCCTCCAATCCCACACAAGTATCAATTGCTCAAAAATGCTACAACAAAATATAGTGCTCTCATATATTTCAGTTTCCCAATGTACTTAGCGGTATCAAGTTTTATCTGAAACATTTACTGAATCAGTTTATACATTTCCGATTTAAACGGAGTTTAGAATTTTACACCATTGTACTGATGATTTATTATCAACTGACTTATTTTCACCGCTTCGCATTTTCTTTAATTTCTTCTTGTATGCAATTTACATAAATATAATTTATGAATAGGATTATAGTTCGTATAAACTCACTCCCATTGGATCTTTACTTTAATTTATTCAGTTCAACAAGGTAATTAACACTTAGTGGTTTATACTAGTTTATTTTAAATTTTCACGCCTTAATTCGCTTCGAGCTAAGTTCAAATATAAGCTGGAGGCTGGATAAATGAATTTTCCAAGGACAGGTTAAATAAACTAAGGAAGATTCAGAACTTAGGACGTGACGAATTCTACGTTCTAAGAAGGGACAATGCAAGATCGAGACTTGTATTTGGAAGATCGACCCATAAAATAAGCTTTCAACAAAAGGGACGAGTCCAAAGGAATCTAAACAAGGATGTATTTAAAACAAGGCAAAAATTCAAATTATTTTCATATATAAAAACCCTTTCAAAACCCTTTTAAAATCATTTAAATTTTCTTTTCAAAATACGCTCTCTCGGGTATGATTCCATGACGATTTCGCTCATTCTAGAGTATTTCTTCTCCATCTCTAATAAGCGTTTCAACTTCATAAGCTAAGCTTTGTGTAAACCTGGCTCTGATACCAACTGTAACGACCTGACATTTTGACTGCTCCAAGTCGATAATTAAACCAACTCGAACCGTTCAAAACGACAGATTGTTATTGCTTATGAACTTGAAATATAAATCATCACAGAATCACAGACACAGAACATAGAATATCTCACAGCGGAAGCAAATTTATATATATATACGATAATACAAAATCATTAAATTTACATGATATCAGAGTACATAAGATAAATTACGGAACCAGCGGAAGACGAAATGTAGAATCATACTGACATCAGTAATAAGTAGAGATGGGCCTAACTGCAGCGGAAATAACAAGTGGATGACTGGAACTCCAACGAATTTCAAGCTCTAAAAGATAAATCTCCAAACTGGAATACTCGGTCTGACCCGGGCATTTTGCAAGAAATAAAACAACAAAATACACGAGTCAGGACTAACAGTCTCATATAAGTGAATTAACTCAAATGAAGTGTTCACTGAAATGTGCAATAACTTAAAGAATGTTTGGGATTTCCATCCTCTAAGGATCCACAGAGCTAATATCTATATAATAGTACGCTATTATTGTAATGTCTATTCAGTAAAGTATAAATAATGAAAATAGCGTAAGCGGGATTACCATATTACCCTTACGCCTTTTATAAGCATCAACAGTCTATACAGTACCGTAAATTCACCGTACTGGTGTTATCAGAGGGCACTCCATAGAAAGCAACACTAAATCAAAATCATATGGGACTCGTATGGGATAAATATGACAAGGCACTCGAGGCAATACTCAGGGTAGGATTCTACCAGTTGCACTCCCGGACCGGTGGTAACGCATAGCAGCCACTACCGCCCACCTCGGAACACACTCCCATAATCAAAAAGGGCGCCCAAATCATCAACATAGTCATAGAAATGGTATCGAAGAAGTGCGTCCGATCAAAGGTGCTACCTCAATTAGTCACGGTATAGCTCCTGTTTTAGTCATTTCAATTATGACCCGAAGGTCAAGGCCATTTCGTTATCGTTCGCCTTCTTCAATCCAGTAATCACCTCCAAGTCATCATGCTTCGTTCTGGATAATTCATCACGTACACAGTTGTTAAAGTGGTATCGGCACTGATAGAGAGTATGCCATTTACCGACTCCGGTCTCTTTAACAACTGAACGCTTACATTTTCCCACACTGTGGCCATTAGATTTGAAATCATATTTCGAGTACCACAAATCCATTTATTTCAAATATTGCCCAAAATCAATTCCTCTATTAGTTGGTTCAATTAAGGTTGCAAATCTACTATAAAAAATTTCTTTGCCAACCATTGCTTCCAAAAATTTCAACTTCCTCGAAATATCGCTATTACTCGAATTTCTTTATTTCACCCTTTGGATTACTAGACTGGATTAGACATAGCTTTTATTACGATTATAAAATAATTTTAGAAAACTAAGTTTTGAAAACAGTATAGGTATATTTAATTTGAAATATGTATATGCATACATATATATATATATGTGTAGTAGAAAACTATTATAAAGTGTATGTAGCTAAAGTAATCAAATTTATTTTATAAAAGAATACTTACAAAAATCAAGTAATGCGGAAAAATTTGCCTTTATAAAATTTATCGTACTATTTAAAATATTAATCCAATCCAACCTAAATCCAAGTTTCACAATCCTTTCCTCATCAAAATTTCACCTTTAGGTCAAATTCCCTTTTTGTTTAGTTCAAATTCAATGCTTCACGATTAACGATTTCCAAATCATTGTTTGCCTTGGATTATACATATCCATTTTTTTTTTTTAAACCCCAAACAACTTTAACATTAGTTGTAAATCAAAATATGATCCATTAAATCCTAATTTGTTAACTAAACCCGTATTCACCATGATTTAGATAATCATATTCTTTCATACTTGGAAATACTTCCATTCCGACAAAATTCGTCTTACATTCACGTGGCAAAATTCATTTGACAATCATATATTAAAATAAGCTTTGAAACATCTATCAAGTCTTCTTTACCTTAAATTATACAATTCAAAATTTATCATATTATGAATATGAAGTTATGAAAAATTCATCTAGATAGATAAAGTTTAGGTGTTGACTTGAAACCCTCTTTAAAACTTATTTTCATACAAATTGGATCCTTTTTTTTTTTTCAAATTCAAGAAAACCTTGCACGAAATTTCTTTTAACTTTTCTTTATGATATATATAAAATTCCCTTAAATTCAACTTGCCGAAGTCGATAAATTATTTAAAATAATTTTTGTTGACCACGGTGTCCGTATAAAATTTTCTATCCTATGGTCCAGTGATACGGATATTTATCATTTCAATCCGTTCTTTTAAATATTCGAATCTCGGGTATGTATCATTTCAACCCGCATCCCAACTTGATTCGAATACACAAGGGGTTCGGGTATGTATCATTTCAACCCGTAATGTTTTCTAATCTAAATAGGGACTTGTATGATGATAAAATAACATAGCATGTCAATATACATCCATATTGTGTCATCTGAAATAACGGTGTGTGTCGCATGTGCACAATCATGAAGCAAACAATTCTAGAGCAACTAATATTTCATTCAACATTTCAATCATTAATTCGCTTAATGAAAATATTAGTCTGTGAGCGAGTAGAAACTCACCTTCCGAGGCGAAGGAGACGAATATGAAACTGGCAATAAAGGTGGATCGAACGCGATACCCAACATGACGACTTCAAATCGATTTATATACACATGTGCGCATGTATGTGTACACAAATAAAAATTTTGAAATTCTCAAGCATGCCAAATTCAACTTGACTACGAACCCTACATAACACGACAATAAACCTACATCAATCCCAAGCCCACTGCATTGTATATATATATCTTTTTTTTTTCCTTTCATATTATATTATATTTATTTATCTAAATGAATGGGATTAAGGAAAATACCTAGGCTTTAAGCAGTAGTAACCTACAACTGTCTAAAGTGCCCGACCAGAAACAAGTTCCAGATATGCTAACCAAAGCTCAGTACGACCTGGACGGCTTCTCAGGCATAGATCCAAGCACCTAGAATGCATGGTACTGAACTGAATTTAATCAAGTCAAGGCAAGCGGAAATGGTACAGGGATAACACGCAAATCTCATCCCAATCGAACTGAAGTCAAAAGAATATGCATGTATATTTTAAGCATACATATGTACATGCATTTATTTTATAACAGCAAGAAGCATGAACGGGGATAGTGTGCTCATACCGACTCGATTGTGGCTTGCTGGAGACCACGTTGTAACTCATCCGAAGCGTTGGTGGACTAACAGGCGGTGGCTATGACGAGTTTGGGGCCGACTGAGGGTTACAGCAACGAGCAGAGGAGAACCATCGCATACGATTGCTAGTCGAAGGCGATGCGTCACCGAAAGGTTTCAGAAGCAAGGCTAACTTGTTCGAGTGGTAGGAGCCTCGAGTTCTAGGTTCAAAAGCGGAGGGAGCCGCTGATTCCGCGATGGATGAAGGCGGACGAGAAGAAGCCGGCACGTACGCTGATGATGGAGTGTTGCAAGCGACAGCTTATCTAGTGGAGCGATTTAGATTTGGGGTGGCAACTCGGTTTCTTCAAGGCAGGAGGTTCGGAGGTGAGGAATTCTGACATCGATATGGTGGCGCAAGAGATCGAAGGCCGTAGGTCTGCTTCGCCGACGGTAGGAGAGCTTCGATGGCCATGGACGGATGTTTGGGACTGGAGGAAATCGCGATTTAGAAAATTTGGAGCTCTGATTTCCTTTAATTTGTTTACTGCGGGAATAATAAAATATCAGGGGAAAGGGATTTAGATCTAAATCCTTATTTCAGGATGGAATTTTACCGAGGAAGGGAGCAACGTGGAAGGACAACACAGAGAAAGAAAGACAGGTGTTGAATGACTTCAGCTTAAGTTCTACAGGTGTTATAAATCCAGAAGCAAATCTAACGAGTTGTTTGCAGTTATTTAGAGCTCTGCCGATTTAAAAATAAAATTTCCTTCTTTTGAACGATAAATGGTTGTATTAACGTTGGTAAACATGCAAGTAAAGGAACGAAGGAGGATATGACACAAAAGAGCGTACAAGAGTTGATTTTGATCAGAATTCAAAGACTTGGAACCATAAGTATCTGAATTTTCTCAAAATGAGAAATACATTTCTCCTTAGAATGTCGTCAAGTTATGATAACATTAAGTCTTCAACGATTCATTACGAAATATATTCCGATGTTAAGTCTAGTCGGACGTACCTCAAGTATTTAATTTCGTGATTAAATTCAACTTTTAAAATTCCACGTCAAATAAATACATCAGTTGTCGTTACCGCTCGCAACCATATAAATTTTCTAGACTGAGCGAACAAACCAGGATGTTTTATTATAAAAACAAATTCAATGGATAAATACGAATGTAACTTATCGTTTTGAGTTATATTCCAAACAAAATTCAAAGTTGTGCTTCAACGCAAATCAAAATTCCAAGTAACAAATCCAAATTACAGTTGCAAAAATTCACTTAAACATTAAACCATTAATTAACTTTGCATCTAAAGATGTCAACATTCACTGGTTCGTTACAGGCAGACTCAGCGTGCAGGATCTTCTGGAGGGCAAGTGCATGCTCTCAACACTGCTCCAGTTCAGGACCGAGGTAGTATTTCTGTAGAAAGCCTTGTTTATATTTCTGATTTTCCTGTTCGAACTTTATTTGATTCTGGCGCATCACACACCTTTATTTCTTCTGACATG
Source organism: Allium sativum (assembly GCA_030737875.1). Lineage (NCBI taxonomy): Eukaryota > Viridiplantae > Streptophyta > Magnoliopsida > Asparagales > Amaryllidaceae > Allium > Allium sativum. The sequence goes on along the minus strand of CM060924.1, from coordinate 618,295,309 downwards.
GTTGAAAGTTTTCACCTAAGTACTAGTCTAGTTGAGGATCCCGTTAGTGTTTCAAATCCAATTGGGGGTTCCGCCCATCTATCTATGATTTGTGTGGATTTGAAGATTTCTATCTTGACCGTGGAATTCACGTGCAATGCTTATGTTCTCGGGTTCATGGGATACGGGTTGATTTTGGGCATGGATTGGTTGTCCAATTATGGAGCAATCCTCGATTGTGAGCATAGGGTGGTGAGGCTCATGACTCGCCTCGGTAATACCCTAGAAATTTCTTGTAACCCTAGAGATCCCGTCATGTTATGTTATCTTGAATCTCTTGACTCGTCCATCGATGATCTGCAATCTGTAAGGGTGGTTCGAAAATATCCTGATGTCTTTGAAGAAGTTAAGGGGTTACCCCCTAAACGAGAGATATATTTCCGCATTTATCTAGTCGATAATGCCAAGCCAGTATCATTGCCCGTTAGGCACATGGCATCACGAGAAAGAAGAGAGCTCAGTAAGCAAATCAAGGAGTTGCTTGAGAAAAATTTTATTAGGCGAAGCATTTCTGAATGGGGTGCTCCTATGGTATTCGCTACTAAGGCGGATGGTTCGCTTCGTCTATGTGTTGATTATCGAGAGTTGAACAAGTTGACAATGAAGAATAGGCCCCCGTTACCAAGGATAGATGACCTCTTTGACCAGCTTGTTGGTGCTTCTGTTTTCTCTCAGCTCGATCTAGCCACCGGATTCCATCAGCTTAGAGTGGCTGAGGATAGTATTAATAAGACTGCGTTTAGGACTCCAGATGGATTCTTTGAATGGCTTGTCATGCCATTCGGTTTGACTAATGCACCCGCCTACTTTGTAGATTTGATGAGTAGGGTGTTCAGGGAGTTCCTTAACAAGTTTGTAGTTGTCTTCGTGGATGATATCCTGATCTTTTCAAGGGATGAGGAAGAACATGCTAGACATCTCAAGGAAGTGATGGATACGCTTAGAGCTCCTCAGTTGAAAGCCAAGTTCTCCAAATGCCATTTTTAGAGAAGGAAAGTTCGGTTTCTTGGACATATAGTTTCTAAGCAAGGCATAGCTGTGGATCCCGCGAAAGTGGTTGCGGTTCAAGACTGGAAGACTCCCAAGAATGCAACCGAAGTAAGAAGCTTTCTCGGTCTGGCAGGTTATTATAGGAAGTTCATTAGGGACTTCGCTAAGATTTCAGCCCCTCTTACTAAGTTGATGAAGAAGAACTTAGTCTTTGCATGGGACTTAGAGTGTGAGCTTGCTTTTCAAATGCTCAAGAGGGCCCTTACCACAGCTCCAGTTTTGGCTTTACCCGATGGCGGTAAGATGTTTACCGTGTACACCGATGCATGTGGCACGGGGTTAGGTGCTGTTCTGATGCAGGAAGGAAGAGTGATATGTTATGGGGGTAGGCAACTTAAAGTTCATGAGAAGAACTATCCCACTCATGATTTGGAGTTGGCGGCGATCGTCTTTGCACTCAAATCCTGGCGCCACTATCTTCTAGGCGAAAGGTTTGAGTTGTATACTGATCACAAGTCACTCAAGTACCTCTTCTCGCAGAAAGATCTGAATCTAAGGCAGCAAAGGTGGATGGAATTCTTGGCATCTTATGACTTCAAGATAGCTTATACCCCTGGCAAGGGTAATGTTGTGGAAGATGCACTAAGCAGAAGAAGGTTGACTTTGAGTCCCTTGTTTATTGAGATGAAGAACCTAGAGCTCTTGGCAACCTTTAATTTCACAACGGTTGTTGAGACGATGACGGTTTCGTTAGCATCTCTTGAGCTTAGACCTACACTTCTTGATCAAGTAGGGGCTTCGCAGAAGGAAGACCCGCAGGTAGTCGAGATCATGGACAAGTTGATTCGTGGTGAGACGTCTAGTCACTTTGCTAGGTATACTATTGATGACAAGGGTTGGCTAAGGCGTGATGGAAGGCTATGCGTTCCACAAGTAGGAGACTTAGTGCATAAAGTTCTCGAAGAAGCACATCATTCGAAAATGACTATACATCCTGGAGGAGATAAGATGTATAGGGATATGAAGCGCATTTTCTTTTGGGATGGAATGAAGAAGGATGTGGCAGAGTATGTTTCAAAGTGCATGGTGTGCCAACAAGTGAAAGCCGAGTCGAAGAAACCCGATGGGCTATTACATCCATTGGAGGTCCCGCAATGGATGTGGGAAAGTATCTCTATGGATTTTGTGGATGGATTGCCTAGGTCGAGGAAAGGGAATACGAGCATATGGGTCATAGTTGATAGACTTACGAAGAGTGCTCATTTCATTCCAGTAAAGAGCAAGAGGACCGCATCAGGGCTAGCATCTGTTTAACTTCGAGAGCGATTACATGGAGTTCCTTCTAGCATAATTAGCGATCGTGACCCAATCTTCATTAGCCAGTTCTGTAATAGTTTGCAAGAAGCGATGGGCACGCGATTAAACCTAAGTACATCCTATCACCCCCAGACGGATGGCCAAACAGAAAGGGTGAATAGAGTGCTAGAAGATCTTTTGAGGCTTTGTTTTCTTGACTTTGGTGGTACTTGGGAAGACCACCTCCCTCTTGTAGAGTTTTCTTATAATAATAGCTATCAAGCTAGCATAGGGATGACACCATTTGAAGATTTGTATAGGAGGCCGTGTAGATCACCATCTTGTTGGTGGGAGATAACAGATAGGCTTATACTTGGAGATATGGTTTTCATGAAGGTTTCTCCTTTATGTAATGTGGTACGTTTTGGAGCAGTTGGGAAGCTGGCACCAAGGTTCGTAGGACCCTTCCCTATCATAGAGAGAATTAGGAAGATGGCTTATAAGGTGGAATTGCCTGAGAAGCTGGCCGAAGTGCATAATGTCTTTCATGTCTCGCATCTCCGAAAGTGCCTACATGAGTCCGCTGAGGTGGTTGAACCTAGCATTCTTGAAGACGTGGAGGTAGAGAAAGAGGCAACCTTGAGGAGAGCTCTGATTCGTATCTTGGGAACGGAGATCAAGAAGCTAAGAAATCGAGAAGTCAAATTGGTGAAAGTTCAGTGGAGTGAAGCCGAAGAGGATGCAACTTGGGAAACCGAGGAGAAGATGCGTGGGCTTTATCCATTTCTTTTTGAGGGTACATTCTCAATCTCTTTTCCTCGTTAGCATATCTTTCTTTTTGCTATCCATGTTTATCTTGTTATCTCGTTAACCTTGTTATCTCGAACCTTAGGTGGAAACCCTTTGGATGAAACATGTATTTGAAACATGTTATGCTTGATGTTTGCAAGTGGTTGCAAGTGTTTGGAAGTGGATACTCGTGGATGCATGATACACATTAGGCACTAAGATCGGCTCACACACCTTCATATTGCATGTGCATGAGTGCTTATACATATTCATGGCTGAAACTTGTTATGCTATCACGTGGATGTTGCATATGGATGAATGTTATGTGCACTCATGTAGAGATTATAAATTATGTAAGGAATTTGCATACATATGGACTCATTTCACTAACATACTTTGCATTAAGGAGGTTTACTGAATCAGTAACCGCCTGATTTTCGCATTAGATAAGTACATATACACACACCTTTCGCATATGATCATACAGCATTTAGAATCTTTTAAGAACAATGACTGCACATGGATGATGTTTTGAGTAGATGGATGATGGATGGTAGGATACATTCTTCCTAACTTAGAGATTTCGGGGACGAAATCCTTTAAGGAGGGGAGAATGTAATAACCCGTATTTTAAATAACATGTTATAACATAAATCAAGGCAGACTTAAATGATAAAATCCGAATCAAGGAAAACGGGCTGTGCCATTGCGTTCGTCTCGGAAAAATACGCGAAATAGAGTCTGAGTTTTCGAAAATCGGAGTCCGTATGACCCAGTTATGGCCCATCAAGTTTTCATAAAATTCAAGTTCAAAAACAGATTCAAATTCAAATTCAGCTGAGCAGGGCAGACGGGAAAAATTCCCGCCACCCCAAGTCGACTGGGGAGTCGACTTGGGTGTCGACACACCCCAGGTTGTGTTGACTGCCCAGTCGACACCCCTGTCGACTTGGGTGGTTGGCCAGATTGGCCTGGGTGCATCTGACTTATTCCTCAAGACAGGTTTTAAGGCTTGTGACGGATTTTAAAGGCCCAGATTTGAATTAGGGTTAATCCTATGGTCTAAACTAACCTAAACTTCTATAAAAGGACCCTAATACCTAGCCTAAACCATCATAAATCAATCCTACAACTAGATTATGCCAAAATGTTTAATCATGGCCGCCACCCTCTTGTCATAGCCTCCACCTTTATTCATATGAGAGTTCCTAAGCTTGTTTGAGAGTTTCTAAGCTTGATTCAAGGCCAAAGTTCAATCTTTCTTCATCAAAGCAAGGATCTTCTTCTTGGGTTTTCATTGGAGCTTATCATTTGAGAGTTTTAGAGTTGCTAGTGGCTTCGTCTCAATCTTAAATATATTTTATACGTCTTCATATCATTGTAATCCCTATACTACTCTTAGATTCTAACTATGAAGTTAAATATGACATGTTGCAAGTTTGAGTTTGGGCCTAAGTATGATTTGTGCTTTGATTCTATCATGTTATGCATAGATTTATTCTATGCATGTTTGTAAAGCTATCACCTTGACATTGTGCATAAAAAGCTATGAGCTTTGATTTGAAGTGTTGCATAAAGCAACATAGAAACTCTCATAAACCTTATGTTATCTTGCATATAATGTTATATGCGAATCACTAGCTATCATCCTATGTCATTTATGATCATGTCTCACCTATTTGCTAAAGTTTGATATCATGCATGTTTTGAGGCTTATAATGCAATATGCAAGTTTATGATCTCTCACAAACCTTATGTTATCTTGCATATGATGTTATATGCGAATCACTAGTTATCATCCTATGTCATTTATGATCATGTTTCACCTATTTGCTAAAGTTTGATATCATGCATGTTTTGAAGCTTATAATGTAATATGCGAGTTTATGAACATATTTTCCTCATATGCCACCATGTTTAACTTGTGGCCAAACCTTATTAATTATGTCATGCTTCTAAGTTCCCCTCTTTGAGATCTATTTGCGTTTATGCGAACTTACATGCGATGGGGTTACGTTATGGGTAAACTAAAATGACATAAAAACATGACTTGAAAAGGTGACATGAAATATGACATGTGATTATGCTTGAAACATGAACATGAACTTGGACATGACTTCTAGAAAACATGAGAATGGCCAACTCAAGGTTGGGTTGAGTTTGTAGCATAAATCTACCCGGAACCAACCGGCTTAACTAGTGGCTACAAGCAATAGGGCCCAATGTGAGTAGTTGGTCATGTTGCACTTGAAACCCGAGGTTAGACTAAGTTGTGGTGTAAAGCTACCCGGACCCGCCCGGCTTAACTAGTAACCACAACAAGGTCTAATGTGAGAGGTTGGGTGCATTAAATTCATTAATGCCACATGATAGGGTTAAGTCATGGACCACTTGAATACTTAACCAATTAAACACGATGGGTTGATGGGGTTAAGTCATGAACCTTGGGTACACTTAACCAACTTGATACTTGATTGGATAGGGTTAACCACGTTTAACCGGTTAGAAACCCTAGTTACGTGGTCCTTTTCACCAGTAACCCTCTTGATTGTATCATGGTACCCTAGGGACTAGGCTAGGGTAGGGCACGATTACTGGGCTGACATGTAAGCGACGGCTGAGTAGGTGCGCCGGTGTAGGTTCAGGCGGACTATGGTCGTGCACATAGTACGGAGTTGAAAAAGCAGACACGGGCACCAGTAGGTTTAGACTGTGCGTGGTTGATTTGTGTCAGTGGTTGGCACCCTAGGGCTTGATACACCCCAGGGTGGACCTAGCACAGTTTGACTACACTTCGTGGATTGGGTCGTATGACACCGACACTTGACGAGTTAGGCTTTAGGGAGCCGATCGATTAGACCGTGTTGTGGGACCTTGATTTAGGTCATCTCGTGATATTGGGCCAAGATTGGGCCAAGGGATCATTTCGTGTTTATACTTGACATGGGTTGGAATACTAGTACACGTGGTGCAAAAACTTGACCTTGTATATGCGATGCCACACTTGATCTATCTTGTTAACTTTTCACCATGCCAGTTATCACCCTATGTTTCATCCCTGTTTTACATGTCCAGTTAACTTTATTAGTTTTTGTACTAATAGTAGATAGGACTTACCAGTCTTTCGACTGACCCATTTTCTTTTGCCTCTTTTCTTTCGTTTCCCCCCTCCCCCACCCCAGGTTTACAGGGTGGGAACACTAGCACCTAGCTTGGATCTTTAGCTGCTTTTCTGGATAGCTCATGTACGGTTCGGACTTGAGCTTGCTATGGCTTTATTCTACTATGGGGATAGTTATTTTATGTTTTCTTCCAGTTTTCAGTTGATGTTTCTAGACTTTGTCTTGTGGGAAAATAATGACCAAGTACTTTGATGTAACTTGACTATGGTTTTGAAATGTTAGTTTTTATCCGCTGCTTTATTTACTCTGTTTTATGTTCTGTCTTGTGATATCTGCATGCATGTTTACATTGTCTAACGCCCCTCCAAAGCTAGTGTGCTTGCAAGAGTGGCATTGGTGGAGGTGGGGTGTTACAATACCTTCAGGGTATTATAAGTGTTTTAAACACTTTTACCACTTTAATCAATTCAGTTATCTCTGAAAATACAATGCTCATGGCATTAATATGTTGTTGACACTCTATGGTGCTTCAGTTATTATATATATTTCTATTTTTATCTTATGAACTACAGATTCATATCTTATGGACTACAGGTCCATATATCTTATTTAGGAGAATTTCATGATGGCCAATCATGTTTCTCTCTAATATGAGATTATTAATCCATTTATAAATATAAGCACTTTATTATTTGTTAATTTATCATCGATGATTATTTCTTGTCAGCTCTATTCTTAATTTATTGAGATCTCAAAACTTATCATGCTTTAGGTACCTAAACCACTTCTGGGGTTATTTTAGCAATCATGTCATGGGTTTCTTTCAAAGTACCCTTAAGTGTTTCTTCAGGAACACTCACCTCCTTTATTTTGCATCTTTATGAATTACTCCAAAGATATTTTGAACTGACTTTTATACCACATTTTCAGTTGTGATTTACACCTTTTGATCCTTCGGGGATTCAAATGTATATTGGAGAAAGTCTATTAGGGACATAATTGATAATTTATGAAAGTTACTTAACACTTTGCATAATTCTATGTGTTTGCATATATTTAACATCGATGATTCATTTATCCTCCCCCTCAATGTTGACAAACATTGTCACTTTAAATAATAAACCTACTTTGGATTCATTTTTGATCCATTATAGCATCATAGCTAGCAAATACATTAGATGTATTTCAATTGTAGGAGGATAATGCTCTTATTAGTTGATAAGATGCATTCATATTGTATTGCTTATTCCCTTTCAATGATCTAATGACTTGGAGGAATTTTCTATCATTTGAATATGCACATGACTTCAGGTCATTCAATATTGATGTCAATCGACTGCATAAATTATAATATGAGTCCATAACAACTTCAGGTTTTTAATTAAATATCACATATATGTATATGTACGTGCATCCACGTATTACATATGTAATTGATTTGCATATTCTTTCTCATTCAAGTTATTGATTTTAGAACAAATTGTTTATAATGTTCCAATCATTAATTTTTGCTTATCAAGCAATGTCAATGTGAATCTTAAAGATCGTTTCATAATATCTAAAATATCTGATTTGGAACTGCATTGAACTTCTGGTTCAAATGAAATATATGAACAACTTCGAGTTGTTAATCCATATTGAACTTCTGGTTCAAATAATATATAAACAATTTCAAGTTTGTTAAACTATATTGAACTTCTGGTTCAACTGTATTGAACTGCTGGTTCCACTATATTGAACTTATGATTCCGCTGTATTGAACTTCTGGTTCCACTGTATTGAACTTCTGGTTCCACTGTGTTGAACTTCCGGTTCAAATAAAATATATAACAACTTCGAGTTGTTAAATTTATTCTTCAATACAATATGTAAATATAAATATATTAGCAAGATACAACTCATTTTGAAAATTGTGAAATCTTTGGATATCAACTTTATTAATGTTATTATTTCACATTGTTTCATTAAAGCTTCAGGCTTTTGAATTATCAAGTATTTCAAATTCATTGATTGAGGAACTTCGAGTTCCTATGCATATATATACACATACACATGCATATCAATTTTATAAATTTATGATGAACTTCTGGTTCTCAATCTTTTAACATACTTCTATTTTAGAAGCTTTTACATTCTTGCTCATTGACAAGATTTCAGACTTGTATACTTTATCAAAAATGTTTATATAATACATATACATATACATATATATATATATATAATTCAAGACTACAGGTCCAAGACTTTGAGTTATACAATTTCCAGTATAAATATTTTCTTTGCACAACTTCAGGTTGTGGTTCTATCCTTTCTTCCATAACATTGGTTATTACTAGCTAAATACATCGAATAATAATACATATGTTTATTCTTATTCCAAATACAAACATACATCAATTAACTTACAATAATCAATGCTTTTAATACATTTATAATAATATGGTAATACAATATATATTACCATAACGGTACATATAATGCATTTATTATAAAAATAACGGAAATAACCATTATACGACCCAAATATATGAATCAAATAAATAAATTTTACTTAAAACAACATAACAAAATTTGGATCTAGCTACAGTATTGATCAAAACTGAAATAAACAACTTATAGTTGTACTGCATTCCCAATAATCATATTTTCTAAATACCATGTACATGCATAATATCTGATCCAGAATTGAGTACAAATGCATAATTATAGAACCAGGATTTTGTATTCTTTAATATGAATGATTCGAAAAACTTGCAGCTCTATGCATAAAATTCACAACATAAAAAAAAATTACATGTTTCAAATTATACTATTCATATATAGATCTTTTTTTATATCAAAATTACTTCTTACCATCATAGAAACTGCAGGTTCTAAGTTTTCCATTTTTATAACAAAAATTACCGTTGCATTCACTTCCGGTGTGCAAAATTAAGATCAATATTTAGATCTTAACTTAATATGATCTTCGAGATGCATATTTTCTTTAGTCATTAAATTTGCATCATCATCTTTGATATTTGAAAATATTTCAATGCAAATTCTTTTATAGACATATCAGAATATAATATCGCTTCTGGGATATTGCATAAACACCATTTATGCAGTTTTAGTACCCTTTTTTTTTACAAATATTTATCGCCTTTAATTGTAGAAATCTCTTCTGGAGACATTTTATTATTTACAAATAAACAGATCTCTTCTGGAGATATTTTCCCATTTCCAAATATACAAATATTCTCTAAAGACATTTTGTTATCATCACTTCTGGGATGAACTTATCTCTTCCAGAGATAAATATATACAAACTATTGAAATGTCATATCAATATACATTCAAACCTTAAATGCATTAACAAAATCAGTTGCATTAAATAAAAATAAGATTCAAGAGAGAAAAGAAATCACTACTTCTGGAGTGTATGATATTCCTTCAGGGAACATATCTTTTACTTATGTAATTGCAGTGCAACAAAAAAAATTCTAACATCTCTTCTAGGATGTTGGATTTGCTATATAAAATTAAATCTCTAAAACATCTCTTCAAGAGATTAATATGTATACTATATCTTCAGGATATTCAGTTAATATAAACTGTACATGAAAGATGTCAGTTAAATGAAACATGTTTAGAGATTTTCTATTGAATCTGATGTTTTTGTCACATATTATAATATGTGTGTCTCTTTTAACTTCTTCTGGAAGTACAATCTTTTTATGTCACAACTTTTAAGAAAGCTTCGGTCTTTTATTTCATCTTTCCCATTTGCATATGAACTTCAGGTTCTTTATTTGCATATGAACTTCAGGTTCCTCATTTGCATATGAACTTCAGGTTCTGTAACACCCCACTCCCGCTATGGTCACTCTCTAAGGGAATGCCATAGCATCGGTGGAGTATTTTAGTGAATATAGAACAGAAAAATTACAACAAGACAGATATAAATAGTACTTGAAATTTAAAACATCATCTCATAACAGCGGAAGTAAACATGTCTGGTTACATCATAAAACCAAAATAAAAGTCAAGTACAATATCCATCAAAATAAAGAAGTACATAATCCCACTCTCTCATACAATAGCCAGGACAAAAGAAAAGATAACTGGGTAACTGGAGCTTTACATCTATCCAAGCTCCTAAAGACTGGAACAGCAATCCGATCAAGCTCCACTACTGCTAGGATCCACCGTAGGACCTGAGGGTTGGGAAAAAGATAAAAACAACGGGGTCAGACATAAGTCTGAGCGAGTCCTATAACTTTAACAATACAATAATTAAAGTAACCAGAGAAGACATAAACTTGACCTACGGTAATGTCTGGGGATGAATGGCTACACTAAGCAGCTTGGTAGACTTAGGATAAACTAAGATAACTGTAAAGACGCATCTACCCACCCAAGGATAATTACTAACTGCACCACACCAGTCATTCCTACTTAAAGGTTGATCCCTCCCAAGGACTTAGAAAATTTCCCCAGTAGTTTCGTTTACCCCTAGCCCACTACATAGGTGCCGTCTGCCCCTATCTCCACTAGGTGTACTTAGTAATTTTACCCAGTAGTTTCGTGTACCCCTACATAGGTGCCGTCTGCCCCTATCTTTATTAGGTGTACCCACTACTCCCCAGCGATCGGCTCCCTACCGTAGATACCCGTGCTGGTCCCACAATGGGGTGTATCATTCCCCAAAGTGGCCACCTGATAATATCAACGGTGCACGGCTTTATATCTACACGATGCAACAACGGCTTATCTACCAACCCGGGCCCACACACGCATATGAAACCCGTTGGACTTGCGTTGCCACCGCTAACCCGTTTTGGCCTCTTATAGTCAAGCCCAATATGCGTGTCCCGTCACTCGACTAGAGTCGAGCCCACAAAGATACGTTTGGGATATTGGTTGAAATGGGCCCCCACAAGCTACCCACCTAAGCTTGTCACTTATCTAGTGTATCCCACTTAACCCTTTAATCATGTTTAATTACATGTTTCCACTTGGTTAAGTATTCTAATCGTATTTTCTATTGCCACCCAAGGCAACCACTAGATTTCCACATGCCACCCAAGGCACCCACTTAACCCCTCATGTCCCTCTACATGCTAATATGGTTAAGTGTTTCTTAATTAATTAATTAAGATCATGACCTCATAAAGACCTCTCACATTAGACCGTCTTTTATGACTGTTGGATATGCCGGTCGGTTCCGGGCAGACTTCTGTCATCAAAAGGGTCTAACCTCGTGTCTTTACTTTAATCATGTATTTAATTTATGACTAAGACCTCTCACATTGGGCCAATCATTTGTAGCCGCTGGATGGCCGGTCGGTTCCGGGCAGACTTCCGCTACAAAAGGGTCCAACCTCGTGTCTTAGTTGATTAATTACACCTAATTAATCACCCCCATATTAATTATCCCTAATTAATATCAAGTTTTTCATAACATGGGTAGACCTAACTCAATAGGTAAATTCCCATGGGGTAGACCTAACTCAATAGGTAAATTCCCACTTATGTTAATTTATTTTAATGGTATGCTTAATCATACCCAATCATACTTTTCTTAACATATTTATTAACCCCATCGTTCCCCACGCAAATCGTTCTCATTTCATAATAAAGGGAAGATCCATCACAAATATCATGGGTTTAACCAAATCTTAACATATAACTTTGTCATGGGTTAAAAGGATGTCAACTTGCATATATGAGCATATATTAACCCAACTACATTTAACCCAAACTTGCATATTATCATACACATGACTTGCATAACATGTTGCATATGAACTTGCATATTATCATACACATATCTTGCATAACATGTTGAACTTGCATATAAGCATTCTCATAACTTGCATAACATGTATTTAAGCATACACATAACTTGCATAAGCATTCACATACTTGCATAAGCATCCACATACTTGCATAAGCATGCATAACTTGCATATCATGTTAAAGTTGAATTTAAGCATATATATAACTCGCATAAGCATTCACATACTTGCATAAGCATGCATAACTTGCATATCATGTTAAACTTGCATTTAAGCATATACATAACTTGCATAAGCATTCATATACTTGCATAAGCGTGCATAACTTGCATATCATGTTAAACTTGCATTTACCCACTTATTAAATATGCATAAACCCACTTATTAAACATGCATAAACCAACTTACTAAACATGCATAAACCAACTTATTGAACATGCATATCATTACAAATGATTCAAACTCACTAATCCGCATTCAAGACCATAAGTCTCATTACACCCAATCTACTTACTTTAGCAATTGATGTTAAAGTGATAGAAACTCACCAAACCCAAGATTAGCAAACTTATGAAGTGGAATTAGTTGCTAAATATGAAGACGGTGATGATTAGAGATTGATTAGAGAGTGATTAGCTTGCAACTTCCTTCATAAACTAGTGGAGGCTCTCTCAAGTATGATTTTGGTGGCATGAGGCCATCATTCCTATTTTTAGTATGGATTAGGGTAGGTTTAGGGTGTATTTAGAGATTAGGTGAGTGTTTTAGGCCCTTAGATTAACCCTAGATTAGATTAGGACCCTTAGATTTCGGAAATCTCTAGAACTCAGCCCTCCAAGCCAGCCTAAAACCCAACCTGGTGCACCCAGGTTCTCTGGACGCCGCGCCCAGGTCGACAGGCAAGTCGACTCCCCAGTCGACAGGCCTGTCGACATGGGTAGGGCGGGAAGTTTCCCGCCTGGCCCCCTGCTGGCTCCAATTTCGAAATCTAGTTTTGCATTTCTAAATTTGTTTTTAACTTGATTTTTCTGCCAACTTCATTGGGCCATAACTGAGCCATACGGACTCCGATTTACAAAATTTCGGACTCTATTCTGCGTATTTTTCCGAGACGAACGCAATGACGCAACCCGTTTTCCCCAATTCTCACATCTGAGATTATTTATTCTGCAATTAGTGAATTTTAGCATTAACCGAAATTCGGGGTGTTACAGGTTCCTACTTGCATATGAACTTCAGGTTCCTTATTTAAAAAAATTGTATATGAACTTCATCTCATATGAACTTTAGGTCATTTACATATGAACTTCATGTTCCTAATTGGTTTACATCATGAGTTTTCAATCTCACTTCCAGTGATAAATAAATATTGCTCTTGAATTTAAATGCTATACCATTATATTCTATACCCATAATTCTGTTGAATATATATTAAAAAAAATCATCTTTTTTTTAAGAGATATTTTGTCTTTAGTCTATCCAAAAGAATCACATATGAAGAATAATAGTAGATCGGAAAGGATAAAACTAGATCTACCTCTACATCATCAATAATGTAATACATATATAATCAAATCTCCATTTGGATTTGGAAACTCAAAATTAGATCCGCAAAGAATTGAAAGAATATATCTACACATATTTAGGATCAGAATAGATAATTAGATCTAAAAAGTTAGATCCACTAAAATAGAATGTAGATCTACAAAAACTGAAAAAGAAAAGTGATCTAGAAGTATGGATCACATCTAAGCAGAAGACACAACAAGTTCATATATGTAGATTTATATGATTTCAAAACATTAAAAAAAAAAAAAAAAAAAACTTACATGATAGATCCATAAACATAGATCTAGAATATTTCAAACGATATCTGTAATAGAGCTTCGTGCTGATAACGTGTTATAAAACGAACACAGAACAGAAGAAATAAGGGAGAGAGACATTTCTATTCATTCAGATGTATCTTTCTTTCTGTTACATTGGCTCCTTTATATATATGTTTTGGAGCTGATGTTTAACTTTTTCTCGTGATGTGGGACTAAACAGAGAACTAATAAAAGCATATTCACAACATTTATATATATTACGACAATATATATATATATATATATATATATATATATATACACACACGCGCGCGCGCGCGCACGCTCGCGCGCGCGGGGACTATGTGTGGTTTTTCGGCCACATGTTATCTTCATATCATGAAACGTAAATATATTCATGACTCATGAGGCACTAAAACTAAATATCTCCCCAAAGCCCCACCATCTGTAGATCTTTCTGCCAAGTTTATCTCCACCTCTCATTAATTATTTTTCCATTTTCCCCAAATCTTATCTTCTTTCCATACAGTTCATTATAGAACACTCTTACCTTCTTCATTCATCGAAAAAACGATCAATCAAGTAAGAAGGAACAAAAGAAATGGGAGAAAGAAAAGAAATGGAAGTGGTGAAAGGCTTGGACATAGAACGATACATGGGAAGATGGTACGAAATCGCCTCCTTCCCCTCCTTCTCCTTCTTCTCGTTTTTCCAACCAAAAGATGGATCAGAAAACACAAGGGCAACTTATACTCTAAAAGAAGACAAAGCAACTGTGCATGTATTCAACGAAACATGGAGCAATGGGAAACGAAGTTCTATTGAAGGAATCGCGTATAAAGCTGATCCAAACAGCGACGAGGCCAAGCTGAAGGTCAAGTTTTATGTGCCTCCATTTCTGCCTGTTATTCCTGTGGTGGGGGATTACTGGGTTCTGTATATCGACGATGACTATCAGTATGCCCTTATCGGCCTGCCTTCCAGAAAGTCCCTTTGGATATTATGCAGGCAGACTCATATGAACGAGGAGACATACAACATGCTTGTGCAGAAGGCGATTGACGAGGGCTATGATGTAAAGAAACTGCACAAAACTCCACAAGCTGACCCTCCCCCTGAGCCAGAGAAAAAACCCTGATGACAAAGGCATATGGTGGATCAGATCTTTGTTTGGTAGTTGATCAGATCATATTAGTAAACCGTTGGTACTAAATTATTTTGTTTAAAATGTTCATATGTATGCATTTGTGTAAACGTTGATATGTTTCTTTCTATGCGTACTTTCATGTGAATTTATGTAATAACATGGTTGCAAATGTTTGGAACCTTGTGCATGTGTATATCATCGTTTAAAATTCCGCCGACACCCCGGATATCCAGCCATCCTGGTACGAACCCATCTGTGGCTGGGCCGGATCTGGAGAGAAAATCGGTTTATGAAAAATATTAGTTGAATTAATCTTATATTAATCTGTTTGCATAAAACTGTAAATTTTCTTATTCGTGAGTATGAAAGTGGTTCTTTTTAACAATGATTCATAATATTTACAATAGTAATGCACATTCGTTAGTTAAATTGATTATGTGAAAAATTAAAAAGTAAAACGATAGTTTTTCTTCAAATTTGAAGAACCATGAGACTCAAATTCAAAGAGGTCGGTATAGAGGCTTTTCAAAGTTTTAAGGTTAAACTATGGGTTCATGCACGCGCTAGTTTATTTCATTTCCAGAACCATAATACTTCAAGGTTGGAGGTTAACCATGGTCGAACAGAGGTTCGGTTGGGTCTTTAAAACACTGGATTCAGATGGCTTTGGCTGATGACAAATTCTTGCTCCCTTTTGCGGATGTGGGTGCGCCTGCTGTTGGGCCTTCTTCCTATTCCAATTCGTTTAGGTTTGGCTCATCTACAGCCTGGATTGGGGAGGTCCACCATTTGAGGTCGTGGGATCCATTGTTGCAGATGTTGTTATCTGGGTTTTGCTTCAAGTTTTGTGCATTAGATTACTGTTTTTTGTTGTCACGGGGTTTTAAGTTTTACTTAGTTATTCGTAAAGAAAAAAAGAAAAAAAAAGAAGCGAATTTCTGTTAGGGTTTTATTCGGATGTTATTATTGACGTTTTTTGGGCATTTTGTTTGGGTTTTGATCAGGCTGTTTTTGGGTTTTGTTTCTCTTATGTTATATGTGTTGCTAAAGATATTTGATTAAATGTAAATTAGTTAATTTAGCTAATTGTTTGGGCGATTTTTTAGCATAGTTTAAAGTGTTTAATTTTTTAATAATATTTTCGAATCCATATACGCTAAAATGAAAATTCCGAAATCTACGAACCGAAATTTGTTATGCTATATATATCTTTGTATCAAAACATATATTTTCTGCATAATTTGAGGCAACTTAAGAAGGAAAAAGTACCGAAATCGAAGCAGAATTTCCGAGATTTCCACGATGAGAACGAAATATCAAAGTTTCTCGATGATCGAAACGAAAACGGAAATCGTAATTCTAAACACTGATTAGTAATGCATATTTATATTAAAAAACCACATCGGAATTTCCGCAATCAAACCGGATTTTTAAATTTTCTATGTGATCGGAACGGAACCGAAAATCGGAATTTCGAACATTGGTGTATATACAGCTCCCCCGTCCACCATATGCTTCGTTTTAAATATTCAATTATTTCTCATTTTTCACTAACTCATATTATTAAACAGTAATTTAAGGTAGAAATCAGAGGACTGAAAAATAAAAAAAAAAAGCATATATGTATACATGCACACATACACTATAAAAAAATTGTCATTTTCCGATGGCAGTAACGTGTCGGCGACAACAACAGACCGTCGAAAATCTATCAAATTGAAATACGTCTTTACCAATAGTTTCTGACGGCTTCGACGACCCAATCGCGACAGCTCTCGACGTTGATAACATGGACAATTCTCATCGAAGACCATTGCAGGTCATCAAATTTTTATGTCTCTGAGGCATTCCTGACTATCGGAAACTGTTGCATGTTGTTCATCGATATTTTATAGGTAAACATCGAAAGTCTGTATTTTTTAAATACTGCATTTCGTCCCCATGCAACACAATATATACCACAGCTCAATTTGACAAACATATATGATATAAATATAAGCTCAAATCACGTATAAAACATTAACACCAAAAAACATCAATATTTTTAGTAAATCAAACTCAGACAATCGACCATACAACAAAACAATCCAACAACATATACAAAATCCACCCCCGACATCTCAGACAACGTTAGACCACATCATTTGACATCTCAAAATGTATCAAACAAAGCATACTACATCCCCACCAACTCTAAATGCAAACTTGCATAGCGTCCAACAACAAACACAAAAAACCTTACTTACCAAGACTCGTCAACGCATCTAAAACCACTAGATGAAGGAAAGATCTCGTGTTGTAGCATATACCCAGCCAAGCATTGGTCCAACTACAATATCTTTGCAGTGTGAAGGCGACCTCGCTCCTGCAACTCTGTACTCATGGCTTCAGCTCCTTAACCTCTCTTTTGTGTTAGATTTTTGGTAGGCCTTTTGTAAGATCCATCTAGCTCGCAACACGTGATATATCAAGAGGTTTGTGCCTAATGGATCTGTTTTGATATATTGTTATGTTCTAAGTTATTGTTACGAAGTTGGTTTATTGTTATAAAACTTGCCTCACTTCTATAAAAATTATCTAATATTTATATATTACGTCACATTTTGTAAAACATAGTTAATGTTAACAAGCTAATTTTATTTTAGTTAAACTTGGCTGACTTTGTTTCTGTAAAAGTTAATTAATTGTCGTAAATTTAGTTAATTCATCAAATTTCAGCTTAGTTAATTTCAATACAATAAGGATATTTACGGTGCTCATTGTTTGAAGATCACTTTCCGATGACTAGTTTGATTGTTTTATCGTCAATTATTATTTTGATTATATATTATCTCATAAATTATTTCCGCTATCATTTAATTTATTTTTTGAGAAAGACGGTTGTGTAGTGCGAGACTACACAACTGGTTAATAATATGTATATAGCTAGCTAGTAGGGTCGGTCAACAAGCCTGGTCGATAACATCCAAAAATGTGACTATTTAGTCTAGGTTAGGCATTATAAAATATAGCTCCATAAATACAAAGCTGGGCCTAGAATGAAGCACGACCCGGAACAAGGAACAATAAGCATAACATTGTAGAGTGAGAAAGATCCACCAAGAAAGAAAACACACATGACGAAATGTGGCAGCATCCAGTCAGGCAAGTCACCATGACCTTTGAAAGTGTCTCCTGATGGTGGCGATGGAGACATCATAGCTTTCCACAGACTCGTCAAAGTTATTGCTTCGCTCCAAAAGGCGAAGCTGAAATGGCGGCAGAGCCTAAGAACCAGTCTAAAGAGAAAAATAGGTGAGTGATCTTGTTGCACAAGGTGATTCGAGGGCGAGCTTTATTGTTGAAGCATCTGTTATTTCTTTCTCCCCAAATGGACCAACAAAAGGCGGCGGTGAAGATGTCCAGTTGCAACATGCTACACTTATCTAAGCCAAAATTTCGAAAAAAAACAAAAATCAAACTCATCTAAGCATGGAGCGTGTAAATCTGGTACCTGCAAATAAATGGACATGAGCATAATCAAAGTACGATAAAATAACTTACAACGAAAACAAAATAGGATAGACTAGTATCAACTCGGGTAACTACCTTATAAGCGTGAGTCACCATGTCAATACCAAGCATGAGAGAGAACGAGAGCCGAAAATCAAACTTAAACACCTGCGGAAACTTAGCCTTCCAGAGAAAACCTGATGGAATGTAATGAGGAGGTGAGTCAGAACAATAAGTTCTGGTGAGCAGAAGGAGTATAACACATTGTATAATACACAAATATATTCTGTTTGGTTCAACCAGAGACATGTGTCTATCAAGGCTAGTAAATCTAACTTAACATTATAAACATATACATACGACTCTAATTACCATACCCAAAGTAGCATCCCCAAACGATAAAGATATTGAGATAGAACATTTACGCATAATTATGAAGCCTTTAAACCATCATTCAACTAAATACCAAAAAATAGGAGTTGGGCTCCCAACTACTCACAAATCACATGGAGGTTAATTAGTTATATATATAGCCACTTAAGACCGCACTACCAACGGTAGATAAGGGTGAACCCTTTTGATCAATTAAGACCCTAGACGGACCTATCAATCACTTAATACCTTTCTTGATAGTTTACCCTATGCTAATATAAATTATAGGACGCTAGCAACAAGTCCTACTAGTTTAAGGCTTTTGTCATCCAGACATATAAACTCATTCACCGCATAAGGTGAGAGATAATAAGCAATCACTTAAGACCAATCAGATAGGTAGGCGTAGCATGCCATTTAAGGTCTCCCTATAGTGGACCCCCTAGTTACTATCTAACTGACCTTATTAGGATAATCCTCTAATCACTTAATACTTCCCCTTTCGGATATCTCGACCTATGGTACATCCATATTGGTTATTTAAAACCTATTCCTAGGGTGGACCCTCAACCCCCGCACTTAAGACCCAAGGGAAACCGATCAATCATGGAGATTATCTAACTCGTACCCAGTTAGCCTTTAATGCTTTCATTTATGGGAGGTGGGCTACATGATTTAATGCTTTCGTTACTTTTTATTTTAAACTCAAGTTTTATAGTTTATAAGTTTTATATATACTTTATATTTATATAGTTTTAACTTTATAATTTTATAAATATGTTTATATAGTTTATATTTATGTTTTCATACAATTTTCTACTTTATAATATTCATTTATAACACTATGTTTTAATTCAAGAATTTCCAGAATTATATATACATATATATACATACATACATACATATATATATATATATATATCAAAACACTTCAAAAATACTAAAAAAATCAATTTTGTGAACGGATATGTTGACATACAAAGATGGCCATGTCGACATATAACTGCCATATTTTTTATTTTGAAAGGAAGTGTCTTTTCACTATTTGTAACATTCGAGAAGCGTTGCAACCTTTCAAAACTTATAAATTGGGGTTGATTCCGAATTTTTTTCATCATTCTTCTTCTCCATCTTCATCCCCTTTCTCTACACCATTATTATTTCTTATTTTTATGATTTCTACAATTAAAATCTGCTGAATTCAATTCTATTTACATAAAACTTCTTCTCTTCTCACTCCATACTCATAACTCTCTGAGTCAAAGTGCTATTGAAGAGTTCTAGGGCTATTGTAATTATTTGGGAAAAGGTGTATCCTTATAGCCTTAAAATCAAGGAAACAGAGCAGTGTTAACCTTGTAGCCCAGAAATCAAAGGTAATATACTTGATCAAGGGTGTTTGGAATCGGTGTTAACCTTATAGCCATGAAATCAAGGGGATCGTACTTGGATATTGGTATAGTAATAAAACTCTGTGCAATCCAGCGTTGCGTGGAAGTAGACGTAGGAGTAATCCGAACTAGTATAAAATCGGGTGTGTTCTTTCCTTTTCTGCATTTTATTTCTGTTTATTTTTGTGTTTGAATCTGTGTTTGTGATTATCTCTGTGGTGTGAGATTCATATAGTAGATAATATAAGTTTTAGATTTTGTTAAATTTCTCAAAAACACTATTCACCCCCCTCTAGTGTTAGTTTTGCCTTAACGATCACTAGTATAAAACAGGGTATTTGCGTCTAATGAACAAGAAAATGGTGCAAATAGTACAGTTTGCGTCTGCTTTTAACCAACCTTAGACGCAAATAAGTGAGACCAAAATATTGCCCAAACTTTTGCATCCATTGATCTCTGTGAGCAAACGCAGGAGGGAGGTAGGAAAATTAAATGGAGCCTTTTGCGTCTGTTTATTGTATAGTTAAATGCAAATAGTCAGTAGAATTATTTGCGTCCGCTCATTTAAATTAGATGCAAATATGTTGAGTGGAAATTAAAAAAAAGAAGGCTCTAATGGGTTAAAATAATTTGGGCTTTGCGTCCACTAGGTTAAGTAGACGCGGTGGTGGGAATAAAAATAAAAAAAGGCCACCATCATGGAGGGAAAAGTAAAAAATTTGCGTGAGTTTAATGAAATTGGTGAGCAAAAAAAATCTTTGTTCGAAATAAAAAAAACACGCCGCTGACCTCCTTCATCTCCACCAGCAGCCGATCTAGTTACTTCTGATCTGCATTCAGTCCAATCCAATTTCCTATTCTAGTCACTACAAAGTTGAAGACTTATAACGCTGTCACTTTTTGAGGTTCGATTGGGATTGATTTGGGTATTTCAATTGATATGTAAAATTTTATTTGGTTCGATTTGGATTGAGATGTGTAATTTTATTTCAGTATTTTAACTGTATAATTTTGGTATTTTGATTGATCTTTTGCCCTATAATAGCATAGCTTGATTTGGATTTGACTGTAATTCAGTTTGTAAGTTTTGATTTTAGTTGACTTACAGTTTTTTTTTTTTTGATAACTTGAAATTTCTGATTGACTTGGGGGCTATTCTGTCATGCACATGTCTGTCGGCTGGTCAGGGTGAAACTGATATTTGGGGTGGTATTGTATATGCATGCTTTATACTATATAATGCATATTCCATTAGTACCATGTTTTACCTCATTTGGACACTGAAAATGAGTCCCTTATTAGGTTTTGGACTGACTGGTAAAACAACATTCTGCTTTTCTTTTAACTTCTCGATTTCAGCTGCCATTGGTATGTGGCATTTTAAAGAGATTCCTTTCTACTGCTTTTGTGGAGTGAAGGATGAAATTAAGCAAAATAATCAATCTTAAAGTCAAGTATCTCTTTATAGACACCAAAACAGAAGAATACCAATGGTTCTTCTGATATTGCAAGTCTTTCACTGGTATAACTACAAATAAGGATCTTGGAGGCATATAGTACAGCATCATTTGCATAGGTAGAGACTTTATAATACATTAGTATACTAAGTCGACAAGACAAAAAAAAGAAGAACATAACATATTTCAATTTTCAATCTAATAGCGGAGACTAATTATTTTAAAATAATGGTAGGGTACAACTAACTACTCTAGGCATAATGCAGGTTTCAAAGAGTTTATTATACAGAAAATATTCACAATACACATCAAAAAATTTAAATTTTATTGTCAAACGATTATATGCAGTGATAAAGACCTATTATGACTTGTAAACTATAAGTTACAATAAAATGTTGGTGACAGGGATTTGTCAGGCTTGGATATAGCATCAAAACATATTTCAATATTTACAACTTGAACGCTGACAGTATCAAACATCGATAAACAAAATTGTTAAAGGTATAATTGACTATTTCCAGTAATTAACCAGTGTTCATAGATGCACTTTTTTTTGTTCCTATTATAATAGTTAAAGCATGAATTATAATCCAGTGTTTATGTGTGGATCGGTCTTACGATTATCATTTCTTTTGAAAGGATTTTGAAAGTTAAACAAATGGTTGGAGTTTACTCACACTCGTCCCATGACTGACACAGAGTTTATTTTGATTTGTTTTCCCTAAACTCTTGGGTGGCCAAATTTGTACGGGCGGTCAAGTAGTCGGGATTTTTCAGATTCACTTGGAAGAGCTGGAAGTAGGAGGTTGTAACGACCCGCATTCTACGCATCATAGGATCGTAGAATATTTATTTCTGTCACATACGAAGTCGTATGGTCATGTAACTTTAGGGGACGACTATTGGGGTCATTTCCCATGTTTATGATTTTTCCCGATTTTTAAATGACCATTTTACCCCTAGTTGGCACTTTTTTGGCCATAACTTTTGACTGGAAAGGAATTTTGACCTGAAACCACTTCCATTGGCTCCGGATGATGGTTTCTCTTTCCGTAGAGTGGTCACATTAGCCAAACGGACTCACCGTTTGGGAGATATGGCCGAAACAAGTTTCAGATGGTGAAAAACAGCTTAATTGGGCTTAAACGGGTGATTAGCAGCTAGGCCCAAGGGGAATTTCGGGTTTAGGGGTATATAGGTGCTGATTAGGGTTGGAAAACATTTCTTTAGACATTTTCCAGCCGCCACTTTCATTCCTCCTAACCTAGCCATGGCCTCCACTCTCTAAATCTCTCTAAAACACCCAAAATCACTTCCTAATCAAGGATTAAGGCTTAGAGGCATCAAATCAAGGAGGATTAGCACAAGGACTGTGGCAGGGCTGCTGTTATATATTGGAATTCGTGCAAATCAGAGGTTCACTTCAGATTTGGAAGTTTTATTGTGGCAAAGGTGAGTGATTTGCATAGTTTTTGCACTAATTACGGTAATTAAGGGTAATTAGTGAAGATTAGCGAATTTATACACTAATAAATTCTGGAAAAATGTTTAGAAATTCGAAAATAATATTTTATGCCTCTGTTAGAAATTTGATTCGATTTGATTAAGTTTTGTTAACCCTATGATCAGTTTTACTTAAACATGCTTAAGGGAAAATAAGGAGCTTTGGCCACTTTTGATCCATTTTGATTCATTTGAGTGATTGTTTGCTGTTGTGGTTGCTATTACATGTTGTTATGACTTTATGGAGTGTTTTGTGATTGCTTAGAAGTGTTAGTTTGGTCAAAAACGCCGTCGAATGGCGAGAAACTGTCGCTGGAACGAAGTGCAGGAATTTATCCGGATCGGATCGCCCCCATGCCCACGAACCGACCCGCCTTCTCGAACCGCGCCACATGTCAGAGCTCGGAGCCACGAAGGGAAGACCACGATCCAACTTGGAGAGGAAGCGCCACGAGCTGACGAGGTGCGATCCATATGGTGCGACACGATCCGACGCTGGCGAACCGAACCAGGAAGGCTTCCACGATTCGTTCCAGCCTGGGTCTCACGATCCGCCTGAAGAAACACGTCACGATCTGAAGAGCACGGCTCGATCCATCAGAGGTGACCACGACCCGATCCAGTGGAAGGAGCACGAGTTGACACCATGGGCAATCCGCGAGTCGCGATCCGACCCAAGCGAGGGTGATGACCACGATCCGAACTGAGAAGCTGACGATGGCGACCTGAAGCAAAGTGAAGAGGGGAAATGAAGACCGATCTGGATGAAGATGATGACCAAAACCCGAGATGCAAAGGAAGTCCAAATGAGAAGTTAGAGCTCAAGATTCAGATGGGAATCAACGAGTTCGCTTCATGATTGGGCTTTGCTGCGGGACGCGTGCCAAGGAGTTATCGACGTCTATAGCTTTGAACCACTATGGTAGGAGGTACGAAGGCGGATTCAGGGCCATTATGGCATCGGTAGAACCAAGGGCTACAACCAATGAAGTGGGTCATTGAAATGTTTGGTCATGACTCCATATGTTTAGCTTGGTCATAGCAGGGTTTCTACAAGTCGGGATTCGTCGTTGCCTCAGTTTGTCTAGTGTTTCAAAGTGGTAGATGTCGTATGCTTTACGCACTGAGTGAGAGATGTGAGGATGGTTGCTATGGATGGTTTGTTTGCTATCATTATGACATACATACCCCACCCCCGTATTCTTACACTATTTGTTATGGCACCTTAGGGTACTGTACGGTATGTGGTACTAACTCTTTGGTTGCAGGTCCAGGTTCAGGTATGGTTTAGTATACTTGTTACTACTCTGTTTAGATGCTTATCGCTCATACCAGGCTTTATGTCTGACCCAGAGTTTTATGTCTCCTCTTATTACTCTAGGTGCTCACACGAGCAGACTAGAGACAGGTTAGCTGGTGATGCACGGGTAGATGATCCGGAGACGAGCAGGAGACTTCCACGTAATATATATATAGTATTCTCCCTATGTTGTTGAAGATCACTGCTTGGGCATTGGTGGTGCATCTTCTACTTTAGCTTTCTTTTGATTAGAGACAGTAAATTTGGAAAGTTGTAATAAGCTGTATTTGGATTTCCGCTGCTCTGATGTTGACATTGATTATTAGTTATCAGCTTATGCACTGTCTCGCCTGTTTTATGTCAAGTATGTTATTATTATATTTTTATCCCATGCGCTGTGAGACATTCTACAGGTTCCTTGATTAGTTCATTCTCTTCCTTCCTTTCTTTGGCGACCGTCCTGTGCTAGTCGGGCATGTGTACAGCGCACTTTCGGAGGAAATGCAGGCTGGTGCGGGGCGGGCCGTCACACTTGGTATCAGAGCTCTAGGTTGCGTAGTTAACCTAGGGAAGCTATCGGGGAGAGATAATATACGTATACGAGAGAGCGTATTTGTGATTACTTTGGTTTTTAAAAGCTATATATATATACTATTACTAGTATAAGGATGAAATCGTACTGCACTAGCACCACTATGGAGTCGTTAATCGTTTCCTTTTTCAGATTGACGATGAGCCGATATACTAGAGGTGCTGGTAGGGGAGCCAATAATGGGAATGCTGCTGACATGAGGACGATGTTTATTGACCTCATGAGAGAGATGCTTAGAGATGTGCAGAGGGCGGCTCCCAATGGTGGAAATGGTGGTGGTCCAATAGTGCAGGCGTCGAGGGTCGACTTCGCCAAGCTAAACAAGGATTATACTAGCCTTGGTGGGAAGCCGTTTCACGGAACGGAGTGGGCCACGGATGTTCAAGATTGGTTGGATAGTTGCGAACGTATCTTCGAGGATTTGGGTGTCGAGGATGCGATGAAGAGAAAGCTAGCGTCCCGTCAGCTGCAAGGGCGGGCAATGAATTGGTGGAATGCTATAAAAGCAGCTACTCCCGAAGACCAGATTACTTGGGAGCAGTTTAAAGCTCGCTTTAGCGAGAAGTTCATTCCAGCTGCTCAGAAGTCAGTGCTGTTTAAGAAATTCTTGGAGCTCAAGCAGAATGGAAGAGCTGTCTCGGAGTACATTGCTGAATTCGACACTTTGTCGAAGTACGGGTTATCTCTTATTGATACTGCCGAGAAGAAGAATGAGAAATTCATAACCGGTTTGGACTAGTACTTGGGGGAAAGACTTATTAACCACATCGATGAGTCGTTTGAGTCGATTGTAGGGAAAGCATTGAGGTCAGAAAGTCTCTACCCTAAGCCGAAGACTGAGGTTGCATCCGCAGATGAGCCAAAGCCACAAGCAAGTGGTGGAGGCAAGGGTGGTTCCCAGAATAAGAGAAAGCAGAACCAAGCTAAGGATGGCCAGAAGAAAAAGAATAAGCAAGATGTGGAGTGCTTCAGCTGTGGTAAGAAGGGCCATTATGCTAGTAATTGTCGGGCCAAGCCAGCGGATAGGAAGTGCTTCAACTGTGGCCAAATGGGACATCACAAGGACAAGTGTCCACAGCCTCCTAAGGAAAAGCAAATGGTGAAAGCATATGCCCTTAATGCTATTCCTTCTTCGTCGAATGCCCCAACTGCGGCGGAAAAGGGAAAGAATGTCGTCATTCAAGGTATGCTTTCTGTTTATGATGTTCCTGTTAGAGTTTTGTTTGATACCGGAGCTTCCAGTTCTTTCATATCTAGTGACCTGGTAGATAGGTTGGGATTGGAGCCCGAGATTGTCGATAGACCTTTAGTAGTGATGAACCCGATTGGTGGTTCGACTAGCCTTAGCATGATTTGTCGCAATGTAGTCTTATCGAGTCATGGATGCATGTTTGTGATTGCTTTGTTTTGGGCTTTACTGGGTTTGGCATTATTTTGGGAGTAGATTGGCTCCAAAGATACGGGGTGGTGGTAGACTGTGAGGGCTTGTTGGTGACAGCTAGAGCGGATGATGGGCGGAGGGTAGTGTTTGGTGGTCTACCCAGTGAGGGGGTATTGGTTAGTTTTCTAAACTCCCTCGACATTCCGCATAGTGAGTTGTCAGGTTTGCCCGTGGTTGGCCAGTATCCGGATGTTTTCGAAGAAGTGACCGGACTTCCACCACACCGAGAGATTGAGTTCCGTATTGATTTGGTAAAAGATGCCAGGCCTATAGTGATGCCACTTCGTCGTATGGCACCAAGAGAGCAGCGAGAGCTCGAGGTGCAAGTCAGCGATCTTTTGAAGAAGGGATTTATCAGAAGGAGTGTTTCTGAATGGGGAGCACCAGTTGTGTTTGCTACCAAGGCGGATGGTTCCCTTCGTTTGTGTGTGGACTACCGCGAATTGAATAAAGTGACGAGGAAGAACAAGTATCCTCTACCGCGGATAGATGATTTGTTCGATCAGTTGAGTGTCGCGAGAGTATTTTCTCAGTTGGATCTCGCGACAGGTTTTCATCAGCTTAGAGTGGAAGCTGAGAGTATAGCTAAAACGGCATTTCGGACGCCGTCTGGGTTTTATGAGTTGTTGGTCATGCCATTCGGGCTGACCAATGCCCCAACATATTTTGTGGATCTTATGAATAGGGTATTCAGAGATCAGTTGAATAAGTTTGTCCTTGTGTTCGTTGATGATATTTTGGTCTATTCGAGGACAGAGGAAGAACACAAGGAACATTTAAGAGTAGTGATGGAGGTGTTGAGAAAACACCAATTGAAAGCAAAGTTTTCTAAGTGCCACTTCTGGAAGAGGGAAGTGAGGTTCTTGGGCCATGTTGTATCAGAGAATGGTATTGCCGTGGACCCGGCAAAGGTGGCTACGGTACAAGATTGGCCTACGCCCAAGAATGCAACAGATGTAAGAAGTTTCTTGGGATTAGCGGGATATTATCGTAAGTTTATCCAAGGCTTCTCCAAGATAGCAGCACCATTGACCCAGTTGACCAAGAAGAATCAAGCTTTTGTCTGGGATGAAAGGTGCAAGAATGCATTCAAAAGTTTAAAGGACAAGTTGACAAGCGCACCAGTGTTAGTCATTCCTAAAGGGAATGGAGAGATGACGGTATACACGGATGCCTGTGGTACCGGACTGGGTGCTGTACTGATGCAAGGCGGTAGGGTTATAGCTTACGCAAGTCGGCAATTGAAACCGCACGAGAGAAGATACCCTACCCATGATTTAGAATTGGCAGCGATCGTGTTCGCGTTAAAAATGTGGAGACACTATCTCTTGGGAGAAAGATTTGAGCTGTTTACAGATCATAAGTCGTTAAAGTATCTCTTCTCTCAGAAAGATATGAATCTCCGTCAGCAGAGATGGTTAGAGTTCTTAGCTTCCTATGACTTTGACATCGCATACACACCAGGAAAGGGCAATGCGGTGGCTGATGCATTGAGTAGAAAACATGCCAGCTTAGGAGCTATGTTCCTTGAATGGAAGCAACTGGAGTATATCGCGGGGTTTGATTTCAGACCAAAGTGCGAATTGGATCCAGAAATGTTAGCAAGTTTGACGATCTGACCCACTTTGATTGAGCGGATCGGCTCTAGTCAGAGGGACGATCCTAACCTATTGGAAATCATCTCCAAGTTAGAGATGGGTATCGATGAGGAGATGAACAAGTATGGGCTTGATCGAGATAGATGGCTTAGAAAGAATGGAAAGCTTGTTGTACCCAATATCAATGGATTGAGGGATGAAGTGCTTAGAGAATGTCATCACTCAAAACTGACTATACACCCCGGTGGTAATAAGATGTATAGAGACATGAAACAAACTTACTACTGGGAAGGAATGAAAAGAGACGTTGGGAAGTTTATATCCAAATGCATGAATTGCCAGCTAGTTAAAGCCGAGCAAAAGAAGCCTAGCGGATTATTACAGCCATTGGAAATTCCCGAATGGAAATGGGAGCAAGTCTCGATGGATTTCATCGATGGTTTACCAAGGACTAGATCGGGACATGATAGCATTTGGGTGATTGTGGATCGATTGACTAAAAGCGCAAGGTTTATACCAGTCAAATCGA
The DNA here is from genome assembly GCA_030737875.1 of Allium sativum. Classification (NCBI taxonomy): domain Eukaryota; kingdom Viridiplantae; phylum Streptophyta; class Magnoliopsida; order Asparagales; family Amaryllidaceae; genus Allium; species Allium sativum. The sequence continues at coordinate 618,266,642 of CM060924.1, read as the reverse complement.
CCAGAACGGCAGCTAAGTTAGCAGAGTTGTATATGAAGTGGGTAGTGAGATTTCATGGAGTACCTAAAGGCATTGTGAGCGACCGAGACCCGTTGTTCACTAGTGGGTTTTGGAAGAGCTTACAAGAGGCTCTAGGGTCAGAGTTACATCTCAGTACCGCATATCATCCTCAGACCGACGGTCAGACGGAGAGGGTGAACCGTATCTTGGAAGATCTCTTGAGAGCATGTATATTGGATTTTGGTGGATCATGGGATGACCATTTGCACCTAGTAGAGTTTGCATATAATAATAGCTACCAATCCAGTATCGGTATGGCTCCATATGAAGCTTTGTACGGAAGACCGTGCAACTCACCATCATGTTGGATAGAGACTGGCGAGAAGTTTATGCTTGGACCAGATGTGGTGAGGGAAACTTCAGATAAGATTAAGATCATTCAGCAATGAATGAAGGCTGCCCAAGATAGGCAGAAGAGTTATGCTGATAAGAGGAGAAGAGACTTAAAATTCTCCGTTGGCGACTTGGTGTTTGTCAATATTTCTCCGTTGAAGAGCGTAATACGATTTGGCAGGAGAGGCAAGTTGGCACCAATATTTGTTGGCCCATTCCCTGTTCTTGAACTAGTCGGGAATTTGGCATATAGAATTGACTTACCGGAGAAGATGGCGGGAGTTCATAACGTATTTCATGTTTCCCAACTAAGGAAGTTCGTTCACGACTCAGATATGACTATTTCACCTGATCAGTTAGAGGACTTCGAAGTCGGACCCGAGGCGGTTGGGAACCGCAAGCCGGCCCGTATTGTCGCGCACGACATGAAGCAACTTCGAAGGAAGGCGGTGAAGCTAGTCAAGGTACAGTGGAGCGAGGACGAGAATGATTGTACTTGGGAGACAGAGGAGAACATTAGGAAGTCGCACCCAGAACTCTTTGCCTGGTAAGATTTTGACTTCGATTTAGTTTTCCGCATGCTAGGATAGGCTTGTTCGCTTGTTTTGCATGATTGATTACTGTATATGGTTGTTAGGCATGCGGGATCCTTTGTATGTTTTAGGTTAAGGAATTTCGGGGGCGAAATTTCTTAAGGGGGGGAGAGTGTAACGACCCGCATTCTATGCATCATAGGATCGTAGAATATTTATTTCTGTCACATACGAAGTCGTATGGTCATGTAACTTTGGGGGACGACTATTGGGGTCATTTCCCATGTTCATGATTTTTCCCGATTGTTAAATGACCATTTTACCCCTAGTTGGCACTGTTTTGGCCATAACTTTTGACTGGAAAGGAATTTTGACCTGAAACCACTTCCATTGGCTCCGGATGATGGTTTCTCTTTTCGTAGAGTGGTCACATTAGCCAAACGGACTCACCGTTTGGGACATATGGCCGAAACAAGTTTCAGATGGTGAAAAACAGCTTAATTGGGCTTAAACGGGTGATTAGCAGCTAGGCCCAAGGGGAATTTCGGGTTTAGGGGTATATAGGTGCTGATTAGGGTTGGAAAACATTTCTTTAGACATTTTCCAGCCGCCACTTTCATTCCTCCTAACCTAGCCATGGCCTCCACTCTCTAAATCTCTCTAAAACACCCAAAATCACTTCCTAATCAAGGATTAAGGCTTAGAGGCATCAAATCAAGGAGGATTAGCACAAGGACTGTGGTAGGGCTGCTGTTATATATTGGAATTCGTGCAAATCAGAGGTTCACTTCAGATTTGGAAGTTTTATTGTGGCAAAGGTGAGTGATTTGCATAGTTTTTGCACTAATTACGGTAATTAAGGGTAATTAGTGAAGATTAGAGAATTTATACACTAATAAATTCTGGAAAAATGTTTAGAAATTCGAAAATAATATTTTATGCCTCTGTTAGAAATTTGATTCAATTTGATTAAGTTTTGTTAACCCTATGATCAGTTTTACTTAAACATGCTTAAGGGAAAATAAGGAGCTTTGGCCACTTTTGATCCATTTTGATTCATTTGAGTGATTGTTTGCTGTTGTGGTTGCTATTACATGTTGTTATGACTTTATGGAGTGTTTTGTGATTGCTTAGAAGTGTTAGTTTGGTCAAAAACGCCGTCGAATGGCGAGAAACTGTCGCTGGAACGAAGTGTAGGAATTTATCCGGATCGGATCGCCCCCATGCCCACGAACCGACCCGCCTTCTCGAACCGCGCCACATGTCAGAGCTCGGAGCCACGAAGGGAAGACCACGATCCAACTTAGAGAGGAAGCGCCACGAGCTGACGAGGTGCGATCCATATGGTGCGACACGATCCGACGCTGGCGAACCGAACCAGGAAGGCTTCCACGATTCGTTCCAGCCTGGGTCTCACGATCCGCCTGAAGAAACACGTCACGATCTGAAGAGCACGGCTCGATCCATCAGAGGTGACCACGACCCGATCCAGTGGAAGGAGCACGAGTTGACACCATGGGCAATCCGCGAGTCGCGATCCGACCCAAGCGAGGGTGATGACCACGATCCGAACTGAGAAGCTGACGATGGCGACCTGAAGCAAAGTGAAGAGGGGAAATGAAGACCGATCCGGATGAAGATGATGACCAAAACCCGAGATGCAAAGGAAGTCCAAATGAGAAGTTTGAGCTCAAGATTCAGATGGGAATCAACGAGTTCGCTTCATGATTGGGCTTTGCTGCGGGACGCGTGCCAAGGAGTTATCGACGTCTATAGCTTTGAGCCACTATGGTAGGAGGTACGATGGCGGATTCAGGGCCATTATGGCATCGGTAGAACCAAGGGCTACAACCAATGAAGTGGGTCATTGAAATGTTTGGTCATGACTCCATATGTTTAGCTTGGTCATAGCAGGGTTTCTACAAGTCGGGATTCGTCGTTGCCTCAGTTTGTCTAGTGTTTTAAAGTGGTAGATGTCGTATGCTTTACGCACTGAGTGAGAGATGTGAGGATGGTTGCTATGGATGGTTTGTTTGCTATCATTATGACATACACACCCCACCCCCGTATTCTTACACTATTTGTTATGGCACCTTAGGGTACTGTACGGTATGTGGTACTAACTCTTTGGTTGCAGGTCCAGGTTCAGGTATGGTTTAGTATACCTGTTACTACTCTGTTTAGATGCTTATCGCTCATACCAGGCTTTATGTCTGACCCAGAGTTTTATGTCTCCTCTTATTACTCTGGGTGCTCACACGAGCAGACTAGAGACAGGTTAGCTGGTGATGCACGGGTAGATGATCCGGAGACGAGAAGGAGACTTCCACGTAATATATATATAGTATTCTCCCTATGTTGTTGAAGATCACTGCTTGGGCATTGGTGGTGCATCTTCTACTTTAGCTTTCTTTTGATTAGAGACAGTAAATTTGAAAAGTTGTAATAAGCTGTATTTGGATTTCCGCTGCTCTGATGTTGACATTGATTATTAGTTATCAGCTTATGCACTGTCTCGCCTGTTTTATGTCAAGTATGTTATTATTATATTTTTATCCCATGCGCTGTGAGACATTCTACAGGTTCCTTGATTAGTTCATTCTCTTCCTTCCTTTCTTTGGCGACCGTCCTGTGCTAGTCGGGCATGTGTACAACGCACTTTCGGAGTAAATGCAGGCTGGAGCGGGGCGGGCCGTCACAGAGGTTTCACCAGTTAGCTATAAACTATCATATTTCCACTATGTAATATGTTGTATCTGGAAACAGGTGTTTATAACTATTCCAGGAATAACTATTGTGCTTTGATAATGGTATGTATATATACAGTTACTGATTTGTATTTCAAAAGTTATGTTATTTAATATATTTTATTCGTTCCGCTACGAGATTTTTGTTCTTCGTTTTTCTTCTATTCTAATTTTTCTTTCTTTCTATTTTTCATCCTCTAACTACTTTCTAATAATGATTCATATTTTTGTGCAATTTGGGTTTGACGTGTGGTGTTATTAGTCAACTCAGATAGTACAGATTTGCGGGCCGTTACAGTTGGTATCAGAGCTTAGGTTGAGCGAACACCTAGGCTTTGGTTGGATTGTGCTCATTAGAGATAGGGTCAGTAGTACCCTAGAATGAGTTGAGCATGTACATATGAGGGCGCGTATTTGTTAATTGATAAAAAAAACTATTTTATATTGTGTTGGCTAGTCTGTTGGCTGGTTTATGGATTCTGGTCGACTCGTAGGACACCACGACGTCGATAAGAGTTTGTAAATACTTGAACAGAAGATTGAACACGATATTATTTTTAAGTGGGTAAATGAAATAATTTTACCAAAATTCTACTTTGATAGAAAATGAATAATTTTCTTAAATTATTATAATATACGTATGAGTTGATTGATATTATTATAATCAAATAAGATTATAAAATTGGATTGGTTATATATAACCAAACATAACTTGTATATGAACTAAATATACAAATAAGATGAACTAGAGTTGAATTAAAACTAGAATTTGGAATTTGAATCCTGGGAAGTTGGAAAAATATTTTTTTGAAGTATACTGAAAGAATATAGCCTTGTTTTGAAAGGATTTTTAATGAAAACCATTTTTGAATGGATTTTGAAAGTAATAAAGCACTGAACTCACTTCAATGGCTGAGAAATAATTCTGATGAGGACTGCAGCTTCATCAGTGTTCATTTTCGAGTTTCTAAGTGATGGGTTGCTCCCTTAGAAAAGTTTTTGATGGAATTTGTTTGAAAGAAAACAAGTTAGTTTGAAAATTCAAATGTTTTAAATTTGTAATGGAAATAAATATATGTATATATTTATGTGATTTCAAATGGATTTGAAATAAAATCCCGAGAATTTTAATTATGAAAAATTCAACTTAACTTAAGCAAGTTAATCAAAGTGAATATATTGATTAAAATCAATTGGAGTGAATTAAATAAATGGAAACCAAAAGTTTTGGTAGAACAAAAAGTTGTAGAAATCTGAAGAGTTGAGTTCAACATAAGTGAGTTTATGAAAAGATAATGGTTCTGAAGCATTCTCTTACCTTAGTAATTTCGGGGATGAAATTCTTTTATGGGGGAAGAATGTAACCACGCGGATTTTTGGTCGATTTATTTTTAAATATTTAATATGGTTTTAAATATTGAGTTGACAATATAAATTTATATTTATATTGAGTTATAGATTTTATAATCGAAATACAATTTATTTTGAATATTTATAATTATCGAAATACGAGAAATTTGAAATAATTCAATTCGAATTTAAAACGGAGTTAAAATAATTCAGATGATTAATATGGATTTTATTTGAATTAAAAAAACAAAATTTGAATCCAGAATTTTAAACTGAATCAAAACAATCCAGATGACCAGCATAAATTCAATTTCAATATACATTCTATTTGAATATAGATATAGACGATAATAATAATTTATTTTCAAGGATTTAAATTGTTTTGAATTTAATTTAAATCAGTTTAAATTAATATCTCCTCCATATGGTTGAATTGAGTTTCGATACCTGTCCCAGTGTGTTCAGAATAGCTGTTTTACCCTAGGAAGGCCGGTCGTTGTGTTCAAAAAGGAGTTCGTGATCACGGGATATTTTAAAATTGAATAAACACCGTACCAGTTAATACCTGCTCGTAATAAACTCTGTACCTATTGAAAACCTCCTTAGATAAATCTTACCCAGTAAAACACCTACCTTCGTTTCCTTAACCAGGAAGCACCTCTCGTGTATAAAATGGTGACAATCCCCCTTCTTTCCCCTTTCTATTTTACAGCATTCCTCTTTCTCTTATTAAACAAATAAAATCCAATTTCCTCCTTTATCTTCGAAAATTCAACTCTCCTTCATCCCCTTCGTTATTTTTTTTGTTCATTGAAGCCTCAGACAATTGGCGGCCATTCAAACAAAAATCAAAATCATTTTCCTTTAAATCCTTAATAATTAGAATCGAATTCGAACACTGAACTCGAATCTGAATCTCAAAATTTCATAGCGACGACTAAGGCATCAAAGAAGGAATCGCGACTTAGGGGACGACGATCGTTAGGGCTGGCTTTCAGCGTCGATTCAAGTGGAGTTAGGGGTTAATGAAGGTCGCGTTGGAATTGTTGTGAGGAGATGTACTGGTAGGCGAACTTTGATGGGATTTCCGGTTGGTTAAGGTCGCTGGTTCATTGTAGCTAACCATGTGTGGGCCATAGTCGGACCTCCAAGGGGTGATAAACGATGTAGTATTGTCAGAAGTGGAGGTCTCTGGTGACTCAGAGAGAGAGGAGAAGGCGGACGGGGAAAAACGGAGGCGGAGAAGCTTCGACGAAGGCTGCGAATGGATGTGGTGGTGACTAGCAAGTGACGGTGATATAGGACTAGGGAAAAATCAATTTTCGTGGAAGTCAAATTGGGGGGAAAAAACAATTTTTGTGGTGAAAAGGTGCGATTTTTGGGACGGAGGCCATTTTACTGATTTGGGAATTTTCTTGTTGGGGATGGAAAAAGAATGAAGGGGTGGAAGACTTCGGATGGGAAGAAAAAGGGGACGACAATATTCAGGGATAAGGACACACGTGCAAACATCAATAAACTAAGAAGGCACGTTTCAACACTTCAAACCCAAATTTTACATGTGGCAAACCCTATATTAAACAATATTGTAAAAGTACATGCCATTTATAATACCACATATACAACAATACATATATATTTAATATTTTTCACATACAACTTAAGTAGATTTTAAACCAAAATTCAACTAAATAAATTTGTTAAACCAAATTTAAATCCAAATAAATTTATTTAAACTCAATTTAAAATTCATTGAGTCTAAAATATTAATAACGTAAAACGTAACAAACATTTAGATTCAATGATAAATTCAAGCTTACAAATTGAATAAACCAAGATAAAAAATAGACCAAACCTCAAATTATAAATAAATATCTTAATATAAGTTAAATTTCAAAACAAAATTTTAAATTCTAAATTAAAAATCAACGTATAAACATAAATTTTCAACACTAAATTAAACTAACTTAAAATTTTCAATGTCAAAATTTCCGGTTCGTTACATTAGGAAAGAGAAACAAAACTATAGTATATTCTTGACATAAGATTTTGTTAAGAAAAATTCATTAGCTTAATTTTAAAATGTAGATTTTCTTATGCAAGGATAATTCGAATGGAATCATTCGTGGATAGTTCGAAGACTCGGAAATCAATGAAAAGAAAGTAGAAATTGGTACCAGCGCAAGAATAAAATCAGGTGAGTAAATCTCACTCACCTTTTATTTAAAATTATTTTTATCAGTTAAAAATAATTGTTTGTTGCTTGTTTGGTTGTATTCAATATTTTTGTGCATCTTAAATATATTAGTTATTTAGGCTTGGTTGTTGCTATTATATGTGTGTATATATATATATATATATATATATATTGGTGGTTGGATTTCCCGCGGTATCATTAGCGGATGCCCGCGGTACCATTAGCGGATGATTACCCTATACGCCCCACGCTATGATAGTGGATGACCTTCATACCGCGATATCCTGCCACGAAGCAGGATGGGTATTATTTATGTTGACTAACGTCTGTGGATGCAGGAAACAGGTTGGAGGGATCCAACTGGATTCCTCAAAATTATTATTATTTGTTTGCTTTCACATATATTATCATATATGATGTGTTGATTGATAATTGAGTAGTTTGATTGTTTAAATATCACTGACCCAAACTGTTGATATATAAAAATATCGTGAAAGGGATTTTGTTATTAAAAAGGGGAAATCTATTTTTTTAAATAGAATTTCAATTTTTAATTAGCTATATGAATATTAACTTGTTTTGAACAAGTATTGAATTTATAAACGATGTTTATAAATTGAAAAAATGCAAGAAATTGAAGTGAATTTTATAAACGGTGTTATAAATAAAATAGAATGATTTTCATTGGATAATCAGGAAATTGAATTGAACCTATAAAACAATGTTTATAAATAAAGTGGAAAAATTATCATTTGAATATTTGAATTCAAATGTGAATTTAAATATAAAAACGAGGAAATCGTTTTAAAGAAATAAACGATGGAGTTTATTCTGATGTTCAGAATATGAATTGAACTAAAATAAATCTGTAAGGATTTATGATTTGAATTCGATTAATTCGAATTTATTTAAGTAAAAGTTAAATTGAATATGAATATAAATTGGGTGTTATAAGTTATTATAAATAGAAATTCCCAAAAGGAGACTTTGGTTTTAAATAGATTTCGAAATAGATTTGTTTAAATATAAAACAAGGAAAATTTTATAAAATAGTGTTTATAAATATAATGAGTTAATTTTCAAGAGATAATTTGAATATTTAAATTCAAATATGAATTTCATATAGAAAATTCAAATGGAATTTGAAATATAGAAATTCAGATAGAATTTGTATATAGAAATGAGAGTGGAATTTGAATATTGGAAATTCAAATAGAAATGAGAATAGAATTTGAATATGGAAATGAGAATAGAATTCAAATAGAAATTTAAATGGAATTTGAATATAGAGAACTCAAATAGAATTTGAATATAGAAATTTCAAAGAGAATTGGAAATAGAATTTGAAAATAGAAAGTTGAAATCATTTCAAAATGGGAACGACGAAATATATTTCAGAATGTGGATTTGTAAACAGAATAGAAATTAAATCCAAAGGATTTATAATTTGTAAAAGAAATTTGAATTAAATATAGAAGATCGAAGTATAAATTAATTTATTACCGAGTAAGGGAAAATCGACGATTTTTGATAATCGGAAATATTAAGTAGAATGGGGAAAATTGATTTGAAATCTATTAGAATGGAATTGGAATTTATATATAAACGAAGTTTAAAACGTTTATATATATATATATATACATATATATGTATAATTAAAACGAACTCGCCGCAGCGAGGTAGTTCGTAAATTGGCGATACGAACTTCAATTTAGTATATAGAACTAAATTTAAGTCGGAATTCTTTGAAATAAGAATCGTCAGGACTGATTTGATAATAGTTTTCTAATGGAAGAGAAAAATCTGGATTCTGTCTTATAGATTTTGAGTTATGTCAAAATTAACTTTTCAGAAAAACAGCGCCAGAACCATTATAAAGCCAAAACAGTTTATTGGAATAAATAAAGGGATTTTGAGTAAATAAAAGATGGATTTTCATTAGAAAAATACAAACTTGAGTTATGAAAATATATCTGAACTCAAGTGGAGTAGTGGATTGATTTTTGAAAACAAAAAAAAATCAGATTTTTAATAATTAAATAGAATTTGCTAATTTGAATAAAAATTAGTTAATGAAATTTTGAATCAAAAATTGGACTTTGGATAAGTGAACTGGATTTGTAAATTCATATCTGGAATCGAATATTGAAATTTGAGTTGAAAATGACATTTGATTGTTTTATAAACAAATTAATTTATATTTGAACGTGATATGTTCAAATAAGAAGTGAGATAGGCAAAAGAGTTAATTACAGAATAAATTAGCGATTCGAGTTTAAAATGACTGGATTGAGTTGTAATAAATTGAGAATGGATAGATATGTTTTAGACAAGTATGGAATGAAGTATAGGAAGTATATGAAGAGATATATATTGTAATGCCCGACAAAAAGGTACACGTTTAAATTCCATATGAGATTTTATGCGCCGTATCGGCAAGCCGCTTGACTTTTTCTTTTTCTTTTTGATTAGAGAGGCCTGTGTGGCGGTTTGGGGTTTTCCTGCTCCCGGTACAAAGGAGGTTATGGCGAATTTTTCCGGAAATTTAAGGAGTTAGAATATTTTTAAGAAATTTTGATAGTTAGAAATCAATATATCAATATATATTGAATTCGATAAGGAAACAAATTTAAAATAGAATATTATAAACAAAAAGGAAATCGAGAATCTGGTAATAGAAAGAGAAACATATATACATTTAAAAATGAATAATGGGTTTGTATGGTGTTAATTTTTCGGGAATAATGGTTTTATCTGTTTTGAAGTTAAGGATGTTTTTAGTCAAGGTCTGAGAGGTAATTATACCCCAACTTGATTGATCTCATTTTAACCGAGAAATAGCAAAGATCCAGTCTCGAAGATCAATCCTTTAATAAAAGATAGTTGAATGAAATATTTTGGTTTGTTTGTAACGATGTTTTACACAACATTCGTTTTTAACCTAAATAAGTGGAATTTTGGAAATACAATAATATATATTTCCTGAGAGTAGAATTAAATGAGACGAGCAAGAGAAGTAATTGGAATGTTCTCCAATTATGAATAGAAAATATTTTCTAAGTATAGAAAATAAAAGAAGGCGAGATATGGAAATGTTTTCAAAACAGCGTAAGACCAAGATGATTTTTGAAAATATTTGGTTAACAAATATTGATAAGGAAATAAAGAAGTGAATTAATTAAAGAAGTATTAATTAAAAGGCCCAGTGATTGTTTGATGTATGAATGGATGTTTGTTTTTCTTCAATAGTTAAATAACCGACTATCGAAGTATTTGCCAATATCGTTGTCAATATGGAGAGACCGATTGGATTGTTATCCGACAACCACTCCGTATTGGCAGTAGCATTGCGAATTAGATTATATGAAGATAATCGAAAACGGAGTAAAGTGCAAGGGCTTTTACTATTAATGAAAAGTGTGCCTTCGGTTTCGTTCAATCCCAGAACGAATGTAAATGGACGAATGCCTGACAGAGTATTTCCAATGATCGCATATGTTGGTTTGTATATATATATATATATATATATATATATATATATATATTTATATATACATGGTGGCAACGAAATTATTCCCTTAGAATAATATCCAGAATATATTTGTGCAAATAAATTAGTGATTAACGGATCTGACGATGTGGCATTCAAAGTGATTGTGCTATCAATGAACGATAAGTAACCGTAGTTTCAGGCCTCAACAATCAGGAAATGACAAAAATCGGGCAGTTAGCATGGCCATGTGGGTCGCTCCCGTACAGATTTGGGTTTATTTTATTCTAACACAGGCAATAATCCGATTCTAGTTGGTTATGCTGATGCAGGTTACCTTTCTGATCCATATAAAGCAAGATCACAAACTTGATATGTGTTTACTAACAGCAATGCAGCTATTTCATGGCGATATACAAAGCAAACGTTGGTAGCAACATCATCTAATCATTCTGAAATATTAGCACTACATGAAGCAAGCTGAGAATGTATTTGGTTAAGATCATTAATCGAACATTTTCGAAACACATGTCAACTTCCCTCAACTACAGAAAGATCAACCATTATTTATGAAGAAAATGTCGCATGCGTAGCTCAGATTCAAGCAGGATACATCAAGGGTGATAGGACGAAGCACATTTCTCCCAAATTCTTCTTCACACATGAACTTCAAAAAGACAATAAGATAGAAGTGAAGCAAATTCAGTCTCAAGAAAATCCAGCAGATTTATTCACCAAAGCACTTCCAAAGTCAACATTTCAGAAAATGGTTTATAAAATTGGTATGTGTCGTTTGCATCACTAAACTATTTGAATAATGCGTTACGAATCAGGGGGAGCATGTATAATGCTATAGTGTACTCTTTTCCTTCATTAATATTTTTTTCCCACTGGGTTTTTGTTAGTAAGGTTTTTAACGAGACATTATTTTGATCCAGAAGTATCAACCCTCATTGGAACATTGTCAATATGTTACCTAGAGATGAAAATTGTACTCTTTTCCTTGTTTATGATTTTTCTCACAGGGTTTTTCATAAAAAGGTTTTTAATGAGGCAATCAATCTTATCATCTTTGCATACGCATATTCAAGGGGGAGTGTTGTAATATATATGTTTTAAAGGGTGAATACGCTTGATGCAAGGGACACTATTGTAATTGATGAGACATGTAAAGTCTATAAATAGAGAGTTTGTGTATGTTGTAAACTGATCTGAATGAATAAAAATGTCTGTTCTCTCTCATTTCTTATGTTCTTCTTTTAGTTTGTAACAAATCATCAAATATAAAAATTATTGACATACTTCAAGGCTAAAAATGAAAATAAAATGGGAATCATAATAGAAAATGTTGGGAATCAAAATAGAAAAAGTTGGAAATCAAATCACATATTGACATTCTTCAACGCTGGGGATCACGGAAAGAATAGAACAAAACGATATATATTATGCTTTAGCTTCTAAATTCACATACTTCAAGGCCAAAAATAATGAGTAAGATTGTTATTACAGACTGATTCTAGACCCAATCTTGGGCAAAAATAATATATGAAAAAAAAAAAGTGACTAGCAACTGGTCGAAATAGGAAGCAAGGAAACGCTAAGGCAATAGGAGCTAAGGATTAAGCCAATGAGGTGTTGGGGATAGCAAGCTTTGATGTGCTTTTCTTTCTTTTTTGTTCCCTTGATAGATGAAGAGCAATAGGGTTTACATTTTCTTTTTTATTCAACGTAGGTTACTTGGTTTGCAAATCTGGGATAGGGCAATTGCCCATCTGGCCCATACATTAACTTCGTCACTGGTTGCACTTTATCATTACCATTATTATTATGATTGTTGTGCTAACCATTTCAAAGTGCAGCTAAATGGTGTGATCTCACTAGATATCCATTGGGATTGGGTAGTTGAGTTATTATTATCAAACCGTCAACTAAACCAAAGTTTTTTTTCTTTTTTTTCTTTTTTTTTTTAAAACCTTGGGTACTCATCTGAGTAGGTTGAGAGTTAAAGTTTTTCAGGTTCTTCTTCCGCAATAAGCTTCCAGAAACGTGTAAAAGATAGTTAGCAATGTAGTAGTTTTTCGCAGTTAGCAGTGTAACGCTACCAGTCGATCGGTAACCATTTTTGATCGAAATCAGTATACCAATTAAAACGGTATGATAACGATAAATTTATCATTTTTAACGGTAAATTATCAGTAATATTTTATCAATACCAGCAGTATCGGTAATTTCACCAGTTAATTTAAAACATATGCATGTTCATCTGATATGTTTTATTATATGCATTTAGATGCATTTAGAACAGTCCTAAATAGAAGACATTCAGCAATTATGGCACCGCAAGGGAAAGGATAACTTCGAGTGCAGAACGTATAGTAGTATATGATTAATCATTATTAGAAAATTGGTTTTAAAATTTCAGGCCGGTGTTTACATTAGAAATAGCTAGCTTCTGCAAAATCTATATCACTGTGGTTCCGTGATTTGAATGAAGAATAGGAAACAATATGGTGTAAAGAGTTCATAAAAAAGGAAATACGTGTATGGTTGAAAACACGAAATTACGTGCCCAATTTCCAATTTTCTCCATTGCTGCGATTCCCTCATTTAACCTAGGTCTCTTCAAACAGAATTTCATATAGGCTTGAAAGCTTCAAACTCGTTTATAATACTAACGTTTATCCACTAATTTAAAATGACAACCTGAAAGGTTGTGTGCATGGAAAATTGCCACTTGAAAGGGGACGCAAATGAATTATTTAGCAAGAGGTTTTATACGTTTAACCAAAGAAAATAATTATTATGAATATTTAGCTATATTTTTGTATCGAAATCAAGTATGATTAATTTAACTTTTTATTTCAAAAATATAAAATCTATTTTTTCTTTAATACTATTGTTAATTAATAATGAACGACGATGTGAAAAATGTATATTAGGATTTTTTTGATATATAATATCCTAATTTATTATTAGTTGTAACGTAAAAGCATACATTAGGATTTTTTAAGATCTCACAATCGCTTAATAGTAGGATCCTACAAATAAATTTCTTTTACTAATTCAAAATGCATTTTTATATACAATATAAAATTAAATTTTAATGTAACTTAAAAGTATGATTTTAAAAGTAATTTTTTTTACTGATTCAACATCACTTAAAATTAGGATTCGAAAAATATTGCTTAACAAACTATTTTTTACTTAATCAATAATAGAAGTACAAATTAAACTTGAGCAAAAAAGTGCATGCTGCAACTTAAAAATATGAACTTAAATTAAGTATACATTATTACAATGTAAAAATATGATTAAAAATATAGAATTTGTAGAAAAATAATTTATGCGTGAAGCGCATGCAATGACGCTCATGTACATATATATAGTTTGAATTTTTAAAAATGTTTAATTATTAGATATTATTTTTATGTGATATATATAAAGATAAAGATATATATAACGGTATTTTTGAAAGTTTAGAGTCGGACTAAAATTTTGTACTTACATAACGACTATTAATAAAAATATTGTTAGTGTATTAGTTACGAACGTTAAGGCATGTGATGTGCACATGACGTTACCAAAATTTATGGATAAATTGTTGTTTTTAATAAGTTATTATTATTTAACATATTCATGAGAAATAAGTTACTTGTATATTTTGCTTGCATATTTAGCTATGTATTTTTGTGTTGGAATCATGTGCCGTCATTTTTTTATTAAAATGTCAAAGCTAAGCTCATATGCACACAGGAAGACTAGAACTTGAAGACCACCTCTTTTGCATAAACAAAACGTTGTGTTATCATTTTAAAATTTTCAACCAATGAGAACATTTCCAAGTTTTATATTATATAAAAATGTCTACATTCATCACAGTTGCTCTGTACCTTTAACCTTTTCCCTACGAAAGGTGACAGGGTAACGGACAATATGGATTTTAGCTGAATGAAGCCTTCATCAATCATTACGTCTTTCATTGTGTGGCAGAAACGTAGCCATTTGGTTACCGCTCTGTGTTAGCGAATATAAGAAAAATATATGTCCTACAGCGTAGATTCTCCGCACCTATCAGCTTTAGCTTGTTGACCTCATTTTAACTGGATCGCCATGACACCGCTAACGGTGTTAGTGGTGTGAGACTATGATTGCCCTCTGAATTTCTGTGATTAAATAACAGTCATACACCACTAACACCGTCAGTGATATCATGGTGACTCCAGTCAATTAAATGAGGTCAACAAACTAACACTCCCACCACCTTTACGAAAGCGAATCAAAATTTTAAATCAAGCAAACTACCACTAAACCAAAATTTTAGGACAAAGTATATGGAGAGCATCCAGAAATGTTCCCTCTTCTTTCTTACGCAATAATTTGACTTTAAGCCCCAGTTAGGAGCATCTTATTAATGGGCGCGTCGGATGCGCGTTGGACGCGTCCGTTAATAACGAGGCAAAATGCCCCGTTTGCCCAACGGCTCAAAAGTGAGCTATTGGGCCCCGATGCGTCCGACGCATCGGGTCCCAAATAACCCAATTTTGAGTTGTTGGGTATAAATTTTTTTATTTATTTATTTAATTAATTATTTTAAGTTTATATAAACTTTAAAAATTGATAATTAGTGCATATGAGATCCGTTTAAGACGCGGTTTTTTGCGTTGCGATCGTATTGAAGTGCTCTTTGTAATGGAGTTGGTTTGAACTGAATCGAAGCAACTTATAATTTTTTAATTTTATTTATTTAATTGTGTAAATTATTGATATATATTATTTTAAAAAAACAAATGATAAATTAATTAACCATTAATTAATTAAATTACAAAATAAAAATAAAATGGTCTACTTAAATGCTCCGCTTAACGCGCCAAACGCATTCTCCGCTAATTACAATTCTCTGTTTAAATTCTCCGCTCAAATTCTCCGCATCCGCTTGCGCCAAACAGGGCTTTTAGCGCCTGCAAATTGTAAATGTAACGCCGACTCTGCAATGTTATTACCCCATTGTTGCTGCTAGGACCCATTAACATAACATGTCCCCATCTCGTTGTAACATTTAAAAGCTCCAAAAATGAATATAGACACATTTAGTTTCAAGAGAATATTTTTATACAGACAACAAGATAATATAAGTTTCATAGAATTTGGAATGACTTATCAAAATAAGTGAAAACTTTGTGGATTCAAGCTACAAACAATCGATCCACTAGAAAACAAACATTATTCCAATCGTAGCTTGCACAATCGTGAATAATATTGTCGTCCGAAGTGTTAGAATATAACCATTTGTTGATGTTTAAATATGTCGACATCGGAAAATTGTATGATATCAGAACCCAAGACCTGCTTTTTCATCTTTATTTTGCTTCCTCCCCAAAAAGAAAAAAAAAACATCCACCCTCCCTCAATTTGCGACTGGCCAGCTTGTACGCCTCCGTGCACTTCTCCAACTCCGACGATTCGACGAACTTCACTCTTTTCACCTTCAGCCTCCTAACTACCTCCAAATCAGGTAATTAGCCTAAACCCTAATTGCTTAAATTGTTAATTTAGGGTTAATTTATTTGCTTAACTGTTTATATTATCTCATCGATTGTGTCGTAAAGTTTATTGAATACTAATTGGTGTTATTATCTTATTAACATTGACCACTAATATGTTTAGTTTGTGCAATGATAAACTAGTGTGCATGGGTTGGATAATTTAGTACTTTTAGGACTTGCTTATGTTATTTAGTGTGTATGAACATAATTTAGTTTATGCACTTTGTAAAATGTCGGAAACGATAATTAATTTCATATAACATACAGTTTGTTAACTAAAGATTTAAACATATGCATATGTGATAAACTACGTATACGGTATACGGTAGTTTAATTTAATTTAAATGTTAATCAGTTTAATTTGAGCGTCGAAAGCCTTTTTTCTAACAAATATATAATATATTATATTCATAAAACCCTTAGAATGTTTTTAGCCCCGCCTAATAAGTATTGCATATGACTATTATGTAGGTATTAGTTTTTTGTAGTAGAACAAACATATATATTCATCATATACAATATTTCTAGGATTTGTCCTTATATTGGATAAGTTTAAATACAGCAACATAATTACATCTCATAAATATTGCATTTTAAACGATTCACAAAATTCCGATAGCGTTTCTTTTATGTTCCCTTTGTACAAACAATTGTGTACGATCTAGGGAACATAAGGGAAGTGCTGCCGAAATTTTAATGAATTGTTTAAAATAAAATGATTTACGAGATCTAATTATGTTATTATATTTGTAATGGAAAGTAAAATGTCCTAACAACAAAATGTTAATGATCAATTAATAAAACAATAAACTGTAAAATTGTATTGAAAAACAAATTGCCAATGTGGTTTTAATTTATTTCATATTTTTTAATTAGTAAGAGAAATGATCAATTATTTTATTAGTCAGAGCAGCATGTATCAACAATGAAGGGAAATCAAAGGCTCAATAAGTGAATATTTTAATAACGATGTACATGTATTTATTGATTTAGCTTTAAGTAATAATGGAAAACAAAGAAATCCATTGTCAATGTTGTAGATGCAAATTGTTGAAGCATTTGATATCAGAAATGGTCGGTACATTTTTGTGTCGAACTATTTGGTTTTGGATCTCATGGAGAACTTGTAGCACCTAATCCTATACAAAATAAGGAGACACTGAATAATGAAATTGTTACAACGAATCTTATAGAACATATGGATAAAGATACACACATTCAATGTTTCCTACTGCTCAATTTGTTGATGACGATGTTAATGTCGAGGAAGAGCCAAATATTAGAGCAAAAATATATATGATTTATTGGATGTCATGAAAAAAAAAACCTTTTTGGAAGGTTGTACAAGCAACATCTAGTTATCATTAACTATAGAACACATTGGATGAAATCTAAATACAAGCTCACAGAAGCTAAATTTACAGCTGTTGCACAATCTGCGATGCGGTATATGCCTCCTGATAGTTTAATGTGGAAAAAAAATCATAATGAAATAAAAAAAATCTTATGTTGCCTTTTAGTCTTTTGTATTAAAATATAGACACATGTTTAATGGGTGCATACGGTTTTGAAAGGAAGATGTCAATCTTAGGAATTGTAAAATATGTAACCAGGAAAGATGCAAACAAAGAAAGAAGAAGAGAAAGGAAGTCCAATATAAACATATGCATTATTTACCTATTGCTCTACCTTCAAAGGTTAAATCCATCTTCTGTAACTGCGCATCATATTAGATGACATAGTTTGAGAACACATGAAGAAGGTGCGTTTATGATTGCAGTGTTTACGAATCTTAACATCCAAATGGAGATATCGATAAAGATTTTGCTACTTTGTTTTCAAATTACATTTATGATACGACAAATTAGATGGCCGATAAAGGATTGAAACGTTTATCTATGGGACCAAAAAGGAAAGTCAAGATCTATGCAATATTCCTCGTTATAGATATAAATGTAATACCAAAGAATACAGTGCTCAACATTTAATGAACAATACCGACGTGTTCGCTAAAGGTAGTGATGATCCAAATGATCATATAAATGATTTTATGGCATGTTAACCTAAGTTTTCAGTTGACATATTTCACAAGATCGGAGGAAGTAGTAGTTTTTGTTTAAATGCATCTGGTTTAGCAGCGTTTCAGGTTTTGGTTCAACGTGCATCCAAAATATAGTCTTATAAAAATAAAGCATACTTAGCGTTATTATAAGTACAATCATTTTATACTTGCCAAACAAGCTCTTCAAGTTTATTATGCTCATTACCAATCTCTAAGGAGTGTTATATATATCTATGACAATTCCAATTTTTTATTACTTTTAGCAATTAGTCTACTTAAAAAATGATCATTTTTTTATTAGTTACAAAAAAGTAAATTGATGTTGTATAAAATTCAATTGTATTTTGCATTATACCAAAAGTTCCAGCAAGCATGACACAACTACTGGATGGCACAATACGGTATGAGTTTACTGCTAATGAGGAGAATGCAATTTTTGAGTCTATCCTGAATTCACCATCGCACAACAGATGCTAGGGGTGGCCAAAAAAAAAAAAAAATCCATACTCGTGGTTACCCGCAGATAAAATCTGTATTGGGCCTGAAACAGATAGCTAAATGGGTAACCATTAGTATTATAAATGGGTATTTTAATATCCGTTAATTAATGTAGTGGGTATGGATAGTACGATATATGTGTCTATGGGTACCTGTACTTGTATTGACTGTGATTGTTGTCAATGCAAAAATCATTATTGTCGGCTATTTGGTATTTGTGTGCATGCTTTTATTAAACAATTTATAAGCAACTATCGATACTCTTACTAACTGTGCATGTTCAGGGCCGGTTTTAAGGCTAGGCGGCCTAGGCGACGACACAGGGCAACCCACCTCAAGAGGGCAACCATGAGAGTTTGCTTATGGAGAAGATGACTGTAAACAGAAAATATAAAGAAAGGTATATTAAAAGTGAATGCAAAGCATCTGTAGGTCATTTGGCTGTTGAGCGAGGGCAAGATTAAACGGTTTCAGGTTCAATTCCTGGCATCATCAACCTCTGTGGGTTTTTCCTTCCACATCAAATTCACTGAAATTTTCCCTAAGGCAATTAATTTTGAAATTTTGCCCTATAATTTTTTACTCTTGCCTAGGGCAACCCGAAGTATAGAACCGGCCCTGTGCATGTTGCTAATTAAAACCCTATATATACCTAGTTAGAAATTCTCAAATTTCACATTAATTGTTTCAAATTCCAATTTAGCAAATAACGCGTCTTTTCTTCCCTCTAAACCCTCTGCACTCTTCAGCAAATTCAACACATCCTGCTTAAGTTCTTGCTTCACTCCTCCTCGCTAGTTTACAACAATACGTTGCCAAATCCAAGCAACGCGTTGCCAAAGTTCACGCTTGGTCTAATTTTTTATTTACTAAATGAATTTTTAATCAATTTCAATAGATGGTTAAAACTAACTTGAATAAAATATCATGGATACATGCGGATACCTACGAATACTTGCAACTTGTTTAAAATTCGTTTAATGTGTACTCGTGCGGGTATAGGGAGGGCACGGGGTATAAAATTACTTAATGGGACAGACAATGAGGGGATACAACCCGTGCCCGTCCCGCCCCATTGACATGCCTAACAGATGTTATGAATTCGGGAACCAAGTGGTAATTTTTAAAAGGTAAACTAAATACACTTTTGGGCTGCTACTATTGTGTTGAAATCCCTCTTCAACTCTTACCCTCACTCAATATATAGTCACTTAGTAATCCATTACTAACGAATCATGTTAAACTCTAGTGCTTGTAACTTTTTCTAAGTTAACTAGTAGTCCAGTTCAATCTGTTATTCTTTGCAGTCAGGCAATGAAAAAAAACTTATAAAGTGAATATAGGCGTACTTAATAGCCAAAGTGACATAAAAATATTTTATGCACTTGTTTTTCTTTTGGTTCTCTTTCTATTTTCTTACTGATTACTAATGCAAAGATGGCTAGAAAACAATAGACATAAAGTGTTGAATAAAGATCAATCAATTAGGTTAGGATTAACTAGGGATTAATCAAGTTAGGTATTCTAATAATCCGCACTTTTCTGTGCCTTAATTTCGACGAAAATTGGGACTCAAACCATTCCGAGTATAGATTGTATTGATCATGTACCTTTAATGATTAGCACGAGCATAATAAGAGTATTATAACGCAAAGCTCACAACAGAAACTAGATATGATAACTATTATTGACTATGGATACTACTTGAAAATCAAGTCTTCACACCAATACCAAGCATTAAAAAACAAGAAGGAAGCTCGAACGTGTTCACTTCCAATGACCTGCTTCTCCTAGTGCTATCATGAGAATTGTAATGAACAGGAGCTCGGAACAACGAGTCGTGATGCGTAGAAAATGTATAAATCTGTCTGTAATACACAAATTTATTGCGTTTGGTTTCACTCAACTCATATATCTAACAAGGTTAGCGAGTCTAGCCTAGCATTGCATTGCACGCATGCCGATTTAACTACCATACCGTGATAGTACATTTTTCATAAGCCAAGTTACTTAAATCTAAAATGGTACCTTTTATATGAAGCTTTTAAACCATGCATCACATGATCAAATCCAAACTCAATAACGAAGAAGCGGGTCCTCTAACCACTTAATACCTAACCCAAACATAATAAAGGTAGGTTCTCTGACCACTTACGACATCACCCAAACTATAAAATTGTAACAACCCGAAATTTCACAACCAATTTAAAAATTATTTTTAGTGTAATTTTAGACGAAAAGGCATCAGAATTTAAAAATTCGATTTTTAAATCATCGCATAGCACTTAAAAATATCAAATTTTGCTAGCAACCTCAGACTCCGACGAGAATTTTTTTACCGGATTCGGAATAATCAATCGTTTCTATTTTCAAATTTCAAGCCAAACGGAGTTAGTGTGTTGTTGTGCAAGGCAAAACCATTTGAGGTCGTATTGATGATCAGTTTACAAAGAAACCTTATTGAGATGAACTCAGAATTCAACCAAATTTTTTGCTGAATCCGTGTCACCAAATAATGGTAGAATCAGAAGTTTCATAATTTTTGGAGATAGCATATGGGCATGCAAGAAGAAAATGTACGCTAAAATCGCATTTTTAGAAATTAGTTAAAACCTAATCGGAAAATAAAACGAAAGGTCAAAATTCAAGAAAACATGATTCGTTGCATTCGTAATTACATATATTATCGTATGCCAAAATTTCGTAGCAAATGGAATCAGGTCGCGATCGGGTAACCCGAAAGATGGGTGAATTTGCAAATAAACCCTCCTCTCTTTCTTCTTTTCTTTCCTTCCTTTCTCTATTTCTTCCTCACTTCTCTCTTCCTCCTTCTTACTCAAAATAATAGCCTCCTCCCCTTTGTTGCCGCCACCTCCCCATCCCCCTAGCCGCTGCCGCACCCCTCCTCCCCTTCCCAATAGCTGACTGCGCAACCCCTCGGCCCACGCACGGTGCATAACCCACTTCTCCCAGAGTTCCATAATCCCATTTTCCCCCTCTCAAAGCTTCCTAAACCTTCCTACCACCTCTACACCACCTAATATCCTCTCTGCCGCCTCCAAAACTCTCTCCATTCACTAATCCAAGCCCGGACGACAGAGCCCTAAGCCTTGGGTGTTCCTTTCGTCTCCATCCACCTCCAATTAGCTTGATTCTCTCATATATACTAGTATTCGTGCACTAGAGAGTGTAGAAGTGATTTTTGAGCACTTTGGACCTTCAGGAAGCCGCATAAAGACTCGTTAAAGTCGCATTCCTCTGCGATGATTTGGTGGAGTGGAACTCTTGGTGAGAAATCTAAACACACATTAAAAAGGGGTAGATTACAGATTTAATTGCATGAAAGTTAATTGTTAAGTTAAACAATTAGTGTTTGTTAATAAATTAAATTTACTAAGTGATGAAATAATTTTTAGTTAGTTAAAAATATGATTTTTAACTATTATATGCGATGTAGGTTGGTTATGTGATATATATATATATATATATATATATATATATATATATATATATATATATATATGGAACTATATCGATATCATTGAATTGTAACTTGAATTGATAAAATAAAATTAAAGATTTAGGCGTTATTTGGTAGTAGTTAGTAATAAAATTAACTACGAAGTAATATGATGAACATGAAATAATAATAACAATAATTTGTTATGGTGTTAGCGAGCAATTGGCGATGTAAAAATATTATTTTTAAATCGTTATGCAAGTGAATATTTTAGTCGCGCTGAAATTAGAATTTGCGTAGTAGTGCAGTGAATTTATTTTGACTACTAGTTGTTGATTAGAAATATTTGATCATGTTTTATTGATGCTTATCACTGTTTATGTAAGTTCATTAATATTGTACATATTGTATAGTTCACTAAAAATGTGATTTTTATTTATTGTTAGAAGCGTTGTGCGTATATGTGACACTCGCATTTCATACTACGTGGATAGACATATTGTGGCGCCTTAAATGGCATTAGATGATTTATTTATTTATGACTACCATGCGTGACTTGGATGCGTGTGATGGTCTTTTGGATGAATTGAAGATACACAATAGGATAGTGACAGATATTGGACTATATTGCATAACATAACATACCCATATAAGCATGTAGTTGCTTGATGCTTATATGATGTGAACCATATTGCATTCAAATGTTTGATGTTATACGACGAGGACAAATGATCGCAGATTAGGTATATGGCATATTTGTTATCGAATGAAGACTAGACTTCATATGGACTTAAGTAAACATATAACGGGATTTGCAGGATTTAATAACAAACCCTACACAGGTCTGGAGATGACAAAAATATATGCATAACTCTTGTTAAATATAAGTGACGCAATGGTTGTTCACAATGATTTTTCAATCCCACACGGACATTGGGATGATTTACTTTTACACATCTATTAGTGTACACATATTGTACAAATATATGACGATTTATTGCGGCCTATTGAGGCGAGTTGTGGTTTTTCCGAGCATTCTGTACAAAGGAGGTTATGGCGATTTTTTCCGAAAATTGAAGGCATTAGCCAAATATTTGATGTTATACGACGAGAACAATTGACCAGAGATCAGGTATATGGCATATTGGTTATCGAATGAAGACTGGACATGATATGGACTTAAATAAACATATAATGGAATTTGCAGGATTTAATAAGAAACCCTACATAGGTTTGGAGATGACAAAAATATACACGTCGCTCTAGTTAAATATACGTGACACAATGGTTGTTCATAATGATTTTTAATTCTAGCACGGGTATTGGGATAATTAACTTTTACATATCTCTCAATGTAAACATGTTGTATGAATATTTGGTGATTTATTGGAGCCTGTTGAGGCGAGTAGTGGTTTTCCGAGCACTCCGTACAAAGGAGGTTATGGCTAATTTTTCCGAAAATTTAAGATGTTAGCCAAATATTTGACAAATTAAATAGTTTGGAAGCTGTTTAATGAATTATATTTATACATATTAAATAAAAATGTAGAATGTGTGTGAACCAATTTTACTTGGTTCATAAAATAAAAAATGGTTAAGTACGTTTTGGCATGGAACCATATAAAATGAATTTGAAGACATTATGACTTGAGTATTTGATTCGACGACCAAATTAACTTCTCGATTAAACCTGTTTATATAAGGTGGTGAAATAAATTGTGAAAGCCAACAACTTATCTAAAGAAAAGGATTTGATTTGAATTAAGCATGCGAGAATTATTTGGAAAAACCGAGTTAAAATTCATTTCAAATAATTGAACGATGATAAAAATTCAAAGTTAATGAAGACGGTGCAAGACTAACAATCTTCACATCGAATAGATTACTGCTGATGTCTTGGATATAGGTAGTTCCCTTGAAGAGGTTTAGTAGTAGTTGTCCAGATGTACTTGTTGATTGTCCGGATATGCGAGGACCTCTCTCCTGTATTGGACATATGGGATGAGGAATAAGGCGCCTTTGGTTTCGTTCAGACCTAGAACGGACTTTTAAACAGATTTTGTGTTTGACATTGGATTTCATTATGTATTGATTGATTTATATTAAATGTATATTTGTTTGGTGGCTGAGAATTTATTCTCTTGTTTAACACCCTTCTCTGAGACGTACGAGCTTAAAGGTTATATATTGGTAGACATCAGCTATATGACATGGATTGTCAATGTGGCATGCTGAGATGCAATGATCAAGGCTTTTGTTGAAAGTGGTTGATGATCAGAGCATGGCTTTGATATAGCGTAGCTTTGTGTATAACTTTGATTCGCAAGCCTCACACCCCGGTATGAGCCTAAAACGGGATTAGTGACTACGGGGAGTGCATGCGTTTTTTTCTAGTTAGAAGTGGTGTCATGGTACGGAGCCCAGACATTTTTACTTATGTGGATGATGGATTGCGAAGTGCCTCAGATATAGGGCTATAAAAGACTCATATGGTCGACATACTGACCAGGTTGTAGGTCTGATAGGACCGGAAAACGTATTGTTCAGGAATAATTAATCCATAAACGTTAGGTGTGGACCTAGGGTTGTCAACGGATAATTTCGGAAGCGGATAGTGCCATATCCGCATCCGCATCCGAAACCATTTTCGGACATCGGATATCCGCATCCGCGGATACGGACGAATATCCGATAATTATCCGTTCCGCCAACTACCGATAAATCAATGAACATTAATGAATTTTTTAAGCTTAATATTAAGCTTTTTCAACCTAATCAATTACTAAAGTGCTAAAAATAAATAAATATGATGATAATATATAATTTTAAGCAATTAACATGCATTTAATATACTTTTAATTTTGCAAAATAATAGACTAGTATATTTAATTATGCTAAAATACACATAATTTAAGCTGTAATCGTGAAAAGAAGCGGACGGATAATTTTCGGATGCGGATATGCCTATATCTGTATTCGCATCAGCTTTCCCGAATATCGGATATTTATCCGCTTTTCGGATGCGGATGCAGACGGATTTCGGATTTTTCAGGTATCCATTGACAGCCCTATGTGGATCGGCCCTAAAGATCCAAGGGTTCCCCATAGGTGTGATCCTGGATCTTCTTGCTAGAGGTGATCCGAATCGGGAGGAGAAATCCCTAGCCTTGACTCATGATGGGAATCCAATTTCTAATACGACATCATACAGTTTTAGTTGTAAACCTATATAGCGACATAATATATGGTACCTATGCCATCTATGATTGATACATTTATTTTGAAAGTGTTTTAAAACATCTAGACACTAATAATAATACCAAACGATTTTTGTTTTATGCGTATCAAGCATACTTGCCCCTTATAAGGTAAAACTCTGTCCTTCGGCTTGCGTTGCACTGTGTGACGGGACGTGAGTCTTATAACGGCTCCATTTTTCACAAAAGCATTATGTTGTTTATTCACTTACTTTATTTTATGCACTGGCAATCCAATGGAGTAAACCCGTTCTGTGTTATATGGCATGCTTCTGTGATTTGCCTTGTTCTTAAATAAGTTAGGTAACTGTAGGATTTTTCATACCAGTCCCATGACTGACTCGTAGTTAGGTTTTCCCTTGCAAACTCGGTTGCCCATATTTTTACACGGGCAACCAAGTGAGCAGGTGGTTGGCTTTCTTTTAGACACGCACCATAGCTTCAGTCCTCTTTTGGTTGAAGATGAAGACTTATCTTTTACCATTTCTTTTGAACTCTTAAACACTAACTAATGTATGCTTATATTTGATTCCGTTGTAGAGTTATTATCTATTTGATGAACTTGTTATGTACTAAGTAGGTACCTATATATGTGTAACTCTCATGTTGATGATTATGATTCCGCTATTATGATATGATGTAAATTGTCCTCTAATTTTATGTATTATGCTATAGTCTTCTATCTACTGATGTGATTAATTTGTTATATTCTAAAGACAGATCTTGCCACCGTGGAGCGGGGGTTTGGGTTTGTGTTAGGGTGGTATCAGAGCTTTGGTTAACCTTAGTTCTGGAAGATAACATATTAAATGACTCATCAGAGATAGAATCAGTAGTATTCTAGGATGAGTAACTCGTTAGAAATAGGATTAGCAATATCCTAGAATTAGGGGTGTAAATCGGTCGGACCGGAGGGAGGTGTGTTCAGTTTTTGTCCTGAAAAAAATCGGACTGGACCAAATTTTTTCTCGTACAAATTTCGTTGTCCTAATTCGTGTCCTAAATAAAATCGGTCGGACACGGACATATGCTTTTCGGACACGGACACGATAAGACTCGGTTGGACATGGCTATTTACATCACATTTTGTACATTTTACTAAATTTTCTCTCAACTATATGATGCATTACAAGTAATGGGACGAATTCAGACGAGCCCGGACTGGACATAATTTTTTTTTGTACAAATTTTGTTGTCCTAACTCGTGTCCTAAATGAAAATCGGACGAACTCAGACGGACGTATTTCAGTCACGGACACGAACGAACGTCGGACATTCGGACAAAATTTACGGCCCTACCTAGAATGGGTACATCAGAATAGCATATAACTTGATCATTACATCTTTATTCATGCATATGTCTTTATGCTTTTACCATTCCTTAAGATACCTTTTCTATTGGTCTGACTCTTTTCTTTCTATTCACAGAGTTGAAAAAAATGAATGGATGAAGCAGAGGCCGAGGAAGGGGTGATATTCCCATAGTTAATAATCAGCATAACCTCGATGAAGTTGAATCGACAGCTGACAATGAGTCGTAATGCAACAACTGCAGCAACAACGATTTGATCTTGATACTATCGCCAAGAAGTATAAGAATTTAGGCGGAGTGCCATTCATAGGCATCAGAACTGTAATTGAAGCTCAAGCTTTGATAAGTCTTGTGAATGGATCTTCGAAGGCCTAGAATTGGCAAATAACAAAAAGAGATTCTTAGCATCCTAGTTACTTAAAGACGAGGCCCTAATCTGGTGGGAAGCAGTAACCATGGGTAAACCAAGTGTTCATATGACTTAGGTAACGTTTAAGGAAGTTTTCGAAGAAAAGTTTGCCCCGCAACAAGAAGTTGAGCGCTTGTATAAAGATTTTGCTAATCTATAGCAAGGTGACAGAACTATTCATGAGTCTGTCAAAAGGTTCGACGAACTCTCTCATTTCAGACCAGAACTAATTCAGAACCCAGCTAAGAAGAACAAGAGGTTCATTGGGGGTCTTCAGAGGAGATACCACAATAGAGTGACAGCCCATACTTCCATTTGCTTAGGTTGTCGAGATGGCTTGCAGATTTGAGAATATCAATAAGAGGAATTCTCAAGCGAATAGGGAGAGAAGCCAGGCTAGCAACAAAAGAAAGCTTGTTGACAAGAAACCTGAGGCAAGCAAAACTGAAGCAGCTAAGCCCTAGGAGAATAAGCGAGCAAAGGTTAAATGCTTTAATTTCCATCAGTTTCGACATTGGTCTAATGAATGTCGGGCTTCCAAAAGGCCAAAAGAAATGAATCCGGCCCTAGCCAGCAGCCTCGCAATAGTGGAGAGCGCTATAATTGCCATAATCCAGGAGATTTTGCGAGGAACTGCCCACTGATTAAGAAAGATGAGGTAGCTCAATTTTATGATAGGGTGAATGCGCCAGCTTCTTCTACTAGGGGAGGAAGACCAGACGTTCTGGAAGGTACGCTTACAGTCAAAAATATTCCTGTTAAAGTATTATTTGATACGGGAGCATCACGGAGTTTCATTTCCAGCAATATAGTTTGGAATTAAAATTAAAATTGAGGAATCTAAAAGGATCTATTAGTGTCCACTATCCGTTAGGTGGTTCCCTCAATCTTTGTTTATATTGTAGAGTACATGTCTCTTATTCCTGTTATTGGTTTTCTTTTAATTTGATCATCGTGAATCTTTCCGAATTTGATATTATACTTGGGTTGGATTGGTTGAAGAAATTTGAGGCCGAAGTTAAATGCGCCGAGAGAGTTGTTAAGGTTAAAACAAAACTTGGGAGTATTATAATAACATGCGAAGGCTCAAGTTCAGATAGAAAAAAAAATTGGACTACTCTTGAAGTTTCCCCTACTTCTATCGATAATATTCCCATTGTTAGAAATTATGCGGATGTGTTTAAAGAAGTTGATAGCCTACTTCCATGAAGAGAAATTGGTTTCAAAATCGATTTAGTTTCGAATGTGAGGCCAATTGTGCATGCAATTCGAAGGATGACACTGAAAGAGAAGGAAGAGTTGAGTGATTAAACGCGACATTTACTATGGAAAGGTTTGATCAGGCCTAGTTTCTCGAGTTGGAGAGTAGCCATTGTATTTTTTCCTAAGTTAGACAATACTCTTAGATTATGTGTGGATTACCGAGATCTAAATAAGAAAACATTGAAAAATAAATATCCACTTCCGCGCATTGATGATTTATTGGATTGTCTGAATGGAGTGCGAGTGTTTCCAAAGATGGACCTAGCTATGGGTTTCCATCAATTGCAGATTGTCGAAGAACATGTTCCTTTGACAACTTTCAAAGGTCTAGACTTATTTTATGAATAGTTAGTAATGTCGCTCGGGTTAAGTAATGCTCCTGCTTATTTTGTTGATTCGATGAATTGAGTATTCCGAGGAGTATTGAATAAATTTGTGCTACTTTTGTTGATGATATTTCTATCTTCTCTAAGTCAACTAGTGAGCATGCGAAGCATTTGGAATAGGTTTTGGAAATTCTGAGAAAGAATGTATTAAAAACAAAATTTTCTAAATGCATATTCTGGGAAGAAGAAGTGAAGTTCCTTGGTTATGTCATATCAAAGGAAGGAATTTCAGTAGATCTAGGCAAGATTACACTCATTTGATATTGGAAGCAACCTAGCACTCCCACAGAAGTCAGAAGTTTTCTGGAATTGGCAGGCTATTATCGAAAATTCATTAAGGATTTTTCGTAGCTATCTAGTCCATTGACGAAGCTTACAAAGAAGCATGCAAGATTTAATCGGACGACGGAATGTGAGGCAGCTTTCCAAGATCTAAAAGAAAGGTTGATTACTGCTCCAGTGTTGACTATTATAGATGGTAATCAAGATTTAACTGTCTATACAGGTGCTTCTCATGATGGAGTAGGTGTGGTATTAACGCAGAGAGGCCAAGTTGTTGCTTATGCTAACTGTCAATTAAAGCCGCATGAGAAGAGGTATGCTACTCACGATTTAAAGTTGTTAGCTGCGGTGTTCACTTTGAAAATACGGAGGCATTATCTTTTGGGTGAAAAGTTCGAATTATATACAGATCATAAATCATTAAAATATCTGTTCACTCAGAAGGATTTGAATTTGAGACAACAACGTTGGTTAGAATTTCTTGTAGCATATGATCTAGATATTTTGAGTACTCCAGGGAAAGCCAATGTTGTGGCTGATGCACTTAGCAGGAAGAATGCAATCGTCGCTAATCTTATTATTACGCATTCATTTATTGAGAAGATTGTTGTTCTTCAGAAAGACGATAATTTCATTCAGAGGATTATTAAAAGAATTCAGCAAGGAGAAATCTCGAGTTTCCAGATTGATAGCAAGGGAGTTCTGAGTTCGTTAGGCCGAATATGTGTTCCGAATATTTTCGATCTCAAAAGGGAAGTGATGGATGAATGTCATAAATCCAAACTTAGTATTCATCCAGGGGTAAAGTAAGATGTATTATGATCTTAAACACACGTTCTAGGTGAGATCTATGAAGAGAGATATTTCTATATATATTAGAAGGTGCTCGACTTACCAACAAATCAATAATGATCAGAAGAAGGTCGCTGGTTTGCTACAACAATTAGAGGTTCCAGAATGGAAGTGGAATCAGATTTCTATGGATTTCATTGATGGTTTGCCTAGAACCAAGAAAGTCAATGATAGTTTTTGGGTTGTTGTTAATCATTTTACGAAGAGCACCCATTTTATTCCAATGAAGTCAACTAGAATAGCTCAGAGTCTCGCTCAGATATATGTGAGAGAGATTGTCAGATTGCATGGGATTCCCAGTAGAATTGTCAGTGATCGAGATCCGATCTTTGCTAGTAAGTTCTGAGAAGCATCCCAGTCTGGATTGGGAACGAATATTAATCTTAGCACTGCATATCATCCTCAGACAGATGGACAAGCTGACAGGGTGAATCGTATATTGGAAGATTTATTGTAGGGTTGTGTTCTTGATTTTGGAGGATCTTGGGAAGATCATATACATTTGGTTGAGTTTTCATATAATAATAGCTTTCAGGCAAGTTTAAAAATGTCACCATTTGAAACATTATATGGTAGACTGTGTAGATCTCCTGTATGTTGGATAGAGCCTGGTCATCGGTTAGTATTGGGTCCAGATATGATCCAAGAAGCTTCAGATAAAGTGGATTTCATTGAGAAGCGACTGCAAGCGACATAGAGCCGATAGAAGAGTTATGCAAACTCTAGAAGATGAGATTTATCATTTTCTGTTGGTGATCGCGTGTACTTGAGAGTTTCTCCGATGATAGGAGTGAATCGATTCGGAAAGACGGGAAAGTTGGCACCTAGATATTTTGGTCCATTCCCTATACTCGAAAGGATTGGATCTCTAGCTTACAGGGTTCAGTTGCCAGATTGGTTATCTAGTGTTCATGATGTATTTCACACCTCTCATCTTCACAAGCATATGCATGATCCAGATTTGTTTGTTGAGGAGGCATCCAAGAAATCTTGAATATTGCTCCGGACTTGAAAGTGCGAAGAGAGTCGATAATGATAATTGGCAGAGAGACCAAACAAGAAAGTGCATTTAGTAAAAGTACAATGGAGCGGAAATCCTTGAGACTATACATGAGACTTTGAAGATAGCATTAAGCAAGCTTATCCTAAGTGCAGAGTGGATATCTCTGACTAGTTTTTGTGTGAGGTAAACTTATGATATGTTACTATTTTATTTCCTACTTTAATCCTTTTCGAGGACGAAAAGTTTATAAGTGGGGGAGATTGTAAAAACTCGGAAGTAACTTAAAATTTATTTAAAATGTTTTTAGGATAAAATGCGTCAAAATTTAAAAATTCGATTTTTAAATCATCGCATAGCCCTTAAAAAGTGAAATTTTGCTAGCGACTTCAGAATCCGATGAGAATTTTTTTATTCGATTTGGAATAATCAGTCATTGCTAAGTTTCTAATTTCATGCCAAACAGAGCTTTTGTGTGGCTGGGCGAGGCAAAACCAGTTGAGGTAGTATTGATGATCAGTTTACAAAGGAACCTTGTTGAGAGGAACTCGGAATTCAACCAAATTTCTTTTACTGAATCCGTGTCATCAACTAATGGTAGAATCCAAAGTTTCATAATTTTTGAAGTTAGCATGTGGGCGCGCAAGAAGAAAATGTATGCTAAAATCACATTTTTTGAAACTAGTTAAAACCTAATCGAAAAATAGAACAGAAGGTCAAACAAACTCATAATTCGATAAAACTTGATTCATTAGATTCGTAATTACATATATTATCATATGCCAAAATTTCATAGCAAACGGAGTCAGGTCGTGATCCGGCAACCCGAAAGAGGGGTGAATTTGCAAATAAACCCTCCTCTCTTTCTCCTTTCCTTTTCTTCCCTTTTCCATTTCTTCCTCACTTCTCTCTTCCTCCTTATTCCTCAAAATAAAGGCCTACCTCCTCCCTTTTGTTGTCGCCACCTCCCTCTCCCCCTGGCCTCTGCCGCACGCCCCCTCCCCCAGCCGACAGCGTAGCCCTCCCCCCTCCCCCCCGAACACGCACGGCGCAAAAAAACCCTTCTCCCCCAGCTCCAAAATCTCATCTTTCCTCCTCTCGAAGCTTCAAATACACCTCCCTACCACATCTACACCACTTGATCTCCTCTCCACCACCTCCAAAATTCTCTCCCTTTGCCAATCCAAGCCCGGACGGCGGAGCCCTAAGCCTTAGGTGTTCCATTCGTGTCTATTTCCGCCTCCAATTAGCTTGATTCTCTCGGATTTACTATTATTCGAGCATTAAAGAGTGTACAAGCGAATCTTGAGCACTTTAGACCTCCGGGAAGCCGCATAAAATCTCGGCAAAGTCGCATTCCTCTGCGTTAAAGATTTGGTGGAGTTGAACTCTCAGTGAGAAATCTAAACTCACACTAGAAAGGGGTAGATTAGAGATTTAATTGCATGAAAGTTAATTGTTAAGTTAAACAATTAGTTTTTAATAAATAAAATTTATTAAGTGATGAAATAATTTTTAGTTAGTCAAAAATATGATTTTTAGCTACTATATGTGATGTAGATTGGATACTTGATATATATGAATGCATCCGTGCATATATCATTGAATTGTAACTTGAACGGACTAAACAAAATTAACGATTTAGACGTTAATTGGTAGTAGTTAGTAATAAAATTAACTGCGAAGTAATACAATGAACATGAAATAATAATAATAATAATTTCTTATGATTTTAGAGAGCATTTGGCGATGTAAAAATATTATTTTTAAATCGTTATGCAAGTGAATATTTAAGTCGCGCTAAAATTAGAATTTGTGTAGTAGTGTAGTGAATTTATTTTGACAATCAGTTGGTGATTAGAAATATTTGATCATGCTTTGTTGATGCTTATCACTGCTTATGTAAGTTTATTGATATTGTACACATTGTATAGTTCACTAAAATGTGATTTTTATTTATTGTTAGAAGCATTGTGTGTATATGTGATACTCGAATTTCATACTACGTGGATGGACAATTTGTTGCGCCTTAAATGTCAATGGATGATTTATTTATTTATGAATACTGTACGTTATTTGGATTTATTTATGACTACTGTACATTATTTTGAGACGTGTGATGGTCTTTTAGATAAATTGAACATACATTATAGGATATTGACAGGTATTGGACTACATTGCATAGCATAGCATACCCATATAAGCATGTAGCTGCTTGATGCTTATATGATGTGAACCGTATTGCATTCAAATATTTGATGCTATACGACGAGACCAAATGACCGGAGATCAAGTATATGACATATTGGTTATCGAATGAAGATTAGACTTGATATGGACTTAGATAAACGTATAACAGAATTTGCATTATTTAATAACAAACCCTATACAGGTCTGGAGATGACAAAAATAACATCACTCTAGTTAAATATACGTGATACAATGGTTGTTCACAATGGATTTTAAATCCCACACGGGCATTTAGATGATTTATTTTTACACATCTCACGGTGTACACATGTTGTATGAATATATGGTAATGTATATTCATATCTCACGGTGTACGCAATGATTTATTTTTACACATCTCACGGTGTACACATGATTTATTTTTACCCCTATATCCCACAATGGATTTATTTTTTTCGAGTTCTCCGTACAAAAAGATTTTGGCGAATTTTTCCGAAAATTTAAGGCATTAGCCAAATATTTGATGAATTAAATAGTTTAGAAGCCGTTTAATGAATTATATTTAGACAATATAAATTTAATTAAACAAATTGCGCAGTGGTATTTTACATTTTCGACCGGTAATTTTAAACGTGTACACTAGGAGATCCGACCATCGGATTTTCCTGAAATTAGAACCGTTGGATTCATTTTGAAAAGATGTTTCCATGATGATAAATATGTTCATATCCAACAATTATATTTTTAGAAATGTTTAATTCAAAACTGAATGAAAACAATGTCCGTGTAGTTGAATGACCTGAAAATTCATTCTATTGAATTGAGCTTATTTTACATATATAAAAATAGCGAAAAATCATTTTAAATTATTATTAGTGATTTAGAATGCATGTGAACCAATTTTAATTGGTTTATAAAATAAAAATGGTTAAGTACATTTTTGAATGGAAACCTATAAAATGAATTTGGAGATATTATGACTTGATTATTTAATTCGACGACCGAATTGAATTCTCGATTAAACCTTTTTATATATGGTAGTGAAATGAATTATGAAGGCCAATAACTTAACCAAAGAAAATGATTCAATTTGAATTAAGTACGTGAGAATTATTTGAAAAGATCGAGTTAAAAATCATTTCAAATAATTAGACAACGGCTAAAATTCAAAGATAAAAAAGACGGTGCAAGATCGGAAATCTTCACATCGAATGGATTACTACTGATGCCTTAGATATAGGTAGCCCCCTTGAAGAGGTTATAGTGGTAGTTGTCTGGATGTACTTGTTGATTGTCCGGATATGTGAGGACCTCTCTCTTGTATTGGACATATGGGATGAGGAATAAGGTGCCTTCGGTTTCGTTCAGACCCAGAACGGACTTGTAAATGGATTGTGTTTCTGATATTGGATTTCAGTCTGTATCAATTGATTTATACTAAATATATATCTCTTTGGTGGCAGAGAATTTATTCTCATGCGTAACTCCCTTCTCTGAGACGTACAAGCTTAGAGGTTATATATTGGTAGACATCAGTTATATGGCATGGATTGTCAATGTGGCATGCTGAGATGCAATGAACAAGGCTTTTGTTGAAAAGCAGGGTTTTGTGGTTGATGATCAAAGTATGGCCTTGATGTAGCATAGCTTTGTGTATAACATTGATTTGTGAGCCTCACACCCCGGTATGAGTCTAAAACGGGATTAGTGGCCACAGGAAGTGCATGCATTTATTTCTAGATAGAAGTGGTGTCGTGATATGAAGCCTAGACAATTTTACTTACGTGGATGTTAGATTGCGAGACACCTCAGGTATAGGGATGTAAAAGGCTCATATGGTCCACATACTGACCAGGTTGTAGGTCTCATAGGTGTAATCATTGATAATCTTGCTAAAGGTGATCCGAATCGGGAGGAGGCATCCCGAGCCTTGACTCACAATGGAAATCCAATTTCCAATACGACATCATACGGTTTTAGTTGTAAACCTATATGGCGACATAATATATGGTATCTATGCTTTATATGATTGATACATTTATTTTTAAAGTGTTTTAAAACATCTAGACATTAATAATAGTACCAAATGATTTTTGTTTTATGCGCTTCAAGAATATTTGGCCCTTATAAGGTAAAACTCTATCCTCCGACTTGCTTTCCATTGTGTGATGGGGATCGAGTCTTATAACAGCTTCATTTTACTAAAAAGTGTTGCGTTGTTTATTGATTTACTTTATTTTATGCACTGGCGATCCAATGGAGTAAACCTGTCCCGTATTATACGGCGTGGACATGTGATTTTCCTTATTCTTAAATAAGTTAGTTAACTGTAGGATTTCTCATACCAGTCTCATGAATGACTCGTAGTTAGTTTTTCCATTTCAAACTCGAGTGTCCATATTTTTACATGGGAAGCCAAATGATCAGTGATTGGATTTTTTTTGGATACATGCTGTATCATTGGGTACTCTTTTGGTTGAAGATGAGGACTTATCTTTTGTCATTGCTTTTGAACTCTTAAACACTATCTTATGTATGTTTATATTGGATTCCACTATAGATTTATTATCTATTTGATGAAACATGTTATGTACAAAGTAAGATCCTATAAATTTGTAACTCTGATGTTGATGATTATGATTATGCTATTATGATATAATGTAAATTATTCTCTAATTTTATGTATTATGTTATAATATATGATCTGCGGATGTGATTAATGTGTTATATTCCAAAGCATACCTTGCCACCATTGTGCGGGGTTTTGGTTCGTGTCAAACAATATATGGAAAAACCCTTTATCACTTAAGACCTTTGTAGTTGGTTTCCTAACACATTATTATTGAGTAGAGGATGTTTGGTACTAAATCATGTAATTATAAATTAATACTTTTATCATTTGCATATCCCAATCAAATAAATAACACATAATACGAAGGAAATTACACAACCAATTAATACATGAAAAGCAAACGAGAATCTCGCCATTTATTAACTTACCATAGGAGGACTCCTCATAACTATCTAGCTGACATTATTGAGTAATCGCCTAGCCTATTAATACTTCCCTTAGGTAGGTAGATCCTACTATGATATGAGACATCACTCAACTAACCAATCCTCAGATGGACTCCAATATAGTCACTTAATAACCATATGGATGCAGTATTGTGATTTGTGATATTCAATCACCATTTATGTTGAAAATGATGATGGGTGCTTTATAGCAGAGAAGATGGTGTGTGAACCAGAGTTTGGAGGAAGACTGTGCATTAGCTCAAAGGGGCAGTTTTATGATGACCTTCAGCTCAGACATCTGAATCATCTTGGTCAGATGTCTGAGCTGTAAGGGTTTTATAACCCGAGAGCTTGGACAGACGTTCGACCAATCCCGACCAGACGTCTTTGGCGACTTTCCTGTTATTGACCAGTTATTTAGGGAATACATTCCTAATATATTCTGAGGTGCCAATTGGATATTTTTCCTAGGCCTTATATTCTCCTATTAAAGCAATATCTAGGGTTGGATTAAAGATATGGAATTGAGACCAAGATAATTAAACCAAGGATTTGTCATTGTTCATCGTTGTTCTTCTGCTCCAACAAGAGTTGTAGTCATCTAGATATTCTTTCCCTTTCTCAATAAGGTTATTGATTTTTGTAGTTTGTTTACTTTTGGTTTTTGATCCATCCGGTGTAAATAAAATTTGTTTTTGTGAATCAATAAAGAGGGTGGTTGGTGGAATATCTTGTGTTTATGCGTGTAATTTCATATCTGTGTTATTTTCCCATAGAAATCATCTTTAAGTAATTGGGTGAATAAGATCCTGGTCGCTTCCACAAAGGCATGATTTTTAGGCTAGAGTTATTTTGGATTGGAAAAAATGGTTTTTGTTTGAAAAAGTTGATTTTTGTTCCCCAAAAAATCAATTTTTTGATGTCAAATATGATGGCATTACTGGAGATAACTATTTTTTATGGAAGAAATTGGGGAATTTGGAAGCTTAAGATAGAGGATGTGCTTTACCTCAATGATCTTTATGATCTGATTAATGGAGATGGGAAGAAGCCCTCGGATATGGATGAGAGAAAGTGGAAGAAAATGGATAAGAAGGCGATTACCTTGATTCGGCAGTACCTTGATGATTCAATATTCCTCTATGTGCCAGTTGTGAGTCCGCGAAGGATTTGTCGGACAAGTTGTTATCTTTGTATGAGTCGAGGAGTGCTACAAGTAAGGTTTTCTGGTTTGAAAGCTTGTTCAACTAAGATTGGATTAGGATAAGTCTGTTGCAGAACAACTAAATGAATTTCAAGATGTGATCAATCAATTGGCAAATCTGAAGTTCAATTTTGATAATGAGTTGCATGCTCTTTTGTTGATGAGTCTGCTTTCTAAAAGCTAGGAGACTATGGTTGTTTCATTGAGTAATTCCAATACTAATGGATCTATCTCTTTAGAATCAGTACAAAGCAGCCTTTTGAATGAGGAACTAAGGAGAAAATGGTCAGGTATGAAATTAGTTCAAGGTGAGGCTATGGTAGCAAGGGATTCGGGGAAAGAAGATGGAAGAAGAAAGGAGCTAATGGTAGAAGTGCTATCACTTATCGTTATTGTGGTAAGCAAGGTCACATACACAAAATTGTTATGCTTGTCAGAGGGATAAGAAAAATGTTACAGATGGTGATAGTAGTGATGAGGCACAGACATGTCTTGTTGTAGGTTCCATTAGTGATGCTTCGTTGATGTCCTGTTTAGCAAAGTTAATCCCTGGAAGATGTATCCAGGAGCCAGTTTTCACATTTGTAAGGATGTGAAGTGTTTTTCTTCTTATGATAAGAATATTGATATGATTAGAACAACTAATGGAGTAGAGTTACCGGTTTTTGGTATTGGATCTATCCAGTTTCATATGCATGATGGTTTATTGTATTGGATTTATCCAGTTCGAGGTATTGGATCTATCTGATTTCATATGCTAGTTCGCATAACCTCATTTCTCTCAGTCAGTTGGATCACCGTGATTTCACTTATGATATTCGAGCTGGAGTTTTAAGAGTGAAGAAGGGTGGTCGTGTTATGATGTGAGGTGTCTGGGAGGAGGGAAACCTTTATAGGTTGGTTGGTTCTGTGGTCGACCATGGAAGGTGAGTGACGGTTGAAGAACCTTGTCCGC
This sequence comes from Allium sativum, assembly GCA_030737875.1. Classification (NCBI taxonomy): domain Eukaryota; kingdom Viridiplantae; phylum Streptophyta; class Magnoliopsida; order Asparagales; family Amaryllidaceae; genus Allium; species Allium sativum. Next base: position 618,228,241 of record CM060924.1, on the reverse strand, counting down.
AACAAGGTGAAGAGGTTAATTTGGTCACTGCTGATGTTTTAGATAGGGGTATTCATGTTGATGGTGCTCGAAGTTCCGACAGAGATAGGGGAAGGAGTTGTGATCAAGCGGAAAACAAGTGTCGATTTGGAAAATCCACAAGGTGGAGATCCTTGTGGTACAAGCACTTTTAGACCATAGTGTTGCGTGGTGCATCTTAGGGGGAAGATGTGTCTTTTGCAGAAGGTAGGATGTGTTAGTAATGGCTTAATTGAGAGTCGGTGTCGTAGAAAGAGCTAGATGACTTGTTTGTTGGTTGTTGGAGGTTTGCTTGATGTTGTGATTTCATATCAAGATGGAGTGTTGTGATTTGTGATATTCAATTTCATGTGTATTGAAGATGATTATGAGTGCTTTGTAGCGGAGAAGATGGTGTGTGAACTAGAGTTTGGAGGGCGGCTGTACAACAACCCAAAGGGGCAGTTTTATGCTGAGCTTCAGCTCAGATGTCTGAGCCATCTTGGTCAGACGTTTGAGCTGTTAAATTTTTATAACCCGAGAGCTTGGAAAGACATCTAACCAATCCCGGACAGACGTCTGACCAATCCCGGTCAGACGTCTGTAGTGATTTTCCTGTTATTGATCGGTTATTTAGGGAATATATTCCTAATATATTCTTCGAGGATAGTTTGCCTAGACCTTCTATTCTCCTATGAAAGCAGCAAGGAGGGTTGGATTAAAGATATGGAATTGAGACCAAGATAATTAATCCAAAGGTTTTCATCGTTCTTCATTGTTCTCATTCTCCAATAAGAGTTGTAGCCATCTAGATATTCTTTCCCTTTCTCAATAAGGTTATTGATTTTTATAGTTTGTTTACTTTTAGTTTTTTATCCATTCAGTTTAAAAAAAAGTTTGTTTTTGTTAATTAATATAAAGGGTGGTTGGGTGGAATATCTTGTGTTTATCCATGTAATTTCATATCTATGTTATTTTTCCATAGAAATCATTTTTAAGTAATTGGGTGAATAAGATCCTGGTTACTTCTTCAAAGGCACAATTTTACAAACATGGGACCCTATAGAGATTCCTTACCTTACACCTTAAGTTGTTTAATACTTAGATCAGAAAAAGGAGAATTCCTATGAACACTTGGTATCTAGTGAGGTTTGTAAGCCAGTGGATTCTAGAGCTAGTGAAACGGAAGCTACTAAAAGCGTAAACAACTCATTGGGTCCTATGACTAGTACTCGTACTTCTTAGGATAAATCCTACAGAAAATGGCAAGCCTGACCACTACCGACACTTGTTAGGATAAATCCTAAGAAAATGGGTAATTCCTAATCACTTAATATCCCCTAAGGCAGACCCTACTACATAGTACCTTTGTCCTAAAGCAGGCTATCTGACACACAATGACCCATATGTTTATTCTTTCATCAGGGAAGAAGACCCTACAATCATTTAATACCTCATTGCTTGAAGTAAACCAACATGAACATTCCTCACATTGTTCCCACAATTGTCATGGGTTTATACGATTAATAATATTCACATCAATTATACATACATCCAACTATCGGACAATGCATACTTCTATCAACTGAACCAATTAACCTCGCACCATCAATCTACTAAGTCCAATCCCTTTTTTAAAGTTGAGTATTATCCCCAGATTTAGACCGATTATATGACAAGATTGATAGTTCTTCAATGACTTACTGGAATTAGTATAATTTTGGTAATTTATGCAAAATCCCCATTTAAAATTATTACGGTAACTACCATATGAAATTGATAATGATAAAAGTCATTTTCTAAGGCAATATACATTGCAATAAATGTCATTATGTCAGTTCCATTAATTTCTGCCGATTCCTATTAATTATGACTCTTTAAATACCTCCATATTTATTATAATATTAGTTGCCCATAATTTAAGTTACAACATTTAATTCTTATTTTCACCAATAGTAACCTTTTTGAATTCTTCAATTATTAAGATAATAAATACCCATAAACTCCAAGTTAATAATTATTAATTCTCCATTTATTGTAGGTAACAACTAATTAATACTATGATAAATGGAGAACATTACTTATTTACTTCAAATTACAACTAACCGTTGACCTCAATGCACTTGGTAATATTTAAATTTCAAAGCAAACCTAAACTTGAACCTAATAATAATGGTCTAAGAAGTAAGAACTAATATATATTTGTACTTCCCTTTTATTTCAGGGCTACGATAACATGGCCTAAGAAGTAAGAACTATTATATATTTGTGATTGGAGCTATTGTTTCAGCTTTAAATTGTTGCCCCGCCACACCTGATTTTGGCATTTAGGATAATGTTTCTACGTTATGCTTTACAAGTTACAAGTCTGATATTGCATAGACTCATGTGATTGAAAATAATTGCAACGCATCATAAGTTGAATTCTTGATGCATTGACCATGCCTTTATGGTAGTATTAGGCTCCTTAAAAATTTAGAGTTATCTAACAAGTTTTGTAATTCTTTTCCAGAGGGTATATGATTAAGATGACTATGCTTATTTTTTATATTGTAGAAAAATAAATAGCTGCAATCTAGCAGTATAGGTCCTACAAGAAAATTAATCTTTAGACACGTTGCTCTTAAGGGTAACTTATTCACTGCCTTTTTGTTGAATATGTGATTTGTTTTATGATAACAAACATATTTTATATTACAAATGTGTTTGAAATTGTACTGTTATATATTTTCACATCACACAGAAATAAAAATTATTTTTGACTGATAATACTTCTACATAGAATTAAAATATTCACACAAGTATTTATTATTCAAAATAAATTTTATTTCACAAACATATTAGTACATTATTTCAGAACTCTGATATATACAACAATTCTTTACATTCAGTATTTTACATATGTTCGTCACTACAATCTCTCTCTCACTCAATTACATTTATCTGTTTACTCTTACTTTATCTTCAATCTCTTCTGATCTTGCCCCATCATCTCGAAACTTATCACAGAAACAAACACACTATAGACTGGAACTAAACAAATAACACTCTGAAAAATATTAATTTATTTTAAGTTTTTAGTTGTCTCGGATTTTTTTGGTGTGTTTCTCATCATATTTCACGACTTGATCTGATTTATATATCCATCCATCTATGTCTAAACTGCTTGTGATATTCACTGTAAATATCACAAGGTAAACAGTATATTTCCAGCGCTCACACACTCTCTCTCTCTCACACACACACACACACATATATATATATATGCACTGCACGTGCACGATACATGTATACACATACATATGTATATATATACACATATATTTTGTGTAGGGACAAATATATCAAGTTGTGTTCAAGTGAAGTCTGATACACATGCATGGGTCAAGTATCCATGAATGACACAAGGGGAAACTTCAACAGTGAAGAGCAGGCATAGGAAAATACAATGGAACAATAAACTCAATCTCAGGTGCATGGTCGAGATAGCTAAACACAATGATCACAGACAGTCCAATCATTGCCATAATATATGTAAATATGTATATACATATATGATATATATGTATGTACATATACATACATGGCGCAACAACAAAATATATACCAAAGACAAGTTCAAAGGTCGAGTCAGCATGGAGCAAAGTAGAATAGTTGCGCAGTTGACGTGTGCATGGGACAGTTTAAGTGAACACATAGTCACAACAAAATGGTAGGTGCACATGTTAACAAACCAGTGACAAAACCAAATGCAGCGTCTTATCAGCATACACAAGCAAACATGCAAATGTATATAGCAAGCCAAATGGTCAAGCAATAATGAAAAATCAACATGGCAGTTGCAACATAACTCAGGTTCACAAAGTATATACATAAGCCAGGAAAAGGTTCAACAACTTTAAAGTGGTGTAAACAAGGGTGAGTGCAGTAGTAAAGCCATCCCAAAGTTGAACACGATCATTCTCATGTTCGAACAGGTTCAATTGGAAAGATGGGGGCATAACTGAAATAATGTCAAATACAAGCCAGTAAACAAAGAATATGATGCAACAAGATACCACAAAACAAGCACAAAAGCTTAAGTTTAACAATGGTGTGATGTATGCACAGAGTGTACATAGCAGTACAAAAATCTTAGGTCCAAGTGGATGTGCACAAGTATGAAGCATACTAGAAGTCTGTACACGGTGATAAGAACAGAGCAATTACAACAAATCATCATGGATATGAATATACACACACATTTGTATGTGTATATACATATGTAAGTGCATCTATTGACGTCTTTGAAATAATTATGTCTATATGCAAAATAATTGAAGTGGTGCAATGCACATTTACATGCAGCTTTTTCTTTGGACAAAAATAAAATTCGAATATTTCCAAATATTAGAAAATTTTCAGGAAATCATCAAGTCTTGTTTGTTTCCATATATTGTATATGTCACAATTAAAAAATTAAGCATGTGTCAAATTTGGTAACCAAGATTTTGGAAACAATCTCCACTAATTCATAGAAGACAAGTAATCGACCAGGTACAATGCAGATTTGTGAAATATTTCATCAGCTAACTGAAGAGCAAGTATGTTGGAAAACAATCAATTCGTCAGATTCTTTGAAGGCCAAAAACAAGACTAGATTCATAAAGTAATTCATGCATGATTTTGTTTCCATAAATTCGAGGAAACTATTTCAGGAAACAAATCAATTTATTTTCAAAAACATACCAGAAATGCTCAACACAGTTTCAAAGGGGCAGCAAATCAAATAAATGTTTTCCAATATTTCACGAATCTAAATCGGGCAAGCCAAATTTCGAAATCAGAGATCAGGCTTCCCAAGACCCTATAAAACCACCTAATTCCTTATCGACAAAGGATATCCAAATCAAATACAATTCAAGCACAAATATTCAACCAAGAAAAGTTTCAAAGAGCTTATATTTTTTTGGCCGAAAGATTGGTGATTTAGATCGCAAAGTTTCATATGCAATCAAGATCAAAGATCACCTGAAATCAATTCCGTTAATTCACGATGATTTGGAGGATTATCTGAAACCCTAACCGACATACTTGGAACAACAAATGAAATAAAAAGGACAGCCTATTTCAATGTGTTTTTAGGATTTTATTTTATTTTTATCTTGTTTATTTTTTTGTTTCGTTTTTGTACAACAAAAATAAGGTTTACTAGTTTTTTCCTGTAACAATTAGGGTTTACTAGCTACAGTTTGTGGCTAGTGGAAAATATGGTTTCGGGGACAGAAATCAGTCTAAGTTTTTGAGCGTAGGATTAGAACAGGGGAAGGGATTGGAAGTTTACAGGTGTTTGTCAGCGGGATCTGTTTTTAATACCTAGTAAAAAAAATTAGAGATGCAGCTGTAGGCAGGGTTTGCCGAAGCTAGGTAACTTCTATGTGTGATTTTTTTTCTTCAGTTTTTACAATTATTCTGAGAATGTTTAAATATCTAATAAACCCTATTCACCTCCTTAGGGTTAATCTAGATCCAACAAGTGGTATCAGAGCCAGTGTCTTATTAGCTCTAGAGTCGTGAGTTTAATGAATAATGCTTTTTCATAGGTTCAATCCATCGTTAGGCCTCCTATGTTCAATGGTAGTGATTATGCTTACAGGAAAGCTAGGATGAAAATTTATTTAGTATCCGTGGATTACAAAGTTTGGGATATTATTGAAATAGGATATAAAACTCCCACTATAATTATTAATGATGCTGAATTTCCTAAAGCGAAAGACAAGTGGGATGCTGATGATAAGAAGTAGTACTTTATTAATGCTAAAGCAATGAATGCTTTAATTTGTGCTCTTGACAAAACTGCATATAATAGAATTTCTCATTGTAATACAGCACATGAAATTTGGCATACTCTCGAGATCACCCATGAAGGAACGCCCCAAGTGAAAGAGTCTTGCCTTGCCTTATTCAACATTGAATACGAAAACTTCACTATACAAAAGGATGAGAGTATAAAGGACATGTATGGTCGTTTCTCAGTGATGGTTTACAACGCCAGAGGTCTTGGAAAAGTATATACTGAAGTAAAGCTTGTGAGGAAAATTCAATGAATTCTACCAATAAAATTTGAAGTAAAAGTCATAGCAATCCAAGAATCAAAGGATTTGAACAAGCTGAGCACGGAATAAATAATTGGAAATCCGAAGACTTATGAAATGGAGCTGAAGGCATGAGAAGACCGCAACAACTCAGAACTGAAGAAGAAGTCAATTGCCTTACCCAATGCTGTCAATAGTGATAACAAAGATCCCATCGAACAACTGGCTATGGCCGTCAAACAAATTGCGAAATGGAGCTAATTCAAACCTCGAAGGAACAAAACAAAAGTCAACAAACCGGGAAACTCTGACAATTCAGACGAGGAACCAATTTGCTACAATTGCAAAAAGCCCTTGCATATGAAACCAAAATGTCCACTACTTCAACACAAAAAAAGAAGAAGAAGAATGCCATTGCAACAACTTGGGATAATGAGGAAGGAGAAGAAGTCTCAGGCAGTAGCGAGGACGAAGTTAATCTATGTTTTATTATAAAATCAGACTTAGAAGATAGCGGAGCAAAATCTAGTGAGATATATAGCTACAATGACTTATTTTTGATGTGTCAAAATCTTTCTGAAATTATTGGAACACTTGAATCTAAAGTGGAGAAATTAAAAGCCAAAAATCTGAAACTTGTTCACAATAGTAATAGATTAGAATCCGAACTTGAAAAAGTTTCAAATACTCAAAATCTAGATTGTGAAAATTGTAACTATCTGAATCTTGAACTATCAACACTCAAGTCCAAGATTGAAAAGGAAAATTTGTGTTTGAAAGAGAATGGTGACATAAAAGGGAAAATTTCATAAACTGATGCACCTCACTTGTGACTAAAAATACAACACTAAAAACCAAAGTCCAGGACCTTGAAATTATCTTGAATAAGTTTCCAATTGGTCAAACATCATTTAAAAAGCTGTTAGGAAACCAACTGTTTGCTAGCAATAGAAAGGGACTAGGTTTTGAAAAAATATAGAATGTTAATGCAAATGGTAGATGCATCTTTCCAAAGTGTGGGAAATGTGGGGTAATTGGGCATAGTTCTAAAAATTGTAAGAGTAGGAAGAAAGCTAGAAAATTCACTCGAGTTTGGATTCCTAAACACTTGGCTCACAATTATCATCACTACTATAATATGAATAAAAACAAATCTTGGTTTGAAAAGGATCTTTTTTCACAATGCTTCAGTCACTAACACTCTTGGACCTAAGAGCTTCTTTGGGTCATCCTCTTCTCTTTTTGTGTAGGTATGTTCGCGGGCAAAGGAGAAACATAAATGGTATTTGGATTCGGGTTTCTCTAGACATATTATAGGAGACAAGAGACTGTTCCTTAGCCTAGGAAAATATAAAGGTGGAAATGTGACATTAGGCGACAATAGCAAATGTAAAATCATTGGTAAAAGGTAAAGTAGGTAACAGTACTTTTGCTTTAGTTGATGTTTTATGTGTTGACAATTTACATCACAATCTCATCTCTATAAGTCAACTATGTGATAAAGGAATGAATGTGGTCTTTGCTGGTGAGATTTGCTAAACCATTGAAACATCCACTAGCAACATTGTTTTCATAGGGAAAAGAAAGGAAAATGTATACACACTCTCTTTTGATTAGTTATCTCTCTCTAGATGTTTGGTAGCTACAGATGAAGAGGCAACTCTATGACATAGGAGTCTAACACATGCTAGTATGAGCTTTCTGGAAAAGTTGGAATCAAAAGAGCTTGTCAAGGGCCTACCACATTAGAATTTTAAAAGTTCTAAAGTGTGTAAAGCTTTTTCCTTAGGAAAACTTAGTCGTTCATCTTTCCGCTCTAAAAATGTTGTTAGCACCTCTCGGGTTCTTGAGTTAATTCATATGGATTTGTTTGGACCAAATAATATTTCTAGCTTAAATGGAAAACATTATTGTTATGTTTTGGTTGATGATCACATGGGTTTATTTTCTAGCCAAAAAGTTTGAAACATTTGACTATTTTTCAAAATTAGTTTAAAATGACAAAGGTATTTCAATTAAGATTTTGAGAAGTGATCATGGAGGTGAATTAGAAAATTTAGACTCTGAATTTTTTTGTGATGAAAATGGTTTTAAACATGAATTTTCCACTCCACGAACACCACAACAAAATGGGGTGGTCGAAAGGAAAAGCCGTACACTACAAGAACTGGCTTGATCCTTGTTGAGTGAGTATAAATTGCCTCAAACTTTCCGGGATGAGACAGTTAATACTGCTTGCTATGTAATGAATTGAGTTACGATTAGACCAATACTAAATAAAACGTCATATGAGTTATGGTCTGATAAAAAGCCTAACATCTCATATTTCATAGTTTTCGGATGTTCGTGTTATATTCTTAATACATGAGATCACCTTGGAAAATTTGAATCAAAAGTTGATAACGGAATTTTCATGGGTTATTCTTCAAGGAGCAAAGCATACGGAATCTTCAATAAGCGGTCAAGAACAATTATCAAAACCATTAATGTGAAATTTGATGAATTGGGGTGGAAAAGAAAAAGATGAAGGTGTTGTTCTAGAAGGTGATAAGGAAAGCAATGAAGTTGAAGCTAGTAGTGCAGAGGTCATAGAAGCAATAGTTGAAGCTGAGAAGTTGAAGTTCAAGCCCAACCATCCTCCAAATTTGGTAATTGGAATAGTTGGTGTTCTCACTCGTTCCTGTCTCAATAGGAATGTTTATGCTTTTTGTAATCATAATGCTTTTATTTCTAAAATTGAATCATGTTCTTATGATGTTGCTCCTAATGATGAATGTTTGTTTTTAGCTATGCAAGATGAACTCAACCAGTTTGAGAGGAATATAATCTGGAAACTGGTTCCTAGACTAAGTGACTATCCAACTGTTGGAACGAAATGGGTGTTCAAAAATAAACTTGAAGAATATGGAAATGTAATTAGAAAAAAGCTAGGTTGGTCGCAAAAGGATACAGTCACTAATGATCACTGATGATCTTGTTATATTTTGTAATCCTGACCTTGGCGCTATCACCACTATTTTTGGTGCTCTTGATAGATTCTACAAGATGGAAGGTCTGAAGATTAACATCGACTAATCTAATATGAAAACATCTGATATTTCTGCTACCCAGATTAATGATATTCATCAAATAACTGGTTTAGAGCATAACAACAATACAATAACATACCTCGACCTTCCTTTAACTACTGTGAATATAACCACTTCCTAATGTATCCTCTATAAAATTGTATTACTGCAGGGTTAAACTTTTGGGCGAGTAGACAGATTGACTTTGATTAAGTCAGCTGTATTTTCAATGCAAGTCGACTAGTCATGTACCTTTATTCTTTCCCCTAAGCTAATCAAACTTATTCGAATGGCTCTTATGAGATGTCTATGGAAAGGTAATAATGGTGGTTGATATTTAGCTCCTATTTCCTTTAAAAATGTTGAAAAGCCTGTAAGTAAAGGATGGCTTGGAATTGTCAACATGTCGCTATGGAATAAAGCTTCCTTTCTCAAATATATTGATAATTTCCTTAACGGTGTGGATAGCATTTGGGTTGAATGGTCCGAAAGACATGTTGTAAAGGGAAACGACTTCTAGATAATGCAACAACCGCAAAATATTAGCTAGACATGGTGGTGTATATTTAGATTTAGATCCGATATTTTGCCGACATTCAGGTACAAAATCAAACCCTTCTCCAAAGTTAAATTATGGAATGATACATGGTTGAGTATTGGCTTATTTCTCAAAAGTTTTCTCGCTAACTTAGAAATTGAATTGTCCAGTATCAGCAGAAATGCAAAAGTGATCGATTATGTTAACAATGGCATCATACGTATACCTGAATGCATGTGCCTTCCATTAACCAATGTTGGAGGAGAGCAAGACAAGTCAAAACATTCGGAAGTGATGATGCTGCTACTACATGGGGTAAGGGGAAAACGCCATTCAGTATAAAAGGAGTACACAATCTGATGCTAGCTTTGATACTTTGGGTACTGACAAATGACACAGGAAAACTTGGGTTTGAGATAATAGTGCGATAGAGAATCTGATGTTATGGAAGATAATAAACAAAGCAATATATACTAAAGACCTATTGATCAGAAGAGGAATGAATGTGCAGCCATTATGTGTTATTTGCAGCACCCAGAATGAAACGGTTGATCATATGTACTTTGAGTGCGACTATACCTATCAGTTTTGGCTTGAATCGATGAATGACATTTGATGGCATGATGCAGTTCAAAATTGTAATCAGGAATGGACAATGATTAGTGCTCAGATAAGCAGGAAGAGGTCTAAGGGAAGACTAATATGTTATGTTTTAAAGAAATACATATATGCAATGTGGAGAGAAATAAATGTGAGAGTTTTTACTCCGTTGAATATGAAGTCAGCGCAACAACTAAGGAAGAGTATTAACTGGAAATAAGAAATGGCTTACGGCAGTTGAATTTCACATTCGACCCTGGTATACTGCGTCTGCTATCTTCTTAAATTCTTGTAATTATGTGTTTTGTCTTCTAGTGATTGTTGTAACGTGTTTCTACGTTCTCTTGTGTGTGTTGTATTTTCTTTTATTTTCTCTAGTGCGATAATAAAGTGGTAGGGGTCCACTCAACCCCGTCGGCCTTGCCAAAAAAAGGATACAATCAAATTGAAGGCATTGATTTTAATGAAACATTTTCCCCAGTTGCTAGGTTAGAAGCAATTATAATTTTGCTAAATTTTGCATGTTTTCAAGGTTTTAAGCTTAAGCAAATGAATGCTAAGTGTGCCTTTTGAATGGAGAACTGAAAGAAGAAGTTTTGGTTGAACAACCCCCAGGTTTTGAGAGTCATGAATTTCCAAATCATGTGTACAAACTGGAAAAAGCATTACACGGACTTAAGAAAGCTCCTCGAGCTTGGTATGTCTGTCACTGTACATATCTTTTGGAAAATGGTTTTAAAAAGTGATGTGCTAACACTACTTTTTTCTATTGCATGATGGTAATGATTTCTTGATTGTTTATATTTATTATGACGATATCGTTTATGGTGCTACAAATGATATTTTGTGTGAGAAATTTGAAAAAGTTACGCAGGAAAAATTAGAGATGAGCTTGGTTATAGAACTGAAGTACTTTCTTGGGTTTCAAATCAAACAAAGAAGTAAAGGGATTTTCATTTCTCAAACGAAGCATGTGATGGAATTGCTGAAGAAATTTGGAGTTAAAGATGAAAAACCAATGAGAACACCAATGAGTCTAACAACTAAGCTTGACAAAGATGAAAAAGGTGTTGTTGTTGATCAGAAAAATATCACGGTATAATTGGTTCATGCGTTTATATTTCTGGTTCTAGACCCGATTATGTTTTTTGTTTGTATGTGTGATCGTTTTCAGTTTAATCCCAAAGAATCTCATTTAAAAGCCACAAAACGAATCTTGAGATATTTGTTGCATAGACAAAAACTTGGCTTGTGGTATCCCTCTTGTGAAAATTTTGATTTAGTTGGTTTTTCTGATGTTGATTATACTTGCTCAAGTCATAAACAAAATTGTGCTGCTGTCCACCACTGAAGCTGAATATATTGCCTTAGGAAGTTGTTGTGCACAGATTTTGTGGATGATGCAAACTCTCTTTGGTTTTGGGTTAATTTATAAACAAGTTCCTTTGAAATGTGACAGTAAGAGTGCAATAGATCTGTCAAACACTACCACAAAAAATACTTTTCGCAATAGGCAGTATCTATTATAGTAGAACTTTTGCAACAGACCCACGCCTATTGGTATAGCCGGAGTTGTAAAAAGTCGGTCTCTTATCACAACAATTTTTGCTTGTTGCAATAAGAAGTTGCGTTATACTTTTTTGCAACTGACCTTTGTTGTTGCAGCTAATCATTTTGCAACAACAAAATAACAGTTGCAAAATTCCAAAAAAAAACCATTTGATTATATCGATGCTTTTCATTAATTCAAAATTTAATAACTCTTACATGTACTATGCATCAATTCAAACATAAAACTTTCAAATACATTGTTAAGCAATCAAAAAAATTCAAATAACAATATAATATCTATAAACTAAAGAATCAAGAAATCCATTGATAAAGCAGATACATATACATCAATAATGTCTCTCTTCAAAACAACACTTCTTTTAACACAAAAGGCGAATCCAATTCAACACTAACCTAGACGCCATAATAAAGACAACATCCATTCATTTGATATATCACTCATTTTTCACTGACTCAACAAACCTTATTACCTTTTCCAGCTTGAACCATTAGTCATTCATCTGATCAACACAACCATCAAACTTATTATCTTTTCTAGCTCAAACCATCTGCGAGGCTGAGAAATTATCATGAATGTCCGCAGATGCATCGTCTCATTTTCCGCTTGTTCTACAAGTGCCGGATCCATCCCCCGCTGTACTTAAAACGTGGTAGTGATTTGCAGTGAAGAAGCATTCTTCTGCCATTCTGAGCACTGCTGCTACTATTTCCCGCATCATTGCTGTGCAACCATACATTCTGTGTATTTTACCAAAAACAGAATAAAATTGTATGTGCTGAAAATGGATACTAGTATAAAATCACAGGATAACATCATTGTTAGTTACTTCATTGCAACAGTTTCTAACCTGAAAGAACAAATCGGTTGGACATGTTATATTAGTTTGGACATACGGGTATAATAACTTAAAACAAACTATCAAAATACAAACATGTTATATTAGTTTGGACATTACCTTTGTATTTAATATATCACACAAACTATCAAAATACATACATGACATTTACATTTCTTCAGATGATCATAATGTATAACCAATGTCTAAACAAAGATTAGCAAGCAGAAGTTCATTTTGCAAAGGTACTGGTAGTAAGGAAAGGAGAAAAGTTCACATATGCACGAGACGTTATATTTTGTGAAGACACCAAGGAAGAAGAAAATTTATCACATATACATGAAACATTATTTACTAAAATGTTTGAACAACAAGACTTACCTGAACTAAAAATGGGTTGAAAAGAACATCAGACACCTTAAACCTATCATCACCGATTTCGATTGTCATGCATCAAAGAACTAGGGTTTAACAAAATACTTCCAAGTAGTTCTATCTAAAATCATAATGGATAATGGAACTTGCACTTCATATATTAAGTCAAGAATTTGAAGATACTAAACTTCTATTAGGAAGCTAACATGTATAACAAACTTACTAGCCATCAAGGAATTCGTACGAGTCATTGGTATACTTGCATACGACTTTTTTGAAACAAAAAAGAATCACAACATAAGTGTATGTAAATGTGTAAATACTAAATGCATATTTTATCAAATAAAGCAGCAAATTAACTATTTGATTCATTCAATTTCTAACAAGTTCTAGGCATCAAGATGCCAAACATGGGTACTAATTGTGTTATCAACAAAAATAGCATTGATTACCAATAACACTAAATTTCACTTTTTCACTAGAAAGGACAAACAGTAGTGCTCAAAAGCGCCTAGTTTATTGATATCCGCATGTATATATGGTTGATATATTTGACGTAGAACAAAATTACGCTGGTTTAACTTCAACTTAAAACTAATTTCAACAGTCTAATGCAACAAATAACTTCTCTTCTTCTTAACAGCGCATGTTATCAAAGGGTTTGATATGATGGTTACATGATGCATTCTCTTCCATTCGTTCTCAAATCTCTGTTATTTTACATGTTAACATTTTTCCATTTGTTGATTTCTATTTACGTTTCCAGGTTAGCACATTCATTATATTTGTGAGTACGCACAAATCTAAAGATACATGATTTTTTCTGTATTTTTGAAGAGCGATGATTTATTTATTGGTTTGCCTATAGAAAATTAACCTAGAACTAATAAATTCATCAAATTAACCCATAACTAACAACTTCATCAACAAAAAATTAACCTATAACTAATAACATATCCGAAGGCAGATCCTTTGTGATATGCGATGCAGAAGAAAGGCATTTCCAAATCACATAGATCAAGAATCTAATATCCCCAAATTTTAAAAACGTAAAAGCATTGAGGAATTTTGCAATTTTCATTTGGCACCATAGATTGGAGGTTCGTGTTCCGTGCTACAACCATAAACAAGCCCAAGAGACGAAATACGCAAATTTGAGGGCTTAACATAACGGATCTGGAATTCGCCAAATAGAAAATCCATAAGTTATGGAGACTAACCTCGAAAATCGCAAATGAAAAGACAGATCTGTGTAGACAAGAGTTCAATCTCCAAATTAACAAGAATGACACTATTGTTCAGGATTTAGAATCAATGGGGAGCTCGCAGGCTGGAAAGTCGAGAGGAGGAAGTGAGAGGGCGGAGGAGGATTAGGCGACGGGTTAGGTTAGTTAAGAGGGAGACGCTTGTATATATTTGGAGACAGCTCAGATCTAGGTTTAACGAAAAATCGTTTAGGGACGAGGAAGAGAACAGAAGGTTAATAGTGAAATTTTGGCGGATGGAGCCAAAATTTAAAAAGGGAGCCAAATTTTTAGCGAATGGAGCGGAATTTTGGCGTACAGAACCAAAAAAAGTCAAATAAGTGTATTAAATTTAATTTTTCGAACATACATAAAAGCAACACCTTTTAGAAAATGACTAAATATTAATAATTAAAGTTAATAATACAATATTATTATTTAATATATTTATTACAGTTTCTTTTAATATTCTTTGAATACTTAGTAGCAATATCACTTAATACTAAAACAACTATGGATTCAAATTTACAACTTTTAGAAAATGTTTCATAATGGAGCCAAAATTTTCATTACTCAGAACTAAATAACTCGTATTCGCCGAAGAAAATAATTACAAAAATATTATATTTAAAGAGAATTAACTTTAAACTTGATTTTTCTTATACTTTTGGGAAAACTACAAAATTTTATTTTTAAAATTTACAAGTGCTATAATTTTATAATATTTTGGAACTTACTTCAGAAGATTTTATAACTTCGGATTTTTATTTCTGAATTTCGTGAAAATTTTAAATTTTGTTTTTAAATTATACAAAATATTAAATATTAGATATAACTTTAAATTAATTTATTAAATATTAAAAGCATGAAAAAGTTACTTTTTAATTATTAAGGATTTCTTATATAAAAATTAATTATTAAATAGTAAATATTAAACAATTTTTTTGGATACTATTAACAAATTTTAGTTATTAATTATTTAATATTAACTTTGTTCATTAATTATTGATTGTAATTAGCAAATGTTAACTTTAATTTACCAATTATCAATAATTTCTGTAATAAATTGTTAATTGTAATTTACTAATTATTAAAAATGAACTATCATATTTGTTATTGTATTTTTTATTTCTTACTAAACAGTGACATTATTCATCTATAATTTTACACTATATATATATATATATATAGAATTTAACATTTTATAATAATTATAATTTATATCAATTTAATATTTAATTACTAATAGTTAATTATTTGGTAATTATTATGAATTTTTTATTAATTATTAATTATTTAATTATTAATAATTTAATAATATGAATATTTTATTAATTATTTAGTTGGTAATTAAATTTATTAATTCTTAGATGTAATTAATAATTAGTAAATATAATTTACTCACTATTAATAACTAACCATGATAAATTATTAAAGTATTAATTCATGTTAATTAATTATTATTACTTAATACTTATTATAATATAACAAAATATTACTTATTACTTTGTACCTTTGTATTTAATATTAATTATGTTTAGCAAAGGTGGGAGAAAAAATAATTTTTAAAAGTATGTTTCTTGCAAGTGGATTTATCACCTGTAAAATGATGTAGTTATTGCAAGTGGAGAAAACAGTTGCTGTATTTTTCTACAACAAGTTTGGAAGTGCAGTTGCAAAAAATATGTCTATTGCAACTGTTACGAAAGTGCAGTTGCTAAAAGTTTATTTTTGCAACTGGAAGGGAAGCACAATTGGTAAAAGTATGTTTTTCGCAACTGAAAAAAAGGCTTGTTGTTAAATCTTATCTATTGCAACTGCTACGAAAGGTCTGTTGCTAAATACCATTTACTATAATTTTCATTAGTGGTCTATTGCAAATATCTAGTTGCAACATGGTAATTTTCTTATAGTGAAATAATCATGTCTGTCATTTACGCACAAAACATATCGATGTGGGACACCATTTCATTAGAGATCATATTGCTAGTGAGGACATTTGTATTGAATTTATTCCAGCTGAATCTCAACTTAGTGATATTTTTACAAAACCCCTTCTTGAAGATAGATTTTCCAGATTACAATCGGATTTGGGGATTATAGAAATTGATTAATCTCTCTGCATTATTGGTTAATTTTTTTGTTGGGTATTTTGTTATAAATTTCATTTTATAGTAAATCTAATTATTCTTTGAAATCATTGAGAAAAGAACAATTTCTTTTGGGCATTTGTTATAAAATTGTGACTATATTATATATCAGATTATGAGATAGTTGAAAGATTCACAATAATCCTGATTTGATTGAATATATTTCATAATATGAGTAATTATGGAATTTATTTCACATCCATCTCTATCTCTATCATTCTTCTATCATCCATTATAGTTTTATACATTAAGGGATTGTGTATAATTAAAGTATTCACACAAGTATTTATTATTCAAAAATAAAATTTATTTCACAAACAGGATAGTACATCTTTTCAGAACTCTCATATATACAGTTAAATCTTTACATTCAGTATTTTACATATGCTCCTCACTACAATATCTCTCTCACTCAGTTACATTTATCTGTTCACTCTTACTATATCTTCATTCTCTTCTGATCTTGCACCATCATCTTGAAACCTGTCACAACAACAAACACATAGTAGACTGGAA
The DNA here is from genome assembly GCA_030737875.1 of Allium sativum. Classification (NCBI taxonomy): domain Eukaryota; kingdom Viridiplantae; phylum Streptophyta; class Magnoliopsida; order Asparagales; family Amaryllidaceae; genus Allium; species Allium sativum. The sequence continues at coordinate 618,211,271 of CM060924.1, read as the reverse complement.
CTAAACAAATATAAATTTATTTTAAATTTTTTATTTTCCTTTGATTTATCTGGTGTGTTTCTCATCATATTTCATGACTTGATTCCATCCATTTGTGTCTAAACTGCTTGTGATATTCACAGTGATTCACTGCAAATACCACAAGGTAGACAATATATTTCTAGCGCTCACATATACATATATACTGCATGTGCATGATACATGTATACACATACATATGTATGTATGTACACATATATTTTGTGCAGGGACAAATATATCAATTTGTGTTCAGGTGAAGCCCGACACACATGCATAGTGCATGGTTCAAGTATCCATGAACGACACAAGGGGAAACTTCAATAGTGAAGAGCATGCATAGGCCAATACAATGGACTAGCAAACTCAATCTTAGGTGCATGGTCGATATAGCTAAATACAATGATCATAAACAGTCCAATCAGTGCCATTATATATGTAAATATAAATATACATATATAATATATATGTATGTACATATACATACATGGCATGCCAACAAAATACGGACAAAAGATATAGTTCAAAGGTCGAGTCAGCGTGGTTCAAAGTAGAATGGTTGTGCAAATATCGTGTGCATGGGATAGTTTAAATGAACACACGTCACAGCAAAATGGCAGGTGCACATGTCAACAAACCAGTGACAAAACCAAATGCATCATCATATCAGTATACACAAGCAAACATGCAAATGTACATAGCAATCCAAATGGTCAAGCAATAAAAAAACAACATGGTAGGTGCAACACATCTCAGATTCATGGGGTATATACACAAGCCAGGAAAAGGTTCGACAGTTTTAAAGTTGTGTAAACAAGGGTGAGTGCAGTAGTAAAGCCATCACAAAGTTCAACACAGTTATGCTCATGTTCGAACTGGTTCAAATGAAAAGATAGGGCATAACTGAAAGAATGTCAAATACAAGCCAGTGAACAAAGAATACGATGCAACAAGATACCACAAAACAAGCACAAAAGCTCAGGTATAAGTGGATGTGCACATAGTAGTACAAGAATCTCAGGTATAAGTGGATGTGCAGAAGTATGAAGCATGTTAGAAGTCTGTACACGGTGATAAGAAGAAAGCAATTACAACAAATCATCATGGATATGAATATGCACACATAATTGTATGGGTATATACATATGTTAGTGCATCTGTTGACGCCTCTGAATATACACACATATAAGTAATCAAAGCAAAATTCAAATCCAATCAGAAACAGAAGAGAGAGAGAGTCCTAATCAATCTTGAGCATTCCCACACCTAGAACCTGTAGGGAAAAAGAAAGAGAGAGAAAAGGAAACAAAACGGGCTAGACATAAAATCTGGCGGGTCCAGTGACTTTAGCATATAAATAAGTAAAAGCATTATGACAGGCGAATAAACTGGATGAGAGAAAGCAGTATCATATAACAGGTATGAACAGGCTGGATAGAATAAGCAAGATAAACAGAGTAGATTATGCTTCTCAAATACTTTTCTCTGCACCGAAGATAGTATACCACATTAAGTGTTTTCCAGTTACTTAACAAGAACATAATGATCCTAACAGAACATATATGGTAGATTTATGCGTACTTCTAGTAACATGTTTTACCCCAAATAGAAATAACAGGTACCTAAACAAAAATAATAGATGTTACCCCGAACAGAAATAACAGGTACCTAAACAGGACTAGATGTACCCTAATTACTACCCCAGCGACCGACTCCTACCACGTAAGTACCCTGTGTCGACCCCATAGTAGGGTGCATTACTTTCTAAAGTGGAAAACACCATAAGGACACAGACCTATTTACAGGTGTTACATCGGCTTATTTTCCCAAGCAAGCCGTACCCGTGCACTCACATGACTCCGTTGGAACTTGCCATCAGAACACCTCTCCCCAAATAAACCTCTTATAATCAGTTCAGTAAGCGTTCCCTGACCCCTACATAGCACGGGGTCCCACCTTTAATACCGGAATGGGTTACTGATTGTTATGGGTCCCACATAATAGATGACACAAGCCACCCCTTAGAATTGTATCCCCAATTAACTAGGATTTTTGACAGGTTATGCCTAATATATTAACAAGCCCTCATAACCCCAACAAATAAAATAGGTTAAGCTTAACGGGTTTGTATAACCCCCTCCACCCTCGATTTAACAAATTTAATTAACCCTATCGATTCAACATGTTTACTTAACCCCGTCCACAGATTAAATCAACCATAGATTAACAAGTTTGTATATAACCCCAACAGATTAGACATGCTAAGTATTACAGTTATGTGTAACCCCAACATGTTTCACCGGTTACTTACAGTTTCATTTACGTGTTCCTCTTAATCTTTAAATTTACGCCTGTAGATTTATATGCCCCAAACCACAAATCATAATTCACAGTCTAAGATATGCCCTCAAATCCCAGTCATGATTCATAGTACAAATTATGCCCCAAAATTACCAATCCCAAGCATTCCCAATTTAACCCAATTTTGTTCATACGCATATTCCAGCGATATCAGCCTAGGCTCGAAGGTAGCCTAAGCTATATAAAAATAAAAAGGGAACAAGAAAGGAAGAAGAACGAAAATAGGCATAATTACAGAATAGGCATATGACAACAGAAATAGGCATATAAGAATTAGGCATATATGAATTGAGCAGCAAATCAATAGAGAATAATAACAAAACTATTAGGTATGAATCAGATTCTTAACACGTATAGGTTTAGATCCATATTTTTAAACATGTTAGGATTACTTGTTAAATGTTTATATCTAAAAGTGACATGAAATCAAAGAGACTGGATCTAAATAACAGAGAATAACAAGAAGATGTTGTAGAAGAAATTCTTGAATACAAATAGGCTGTTGTTGAAGAGAATAGGCTAATTCAATCCAAGCTGGGGTAGCATCTCATTGTATCCATTGTTTTTGATACGTAAAATCAATTGAAATGTTGTCCTATATATAGCCTACCGCCAACGAACCTAGCCCAGAAAATTTTCCAGAACCAGTAGTAAGAACCGCGCCAGATCCCGGTTGAGTCGACCCACCCCGACCTGGGTCGACCCCCAATGGGTCGATCCCCTTATTTCTCCCACTTCGTTGTTTGATTAAATTTGAAAAAATATGACTTGGTTTGTACATATATAATTCTCTTATACGTATACAAACTTTTAAGCTTAATAACTTACACAAAAGATGTCCGTTTTACGCAAACTCGGTGTCTATCTTAAGCAGAATTATGAGGCGAACGCAATTGTATGGCCTTTTTTTTACTTAATTCCCAATATTTAAGTTTTCCTTAGTTTATTGTTGTTGTGTCCTTTAAAATTACGGGGTGTTACATTCTCCCTTATTTAAAGGATTTCGTCCCCGAAATCTCTAAGTTAAGAAGAATGTTTATCCTAACATCCATTAACCGTCTACTCATCCATCAATCACGGGCATCCATTGTCCTTAAAAGAATTCTAATGCTTGTATGAACATATGCAGAGGGGTTTGTACATGTCCCTATGCTAATGCGAAAAATCAGGCGGTCTACTGATTCAGTTGACCTCCTTAGTGCAATGTGTGTTAGTGCCATGAATCCAATATGTATGCAAATAGTCCTAGCATATCATGTAAACTCTATATGTGTGCACAATAATCCATCCAAATGCATGTCCATATGATGATACAATCATTTTCATCCATAAATGTTCAAAATGCGCACACATCCATATGCAATATGTTAGTTATTGAGTCAATCAAGTGCCTAGTGTGTGTATATATGCATCTACGAGAAACCACCAGCAAACACTTGCATCCATTAAACATAACGTGTTTCAAAAACATGTTTACATCCATTGGTTTTCCTACCTAAAGGTCGAAGATTTGATATATAGGATATACTCAAATGACAGAAGCAAGTACAAATAAAAGGTTGGAGAAAGAAATTAAGAACATACCCTTGAAAAGAAAAGGGTACGTAGCGCGAATCTTGACTTCAGTCTCCCAAATCGCATCTTCGCGGTTTTCTCCCCATTGAACTTTCATCAATCTGACTTCTCGGTTGCGAAGCTTCTTAACCTCTGATCCAAGTATACGAGTAGGAACTCGTCTAATTGTCGCCTCTCGTTCTACTTCTACTTCCTCAAGCATGCTCGGCTCAACTACCTCCACTGTATTGTGAAGACACTTTCACAAATGAGAAACGTGGAAAACATCATGAATACCCGCCAATCTCTCTAGTAGCTTTAATCCATAGGCCATTTGACCTATTATTTCCACTATGGGAAATGGTCCTACAAGCCTTGGAGCCAATTTCCTTACTGATCCAAAGCGAACCACATTCCTCTAAGATGAAACTTTGATGAAAACCATGTCTCCCACCTCAAACTCAATATCAGTCCTTATCCTATATGTGTAGGACTTCCGCCTATCCTGAGCTGTCTTCATGCGTCTGCGGATAAGATCAAGCTTTTTTGAAGTTCCTCTAATCATCTCAGGTCCAAGTAGAAGCCTATTTGTAGACTCCCACCAACAAGTCGGTGATCTACAAGGTCGTCCATACAATGCCTCGAAGGGTGTCATGCCTATACTAGCCTGATAACTGTTGGTGTAGAAGAATTCAACCAACGGAAGATGCTCTTCCCAAGTCCCTCCAAAGTCTAGGATACACAACCTTAAAAGATCCTCAAGAAATTTATTCACCCTCTCAGTCTGCCCATCGGTCTGAGGGTGATACGCGATGCTCAAACATAACTGTGTACCTAATGCCTCTTGCAGGCCCTTCCAGAACTCACTACTGAAGATGGGGTCACGATCGCTCATGATGCTAGAAGGTACTCCATGTAGACGGACTATCTCATGAAGATAAACTGATGCCAACAATGTTGTCGTTCTCTTACTGTGACGACCCGCCACACACCAGCTGACATTTTGTTCGAAATGCGATGTGCCAATGCCCGACTAGCACAGGGTGGTCATCGAAAGAAAAGATTTAAGACTATGAATCACCAAAAAACCTGTAGTATATCTCACAGCGCATGGAATAAAATTTAATAACAACATAACTTGACATAAAACAGGCGAGACAATGCATAAGCTGAAAACTAAATCATCACAGCAGCGGAATCCAAAATACAGCTTATGATTCAATCCATTATTATTACAACTTCAAAATACTGTCTCTAAAGAAAAATAGAAAAGGTACACTACTAATTCCCAAAGCAGCGATCAGCAATAACACAGGGAGAATATATGTAAATAGTAAGTGGAAGCCGCATGCTCGTCTCCGGACAGCTACTCGTGCATACCACCTAACCTGTCTCTAGTCTGCTCGTTTAGGAGCACCCAGAGTAATAAGAAGAGAAATAAAACTCTGGGTCAGACAAAAGTATGGTATGAGCGATAGCAGCAAAATAAAACAATAACAGGTATAAATAACCATACCTGAACCTGGACCTGCAACCAAAGAGTTAGCACAACAAGATGTACAGTACTTTAAGGTAACACTAACATAAAGTGTAAAATGGGGATGTGCATGTCATGGTGATAGAAAATATCAAACATAGCTATCAACCTCACATCTCTCACTCAGTGCATAAAGTATACTATATCCACCACTTTGATCACCAAACCCTTTGCTACGACCTTTTAGCCCTTGGGGTCTTAGTGACCCCATTGCGCTGGTCCATAGCCACTAAGCCCTTGCTATGTCCACTTTGCCCCCATAGAGTCATGATGACTCCACTGCATTGGCTCATAGCCATGCTACGATCACTTGCCCTTAGGAGTCTTAACGATCCCATTGTGATGATCCATAGCCACTAATCTGTCTCTCAGTGGTGAACTAAAATTATAGATATCGATAACCCCTTTCCATGTCCCACAGCAAAGCCCAACTATTGAAGTTAACTCGTTGGTTCCCATCTGGATCCTAAGTTATAACGTCCCACTTGGACTTCCTTTGCATCTCGGTCTTGGGTTGAATTGGAGTTGGTCTTCAGAAGAGTCATCATTTAGTAGTAATGGAAGCTCAATTCGGTTTGGTTCGATCTGCTTTAGTCGGTTCGGTTCGAGTACATCGTCCCCGGGCTTCTCGTTCGGTTCGATGGTCCACTTCAAGTCGGTTCGGTCGTCTCCATCCGGTTCGGTTCAGATGGTGCTCCAGCCTTGGTTTGGTTTAGTGCTCCTTTATCTCTAGATCCTGGTTCGATCCCGCTACCTGGCTCTAATCTGATTTGATCCCTACGCCAAGCTCCGGTCCGATCCCAGTTCCAATTCAACGCAGGTGGCCTTCCTTTTTGCCATGCACAAATCTTGCCACTACTCTGGTTCGGTTTGGATATGTCCGATCCGATCCCCCATCTCGATCCGATCCGAAATCCTGGCACTTTTTCAGCAAGCCTGTTTTGTCCATTCTCGCCACACGACGGCGTTCTCAACCATTCTAACCTTACTAAACAATCATAAAGCATTCCAAACAGTAGTAATAGCATATATAAACAATCAAGAACATCAAGCATATATGTTACTTAGGATCAAACATACCCTAAAACCATGAATTTCCCCCTAATCCCATTAACTATGTTTTAATTATACAATTAACAAACTTAATCCAAAATGACCCAAATTTTTATCAGAGCCATAAAATAATATTTCAGAATTTTTTACATATTTTTCTGAGTTATAATTTCGCTAATTATCACTAGTCACCCATAATTAGCCGTAATTAATATAAAAACATGCTAATCACTCACCTTAGCCACAAATAAATTCGTAGATTTGGGGTCAAATTTCTATGCAACACAACAGCCCTAACTCTGATTTGATGCCAATCCGCCTTGATTTGATGTAGATTTGCTTAATATTGGATTAGAAAGTGATTAGGAGGTAGTTTAGAAGGTGGAGGCCATTACTAGGGTTCAAAGAATGTTTGTGGCGGCTAGAAAACCGAAATGAGATGGTTTCCTAACCAATTTCAGCCTCCTTATAACCCTAATCCCGAAAAGAGTTATGGGCTCTTCCATTAATTACCCTATTAGGCCCGATTAAGCTGTTTTTCACCTTTCAAACCTTATTTCAGTCATTTCTCTCAAACTGTAAGTCCGTTTGACTAATATGACCATTCTACGGAAAGGTAAACCATTATTCGAATCCAATGGATGTGGTTTCTGGTTGAAAATCCTTGTCAATCAAAAGTTATAGGCGAAATAAGATTCTCTAGGGGTAAAACGGTCTTTTAAAATTCGGAAAAAATCGTGAACATGGGGAATGACCCCAATAGTCGTCTCCGAAAGTTACACGACCATATGACTTAGTATGAGAATAAAATAAATATTCTATGATCCTCCGATGCGTAGAATACGGGTCGTTACACTCTCTCCCCTAGGAAATTTCACCCTCGAAATTCCTTAACTAAAGAACAACAATTGGTCTCATATGCCTATCAACCATTTATAAACAATCAAACATACACAATAATACTACAAGCTTATCCTAGCATGCAGTTTACTCACAAGGGAATAACTATATCGCGATTAAAATCTTAACAGGCAAAGAGTTTTGGATGGACTTCCTTATGTTCTCCTCTGTTTCCCATGTATAGTCATTCTCATTATCGCCCCACTGAACCTTGACCACTCTCATCGTCTTCCTTCGAAGTTGTTTCGTATCGTGCCCGACAATACGAATCGTCCTGCTATTCCCAGCTGACTCGGATTCTACCTCGATATCGTCCAATTTATCTAGTGAAATAGTCATCTTAGAATCATGCACAAACTTTCTTAATTGGGAAACATGAAATATGTCGTGAACTCCCGCCATCATGTCAGGCAATCCAACTTTATATTCTAAATTCCCAACTCGTTCGAGAACTGGAAATGGACCAACAAATCTTGGTGCCAACTTACCTCCCCTGCCAAAACGAATCACACTCTTTAACGAAGAAATCTTAACGAATACCAAGTTGCCAACGGAGAATTCCATTTCCCTTCATCATTTATCAGCATAACTCTTCTGCCTATCTTGGGCAGCCTTCATTCTTTGTTGAATAACCTTGACCTTATCTGATAATTCTCTTATTACATCTGGTCCAAGCATAAATTTCTCATGGTTTCCAACCAACATGATGGTTAATTACACGGTCTCCCGTACAAAGCTTCAAATGGAGCCATACTAATACTGGATTGATAACTATTATTATATGCGGATTCAACCAAATGCAAATGGTCATCCCATGATCTTCCAAAATCCAATATGCAAGCTCTTAAGAGATCCTCCAATATATGATTCACCCTCTCTGTTTGATCGTCAGTTTGAGGATGGTATGCGGTACTGAAATGTAATTCTAATCCCAAAGCCTCTCGTAAGCTCTTCCAAAACCCTTTAGTGAATAATGGATCTCGGTCACTCACAATACCTTTAGGTACTCCATGAAATCTCACTACCCACTTCACATATAGTTCTGCTAACTTAGCTGCAGTTCTATTCGACTTGACTGGTATAAACCTTGCACTCTTGTTCAGTTGATCCATAATCAGCCAAATACTATCATGACCTGATCTAGTCCTTGGTAAACCATCAATGAAATCCATTGAGACTTGTTCCCATTTCCATTCGGGAATTTCCAATGGTGGTGACAAACCACTAGGCTTCTTTTGCTCGGCTTTAACTAGCTGGCAGTTCATGCACTTGGATATAAACTTCCCAACGTCTCCCTTCATCCCTTCCTAGTAGTAGGTCTGCTTAATGTCTCGATATGTTTTGTTAACACCAGGTAGTCAGTTTCGAGCGATGACACTCTCTAAGCACTTCATCTCTCAATCCATTGACATTGGGTACAACTAGTCTCCCATTCTTTCGAAGTCATCCTTCTCTATCTAGTCCATACTTATACATCTCCTCACTGTTGATACCCATCTCTAACTTGGAGATTATTTCCAATAAATTAGGATCGTCCCACTGGCTGGAGCCAATTCGCTCAATCAAAGTCGGTTTGATCGTCAAACTTGCTAACATCCATGGATCTAGTTCGCACTTAGGTCTGAAATCATATCTCGCGATATACTCCAGTTGCTTCCACTCCAGAAACATAGCCCCCAAACTGGCATGTCTTCTACTCAATGCATCAGCCACCGCATTGCCCTTCCCGGGTGTGTATGAGATACTTAAATCATATGAAGCCAGGAACTCTAACCATCTTTGCTGACGAGGAATTGAATTCTTTTGAGAGAAAAGGTACTTTAATGACTTATGATCGGTAAACAACTCGAATCTTTCTCCAAAGAGGTAATGCCTTCACATCTTCAACACGAACACGATCGCTACCAATTCCAAATCATGGGTAGGATATCTTTTCTCATGTGGTTTCAGTTGCCAACTAGCATAAGCTACAACCCTACCTCCTTGCATCAGTACAACACCTAGTCTGGTACCACAGGCATCCGTGTATACTATCATCTCTTCGTTCCCTTTAGGAATAACTAACACTGGTGCATACGTCAACTTTTCCTTTAGACTCTTAAATGCATTCTCACTCCTTTCGTCCCAAACAAAAGCTTGATTCTTCTTGGTCAACTAAGTTAACAGTGCCTCTATCTTGGAGAAGTCTTGGAAAAACATATGATAATGTCCAGCTAATCTCAAGAAGCTTCTCACGTCTGTTGCATTCTTGGGCGTAGACCAATCTTGTACCATATCCACCTTCGCAGGATCCACAGCAATATCATTCTCTGAAACAACATGGCCCAAGAACCTCACTTCCCTCCTCCAGAAGTGACACTTAGAAAATTTCGTTTTCTGTCAGTGTTTCCTTAACACCTCCATCACTATCCTTAGACGTTCCTTGTGTGCTTCCTCCGTCCTAGAATAAACTAAGATATTGTCCATGAACACAAGAACAAACTTATTCAATTGATCCCTGAATACCCTATTCATAGGATCCACAAAATATGCTGGTGCATTGGTCAACCCAAATGGCATGACCAACCACTCATAGAATCCAGACGGCAGTCGAAATGTCATTTTATGTATACTCTCGGCTGCTACTCGGAGCTGATGAAATCCTATCGTGAGGTCTAACTGGGAGAACACTCTCGCTCCATTAAACTAATAAAACAAATCGTCTACCCAGGAAGAGGATACTTATTCTTCATCGTTACCTTGTTCATCTCAGTAGTTTACACATAAATGAAGCGAACCATCGGCCTTAGTGGCGAATACAACCAGTGCTCCCCACTCGGAAACGCTTCTTCGGATAAATCCCTTCTTCAAAAGATCGTCCACTTGCACCTCGAGCTCTCGCTGCTCCCTTGGTGCCATACGACGAAGAGGCATCACTATAGGTCTGGCATCTTTCACTAAATCAATTTGAAACTCTATCTCTCGGTGTGGTGGAGGTCTGTTCACTTCCCCGAAGATGTCCGGATACACGCCAACAATAGGCACATCTGACAACTCATTATGCGGTGTGTTGAGGGAATTTAGAAAACTAGTCATCACCCCATCACTAGGTGGGCAACCAAATAGTACCATCCGACCATCGTCCGCTCTAGTGATCAACGAAGACCCCTCAAAGTCTACCACCACCCCATATTTTTGGAGCCAATCGACTCCCAGAATAATGCCAAATCCAGTAAAGCCCAAAATAAAGCAATCATAAGCAAACATACATCCATGACATGATAAGACCAAACTACGACAAATCATACTAAGGCTAGTCGAATCACCGATCGGGTTCGTCACAACTAAAGGTCTATCGACAATCTCAGGTTCCAATCCCAACGTATCTACTAGGTCACTAGATATGAAGGAATGGGAAGCCCTAGCATCAAACAATAATCGAAAAGGAACATCATAAACAGAAAGCATACCTTGAATACCGACATTCTTTCCTTTCTGCGCTGCAGTTGGGGCATTTGACGAAGAAGGAACAGCGTTGATAGCATATGCTTTCACAATCCGCCTCTCTTTAGGGGGTAGTGGACATTTATCTTTGTGATGTCCCACTTGGCTGCAATTGAAGCACTTCCTGTCCGCTGGCTTTGCTCGATAATCTTTGGCATAGTGGCCCTTCTTGCCACAGCTATATCACTCAACATCTTTCTTATTCTTCTTCTGACCATCCTTAGCTTGGTTCTGTTTCCACTTATTCTGTGAATTATTCTTGCCTCCACCGGTTACCTGTGGCTTTGGCTCCCCTGCAGATGTAACAACAACCTCGGCCTTTGATTGGGGTAAAGGCTCTCAGATCTCAATGCCTTTCCCACAATAGATTCGAACGTCTCATCAATGCTGTTTACAAGTCTTTCCCCCAAGTACTCATCTAAGCCAGTTATGAACTTCTCGTTCTCCTTCTCAGCAGTATCGATAAGAGATAATCCATACTCTGATAAAGTATTGAACTCAGCAATATATTTCGAGACTGTCCTAGTATTCTGCTTAACTTCCAAAAATTTCCTGAACAATTCGGATTTCTGAGCAGCCGGGATAAACTTATCACCAAGTCAGGTCGTAAACTGATTCCAAGTAACTTGATCCTCGGGAGTAGCTGCTTTAATAGCATTCCACCAATTCATAGCCTGTCTTTGAAGCTGACGTGATGCCAGCTTCCTCTCCATCGCATCGTCGATTCCAAAATCCTCGAAGATGCGCTCTCAAGCCATTCTTGAACTTCCGTAGCCAATTCCATTCCGTGGAACAGTTTTCTACCAAGATTAGTATAATCTTTGCAAAGCTTAGCGAAATCGGGTCTAGGCGCCTGCGGTACTGCACCACCACCGTTAGCAGCGTTAGGAACTGCTCCCTGAACATCCCTAAGCATCTCTCGCATGAAGGTAGTAAACATCGTTCTCATATCAGGGACATTCATAATATTGACCCCTGAAGCCGTACTCCTTGTATATCGACTCATCGTTCAATCTGTAAAGAGAAAACGATTAACCATCTCCATAGTGGTACTAGTACAGTGCGACTTCATCCTTAGATATACTAATAGAGTATATATAGCATTTGAAAACCAAAATATCACAAGTACGCGCTCTCATATACGTATATTATCTCTCCCTGATGTCTTCCCCTAGGTTAACTATGCAACCAAGGCTCTGATAACAAGTGTGACGGCCCACCCCGCACCAACTGACATTTTCTCCGAAATGTGTTTTGCTAATGCCCGACTAGCACGGGGCGGTCGTCGAAAGAAAAGATTTGAAACTATGAATCACCAAAGAACCTTTAGTATATCTCACAGCGCATGGAATAAAATATAATAATAACATAGCTTGACATGAAACAGGCGAGACAGGGCATAAGATGAAAACTAAATCGTCATAGCAGTGGAATCAAAAATACAGCTTATGGTCCAAGCCATTATTAATACAACTTCAAAATATTGTCTCTAAAGCAAAATAGAAAAGTTACACTACTAATGTCCAAAGCAGCGACCGGCAACAACACAAGGAGAATATATGTAAATTGTTCGTGGAAGCCTCCTACTCGTCTCCGGACAGCTACTCATGCATACCACCTAACATTTATCTAGTCTGCTCGTTTAGGAGCACTCAGAGAAATAAGAAGGGACATAAAATTCTGGGTCAGACAAAAGTCTGGTATGAGCGACAACAGCAAAATAAAACAATAACAGGTATAAATAACCATACCTGAACCTGGACCTGCAACCAAAGAGTTAGCACAACAAGATGTACAGTACTCTAAGGTAACACAAACATAAAGTGTAAAATGGGGGTGTGCATGTCATGGTGATAGCAAACATCAAACATAGCAATCAACCTCACATCTCTTACTCAGTGCGTAAAGTATACGATATCCACCACTTTGCCCTTGGGGTCTTGGTGACCCCATTGCGCTGGTCCATAGCCACTAAGCCCTTGCTATGTCCATTTTACCCCCATGGAGTCATGATGATTCCACTGCACTGGCTCATAGCTATGCTACGATCACTTGCCCTTGGGAGTCTTAACGATCCCATTGCGTTGATCCATAGCCACTAATCCGTCTCTCAGCGGTGAACTAAAGCTATAGATATCGATAACCCCTTTGCACATGTCCCGCAGCAAAGTCGAACTATATAAGTTAACTCGTCGGTTCCCATCTAGATCCTAAGTAATAACTTCCCACTTGGACTTCCTTTGCATCTCGGGATTTGGTTGAATTGGAGTTGGTCTTCAGAAGAGTCATCACTTAGTAGTGGTGGAAGCTCAATTCGGTTCGGTTCGATCTACTTTAGTCAATTCGGTTCGAATACATCGTCCCCAGGCTTCCCGTTCGGTTCGGTGCTCTACTTCAAGTCGGTTCGTTTCGGTTCGGTCATCTCCATCCGGTTCGGTTTGTGCTCCAGCCTCAGTTCGGTTTGGTGCTCCTTTATCTCCAGATCCTGGTTTGATCCCGCTTCCTGGCTCTAATCCGATCTGATCCATACACCAAGCTCCGGTCCGATCCCAGTTCCAATTCAATGCAGGTAGCCTTCCTTTTTTCCATGCACAAATCTTGCCACTACTCCAGTTCGGTTCGAGTATGTCAGATCCGATCCCTTATCTCGATCCGATCCGGAATCCTGGCAGTTTTCCAACAAGCCTGTTTTGTCCATTCTCGCCATACAACATCGTTTTCAACCATTCTAAGCTTACTAAACAATCATAAAGCATTCCAAACAGTAGTAATAGCATATAGAGACAATCAAGAACATCAAAACATCAAGCGTATGGGTTATTTAGGATCAAACATACCCTAAATTCATGAATTCCCCTTAATCCCCTTAACCATGTTTTAACTATATGATTAGCAAACTTAATCCAAATTAACCCAAATTCTATCCTCGGAAGTGGGTGCCTATTCTTCTCAGTGAGCCCTGAAATCCACACATAAGCGAAGCGAGCCATCTGCCTTAATTGCAAAGAGGATTAGAGCACCCAATTCTGATATGCTTCGCCTAATAAACCCCTTATCAAGTAGCTACCCTACTTGCTTGTTAAGCTCCCTCCTTTCCCTAGGAGCCATGTGGCGCATAGATAATGTGACCAGCTTCGCATTATCCACCAAATATATCCGTAAATCAAACTCGCACCTTGGAGGTAAGCCCTTGACCTCCTCAAAAACATGCGGATACTTACAGATAATAGGTACAGATCTCGAATCATCGATAGAAGCATCAAGTGGTTCTAGGAAACTAAGCATAACTAACCCCTTTGCATCATAGGAAATCTCGAGAGTCCTCCCTTGGCAAGTCAAAAGTCTAGCGACGCTCCTCTCATAGTCCAGAATGAAACCATACATGGCTAGCCAATCCATCCCTAGAATCAAACCATATCCCATAAAACCAAGCACATATGTGTTGCACTCAAACTCGACGCCCAACAAAGATGTCCTCAAATCCTGACAAATCATAAATAGATGAGTCGTTCCCCCAATGAGGTTTGAGACAATAACCAGTTCAGAAACAATACTAGTACTAAGGTGCAGAGACTCAACCACAGAATCAGATATAAAAGAGTGAGAAGCGCTAGAATCGAAAAGAGTCCTAACAGGATGATCGGAAAGAGAAATCAAACCTTCAACAGAAACCTTCTTACCTCTGTATGGTACGCTAGCCTCAAGAGCATGCACCTGCCCTCCAGAAGATCCTGTCCTTTAGTCCTGTCCTTATTTCTTTGGGCATTCTTTAGAATAGTGTCCGACCTCACCACAGTGGAAGCAAGCATTCTTCCTTTTTCTGCAATCTCTGACCAAATGACCCAAGCTCATACAACCATGACATTTCTTCTCGCCTTGAGCTTTATCATTCTTTCCGCCCTTCTTTTGTTGTTCTTTCTTGGGTCACACTTTCTTGTTTTATGTCTCGTCGGTCTTAGCCTTCTTTTTCTCCTCTTTTCCATCTTCGTGGATCAATGCCATATCAACTAGTCTCTCAAAAGTAGCCCCCATCGGAATGTGAGATAATGCCAATGCTTGAAGGGGCTGATTCAATCCTCTTGCAAACCTTAAAGCTTTCTTGTGTTGAGTATTCATCAAATCCAGACCAAACCTTGCCAACTGATTGAACTTATTGGCATACTCTTTAATAGACTATTTCCTTGCTTAAGTGCTAGAAACCTCTCCATTTGCATACTCTCTTCTTCTCGAGAAAGAAACTTCATCTTGAATATCTATCAGAAATCATCCCAAGTTTCCCCTGGATGCCCTGCTTGCGTCACTTCCCACAATAATGAAGTCTCGTCCTTAAGCTTCCGTGCAGCTAACTGTATCTTTCTACGGTCATCAACCTCGAAAAGCCCAAATAAGTTCTCTGACTCTTTTAGCCAATTTCGTGCTTCTACAAAGTTCTCAATTCCTCGGAATGGATTTCCTCTGTAGCACAGAAATCCTTGCATATCTTAGATAAATTATCTGCTTTCAGAGGAGGAGGAACAGCAGCTGCAGCTGGGGGAGGAGAGTTTTGCTTGGCCTCCGGTAGGTGCCGTAACCTCAAGATATCTACGGAACCAAGTCGGAATCTGAACGCCCTTGGGAATATTCGTTTCTTTAGACATGCTAAAAAGAAAAGGAAAAGGGATTCAAATAGAGAATCGAAAGATATTTTATATGGCTTTGGGGTATATGTTTTCCGAAAACCAACTTTTCTTTTGGAAATAATTTCTTTTTGAAATGTTTTGAAAACAATTTTCAAAATCTTTTATCCAATCTTCTAACCTTCAGCTCTAATACCAAGTGTGACACCCTACATCCGTTAATGTCACTCTTTAACTAAATGCATTAAGTTCTGTGAAGCATTATAGGTAAATAGAACAGAATCTCACAAGACAGATATATAAAAAAGCAACGGAAATTTAAAACTTTATTTTCCAATAGAAAACATCGTGGTCTCAAAATCCAGTTACGACATCAGACTAAAATACTAGAATAAAATACATTAAATAAAAACAACTGTTTTGCGTTAAAAACCATCAGAGTACAGAAATAAAAAGCCAGTCCCCATAAGTAGCCATAAACAAGTAGATAGGTAATCAAAGTGATACATCGAAGCAAAATTCAAATCCAAGCAGGAACAGAAGAGAGTCTCCTAATCAAGCCTAAGCGTTCCTACCTTGAGAACCTAGGGGGAAAAAGGAAGAGAGAGAAAAGGACTCAATATGGGTTAGGTATAAAGTCTGGCGAGTTCGGTGACTTTTAGCATATAAATATGAAAAATCATCATGACAGGCATATAAACTGGATGAGAGATAAAAAATATCATGTAACAGGTATGAACAGGATGAACAGAATAAGCAAGATAAACATAGTGGATTATGTCTCTCAAATACTTTTCTCTGCATTGATACTAGTATACCACATTAAGTGTTTTCCAAATACTTAACAAGAACAGAATGATCCTAACCGAACATAATTGGTAGATTTAGGTGTACTTCTAGTAAAGGATTTTACCCCAGACAGAAATAATGGGTGTAACCCCAAACAAAAATAACGGGTACCTAAACAGGATAGATGTACTCTAATTACTAACCCCAGCGATCGGCTTCTTACCACGTAAATACCCTGTGTCGGCCCCACGGTATGGTGTATTACTTCCTAATGTGGCAACCACTAGAAGGAGACCTATTTACAGGTGTTACAGCTGCTTATTTTCCCAAGCAAGCCAGACCCATGCACGCACATGACTCTATTGGAATGCGCCATCAGAACACTTCTCCCAAATGAACCTCTTATAATTAGTTTAGTAAGTGTGCCCTGACCTCTATCTAGTGCGGGGTTCCCCTTTAATACCAGAATGGGTTATTGATTGATATTGGTCCCACGCAACAGATGACACAAGCCACCCCTTAGGCTTGTATCCCAAATTAACTAGGATTTTTGATAGGTTGTGCCTAACAGATTAACAAGCCTGCATAACCCCAACAGATAAAATAGGTTAAGTTTAACGGGTTCATATAAAATATCCCCTAGATTTAACAGATTTACTTAACCCCACCGATTCAACATGTTTAATTAACCTCACCCATAGATTAAACTAGCCACAGATTAATAGGTTTATATGTATATAGCCCCCATAGATTAATGGTGTTAATTATTACAGGCATGCATAACCCCCAACATGTTTCACAGGTTACTTACAATTTCATTAACATGTTCCGCTTAATCTTTAAATTAAGCCTACAGATTTATATGCCCCAAACCACAAGTCATAATTCACAGTCTTAGATATGCCCCAAAATTTAGTTATATTTCAGTGTGGTTTATTCCCCTAAATCCCAGTCATGATTCGTAGTACAAATTATGCACCCAATTTACCATTTCCAATCATTCCATATTTAACCCAATTTCATTCGTACGCATATTTCAGCGATATCGGCCTAGGCTCGAAGGTAGCCTAGGTTATATAAGAATAAAAATTGAATGAGAGAGGAACAATAACACAAACATGCATAATAACAAAATAGGCATATGATTACAGAAATAGGCATATATGAACTGAGCAGCAGATCAGGTGTACAGAATAATATCAATACTATTAGGTATGAATCAGATTCTTAACAGGTATAGGTTTAGATCCAGATTTGTAAACATGTTAGGATTACTTGTTAAATGTTTATATCTAAAAGTAACATGAACTCACAGAGACTGGATTTGAAGAACAGAGAATAACAAGTAGATGTTGCAGAAGAAATTCTTGAATACGAATAGGCTGTTGTTGAAGAGAATAGGCTAATACAATCCAAGCTGAGGTAGCATCTCGTTGTCTCCATTGTTTTTGATGTGTAAAAACAATATAAATGATGTCTTATATATAGCCTACCACCAACGAACCTAGCCCAGAAAATTGTCCAGAACCAACAGTAAGAACCACGCTAGATCCCGATTAGGTCGACCCACCCCGACCTGGGTTGACCCACCTCCCATGGGTCGACCCAACCAGGTCATGGGTCGACCCCCAACGGGTCGATCCCCCTTATTTCTCCCACTTCACTATCTAATTAAATTTTAAAATTCTGACTTGGTTTGTATATATATAATTCTCTTATACGTATACGAACTTCTAAGCTTAATAACTTTCTCATACGATGTCCGTTTTATGCAAACTCGGAGTCTGTCTTAAGCATAATTCTATGGAGAATGCAACGGTACGGTCCATTTTACTTAATTTCCAATATTTAATTAAGTTTTCCTTAGTTTATTATTATAGTGTCCTTTAAAATTACGAGGTGTTACACTGTTTCAAGAAACAACTCAATTTATTTTTAGAAAGTTTCCAGAAATGCTCAACACATTTTCAAAGGGGAAGCAACTTAGATAAATGTTTTCCATATTTTCACAAATCCAAATCGGGCAAGAGAATTTTCAAAATCAGAGATTAGGGTTTCCACGACCCTATAAAACCACCTGATTCCTCATCGGAAAAGGATATCCAAATCAAATACAATTCAAGCAAGAAAATTTCAATGAGCTCACTTTTTTTGGTCGGGAGATTGGTGATTCAAAGATCGCAAAGTGTCATCTATAATCATGGTCAAAGATCATTTGAAATCAATTCCCTTAACTCTCAATGATTTGGTGGATTATTCGAAACCCTAGCTGACATTCTTGGAACAACAAGTGAAATAAAAAGGATGACCGAGTTTTTCTCAAAGAACAAAGGAATAAAAGGGGATAACCCTTCTTTGTTATTTCAAGGGGTTTCTAGGATTTTATTTCCTTTTTATCTTGTTTGTTTTATGTTTCATTTTTGTAAAACAAAAATAAGGTTTACTTGTTTTTTGCTATAAAAATTAGGGTTTACTAGCTACAGTTTATGGCTAGGGGAAAATCTGGTTTCTAAGACAGAAAACAGCCTAAGTTTTTTAGTGTATGATTAGAACAGGAGCAGGAATTGCAAGTTTACATGAGTTTGTTAGCAGGATCTGTTTATAATACCTAGTAAAAAACTTAGGGATGCAGCAATAGTTAGGGTTTGCCGAAGCTGGGTAACTTCTGTGTGTGATTTTCTTTTCTGCAATTTTTATTATTATTAAACCTTATTCACCCCTTTTAGGGTTAATCAGGTTCCAACACTTTTTATATTCTTACACACATATATACGTAGCGAAGGTGCATTAATCATTTAAGTTCGTGGGTAGCAAGTACAATGTAACAAGGGCTGTCAATGGGTCGTGTCGGGTCGGGTTCGGGTCCGGTCAAGTTGGGTTTGGGTTGATTTATAAACGGGTCGGGTCAACCCATTTACTAAATGGGTCATATTTTCCCAACCCTAGCCCGACCCGTTTATAAAGGGGTTGACCCAACCCGACCCGCGTAACCCGTTTAACTAAATGGGTCATATCTGGTCATGTTGGGTCAGGTTTACCCGTTTGACCCACTGATAAATATTGCCTACTAATATGAGCAACAAAAGAGCCAAATCACCAACATGCAACATGCACACTGTTATATAATCACCAACATGCAACAAGTTGCAAAGTCACCAACAGACAACACATACATAAAGCATGAAATATGTAACGACCCGTATTTTCTACGATATATAATTAACTTATTTAATTATATAAATAGTGATTTAGAATTCAAATGGTCGTTGAATTAAATAATAGTGAATATTTAATTAAAATAATAATTAAATAATATATTTAATTCTGGAATAATCAGAATGGGCTGAAATGGCAATATGGTGTGAATGGGGCAATTCAAAATATATAATTCAGTTTAGAATTGAATTAGAATAACGAATATAATATTTAAATGAAGTTTGAACGTATAATTATATTATAAATATAATCGAGCTCGAAATGGCGCTGCAATTCGTAATTTGGCGATTCGAACTTTAAACGAATATACATAAGCCGTTTTAAGTCGGATTTCTGTGAAATAAGAAATGTTTAGAGCAGGTGAAGTATATTTTTCTAGTGGAAGAGAAAAATTGTGATTTCGTCATGTAGATTTTGATTTATGTTCAGATCAAATTTTAGAAAAGTCGCTATGGAATTCCTTTATAATTCATAAAGGAATTATTTATATTTTAAAAAGGAATTTCATTATAAATCGAATATTGATCTAATCAAGATTTGAAATATCGAGTTAGAAATTCATATAGGAATATTCTAGAGCTGTATGATATTCTGTTGTGGATATATACGATAATATTTATTTATAAATATTTAATTTAGTTGTTTTTAAATATATTTATATATTTAAAAGGGTTATTTAAAGCTTTAAAAATAGCTAGTTTTGCAAACGACCTCAGAATTCGACGAAACTAATTTTGTTGGATCCGCAATGTCAAATTATTGTTAGATGACAAGTTTTGTGATTTTTAGAGTCAGTATGTGGCCGTACTGATTTTTAATATGAGAAAGAGTCGATATTTTGACGGTTAAAAATACGCTGTGTGAGCATACGAGGTTAAAATTCGACGAAACTAGTTTCGTTGGGACCTTAATGTTGAACTCTAGTTGCATATCAATTTTTGTGATTTTTGGGTATTGTGTGTGATCGCCGGAATTTTAGAGAATGAGTACGAGCAGCAGTTGATTAAAAATAAAATAAAATAATCAAATTAAAAATATACTAACCAATTCACTGGACCTAAACAAGGCCACGTCCCACTCCCTTCTCAACCGCACAAACCAGTTTATAACACAAGGAAGAAATTCTTGTTTCTCAGAATAGTAAAATAAAAACGTGAGAATTATGCATCTTCTAAATTCAAAAATAAATCGGAAAAATTTCTATAAATCACGAGAGCAACATTTTTGGAATCGAGAGGAGCAGGGCTTCATGTTGATGCCTATTTCAAACCTTGCGTCGTGGATTCCCTGAAGCTCAAAAAGGTGCAGCCGACTTAGGGCAGGGATTCACCAGCGCCTGAGACTGACATGGGGCGAGAGGATGACGGCGAAGCATTCGGGGGGAGGAAGCGTACTGATCGATGAAGTTTGGGGTAAATTCGTGAAAATAAATGTCGAACGGTCCCTGTAGCTCGCAGTCAAGGGGGGATGTCGAGTTCGACATTGAGGTGATGGGTGTATCGAGATTTTTGTGGAGATGTTAGTGGTGATTTCGGTTTTGAAATCCACGGGGAAATGAAGGGGCGGTTGAGGTTTGAAGATCGACAATGGTGGAGTGGAATACTGGTGACGCGGTTTTCATTTGGGAGAGACGGGGTACTGTTCACCCGGGTCTGGGCTTGAATTTGAGTGGGCCGGGGTTTTTTGGTGAGGCCCTTTAATTTTATAATTTTAGGTTTAACTTTAATTTAAAATATCATATAAACTTGGAAAATCGATAACTTGATCGTACGATATCAGAATCACGAACGGTCGGATCCATTGGGACTATATGGACGAGAGCCACACACTGGAACTGACTGGAAGAGAAATTGAGCTTGTTACAATTTATAACAAAACAAATTGTCCGTCTGAATCAAGCGATGGTTATCGTTATTAACGATGATCGTCCAATGTGAGTAAAACTCAACAACTCTGAACATTTCTATTTTTATAACGTATATTTAGAACTAATAAATGATGATTGCCGTGTGTTAACTGTTTGGTTGAATTGCTTATGTGTTGGTTGAAATTATAGATAACGATATTTATATAAATCGTTAATCAAATATTGATTCCGTTTGTCAGAATATTTCATATCGAAATGAAATCGATGTTATTATGTTGATTAACATCTGTGATGCAGGGAAACAGGTTGGAGGGACCCAACTGGGTTCCTCAATATTTAAATACTGTTTTACTTCATATATTGTGATATATGATGTGATATATAATCTGTTGATGATTATGTTTGTGATTTGGTATTTTAAATACCGTAAGATATACTAGAATGTAAAAAGGAAATTTTCAAAGTATATATTTGAAAGCAAAGGATTTTATAAAAGGAATATTTATCATTTGATAAATAAATAAAAGGGATATTTATTTAGAAAATGAATTGAATTATAAAAGGAATATAAAGGATTATTTATTCAGGAAATAAATAGAATAAAGGATTATTTATTTAGAAAACAAATAGAATAAAGGATTAATTATTGGGAAAATAAATAGAAGAGTTAATTGAATCGAGTTAATCGAGAGGAATTAATCGAACATAGTTAATCAAAATGGAGTTAAACAAAAATTAGAAACTGACTAGAGATTAATAAGTTGAATGGTTTCCTAAGTACCGATCTGATGTTGGTTTCGGCCTTCGGGGTTTATACTTAGGAAGTTGTTCTCTTGATAGTTTATAGTTAGAGTCTGATAGATGTGGAAGAACAGTGATACGTACTTAAGCCATGGAAATGTTTTCCAGTGTTAATAACGCATATTTTCTAAACATAGAAAATGAGGAAATATATATATATATATATATATATATATATATGTGTGTGTTTGATGTTAGACCGATAATTCCATTTGGAAATAAGATCGCTGTGTGTACACAGACATGTTTTCATTTGATAGTTAAATCACCGACTATCAAAGTTTTGACCATTTTAACGTTGTTAATATGGAGAGACCGGTTGGATTATTATCCGAAGAACTACTCTTTATTGGCATAAGCGTTGCGAATCATATATGCCAAAGATAATTGAAGACGAAGTAAAGTGCAAGAGTTGTTGTATAAATCTTAGATAACAATTGCCTAAGATGGATGCATTGAATAGTGCCTTCGGTTTGTCCAGTCCCAGGACAACTTGTATGGACGAAGGTCTGGCAGAGTATTTCTGATAGATTGCGTAAGTTGATCTCTTCAAACGTATTCACGTTTGATGGCAGAGGAATTCATTTCTCTTAGCTGTATACCCGTGTTATTTTTGGATAAATCAATTTGTGATTTAAAGGGTATGACAATGTGACATTCTAAGTCAATGAAGATGTGGCATGTAAAAGATAAGCGTAGCTTCTAGCCTGACAACCGGGAAATGACAAAAAATCAGGCAGGCAACATGGCTATGTAGGTCGCACTTATTAAGGTGTATAATCACTTGATCTAGAGTTTCATTTACTTCTAAAAATCTATTTTTGATGCTGTCATATTCGAGAAATGGTTGCTGATTCCAACCGTTGGTGATATACATTCGATACACTCAAGCGAAATGAATGGTCAGTCATGTGTGGCCGGGTTGCAAGATGTTCTTGTTGAACCTAGTGTATTCCTTTCTAGAGGTACACTAGCGAAAGGTGGTTCCATACCTTGTCATAGTTGGAAATCCTTTACCCAATATGTGCTTGTGGTTTTGATTATATACTATCTATGTAGAACGTGAGATGAAAGTGTTTCTGCTAGATGATTATTATATTGTGGTTGATAGACATTATTATAATATCAAAAGGCTTTTGATATAAAGATAATTTGGATTCTCAAAAGGGAAAACTCGTTCCGTTATACGGCGTGGTCTTTTGAGATATCGTTTACTTGTTCAAACTGTTTTAAATTGTTTTACTCATACCAGTCCCATGACTGACCCGGAGTTTATTTTGTTTTGTTTTCCCTAAACTCTTGGGTGCCTGATTTTGTAGGGCAGTCAAGTAGTCGGGATTTACAGATACTTGAAGAGCTGGAGCAGGAGGCTTCAGGATCATATAACTATTTCTTATTTCCGCTGTGTTGTGAGTGCTGTACTTTGGAAATGATGTATATTCAAGTACAGATTTATATTTCAAAGTTATGTTATATATATTATATGTTATTCGTTCCGTTGTGAGGTTCGTATTACTCTGATGTTGTGTTCTTCTTCTTCTTCTATTCTAAGTTTCTATCTTATCTTTCCTCGCCCTCTATTTTCTTTCATTAACTACCGGTATTTTTCGATGTTTGGTTAGTCGTCATTGAGTTTATGTCGATAACCAAAGTCGACAAAAACCGGGTCGTTACAGTTGGTAATAGAGCTTAAGGTTAAGTTTTACCTTGGCTCTGTGGCGTGACTCAGTAGAGATGGGGTTAGCAATACCCTAGATTGAGTTGACTGTATATATATACAAGAGCGTATTTGTTATTCAATATAATTTTGTTTTATATTGTGGAGATTTATTGGTTGAGTTGTTTATGGGTTCTGGTCGATCAGTTTGATCCACTGTATCGATAGGAGTTACTAAACACTCGAATACGATGAACCGACATGGAATGTTTTGAAAAGAGGGTAAACTAAATAATTTTACCCAAATTATACTTTGACATAAAGGATTTATATCGGAGTGATTATAATATATTGGATATATTGGTTGTTATTATAACCGAGTAAGATTATAATTGAAATGGTTATATAAATAACCAATTAAAATTCGTATAATGTAAAAGCAGATGAATGAGATCTGAATTCAAATCTGAATTTGAATTAAAACATTGGAGATTTGGAAAAGTGTTTGTAAATGGATTTGAATTAAATATTTGAGAATTTTAAAATTCTGGGAGATTTTAAATTGTTTGAAGCATTGTAAATGGTATTTTGAAATGAATTTCAAAATGAAAGTGTTTAAAGAATGAATTTTGAAAAGTGATATAGTATTGAACTTACTTCGATCGCTGGAAAATAATTCTGATGATGACTGCGCAGCATCATCAGTGTTCATTTTCGGGTTTCTAAGTGACGGATTACTACTAAATTTTTTGTTTTTGAATTTGTTTTGGGAAAAACAAGTTGTGTTGAATTTCAAAACGGAAAATTTGATTTTTGAAAGAGGTAAACTGTTTAAAATCTCCCAGGAAGAAGATTGTTTGAATTAAGAACAAATTAAACAGTAAATGGTAAAAGCAAATTGGGATTAAAATAAAGACAGTTAAGTGGTAACTGGATTGGATTAGAATTGGTTTGGTAAAATAAGAGTTTGGTATCAAGAATAAAACTTGAGTATGAAATGAAAATTTGGCTTGGTAAAAAGCGAATGGTTGTGTTGGAGATAAAAGTGATTGCAGAATTTGATTGGGATAACATTGGTATATGCTGAGTTGATAGCATATGGAAGTGATAGAGTTGATATGCCCGACAAAAAGGTACAAGTTTATATTTCATATGGTATGAGATTTTAATGAGCCAAATTTGCAAGTCCCTTGGCTGTTTGATTTTCTTTTGGGTTAGAGAAGGCCCAGAGAGGCGAGTTGTGGTTGTACCGATTGAGCCGTACAAAGGAGATTCTGGCGAAATTTTTCGAAAAGTTAAGGCGTTAGAAAATTTCCAGGATTTTTGAAAAATTTCATTGATAAAAATGAATTAATATTTTAATTGAATTTAAATTGGTTTAGTGAAACCAGAGTTAAGAAGTGAAGAAATAATTTTAACCCAGTTGGTGGAGTTTGTTTTCTACCTTAGCAATTTCGAGGACGAAATTATTTTAAGTGGGGAAGAATGTAACGACCCGTATTTTCTATGATATATAATTAACTTATTTAATTATATAAATAGTGATTTAGAATTAAAATGGTCGTTGAATAAAATAATAGTGAATATTTAATTAAAATAATAATTAAATAATATATTTAATTCTGGAATAATCAGAATGGGCTGAAATGGCGATATGGTGTGAATGGGGCAATTCAAAATATATAAATCAGTTTAAAATTGAATTAGAATAACGAATACATTATTTAAATGAAGTTTGAACGTATAATTATATTATAAATATAATCGAGCTCGAAATGACGCTGCAGTTCGTAATTTGGCGATTGAACTTTAAATGAATATACAGAAGCTGTTTTAAGTCGGATTTCTGTGAAAGAAGAAATGTTCAGAGCTGGTGAAGTATATTTTTCTAATGGAAGAGAAAAATCGGGATTTCATCGTGTAGATTTTGATTTATGTTCAAATCAAATTTTAGAAAAGTCGCTATGGAATTCCTTTATAATTTATAAAGGAATTATTTATATTTTAAAAAGGAATTTCATTATAAATCGAATATCGATTTAATCGGGATATGAAATATCGAGTTAGAAATTCGTATAGGAATATTCTAGAGCTGTATGATATTCTGTTGTGGATATATACGATAATATTTATTTATAAATATTTAATTTAATTGTTTTTAAATATATTTATATATTTAAAAGGGTTATTTAGAGCTTTAAAAATAGCCAGTTTTGCAAACGACCTCAGAATTCGACGAAACTAATTTTGTTAAATCTGCAATGTCAAATTATTGTTAGATGTCAAGTTTCGTGATTTTTAGAGTCAGTATGTGGCCGTACCGATTTTTAATGTGAGAAACAGTCGATATTTTGACGGTTAAAAATACGCTGTGTGAGCGTACGAGGTCGAAATTCGACGAAACTAGTTTCGAAGGGACTGTAATGTCGAACTCTAGCTGCATGTCAGTTTTCGTGATTTTTGGGTATCATGTGTGATCGCAGGAATTTTACAGAACGAGTACGAGCAGTAGTTGATTAAAAATAAAATAAAATAATCAAATTAAAAATATCCTAACTAATTCACTGGACCTAAACAAGGCCACGTCCCCCTCCCTTCTTAACCGCACAAACCATTTTATAACACAAGCAAGAAATTCTCGTTTCTCAGAACAGTAAAATAAAAACGTGAGATTATGCATCTTCTAAATTCAAAATTAAATCGGAAAAATTTCTGTAAATCATGAGAGCAACATTTTTGGAATCGAGAGGAGCAGGGCTTCATGTTTATGCCCATTTCAAACCTTGCGTCACAGATTCCCTAAAGCTCAAAAAGGTGCAGCCGACTTAGGGTAGGGATTCACCGGCGCCTGAGACTGATATGGGGCGAGAGGATGATGGCGAAGCATTCGGGGGGAGGAAGCGTACTTATCGATGAAGTTTGGGGTAAATTCATGAAAATAAATGTCGAATGGTCCCTGTAGCTCGCAGTCAAAGGGGGGATATCGAGTTCGACATTGAGGTGATGGGTGTGTCGATATTTTTGTGGAGATGTTAGTGGTGATTTCGGTTTTGAAATCCATGGGGAAATGAAGGAGCGGTTGAGTTTTGAAGATCGATTATGGTGAAGTGGAATACTGGTGACGCGGTTTTCATTTGGGAGAGACGGGGTACTGTTCACCCGGGTCAGGGCTTGAATTTGAGTGGGCCGGGGTTTTTTGGTGAGGCCCATTAATTTTATAATTTTAGGTTTAACTTTAATTTAAAATATCATATAAACTTGGAAAATCGATAACTTGATCGTACGATATCAGAATCACGAACGGTCGGATCCATTGGGGCTATATGGACGAGAGCCACACACTGGAACTGACTGGAAGAGAAATTGAGCTTGTTACAATTCTGTTTGTCAGAATTTTACATATCGAAATGAAACCGATGTTATTATGTTGATTAACATCTGTGATGCAGGGAAACAGGTTGGTGGGACCCAACTGGGTTCCTCAATATTTAAATATTGTTTTGTTACATATATTGTGATATATGATGTGATATATAATCGGTTGATGATTATGTGTGTTTAAATGATATCGATCATTGTGAATTGGTATTTTAAATACCGTAAGAAATACTAGGATGTAAAAAGGAAATTTTCAAAGTATATATTTGAAAAGAAATTTAATTATAAAATAAAAGGATTTTATAAAAGGAATATTTATCATTTGATAAATAAATAAAAGGGATATTTATTTAGAAAATGAATTGAATTATAAAAGGAATATAAAGGATTATTTATTTAGAAAACAAAAAGAATAAAGGATTATTTATTTAGAAAATAAATAGCATAAAGGATTATTTATTGGGAAAATAAATAGAGGAGTTAATCGAATTGAGTTAATCGAAAGGAGTTAATCGAACATAGTTAATCAATATGGAGTTAAACAAAAATTAGAAACTGACTAGAGATTAATAAGTTGAATGGTTTCCTAAGTATCGATCTGATGTTGGTTTCGGCCTTCGGGGTTTATACTTAGGAAGTTGCACTCTTGATAGTTTATATTTAGAGTCTGATAGATGTGGAAGAATAGTGATACGTAATTAAGCCATAGAAATGTTTTCCAGTGTTAATAACGCATATTTTCTAAACATAGAAAATGAGGAAATATATATATATATATATATATATATGTTTGATGATTGGATCGATAATTCCATTTGGAAATAAGATCGTTGTGTGTACACAAACATGTTTTCATTTGATAGTTAAATCACCGACTATCAAAGTTTTGACCATTTTAACGTTGTTAATATGGAGAGACCGGTTGGATTATTATCCGGAGTACACTCTGTATTGGCATAAGCGTTGGAATCATATATGCCAAAGATAATTGAAGACGGAGTATAGTGCAAGGGTTGTTGTATAAATCTTAGATAACAATTGCCTAAGATGGATGTACTTAATAGTGCCTTCGATTTGTCCAGTCCCAGGACAACTTCTATGGACGAAGGTCTGACAGAGTATATCTGATTGACTGCGTAAGTTGATCTCTTCAAACGTATTCACGTTTGGTGGCGGAGGAATTCGTTTCTCTTAGCTGTATACCCGTGTTATTTTTGGATAAATCAATTTGTGATTTAAAGGGTATGACAATGTGACATTCTAAGTCAATGAAGATGTGGCATGTAAAAGATAAGCGTAGCTTCTAGCCTCACAACCGGGAAATGACAAAAATCGGGCAGGCAGCATGGCTATGTAGGTCGCACCTATTAGGGTGTATAATCACCTGATCTAGAGTTTCATTTACTTCTAAAATCTATTGTTGATGTTGTCCCATTCGGGAGACGGTTGCTGATCCCAACCATTGGTGATATACATTCGATACACTCAGGCGAAATGAGTGGTCGATCATGTGTGGCCGCGTTGCATTATGTTCTTGTTGAACCCAGTGTATTCCTTTCTAGAGGTACACTAGCGAAAGGTGGTTCCATACCTTGTCACAGTTGGAAATCCATTAACCAATACGTCCTTGCGGTTTTGATTGAATAATATATATGTAGAACGTGAGATGAAAGTGTTTCTGCTAAATGATTATTATATTGTGGTTGATTGACATTCTTATAATATCAAAAGGTTTTTGATATAAAGATAATTTGGATTCTCATAAGGGAAAAACCCGTTCCGTTATACGGCGTAGTCTTATGAGATATCGTTTACTTGTTCAAACTGTTTTAAACTGTTTTTACTCATACCAGTCCCATGACTGACTCGGAGTTTATTTTGTTTTGTTTTCCCTAAACTCTTGGGTGCCCAATTTTGTACGGGCAGTCAAGTAGTCGGGATTTACAGATACTTGAAGAGCTGGAGCAAGAGGCTTCAGGATCATATAGCTATTTCTTATTTCCGCTGTGTTGTAATTGATGTACTTTGGAAATGATGTATACTCAAGTACAGATTTGTATTTCAAAGTTATGTTATATATGTTATATGCTATTCGTTCCGTTGTGAGGTTCGTATTACTCTGATGTTGTGTTCTTCTTCTTCTATTCTAAGTTTCTATCTGATCTTTCCTCACCCTCTATTTTCTTTCATTAACTACAAGTATTTTTCGATGTTTGGTTAGTCGTCATTGAGTTTATGTCGATAACCAAAGTCGACAAAAAACGGGTCGTTACAAAATCACCATATCCAAAAATAATTTACTATACATAAGTATATATTCCCATACGGCATAAATTAAAGACTACCAGTATGAAAGAGATACAGTTGTTATAAATAAAATATAACTAACAACATACCAGAATAAATTAGTAACATATAACATCTTACACAGGGGCGGATCTACGCACTGGCCAGCAAGGGCCAGTGCCCTACTTAAAAAGTTTGCGGTCTGGCAAAATCTAACAGACTTTGGATCTTGCCCTACCCGAGAAAGAGGAAATGCCCTACCTGAAGGCAGTTCAGCCAACATAAGCCAAGTCTATGTTATTGCTTTAGCTGATTTGCAAGCTTGGAAATATGCTGATATATATAGTAGGATTCTAAAAATTTCTGTGGTATGGGACAAAACTTTAAAAAAAATTGGCCCTACCTCAAAATAGATGCTAGATCTGCCACTGATCTTACATATACGAGCATACTGATTACTGCATACATAAAAGATTAACACTAACAGTATACATAAAAGACTAATAGTATGGAAGAGATACATCATATAATCGGGTTTGGCGGGTCGAAATCGGGTTATCGGGTCAACCCTAAACCTACCCGTTTATAAACGGGTCGAATTCGGGTTGACCCGAAAATGACCCGCTAACTAAATGGGTCAGGTTAACCTGCTACTTTCCGTGCGGGTTTTGGGTCAGGTCACGGGTCGTGTAGGAAACTGACAGCCCTAACTGTAACAACTAGTCACTTCCATGATTTAAGGCTTATATAGAGTTTAACTTTCCATATTTGATCGTACGAATTGAAATTTTCATTGCATAGTAGTTTTGTTGATTTCATGTGTTATTTTTTATTTCGATATATCTTGAATTAGCTTATAAAATTTGTTTACATTTAAATTTCTTTATAATCTACACTAATAAGCAAGGCTTTTTGTGCATACGATATTAAAATCATCTTATTGCCCTATCTCTCTCAAACCCGAAAGCTTGGACCATAATTTATCCAATGTAAGATTGACCCGAATTTATGCATTTAGTACAAATAATTTACCTGAATTTATGAACTATTATATACTTGTACATTCCTTTTATTGAATAAAAATGGAAATCGGAGTGTAAAGTTATGATCTGGAAATTGATTGGATGTAAAGTTGTGGTCTGGAAATCAACTAAGACTCACTGTACTCGGAGTCAGGGTGGGTATGCCGTTGTAGTCTTGAAATCAAGGATTGTAAATGGATTAGTTGAATAAAAATCCACATCAACCCAGCGTTGCGTGAGACTGGATATAGGGGAGTTCTGAACCAGTATAAAATCTCGATGTGTATTCCTTTTATTGCTTTTACTTTATTTCTTGTATCTATGTTTGATTCTATGATTTGTGATATCTGTTATTTACATAGTGTTATGTTCATATTCAAAAGGAATTCAAGAAATTTGTTAAAATCCCTATTACTTACGATAAACCTTTTAAGAGAGCCTTAAATGAGTATGGAATAAGATGGAGTGGAAATAAGTTTGTAAATGACATTAATGAAGTGAAAAGGAAACCCCATAGAAGACATGCTGTGGCAAATGAATTCTCTGTTAATGGAATCATATGCTTTCATTAAAATCAACTTTTACACAAAATTTAGAGCAATATGTCCTTTTAAAGTCTCTCAATAATTCATGGGCTAGACGAATATTCCCACCTGTATATCTATCAGAGATAAAAACACATTGATCCTCTGATATCAGGTGAGATTAAAAATGTTTGGACCTATTACAAAGCACTTTACTGAAATTTTTGTAATACACATTGCAACAGGCTTTCGGCTGATACTTTATGATGCTTGATGGCCTTTCATTTCTGCGGACCAGGGCGATGAAAGTATGGTTGAGGCCTTTAGGCAACTTGACTGATTCAAACATGTCTCTTATAGCCATTTGAAGATCAAGTTTGATGTCTTCCTAATGTAATTTGAAGAATTTTACATTTAAGCCATCCCGATCTGGACTTACATCATTGTGAATAGAAAACATGGCAGCTTTAACATCAGGTAAAGCGATTTCTTGCATTAAATAAATTGTGCCTTGAGCATTGATAACAGAAATGGACAGAAAAGGAGGAAAAGAGTCAACATTTGTACCATTAAATAACTAGGTATAGTAATCTATTGGCTCCTTTTCTATTTCTTCTGGTTTATAAAGTAGTTCACTTGCATCATTGATACAAGCTTTGATATTATTACCATATCTATGTGTAGACATTTTTCAATAGAAAATTTGGGAATTCATGTCTCCTTCATTACAAGACGCATTGGAAAATGCGACGAGCCAGAGCATTGGCTTGCGATGGCTAAAAAAGCGGTCGTTGCAAGCCATCGCAAGCCGTCTGCCAATATAATTAGCAGCTGTTGCTTCATCCCTTTCATGATTTCCTTCCCCAAATCCAGAACCCTAGACTTCGTTGCCCCCATGCTGCCGCAATTTCAACGCTTCAAACTCGCCTCCAAGATTACAATTTTATGCTGGCATGTCTTCTAACTCTATTTTATGTTTAATTAAGGTTAATTTGAGGGTTTAGTTGCATATTTAAATCGGTTTGAAAATTGGTTGTGTGTGGATATGAAATTGGTTGTCATGTGGGATGCTTGTGATGATGATTGTGTTGTAGGTTGAGTTGGGAATAAATGTAATTAATTAGGAGGTTGAAAACGATGATTATCACGTTGTTGTTGTCATTTATATTATTGTGTTGATGTAGAATTGTTGATTGGTTGGGTGATTTGAAAATTAATGTACACTATTTATTTGCATGTTTATTGATAAGTTCATGCGAATATTAGTTAACAATATTTGCTGTCGTTTAGGCAAAAATATGTATATTATATTAAAATCGCTAGCTAGAGTGTGTTAGTTGATACTAGCTTAGGAGAAAGTACGCGTAGTGACAAAATGGGATTCAATCTTAAATTAAAATAATTAGAATTTAATTTATTAAAAGGGCTAGCTTATGAGTTTTTTTTATAAAAAACTGTAATTTAAAATTGGATATAGTTGGCTAAATTTATAATTACATGTTCATATTTCAAATTTAAAGCTTTTGAATGGAAGTTACAGTATGTTTTAAAACTGAAACTGTAGTTAACAAATATTTATTGAACGTATGAAAAAATATTATGTATGCATTAAAATACAAACTATATAATGTGTTTTACTTATGTCAAACCCCTTAGAGAATTTTGGCCTCGTCCGACTAGTGTTGTAGATATTTGTTTTTACACAGATAGGAAATCTATATTCATTTGATACAATATTCGTTGGCTTTTCTAGTTTTTGACGCCATTCATCCAATTTAGGTATTTTCTAGTTCAGCGGAATTTAGGGGTTTGATCTTTAATTGTTGAAGGGTCGGATCTTTAATGTTTGGAGACTTTTAAGTGTTGTTGTTGGAGTTAATGGACACGTGGAGGTTACCGGTTTTATCATATGATGTCGGTTGATTCATGGATCTTTTGTGGCTATGTTGTATTAAAGTATGTGGTTAGTTTTGACTTATATGATTTTGGCAGTAAGGTTTTGATGTTTGCTTGCCAATGGAACTTTATGTACTTTTTTTATTGATGCGATGTCAATAAAGCGCCGCACTCTTTTTCCCTATCTAATATCCACGCTGGGTATTAGTATAGGTTTCTAACGAGGCGGTTTACCTATTTTCAAAAAAAAAATCATTGGATTTGTCACAGTATTTGACAAGTTACAAATATAATAACATAAGCATATTTTATAAATCATTTAGTTTAAACGGTTAAAAAAAATTTGATGGCACTTCCTTTTTGTTCCCTGTGTACACGCATTTGTGTACAATACAGGGACCAAAGGGAAGTGTTGCCGAAATTTTGTTGAACCGTTTAACCTGAAATGATTTATAAAACATGCTTATGTTATTAAATTTGTAATGGGAAGTAGGTTGACCGGCCGTCAAAGCAAAAAAGAAATAAACTAATAAACCAAAAACATGAAGTATTTATAAATTAAATTTTACAACACTTTAATTAATATAAATTACTGTTTGATTATATTCTTGATAACAGTTGGATGTATGAATCCCGAACCAGTACGAAAAGGTTGATAAAGGAACATATTTGTAATGGTATCCAAAAATTTATTAGATTTTCTAAATCTAATAATTGAATTAACGTAGACATTCATTGTCCGTGTAGTAATTGCAGATATCTGAAGCATTGGAAGCCAGATGTAGTAAAAATACATCTGTATAAATTTGGTTTGTGCTGAACAATTACTTATGGGATCATCACGAAGAACTTGTTCAACCTACATCTAATCCTATAGTGGTAGAGGGCAATAATACAATGATGAACGATAATATAAAGACAAATCCGATTGAAAATATGATGCAAGATGCAGCTCGATCAATGTTTCCTACTATTAATCAAGGCGACGATGAGAATGAAAATGTTGAAGAACCAACGATGGAAGCTAAAAAAAATTATGATTTATTGAATTATGCTAAGAGGCCGTTGTGGAATGGGTGTACAAGCGGAACCAAATTATCTGTAACCGCCGAATACATCACTTTGAAATCAAAATTAAATTTACAGAAGCTGCATTTACAGCAGTTGTACAAACTGCAAAACGACACAAGCCGCCCAATAATTTGATGTGTGATAGTCATTATAAAGTGATAAAACTTATATCTACTTTTGGACTACTGTATCAGAAGATAGATACATGTGTAAAAGGTTGAATGTTGTATTGGAAAGAAGACGCCCACTGAAACGACTCAAACTTCATCGTAAAGGAAAGCCCGGATTGAGTTGAGAACACGACAAATCAGAATACAAACGACAGAACCTTTCATTGCTTATTACAACAATTTACATCAGAGTGCAAGAATAAATAGGTATGAATAAATATTACACATTGGAAAATATCAAAGATTAAAATACGTTACATAGCAGCGGAAAAATAATACATAACACAACTATAAGAAATACACAAATACAGAGCGTTCCGAATATAGCTCCAGCTGTAAACCAAGATCCTATGAATAAAATATCTGCAAAACCAAAACTACTAGCTGACCGTGTGGAAAATAGGGGCACCCATAGATTAGGTTAAACAATAAACTCTAGATCAGTCATGTGACTGGTGTGAGAACTAAAACAGTTATTAATTTGATTTTAAAGTTAGGTAAATCAAGGGACCACGCCGTATAACATGGAACGGGTTTACCCCCAAGAATACCAGTGCATAAAACAAACAATGCAATGCTAAAGAGAAAAATGAAGCTGTTATAAGAATCAGGACCCATCACACAATGAACGCAGTCGAGGATAGAGTTTTCCCTTATAATAGCCAAATATGCCTGATACGCGAAATTTCATCTTTTATTATTACTATAAGTGAAGAAATCAACTTCAAATATAAATGTATCAATCATAGGCGACGTAGGTACCATTATATTACATCGCCATACTAGTTCTATAATTAAAACCGCACATTGTCGTATTGGAAGTTGGATTCCATCTGTGAACCAAGGCAACGGATCATCCTGTGCACATTCGAGACACCCTAACACATGCCTTAGGATTCAGACTCAACTGCACCCGGATCGGTAGGGCCGGTCATCCGTCGATGATTAGTTATACCATAAACTATATGTTAGCCGGTTCTATCGAACCTCTAAAATGGTCAGTATGTCGACCATATCCATCAGTCCCGTAGTGACCGATATAACATCCATCATCCCAGATGAGACGATATATCAGAGGTACCTCGTCTCCCATCAAATAATAATAGTGTGCAACATCCACATGAGTAAATAGCCTGGGCTCCATACCATGACGTTACTTGCAGTTAGAACTAACATATGTCCATTTCCCTACTGTCCTTTCCATTTTTGGTTCACACCGGGGTGTGAGGCTCACGAATTAATGTACAAAAAGCTTTGCTATATTAAAGTTGTACTTTGATCATCAACCACAAGACTTTGCTTTTCAACAAAATCCTTGATCATTTGCATCTCAGCATGCCACACAGGCAATTCATGTCATGCAACTGATGTCTATCAATATATAACCTCTGAGCTTGTACGTCTCAAAGAAGGGCGTTAAGCAAGAGAAAAAATTCTCTGCCGCCAAACAGATATATATTTAATAGAGATCAATCAGCACAAAATAAAATCCAATGTCAGACACACATCCATTTACATGTCCGTTATGGGTCTGAACGAAACCGGAGGCACCTTATTCGTCATCCCATATGTCCAATACAGGAGAGAGGTCCTCGCATATCCAGTCAATCTCCAAGTACGTCTGGATGATCACCACTTATTACCTTATCTTGGGTGTACGGCCCAATCAAGACATCAGTAATCATCCAAACGATGTGAAGACCTCTGGTCTTCAGCCGCCATCTTCATCGCCGACTTATCGTCGAATCAGTTATTCAGAATGGGTATAAACCCGGCCTTCCTGAATAACTCGCGTATTTTATAAACAAGTGCTATAAAAACACAACATACGCCTCATTCTAATTTTGAATATTCTTTTATTTAAATATTCATATCATTTGGGAAAGGTTCCCATTAATTTTAACAAAGATAAATTCTTTAAATTTATTCTTTAATCTTCTTTTGGATATCATTTCAAACCAAATTAAGGTTTATCCAAACTAGTCGGGATTAGCGCACCTTACCGAAGTAATCATTTGTTTAATTTCCTAATCCCAATCTATTCATCCTACGGACCAAAACTGGTAATATTCCATATCTAACACCACGGTGTTATCGGTAAATTTAATTACCATTTCACATTCAAATCTAATTAAAGATTTAACTATCTCTTGGAGCAAAACTGGTGATACTCCATTCTCGATTGTTTCCCAAATTTGATTATTTAATTTATCAATTCACTTTTCAACCTAATAAAAGATTCATTAAAACTCCACTTAGTTTTAATCTTTCCAAAAATCAATATTAATGATTATTTAACTTTGGAAACACAAACAAGCCGCATCGACAATCTACATCGTACTATTGATTTCTGCCGATACATAACCTTTAAGCTCGTACTAGAGAAGGGTGTTAAGCAAGAGAATAAATTCTCCCCCCCCCCCAAACAGATATATATTTAGTAGAGATCAACCATACAGTTCAAAATACAATGTTAGGCATGTAATCCTGCCTTTAACTAGGTTAAAGAACCAATGTCATTTAAAATACAGTTCATGATAAACCCAAAATCACATTCCATTAATTATGGAATCTTCACGGAAAACAGATCAATATATAATTGATATTAATTTACGTATCCGGCTAATAATATAAATGGAATAACGAAAAAGCCTTTTAAATTCCATATATATTAATAGTCTTCCTCTACAGAAGCTCACTTCGATTATTATCAAATCGAATTCCATTCCATTCCAATTTAATCATTGGAAAATTTTGGTTATTTTTAAAACCATTTCATTCCAGTTTATTTTTAAAAAATATTAGATTATTATTTCTAGTTAATAACTAGTTCATTTCAATAAAAATATATTTTTACCTTTCCAAATATGGAATTTTTCATCCCAATTCTTTTCAAATCATTTATTATGATTTTGCACAAATTATTGATATTTTTATTAATTTTATCAAGGCCCGTACAGTCGGTTTCCAATAACGGCCACTGAACTGCACTTACAACGACCTTTTCCAAATTTGATTCGGTCGTAACTCCGAATCCAACCGTTAGATTTCAAATCTCTTATATTCGTTGGAAATATCTTTTTGATACGAACCTAACGGTTCTGGTTTTAGGAGAATCCGACGGTCGAATCCATCGTAATATCTATTCGAAGTCAATGGTCGAAATTCGCGAACGGCGGCGGTGCGGCGCGTTCTGTTCTGGCCATTATGTTATATATTTAATATATATAAAATATACTTCGTCGATTTCCATTTAAATCGTATTTTATAAATCGTTTTAATTTCTTTTAAAAAATGATTTCATCTTCATTTTCAATTTTAAATCAAAATTTAATATTCTATATCATTAATATATAAATGATAATATTTTCAAAATATCAAATTTTGAAATAATTTCCTTTTCGATATTCATTATAAAAATGAATAAAATCGATATATATATCGTTCTCGCCCAAATGGGGCATATCTAATCAACATGGTTTCATATTTTTCAATATTTTTGTGTCCATCCCAAATCGGACATCAAAATCGTATTTTGATCCATTACTGAATATTATTTTAAAATATTAGTTATTTTAAAATATTCTTTATTTTAAAATATTTGTTATTTTAAAATGTCCGTTCTTTTAAAATGTTCGTTCTTTCTGAATTGGAATCAGACGCAGCCAATTACCATATAATTTTATTTATATGGATTTCATACACATGTGTACACAACCATAATCAGACACAGTCAACCATCATCCAGAGTGCAATTTACAACTGTATAAGCGTTAAAAATAAATAATTAATGCTCGTCACAGCCTGTCAACCCATCGATTGACATACAACTAAACAATTGAGATTAGCGTATGTCAAATATTATCCCAATACCCGTGTGGGGTTTTAATCAACAAATACATATTTTATTTGTGCAGTTGGGCGACGTGTAAGATATATCGTCCCAATCAATATCAGATAAATGGGTATACATAAACAAATCGTCCGATTTGTTTATGAATATTTATTTTCAACACATGACCATTTTATATGGTTCATATATCCAATAAAAATTACATTTTTATTGTTCAAATATTTTATTCCATACATGAATATTTTATATATTATATTCAATAAATAAAAATGATATTTTTATAGTTCAAATATTTTATTCCATACATGAATATTTTGTATATTATATTCATTCAATAAAAATGATATTTTTATTATTCAAATATTTTATTCCATACATGAATATTTTATATATTATATTCAATCAATAAAAATGATATTTTTATAGTTCAAATATTTTATTCCATACATGAATATTTTATATATTATATTCAATCAATAAAAATGATATTTTTATTGTTCAAATATTTTATTCTATACATGAATATTTTATATATTATATTAAACCAATAAAAGTGATTTTTTTTAGTTCAAATATAACATGAATATTTAATATATTATATTCAATCAATAAAAATGATAATTTTATTATTCAAATATTTTATTCCACATATGAATACTATATATATTATATTCAATCAATAAAAATGATATTTTTATTGTCCAACATTTTATTCCATACATGAATATTCTATATATTATATTCAATCAATAAAAATGATATTTTTATAGTTCAAATATTTTATTCCGTACATGAATATTTTATATATTATATTCATTCAATAAAAATGATATTTTTATTATTCGACATTTTATTCTATACACGAATATTTTATATATACAATAAAAATGTTATTTTTATTATTCAAACATTTTGTTCTATACAAGAATATTTTATATATACAATAAAAATGTTATTTTTATTATTCAAACATTTTATTCCATACAATACAATCAACAATCACATTACAATCCATTTCCACAACACAATACAATCAAACAAGTCATCCATGGTCTGTAGACGACGGGGAGCAGTTCATATATGTAGTGATAAAATTAATAACTGTACAGGAATAATTTTAGTGAGAAGTTCTCACATTGGGATCCACTCCGTCAGTTTTTATCTGAATTTCTGAATAGTTGGATTTGAATTTGTTCGAAATTCTAACATGCTCCAAATTGGACCCGGTCAGTTTTGCTGCGAAGCTCTCGGCTCCACAATCGCAACGGATCCATTTCCATGCGATTTGGAGTTCGTATGAGAAAGATATTAACGTTCATTCGTTAACGACATTTTAAATTTAATTAATATAATAATTAATTAAAAATTTAACCTCTCTTCTTCAATCAGGCACAGGCCGACGTCAGTTTTCAATGTTCAAAATTAGGTCATAATTTTTGCTCAAATCCATGGCACTTGCTGGCGATCGGAATATGCCACGTCTGAGGGCCTCGATAGGCGCACCTCCTCCGTGTACCGTCGCCAAATCGAATGCCTCCGACGGTCTAGAAAGTGGCTCGACGGCAATGCTTTTGTGGCGGAATTTCTCCCTCCATATAAACTAGAACTGACGAAAGAGGTATAGAATCAAAGATTGAAGAAAGCTCTCCAATTTTCGTTTGAATTTCATCTTCAAATTCGCAAGTATTGGGGAGAAAAATCGATGTAAAAATCCGACTGTTTCAGCCGTTAATGACTGAGTGGCGGTGTGATTTCTAAGGGGCTAGGGTTTAATGGGGGTATTTATAATAATAATTTATTAATATTTAATTCAATTTATTTCTAAAAAGTGAATCTCGTATTCAGACTCCAATTCAACCCAAACGAATGTCGCCCCTAGCTAATTACCCCCACTCCGGACATAATGGGATATGTCCGGTAAGCCAATTCGACCATTATGATCAATTTTTGCCAAAATAAAAATCAATATTATGTTCAAAATTGATTTTAACGTACATTTTAATTTACCGTGCCATGTACAGACTCCAAAAATTCCATAAAAATAAATCTAGTTATGTTTTGACGATACGGTCGTAACAAAACTAATTTCGTCAAATTTGGAGACCGTTTGAAAAATGGTCATTTTCTGGTCGATCTAATTCTAATTTAAATTACCAAACACAAATAAATTTACTACGCTCACATATTAATTCAAAAAAAATAAGAAATTTGAAACCTAACAATATTTTGACATTTCGGATCCAACGAAAGTGGTCTCATCGAAAACGGAGGTCGTTTGCCAAATCGCTAATTTTAAGGGCTATATATGTTATATAAAATTCCATAGCGACTATTCTGAATTTTCAACTGGGCATAACTTTTTATTCCCATTATGAAATCTAGATTTTTCACCTTCGTTGGAAAGATATTTTTAAACAGATTCAAATATTTCTAGTTTCGTTAAAATCCGGTTTATTTTGAATCCTGTACATTCATTGGAAATTTGAAATCGAATTTTGAAACTACCGCGCCATTTCCAATTCCTTTTATAATTAAAATAAATATTTATATTCTAACTTTGATTTAAATAAATTTATATTTTCTAATTCTATTCAAAATAAATTTCTAGTCGTTATTATTTAAAATAAATTATTTTAAATATTCAAAATTCATTAAAATTGCCAAAATAAAATTTTTAAATTGGTTCTGATTTTCCGGGTTGTTACAATACCTTAGAAAATGCAAATATTTCAATGAAGATAGATATGAACCAATAAAAAAGAAAGGAAAAGAAGTTCCATATAAAAGAATGCATTATCTACCCATAACTCCCAGGGCCGGCCCTAGAGGTTATGGTGCCCAAAGCCAATTGTCAAACCAATGCCTTGTACAAAAATTAATGTTATATCGCTAATTAAACCACTAAGATAATTTAAGTTGTTTATAAATAAGAAAACTGGAAAAAAATATAGCATTGTTGGTGATAATAATTCAAGTTAAACCATAAAATTATTATTCGTTGCTTATGAATATCTTTCTAAATTTTAAGTAGCAAAATTATCAGTGACCAACCACTGAAGAAAATGAATTTGTTAAACCATTTATTGAATATTGGTGTTTGAGGAGAAGGAAAAAATAGTATTTTATCTGAAATATTGGCACAAATAATTTAAACAAAAATTCTTTTTTGTCGTTTGATTCGACTTAAAAACGTTAACTATAAGTTTTCCGAACTTGGTGATTTATCAACAAAATTTGCATTAATTAATTAACCATTAAAAAAATAAAAATAAACAACTAACTATTGCTTAAACCTCAACAATATTCTGCATTTACATAAATTTGTCCCCAAAATCATTAGAATTCAATGTTTCAACAAATAAAACATAAATTGTATACCTTCAGCACTACAGAAATTATAATCTCTTAATTAGACTTTATCGAAAACAGCGTACCATTAAGCAGTACGTCCTTCTTCACTTTAATGTTCGCAGTCCACAATCCTACCATTTAGCAACTACTACAGCCCCCATCTGCTATAGTCAAAGTATGAAACTGATTGGAAACTACTCTCGCATGATTCGATTGCTGCCTACTAGAGTGAATCGCCTCTTTTTTGAAGTGATTTGCATTTTGCCGTCTCTGGATGAGATCGTTGTCGGTCCGAGTTAGCTCCAC
Source organism: Allium sativum (assembly GCA_030737875.1). NCBI lineage: Eukaryota > Viridiplantae > Streptophyta > Magnoliopsida > Asparagales > Amaryllidaceae > Allium > Allium sativum. Next base: position 618,169,562 of record CM060924.1, on the reverse strand, counting down.
GTCCAATTGCCAATCGCGTTTTGCTCTTCTTCTTTTTTTGCTGCTGCATCGAAATTTTGACGACTGATGCCCTAGTTTTTGAGGAGGCCCAAAGCGGTGGCTTTACTTGCTTTGCCCAAAGACCGACCTTGATAACTCCCAGCCTTCAACGGCTATATGCATTGTCTGCTACAACATGTCATATGCAATGGCATATCGTCAGAACACCAGAAGAAGGAACTTCAATACATCTGTCTGATGGTCAAGCATAGAAAAACTTTGATAGGACTTATCCGGAATTTGCTGCAAGAGAGTCGTAATGTTAGGCTTGGTTTATGTACGGATGGTTTTTTCCATTTTCTTAGTTTGGTAGTAAATATTGATCATGACCTATTATTGTTACTCATCATAACTTATCTCCGTGGATGTGTATGAAAGCTTCGAATATGTTTCCAACGATTGTCATCCCCGGTCCCGACGATCCGACACAAGGAATTGATATTTATCTACAACCACTGATTGAAGAGTTGAAAACACTAAGGCATGAGGGAGATAAAACATTTGAAATTTCAATAAAAAGGAATTTTCGTATGTTTGTTTCTTTATTGTGAACTATTAATGTTTTTCCTATTATGGCATGCTTTTAGGTTGGAGCACTTCTAGACGTCTAGCTTGTCCTCATTACATGGAAGAGACAAGAGCATATTCATTAAAGTATGGAAAAAATAATTCTTGGTTTAACTATCATCGATGTTTTCTACATATTAATCATAAATATAGAACAGATAAAAAGAACTTTGAAGCTAACATAGCAGAGACAATGCTACCGCCTAAAGTTTGGACAAGTGAAGAGATATATGAAATCGTAAAAGACCATCCAAAGATACATAAAACTGGGGAGCAAGTTGAAATTCCAAGTAAATCGGACATTCATAATTGGTGCAAGCAAAGTAAAATTTAGGAGTTACCTTACTAGAAAAATCTACTACTTCAGCATAATATTGATGTCATGCACAATGAAAAAAAACGTTCTCGATAATGGTTTTAATACAGTTTTGAATGTAAAGGGGAAAACCAAGGACGATGCGAATTCGTGAGGTGTTATACTACACTTCTGTAAACGGCCGGAACTTCACTTGTATGACGATAATAAAAAACCCAAAGCTTGTTATGTGCCAGACAACAAACAAGTAAAACTTGTTCTGAGGTGTTTGGAAAGATTAAAATGTCCTAATGGGGTTTCTTCTAACCTTCGTAGATTTGTGGAATTTAAAAACAGTAAATTGCATGGGATGAAAAACCATGATTGCCATATCATGATGGAATATTTTTTTCCTATGATTTTCAAAGAACCGTTGCCCACAAAAATATGGAGTGTTATAACAGAATTAAGTATGTTTTATAAACAACCTTGTTCGACAACGTTAAAGGTAGATCGTCCGCATAAGCTTGAAGCAGAAATACCAGTACTGCTTTGTAAACTCGAGAAAATTTTTCCATCGGTTTTTTATTTAGGTAATGTAACATTTACCTATTCATCTACCGTTCGAAGCACTCCTTCTTGGTCATGTGCAATATGAATGGATGTATCCATTTGAGACGTAATTTTGTATATACTCAATAATCCTGATAGATTACAATTTAGATATTTGTACCAACATATAAATTTAATTAATCTTATTATAGGTACTTGAAACATTTGAAGAATAAAACAAGACAAAATGCACGAGTAGAAGGTTCGATTTGCAAATTTTACCTTGAAGAAGAACCTTCATTTTATTTCTCCCATTACTTTAGTGAAGATGTGATTGTAACTGTTCCCCGTAATGAAGAAGCGGTTGAACATGAATCTTCTCAAATAATGTTATTACTTTAAGACAACACGGAAGACTTACTCGAAAATGTGTGGAAATATGGTTAAGCGATAGAGACTACCATGTGGCACACACATATGTTCTTTTGAATTGTGTGGAAGTTGCCAGTTAATATTAAATTCATGTACAATTCAATTATATATACATATTAATAAAAAAGAAACATTGCACATATTTGCAGCATATATGAATCACAACATCCATCTAGTGATCTCAGTAAAAAAAAATTCTGGATGGTTTTCAGAGTATGTTCGTGATCCCACAAACTGTGTTGCTAACGAAGGATTACGACATCTTGCTATCAGACTAAAAAGAAATGTCAAAACTTATCCAATATACTTCGTCAATGGATTTAAATTCAACACCAATGATTATGAAACTGAAAAATTAACGTATAAAAATGGTGTATTTGTCAAAGGTAATGATGATCCAGAGGATCATATAAAAGATTTATATGATGTCTTAACGCAAATTTTAGAGTTGATATATTATGCACATCCTATAGAGAAAGTTTTTCTATTTAAATGCACCTGGTTTAGCAATGTTCCTAGTTCAAAAATTAACATGCACAAAGATTATAAGCTAATTGAAATTAGGCATACGTCGATTTACTATAAGTACGATCCTTTCGTGTTAGCTAAGCAAGCATTACAAGTCTATTTTACTCTGTATCCATCCTTGAAAAAAGATAAAGCAGATTGGTGGGTTATTTTTAAAACTAAGGCAAGACTTACATTTGACGGAAACAATATTCTTGACAACGTATCAAGTAGATCTTGAGCCAAATACTGAAATAATAATAGCTAATGACGTTGATGTAGGGTCGTTAAATGATGAAGAAAATGCATTAGTAGATGTATTTGTACGTACTAAAGAAAACGATATAGGGTATATGATTGAGTCTGGATTAGAAGATGATGAAGACTGATCATAGATGATAACTACTTATGAATTTACTTATGTTATGTATTATTCTGAGCTATGTAATAATAATAATAATGGTGACTGTTCTTAAATATGAATTTACTTATGTTCTTTACTATTCTGATGTATGTAATGATAATGATGACTACATATATTATGCATTATTAAGCGTTATGGATTGTTCTTTTCATGTACGATTATGTGTCGATTATGTTAGGGTATGATTGTGTGATAATTAATGATTTTGTCATGCTTATGTGCTCATTATTATTCCGTATGCATTATATGATTTTGACAGATATGTTTAATAGAAAACGATCTAAGAGTACATCTCATCTGACTCCTTCACCATCTCCTGCAGCTGGAGCAGGTCCGAGTTGCTCAGAGCCAGATATACGCCAAGTTGCAGTGATTTTTCCCAAGAGTGTCGGGTAAATATCAAATTTATTTCAGTTTAGATCATTTGAAATATACGAAATATCTATGTCAACATGTATACAGGGGTTTTGAGGTCGAGCCAGCAGATTTTATTGTAGAAGTATCGAGGGAGTCATAAAGAAGCAGAATGTTTGGGGCTTGGCCGCATTGGGATATCATTCCGACCCATATCAAGAAAGCTATTTTAGCGGATTTGATTATAAATAAATTTTTACATTATTATTGAAAATAAATATACTATACATAATTCAAAATAAATTTAATATACAGGCTGTTATAAGAGTGGAGCCGCAAGATATGCAATTTTTTATGTCTAATTGAATATGAAAATGCGGAAAAATTATAAGGAGGCAATTTCGAAGGCAAAGAACTCTTGTAAAAAGCCAGGATGAGTAACGGTGTTTCGAATGGATTTCTAAGATACTGGGATACCAAGCAGGCAAAGTAAGCTGTAATGAAAATATTCACAATTATGTTGATTGCATTATTTTAATTAAACATGTATCAAATTTAATAGGAAGTAGCAGCAAGAAATAAGGCAAATCCAAAAAAGAATCCAGCTTTACGCCGCGGTGGCTCAAAATCTTTCCAATAGTATAAGAGAGAATTAGTATGAATTTTTAATATTTTTATCATATGTTCACATATATATTTAGTGTATATCATTCGTTCTTATTTTCAATAATTTTATTGAAGTATATATACTCAGTTTGCAAAGTTATTAAGGGAGCCTTCGATGGCATAGGCTTTTATATGTACACATGCAGTGGAGCATACTAATGAGGAAGGGAATGTTACATATGATTGGGCGGACCACAAGGCTACGGGTGTAATGGTAATATGCTTATTCGTAATTAAAATGTTTCATATTCATTTATATAATCGTATATAAGTAAATTATATAGCAACTGTGTTAAAATTATATTGGTATTGTAGGACGAGTGGACGAGAGGAGCTTACGGTTGTAGAGTCCGATCGTATATGAGATTCAATTATTGATCTGCCTACTCGAAATAGGCAATATGGCTTTGGCAATTAGAAGGTAAACCATATTTATTTATATGATAGCATCATGAATATAACTTTAATGTGAACTTTAATCATTTCGCAGACTAAACAAGGTTACAAGAGGTCCATGGAGGAGGAGACTATATCTCAGATGTAACAACAGTTGGATGAGATAAATAATTGGCAAAAAAACTAGTTGGCCCAACAAATAGACGATCGCATGACAGCATACTATCGGGAGCATGGGTCAATGCCTAGGGAAGGAGATGCTGCTACTGACGAAGAAGGCAAAGACGAAGAAGAAGAAAACGAGGAGGACGAGTAGTTTGATTGTTCTTATGCTTGGGTATGTACATATTCTACTAGTACATGTACTTGGTTTTTTACATGCTTGATGCACGTACGATGATACATTATGATGGTTGTATGGATATAGTTGTGTTTTTGATATATAACGATGGTATGTCATGATGGTTCTATGAAATCATAATTTTTTGGATATACTATGATGTTATGTTATGGATTTGGTATATATTATGGTTTGGTGAATTGATGGAATGATAGTGTGTATTGATTATATTGGAATGATATTAGTGAATTGGTGATATTGATTATAGTGTTGTGGATTAAGGGAAAGGAAATAGCTATGTAGGGCAGCAAAAATTGTTACATATTTTATAACAACCCGTATTTTCAATAAACTGTTATGACATAAATCGAGGCAGAATTTAATTCAAAAATCAGAATCAGGGGAAACGGGCTATGCCATTGCGTTCGTCTCGGAAAAATACGCGAAATAGAGTCCGAGTTTTCGAAAATCGGAGTCCGTATGACCCGGTTAAGGCCTATTGAAGTTTTCAGAAACTTCTATGCTAAAAACAGATTTAAATTTCAAGTTAAAAACAGGGATTAGGGCTAATCAGGGTTAGGCGGGAAAATTCCCGCCAGGGGGCCCATGTCGACAAGCAAGTCGACAGGGCACCCAGGGTGTCGACTGCCCTGTCGACAGCCCTGTCGACAGGGGGTGCCCAGGCAGTTCAGCCTGGTGCACCATTTCTGATTTTGGTTGGGTCAAGTGGCTTGGTTCTGGAGAATTCTAAGATCTGACGGGCCAAACCTAATCTAGGGTTAATCCTAGGGCCTAAAACACTCTAATTCTCTATAAATATACCCCTAATCCTACCCTAAAGCCTCATTAATCAATCTTGCAACTAAACTATGCCAAATTAAATCCTCAAATGGCCTCCATCTAAAATCCCTAGCCTCCACCTTCCTCAAAGTTTAATCCTATGATGATATGATGATCATACAACCTTTTCTATGTTGTATGAATGCTTAATAACTTGCATACTTCATTAAGATGCAAGTTTGATTTGCTAAAGTTTGTGTTTTTGGGATTTTGCAAAAGGGTTTTCTTGTTTGAGGCTTTGTTTTGGTTTTTAAAAGGGCTTCTTCATCTTATTTGGTGGATTTGTGGCTTGTTTATATTTGTAAGCCCTCTTACCTTCACTTTACAAACTTTAAAGTTAATGCTTGGTGAAAGTTGAGATTTATGTGAGTTTAGTTGATTATGCATGCTTATGCGAACTCACTATGATATGTTTTATATGATTCATGAGTTATGCATGCATATGCGAGATTTCTATGCCATGTTTTACATGTTTCACAAGTTATGCATGTTCATCTTACCATGTTATGCAAGTTCAATGGATTATGCATGTTCACCTTACCATGTTATGCAAGTTTAATGGATTATGCATGTTCATCTTACCATGTTATGCAAGTTTAGTGGATTATGCATGTTCACCTTACCATGTTATGCATATTTAATAAGCTATGCATGTTTATGCGAATTCACCATGACATGATTTGCAAGTTTAACATGTATGCATGTTTATTATGACATGTGAAGTTCACCATGTATGTTATGCCAAGTTACCTTTTATACCCTTATACGTTATGACGAATATGTAAGCGAGATAATGACGTTGGGAGGGTTGGGGTAAACTTAAGAATACATGAAACTAAAAGATTGGGAATTTACCTATTAAGTTAGGTCTACCCCTTGGGAATTTACCTATTAAGTTAGGTCTACCCAAGTATATGTTAACTTGTAAATATGTTTTGAAGTGGACATGACATTAGATAACATGATATGGCCAACTCGAGGTTAGACCTAGTTGTGGTGTAAATCTTCCCAGGTAACCACAACGTGGGGTCTAATGTGGGTAGTTGGTCATGTTGCACCATAAGACCCGAGGTTAGACCTAGACGTGGTGTAAATCTTCCCAGGTAACCACGGATGTCTAATGTGAGAGGTTGGGTGCATTAAGTAATTAATGCCTCATGATTAGGGTTAAGTCATGGCCCACTAATACTTAACCAATAATGGGGATGCGAGGATTAGATGGGGGTAAGTGGTTACACTTAGCTAATCTAATCCAGGTTTAGTGAGGGGTTAAAACCACACTTAACCCTCTTAGAAACCCTAGCAACGTGGTCTGTTCCAGCAGTAATCCCAGTTTGGTATCACTACAACCCTATAGCTAGGTTAGGGCGGGGCACGATTACTGGACTGATGTAAGCGACCAAAGCGACGGCTGAGTGGTACAGCGGTGCGGGTCCGGCGGGCTACGGACGTGCACGTAGTCCGATGTTGGACAAACTCGAGGCACGGGTACCAGTAGGCTTAGACTGTGCATTATTGCTTAGGTGTCTGGGGTTGACACCCGAGGGCTTGATACACCCAAGGGTGGACCCAGCGCAGTCTGACTACATCCATGTGGGCCGTATGGACACCAACACTCGACGTGTTAGGTTTATAGGGAGCCGATCGACTAGACCGTTGGGCTGGGCCTTATACAAAGGCCACTTCATGTTATTGGGCCAAAGTTTGGGCTAAGGGATCAAGATTTGTTTTGTGGGTTTGCTAGTACACTGTGGTGCAAAGTTAGATCTCGTCTATGTGATGTCACCTTTATCTATTACCATTATGTTCATCTCAGTTTCCATCATACTGTTAACTTTATTAGTTTATAGATTGATCGTAGTAGGGCTTACCAGTCTTTTTGACTGACCTGTTTTCTTTCGCTTCTTTTCTTCCGTTTCTCCCCCCCCCCCCCACAGGTTCTCAGGGAGGGACTACATCTGCTTAGTGGATCTTTGACTTGCTTGTTGGATAGCTCATGTATGGATCTGAGCTAGCTATGGCTTATCTTTTATTTCTGGGGATTAGTACTGATGTTTACTATGTATTTTGTTATCACGTATCTAGACTGGAGTTGTATTTTGGATCATGACATTTTGATATTATGTACTTGACTATGTGGGTTTTCTGAGATGATGATGATGGGTTTTTATCTGCTACCGCTGCTTTACTTATATTTATTTTTATATACTCTGTCTTGCTATATCTCTGTGCATGTTTACCTTCACAATAACGCCCCTCCAAAGCTAGTACATTCTAAGGAGTGATCCTAGTGGAGGTAGGGTGTTACATTTGGTATCAGAGCACAAGGTTAACAAGATTGAACAAAAACTTTTGAAAAAAAAACCCTTTTCGAAAAACTATTTTCAAAAACCTACTAAGTATTTTCCAAAATAAAGTCTAGATTATTTTAAGGCTAATCCCCAAAAAGCCATCAGCGTTATCCTTCGTTCCCTTGACCTAATCTTATCTTATCTCTTGTTTCAGTATGGCTGAGAATCTTGACATCCCAGATGGAGTGAACGTACCACTCTGGTATAGGAGACTCCTAGAAGCTAGGGCGGCTGCTGGTCCCGCCAACCCTACTCCCACTCCTCCTCCTGTGGTTGAGAATCCTACCCCTAATATCCCTCCTCCGGTGGTCCCTGCTCCCCCTCCGCCAGCAGCTAATATTCCCCCTCCCGTTGCTAATGTTCCTCCTCCTCCCGTTGCTGAGGCTCCTCTTCCTCCTCCTCCCCCTCAGCATCCTCAGGTTGAGTTTACAAAGGTGTGTAAAGACTTCAAAGCAATGGGGGGCAAGAATTTTCTAGGCACAGAATCTTTCGTTGAAGCTAGGAATTGGCTGAAGGACACGGAGGACTTGTTTGCCATCTTTGGAATAGATGATGAGAGGAAGATCTTATTGACTGTATGGCTCTTGAAGGATGAGGCGGCCTATTGGTGGGAGGTCACCAATGGGACGAGGCCCGTTGAGACTTGGGCCGATTTGAGGGCTAGATTTGTGACCAAGTTTCTATCTTCAGCTGAAGCAAATTTACAAATGGAGAAGTTCATTGCACTAAAGCAAGGGGATATGTCGGTCAAGGAGTATGTGAACAAGTTCAATCAGCTGGCCCGCTTTGGTTTGGATCTAGTAAACACCCCGGAGAAGAAGGCTCTTCGATTTGCCAGAGGATTGAATGAGCCGCTACAGGGCTTGGCAATGTCACATATTCCGCATGGGGCCACTTTCGAGAGTTTGGTCAATATGGCTCTGCTTCAGGGAGAGGGAAAGAAGGAAGTCAAGTCAGGCGATACTCCGGCAAAGAAGGCTGATTCTCAAGGCAAAGGCAACCAAGGTCAAAGCAGTCAAGGAAATCAGAATAAGAACAAGAAGGGTAACAACAAAGGCAAGGGGAAGTGCAATTACTGTGGCATAGCTGGGCATTTTGCTAAAGATTGCAGGAAGAAGAAGAGGAAGCTTAATGGTGGATGCTTTTCTTGTGGAGAGGCTGGGCACTTCAGCAAAGACTGCCCAAAGAAGAAAGGACAGGCTGGATCTTCAGGAGGGCAAGTTCATGCTCTCAATGCCGCTTCAGTTCCCGAGAGAGGTAGTGTTTCTGTTGAGAACCTTGTTTATATCTCTGACCTTCCGGTACGTACCTTGTTTGATTCCGGTGCATCACATAGCTTTATTTCATCTGATCTTGTTGATAGCTTGCACCTCAGTACTATCTTAGTGGATGATCCCGTTTGTGTCTCGAATCCCATTGGGGGTTCTGCTCATCTATCCATGATATGTGAGGATCTAAGGATCTCTATACTCAGCGTTGAGTTCTTGTGTAGTGCGTATGTTCTAGGTTTCAGGGGATACGGATTGATCTTGGGCATGGATTGGCTGTCTAGATATGGAGCCATTCTGGATTGTGAGCATAGGGTTGTAAGGCTTGTGACTCGCCTGGGCAACACCTTAGAGATTTCATGCAATCCGAAGAATCCCGTCATGTTATGCTATCTAGAATCTCTTGACTCATCAGAGGAGGCCCTTCAGTCTGTAAGGGTGGTCCGAGATTATCCAGATGTGTTTGAAGAAGTTAAGGGGTTGCCCCCTAAACGAGAGATCGACTTTCGCATCTATCTGGTAGATAACGCTAAGCCTGTTTCTTTACCCATTCGGCATATGGCTCCGCGTGAGAGACGGGAGCTGAGCAAACAAGTGAAAGAATTGCTTGAGAAGGGCTTCATCAGAAGGAGTATATCCGAATGGGGAGCGCCTGTGGTATTTGCAACTAAGGCAGATGGCTCTCTCCGACTCTGTGTGGATTATAGAGAGTTGAATAAGCTAACTAAGAAGAACCGACACCCGTTACCAAGGATCGATGATCTCTTTGATCAACTTGTTGGTGCTTCTGTTTTCTCTCAGCTTGACCTTGCTACGGGTTTTCATCAGCTCAGAGTGGCTGAAGACAGTATAGACAAGACTGCATTCAGAACTCCAGACGGGTTCTTTGAATGGCTTGTTATGCCGTTCGGTTTGACGAATGCACCCGCATATTTTGTGGATTTGATGAGTAGGGTGTTTCGGGAGTTTTTGAATAAGTTTGTCGTGGTCTTTGTTGATGATATTCTGGTCTTCTCCAAGGATGAGGAAGAGCATGCGAGGCACCTGGTAGAGGTGATGGATACACTCAGAGCACACCAGTTAAAAGCCAAGTTCTCCAAGTGCCACTTTTGGAGAAGGGAAGTCAGATTTCTTGGGCATATCGTATCCAAGCAAGGCTTAGCGGTAGATCCCGCTAAGGTGGTTGCAGTTCAGGATTGGAAGACTCCAAGGAATGCAACCGAGGTGAGAAGCTTTCTGGGTCTTGCGGGTTTCTATCGGAAGTTCATTAAAGACTTCGCAAAGATATCCGCTCCTCTTACTAAGTTGACAAAGAAGAACTTAGTCTTTGCTTGGGATATGGATTGTGAGCTTGCTTTTCAGAGACTCAAAAGAGCCCTTACCTCCGCACCAGTTCTAGCCTTACCCGATGGTGGTAAGATATTTACCGTGTACACTGATGCTTGTAGCACGGGATTGGGTGCTGTTCTGATGCAAGAGGGCAGAGTTATATGCTTTGGTGGAAGGCAACTGAAGGTGCATGAGAGGAACTATCCCACTCATGATCTAGAGCTAGCAGCGATTGTATATGCGCTCAAAGCATGGCGTCACTATCTTCTGGGAGAGAGATTCGAGCTATATACCGATCATAAGTCTTTAAAGTATCTCTTTTCGCAGAAAGATCTGAACTTAAGACAGCAGAGATGGATGGAATTTTTGGCTTCCTATGATTTTGAGATATCCTATACCCCTGGCAAGGGGAATGTTGTAGCGGATGCGTTGAGTAGGAAAAGGTTGACACTAAGTCCTCTGTTTGTTGAGATGAAGAATTTAGAGTTCTTAGCGACCTTTGACTTCTCTCTGGCAATGGAGTCGGTGACCGGTTCCTTGGCATCTTTAGAGCTCAGGCCTACCCTCCTAGATCAAGTTGGGGCTTCGCAAAAGGAAGACCCTCAGATAATTGAGATCTTGGATAAGCTGGTTCGAGGGGAGACATCTAGTCACCTTGCCCGATATTCTATAGACGATAAGGGTTGGCTGAGGAGAGATGGAAGGCTTTGTGTCCCGATGGTAGATGACTCGGCGAGGAAAGTTCTCGAGGAAGCACATCGCTCCAAGATGACCATACATCCAGGGGGTGATAAGATGTATAAGGACATGAAGCGCGTTTGCTTCTGGCCCGGAATGAAAAAGGATGTGGCGGAGTTTGTCTCGAGATGTGTTATTTGTCAAAGAGTAAAAGCTGAGTCGAAGAAGCCCGGTGGGCTGTTACATCCGCTAGAGGTCCCGCTATGGAAGTGGGAGAGCATTTCTATGGACTTTATTGATGGGCTTCCAAGGTCCAGGAAGGGGAATACGAGCATATGGGTTATTGTGGATAGGCTCACGAAGAGTGCTCACTTTATTCCAGTAAAGAGCAAAAGGACCGCATCTGGACTAGCATCAGTATACCTTCGTGAGATAGTACGACTACATGGAGTCCCTTCCAGCATAGTCAGTGACCGAGACCCCATCTTTACTAGTCAATTCTGGAACAGCTTGCAGGAGGCTATGGGCACGAAGTTGAACCTGAGTACGGCCTATCACCCGCAAACAGACGGCCAGACAGAAAGGGTGAATAGGGTACTTGAGGACTTGTTGAGGCTTTGCATTCTAGATTTTGGTGGTGCTTGGGAAGACCATCTCCCTCTTGTCGAGTTTGCATACAACAACAGTTATCAGGCGAGCATAGGGATGGCACCCTTTGAGGCTTTATATGGGAGGCCGTGCAAGTCACCTACATGTTGGTGGGAATCCACGGATAAGCTTATACTTGGACCCGACATGATTAGGGATACATCCGAGAAGGTTGAGTTGATTAGAAGACGGATGAAAGCGGCCCAAGACCGGCAGAAATCCTATGCTGACAGGCGAAGGTCCGAATTGGAGTTTGAGGTTGGGGACAAGGTTTTCGTGAAGGTTTCTCCTTTGCGGAATGTGGTCCGATTTGGAGCTGTTGGGAAGCTAGCACCAAGATTTGTTGGACCCTTCCCCATCATTGAGAGGATTGGGAAGATGGCTTACAAAGTGCAATTGCCCGAGAAGTTGTCCGGAGTGCATAATGTCTTTCATGTCTCGCATCTCCGAAAGTGCCTGCATGAGTCTGCTGAGGTGGTTGAGCCTAGCATGCTTGAAGACGTGGAGGTAGAGAAAGAAGCAACTTTAAGGAAAGCTCCGATTCGTATCTTGGGGACAGAAACCAAGAAGCTAAGGAATCGTGAGGTCAGATTGGTGAAGGTACAATGGGGTGAAGCCGAAGAGGACGCAACTTGGGAAACCGAGGAGAAGATGCGTGGGCTTTATCCATTCCTTTTTGAGGGTACACTCTCAATCTCTTCCCTTTGTTAGTATATCTTTCTCTTTGCAATCCATATTTATCTAGTTATTGTGCTAAGCTTGTCATAAGAACCTTAGGTAGAAACCCTTTGGATGAAACATGTGTTTGAAGCATGTTATGGTTGATGATTGCAAGTGGTTGCAAGTGTTTGCAAGTGGTTACTCGTGGATGCATGATACACATTAGGCACTAGATCGGCTCACACACTCCTCATATTGCATATGCATGAGTGTTTATGCTTATTCTTGGATGAAATTTGTATGCAATCACATGGATGTTGCATATGGATGTATGATTGAGCACGCATGTAGATATTATACATTATGTTAGGGATTTGCATACATATGGATACATTTCACTAACATACTTTGCATTGATCATTGCATTAGATAAGTACATATACACACACTTTTGCATACGTTCATACAGCATTTAGAATCCTTTAAGGACAATGGTTGCTCGTGGATGATGTTTTGAGTAGATGGATGTTGGATGGTAGGATATGTTCTTCCTAACTTGAAGATTTCGGGGACAAAATCCTGTAAGGAGGGGAGAATATAACAACCCGTATTTTCAATAAACTGTTATGACATAAATCGAGGCAGAATTTAATTCAAAAATCAGAATCAGGGGAAACGGGCTATGCCATTGCGTTCGTCTCGGAAAAATACGCGAAATAGAGTCCGAGTTTTCGAAAATCGGAGTCCGTATGACCCGGTTAAGGCCTATTGAAGTTTTCAGAAACTTCTATGCTAAAAACAGATTTAAATTTCAAGTTAAAAACAGGGATTAGGGCTAATCAGGGTTAGGCGGGAAAATTCCCGCCAGGGGGCCCATGTCGACAGGCAAGTCGACAGGGCACCCAGGGTGTCGACTGCCCTGTCGACAGCCCTGTCGACAGGGGGTGCCCAGGCAGTTCAGCCTGGTGCACCATTTCTGATTTTGGTTGGGTCAAGTGGCTTGGTTCTGGAGAATTCTAAGATCTGACGGGCCAAACCTAATCTAGGGTTAATCCTAGGGCCTAAAACACTCTAATTCTCTATAAATATACCCCTAATCCTACCCTAAAGCCTCATTAATCAATCTTGCAACTAAACTATGCCAAATTAAATCCTCAAATGGCCTCCATCTAAAATCCCTAGCCTCCACCTTCCTCAAAGTTTAATCCTATGATGATATGATGATCATACAACCTTTTCTATGTTGTATGAATGCTTAATAACTTGCATACTTCATTAAGATGCAAGTTTGATTTGCTAAAGTTTGTGTTTTTGGGATTTTGCAAAAGGGTTTTCTTGTTTGAGGCTTTGTTTTGGTTTTTAAAAGGGCTTCTTCATCTTATTTGGTGGATTTGTGGCTTGTTTATATTTGTAAGCCCTCTTACCTTCACTTTACAAACTTTAAAGTTAATGCTTGGTGAAAGTTGAGATTTATGTGAGTTTAGTTGATTATGCATGCTTATGCGAACTCACTATGATATGTTTTATATGATTCATGAGTTATGCATGCATATGCGAGATTTCTATGCCATGTTTTACATGTTTCACAAGTTATGCATGTTCATCTTACCATGTTATGCAAGTTCAATGGATTATGCATGTTCACCTTACCATGTTATGCAAGTTTAATGGATTATGCATGTTCATCTTACCATGTTATGCAAGTTTAGTGGATTATGCATGTTCACCTTACCATGTTATGCATATTTAATAAGCTATGCATGTTTATGCGAATTCACCATGACATGATTTGCAAGTTTAACATGTATGCATGTTTATTATGACATGTGAAGTTCACCATGTATGTTATGCCAAGTTACCTTTTATACCCTTATACGTTATGACGAATATGTAAGCGAGATAATGACGTTGGGAGGGTTGGGGTAAACTTAAGAATACATGAAACTAAAAGATTGGGAATTTACCTATTAAGTTAGGTCTACCCCTTGGGAATTTACCTATTAAGTTAGGTCTACCCAAGTATATGTTAACTTGTAAATATGTTTTGAAGTGGACATGACATTAGATAACATGATATGGCCAACTCGAGGTTAGACCTAGTTGTGGTGTAAATCTTCCCAGGTAACCACAACGTGGGGTCTAATGTGGGTAGTTGGTCATGTTGCACCATAAGACCCGAGGTTAGACCTAGACGTGGTGTAAATCTTCCCAGGTAACCACGGATGTCTAATGTGAGAGGTTGGGTGCATTAAGTAATTAATGCCTCATGATTAGGGTTAAGTCATGGCCCACTAATACTTAACCAATAATGGGGATGCGAGGATTAGATGGGGGTAAGTGGTTACACTTAGCTAATCTAATCCAGGTTTAGTGAGGGGTTAAAACCACACTTAACCCTCTTAGAAACCCTAGCAACGTGGTCTGTTCCAGCAGTAATCCCAGTTTGGTATCACTACAACCCTATAGCTAGGTTAGGGCGGGGCACGATTACTGGACTGATGTAAGCGACCAAAGCGACGGCTGAGTGGTACAGCGGTGCGGGTCCGGCGGGCTACGGACGTGCACGTAGTCCGATGTTGGACAAACTCGAGGCACGGGTACCAGTAGGCTTAGACTGTGCATTATTGCTTAGGTGTCTGGGGTTGACACCCGAGGGCTTGATACACCCAAGGGTGGACCCAGCGCAGTCTGACTACATCCATGTGGGCCGTATGGACACCAACACTCGACGTGTTAGGTTTATAGGGAGCCGATCGACTAGACCGTTGGGCTGGGCCTTATACAAAGGCCACTTCATGTTATTGGGCCAAAGTTTGGGCTAAGGGATCAAGATTTGTTTTGTGGGTTTGCTAGTACACTGTGGTGCAAAGTTAGATCTCGTCTATGTGATGTCACCTTTATCTATTACCATTATGTTCATCTCAGTTTCCATCATACTGTTAACTTTATTAGTTTATAGATTGATCGTAGTAGGGCTTACCAGTCTTTTTGACTGACCTGTTTTCTTTCGCTTCTTTTCTTCCGTTTCTCCCCCCCCCCCACAGGTTCTCAGGGAGGGACTACATCTGCTTAGTGGATCTTTGACTTGCTTGTTGGATAGCTCATGTATGGATCTGAGCTAGCTATGGCTTATCTTTTATTTCTGGGGATTAGTACTGATGTTTACTATGTATTTTGTTATCACGTATCTAGACTGGAGTTGTATTTTGGATCATGACATTTTGATATTATGTACTTGACTATGTGGGTTTTCTGAGATGATGATGATGGGTTTTTATCTGCTACCGCTGCTTTACTTATATTTATTTTTATATACTCTGTCTTGCTATATCTCTGTGCATGTTTACCTTCACAATAACGCCCCTCCAAAGCTAGTACATTCTAAGGAGTGATCCTAGTGGAGGTAGGGTGTTACATATTTGCAATGGCTAGTGACGACTTACAGGTCCAGATTGATGAGACGAGTAACGGCTAGTTACAACTAAATTGCAACGGTTTGTAACGCTTTGTAACGACTCCTCGGGAAACAAACTACATGCCACCTATGATGCCACGTGGACAAGTTTCCATTGCAAGTTGTTGCTAAATGAGCGACGAAGCCATCGCTTTTCCCGTCGTTTTTTCAACTGGCGATGACATAGATTGCAATGGCTTTTAGCGACGACCACCAACGCTTTTTTTCATCGCTAATTACTTTGTTTTTTGTAGTGCCTGTTGCAACCAAAATATTCTTGTTTTCATTTTTAAACCCCATGATTTAATGTTTTGGAGGGTGTGTTGTTGATGTCTGTCATATAACATCTGATCATACAGTTCTAAATTGAGTGGATCTTGAACCATCTGCAATTCTAGATTAGTTAATTGTTTTTCATCTTCTAGAATGCATTCATTTTCTTTTGGCCTTAATTTGTTCCACCTCTTAAGTTCCTGCTTGCATGCATTGGGTTTAGAATGAAAAATATAAGAAGGAAAACCCCAAGATACAAACTGTAACCTTTTTGTACACATTCATAGTAAACTTATTTTGCCTGCCAATCATTCTGATATCTAAAGTGAATCCTTGGTACTGAGTAGTAGGGATAAAATGTAATAACAAAGGGCTATGATAACTGGAAAATTATGCCAGATATAGGAAGCTTTCATAGTTAGAAATATCTGTAGACATGTATTGTTCACTAATATTTTATCAATATTAGTTGTCACAGTCGTTCTCCTCCAACTGTAATTTTAACCTAGAGCTTTTATTTCAGTTAAACATGATTAGTATAAGCAGTTGTTAAAAGCTCGTAATATTGAAATGGAACAGGAAGGCCACCCTTTTTATCAGTTAAAGAAGATGCATTGTTAAAATCTCCCCTGAGAATCCAAAGATTAGTAATAACTGTGTGGCCTCCTCAATTATATGTTGTCATAATTCTTGTTTGGCCTGATACGAATTGCTTGCATACATTATAGTCAGAACTAAGGGAAGACCACCAGCATTATCAACGGAATAGTTAAGTGTTGAGGAGATTGAGGCAAAATATTAATGGTGTTCCATGTTGAAAGAATACGACCTTGAACAATGCATTGAGTTATTAGTTATGCAATCCCAATAAGATAGGAATTTCTTTTTGAAAAAGTTAAGGCTAGTAATTGATAGTTTATGTTCAACAAAACCAGCAATAATTAGCTTGAATTTATTCATGAGGTTGAGTTTATCACATACATGATGTGGTGGGTTCATCCCCCTGACATTCCACTCGAGAATCACCATTTAGTTGAGGAGGAGCTCCTAGATTTCCTTCTAGAAAGAGCAATGTTAACTGCTTGTTTACCTTTTGAGCTATCCAAATGTTCTTGATCATTTTTACTGACCATATATGATATGTCTACAAGTTTTTAATATGGTACTTCTTCAATGAGTACGTCTGCTACATGGCTTAAATCATCCTAGGTGATGTCAATAGGTAAGCTCTTGTTAAGGAAATTCAGTTGATCATCAGCTGAAGTATTCTATTTTACATGTGCATTTGAAGACTGAACATGCTATGGAGATACTGGTGGTTGATGCATTTCAGATGTGGAATGTATGTCAACCGATTCCTTGGCATCGATTTTGGCTAAGTTTGTTGTTCATGTATTGATGTTTTCTGGCCAAACATTTTATTGGAAAAGGCTTCGAAAACTATGGTGAATTGTTTATAAATTTGAAATAAGTGTAAGAATGGCTCCTATATGTGAATAGTCCCACATCATGAGACTATATGAAAGAAGCAAATTATGTATATTTGTTTCTTAGAAGTTATATTGGGGCCTAGGGGCTCCCAGTACATGCGTTGTTGTGAGGAGGGAGACCATGCATGATTATGACCACCACATACGCGTGTGCGACCGACCAATTCGACTCGACCCGGCCCGGCTTGGCTCGGTTTGGGCCCGGGCTTGGGCATTGGTGGTGTAGACACTTATTTTTTTGGACCGAAAAACATTATTTTTTCCAAACCGTTATTTTTTGAGACAGTAAAATTTCTGAACCGATTTTTATTTGACATGGTAAATTTTTTGATCCTCTTTTTATGCCGACTCTCTCCCACTACCCAGAAAATCATTCAGCACATGCAACTTCGTTTATATTATCTTCAGTTTATAAATGAGAAAACCAAACCGAACAACATTTTCTTTTCTTCCCTCCTCCATTGAATTTCTTCACAGAAAATAAAAACGAGCAATAATTTTTAGACAGTGCAAATATGGACTGATTTGTTGTGCAAGAAAATCGATTATTGTTACTCGAGGTTGTTTTATCCTAGAGGCGTCGATGAGTGAGAACGACTGGTTTGCACCTTTGACTAGATCGCCAAATCGTATTCAAGAGAGCGACGAAGTACATGACTCAGCCATTATTTCCTAATAATTTGAAGAAGAACTGAAACAATGGCTTCGACCTTAACCCTATATGATGTTGCTTCTCCCTTTGCCTTCCAGATCCCGCTCGTGACTGCTGCCCCATTTAGTTCGAAGGCTTGCACTTCAAGCGATGTCATCAGAAGATGGAATTCCATCTGACGATGAGAAAGGTGGTAGCTGCGTTGACCACTGATTAAACGCAGCTGCCAGGCCGACCTGACGAAGCTGATGCAACACCGATGGCTTCCTAGACCGAACAATCACAACAGCAACAGACCTGGATTGAGCAGGACTACCTGTGCAGAAACTTCATTCTCAACGGCCTCAGTGATTATCTGTACGACTACTACAACTCAGATGACAAGACAGCGAAGGAGATTTATGAAGCGCTGAAGAAGAAATATGACACAGAGGAGGCAGAGGCAAAGAAGTATGCTGTCAATCGCTACCTCAAGTACCAGATGACAGATGACAGGTCAGTATAGATGCAGTCTCACGAGCTTTAGAAAATAGCTAATGCGATCATCTTCGAAGGTATGGCATTGGATGAGTAATTTCAAGTTGCTATTATTATTGACAAATCTCCCCCGGGATTGAAAGATTTTAAGAATGTCTTAAGGCATAAGACCAAGGAATTTTCCTTAAAGAACTTAATCACGCACCTCCATGTTGAGGAGGAGGCTCGCAAGCAAGACTTGAAAGAAGAAGTGCTGATTGTCAACAGCAACAACACTAAAAAGACCAAACCTGCGGTTTTGAAACCGAACCAGATGTCCTTTAAGAATTAGAACAGACATAACAAACAGAATGGTAATACGCGAGGAAACCATAAAGTACAGCATCGACCACCCAAAAAGAATGATTTTGGACAGTTTTTTCTATGCTACAACTGTGGAAAACCAGGTCATACGGGATGAAAGTGTTGTAACAGGTCAGGCCCTACACCGCAAACAAACCTAACTGAGGAGCCTCTTACAGTTATGATTACTGAGATTTACCTTGTTGGTGGATCAGAGGGTTGGTGGGTAGACACTGGTGCTCCTCGCCATGTTTGCTATGATCGTGATACGTTCACTACGTACACGGCTGCTGATGATCCGAAAGTGTTGTTGGGAGACTCTCACACCACTAAAGTTGTAAGGATTAACAATATGGAAATCAAGTTTACCTCTAGAAAGACTAGATTTTGAAAGATGTGATGCATAATCTAGAGATGAGGAAGAATCTAGTTTTCTTCTTAATAAGGCTGGCTTTACTCAGGTTATTGGGGCTGATTTGTGTACCTTAACTTATAAGGGATCTTTTGTGGGAAAGGGTTATGCCTGTGAGGGAATGTTTAAACTGAATGTTGAATCTAATAAAGTGACTAGTTCTTCTTATATGTTGTGTGATTTTAGTATTTGGCACTCTAGATTATGTCATGTTAATAAACGAATAATTCATAATATGATCGCATTAGATATGATTCCTAAAATGTCAGATTCTGAACTTGATAATGTGTATTTTGTACTCAAAATAAGATCACAAAGAAACCTCTTAAATCTGTCGATAGAGTATCTGAAACCTTACACTTGATTCATTCTGATGTATGTGAGCTTGTTGGCACTTGGACTAGACATGGACATCGTTATTTATCAATTTTATTGATGACTGTACTGATTTCACCTATGTATACCTTATGAAAAATAAAAGTGATGCATGTGACATGTTGAAAACATTCAAAACTGTAATTGAGAATCAGGCAAATAAGAAAATTAAGAGACTTCGTAGTGATAGAGAAACATAATATGAATCTAGTTCTATTATGGATTTCTATAAATTACATAGTATAGTACATGAGAGAACTGCACCCTATTCACCTGAAATGAATGGTAAAGCTGAAATAAAAAATAGGACATTTACCAAATCAGTAGTTGTCATCCTATTAAATTTTGGTGTAGCAAAACATTGGTGGGGGATATATTATTAACCATATGCTATGTTTTGAATAGAATACTTAAATATAAGAATAAAATTTCACCTTATAAAATTTTAAAGAATTATAAACCCATTGTGTCACATATTAGAACTTATACTTTAGAACTTAGGGTTGTTTAGCATATGTTCGCATTCTAGACCCTAAGAGAATAAAATTGGTAAGTAGAGTATATGAATGTGTATTTATAGGCTATGCTACTAATAGCAAAGCATACAGATTTTATGACCTAAACACACATAATATAATCGAATCAAATGATGCGGATTTTTATGAAACAAAAATTACTTTTAAATTAAGGAATGGTGGTGGCATTTCAAGTATGCCTATTAGTACAAAACTTAATGAAAATTCTGAAACTGAACTTTGAAGAAGTAAAAGAGTAAGAACCATAAGAAATTTTGGTTCATATTTTTGTGCTTTTACTATAGAGGAGGATCCCTTAAACCTCCAAGGGGCCTTATCTTCTTTAGATGTCGATTTTTGGCAAGAGGCTATAGATGATGAGATGGATTCCTTGTAATCCAATAAGACTTGGCACTTGGTGGATTCACCTCCTGGTTGTAAATCTATAAGCTGTAAATGGGTACTTAAAAAGAAATTAAAACCTGGCGGCACTGTCGATAAATATAAAGCATGTCTAGTAGGTAAAGGTTTTAAGAAAAGAGACAATATAGATTTCTTCGACACTTTTTCACCTGCAACTAGAATTACATCCATTCGGGTATTAATCTCACTTGCTTCTATTCATAATTTATTAATACACCAAGTGGATGTTAAAACCGCTTTTTTGAACGGTGAATTAGAAGAAGAAATTTATATAGATCAGCTTGAAGGATTTGTAGTACATGGTCAAGAACATAAAGTATGCAAATTAGATAAATCATTATATGATTTAAAACAAGCACCTAAAAAATGGCATGAAAAATTTGATAACTTAATCATTTCACATGGTTTTAAAGTTAATGAAAGTGACAAATGCATTTCTTACAAATTAGAGAATGACATTTGCACTATTATATGTCTTTAGGTAGATGACCTACTCATTTTTGGGTCAAATATTCATGCCATAATCCATGTTAAATCTTTATTAAGTACCAATTTTGATATGAAAGATCTAGGTGAGGCGAGTGTAATCCTTGGTATTAAAATTACTACGTCAGGAAAGGGACTTTATTTGAATCAATCTCATTACATTGAGAAGGTACTAAAGAAATAATATTACTTTGATTGTAAACCTGAATGTACATCATATGGTCCCAGTGTAAAGTTATTTAAGAACACGATGAAGGTGTAAGACAGTCTGAATATGCTAGCATCATTGGCAGCCTTTGGTATATCACTGATTGTACTAGACCCGACATTGCCTATGTCGTGGGAGTATTATGCAGGTTTACCAGTAGACCTAGTCTAGAGCACTGACATGCTATTGAGAGGGTCATGAGATAGCTTAAACGAACTATGAACCTTGGATTACATTATGAAAAGTTTCCAGCTATACTTGAAGGATACTCTAATGCAAACTGGAATATTTATCTGATGATTCTAAAGCGACTAGTGGCCATATATTTAGCATCGTTGGAGGAGATGTTTCTTGGAAATCCAAGAAACTGACTATTTAGGCTCAGTTACTATGGAGTCTGAGATGATTGCACTAGCCACAGCTAGTGAAGAAGTAGAGTATTTGAGAAATATGCCAGCCGAGATTCCGTTATGGGAAAAACCGATACTAGTTGTGTTGATCCATTGCGATAGTACCGCGGCTATTGCAAAAGCTCAGAACTGTTATAACAATGGTAAGAGACGAGATACGTCGTAAGTACAGTACTGTCAGAGAGCTACTCTCTTCCGGCATTGTTAGAGTGGATCACATGCGCAGTGATGAAAATTTGGCAGATCCTTTGACGAAAGGATTGTCCAGAGAGAAAGTCCCTAATACTTCTAAAAGAACGGGACTATAAACCTTAGATTGTTGAGTCACACACAATGGTAACCCGACCTAATGAATGGAGATCCCAAGGACTTGGTTCAACGGGTAAAAACAAGTTGTGTAGTGATTGTAGTTGAACATGCTATTTAATATACCAAGAAGCATGTATTCCTGAAGTGATTAGTGGATGAGTTGATAGAAACTCTTAATGAGATCTATATTCTATTTGGTGTGGGGTACCTAACTTTAGGAGTGCTCTTGATAGACTGACCTATGTGAATATGGAAATGTGGCCGTTTCCTATGGAGTTTCAGGCAAAACTTCTGGAGCATTCATAAAACTGGGGTAGACGTGCATAGCCATAAATGCACGAGCTCATTTGATTGCACTATAGAAAAGGTTGTGTGTGGTATGATGTTAGGAATGGAGTTCAAGACTACGAGGTACTCTAGTAAAAACTGAATCTTAACCACTATGCAAAGGTTCAAGTCAGAAGACAACTTTGTTTATGCACAATCTTAAGTTTTTTAGAAATTGCAAGAAAAAATAATTTTAAAAATTCAAGTGGAGGATTGTTGGAAATGGCTTTGAAAATTTTGGCGAATTATTTAAAAATTTGAAATAAGTGTAAGAATTACTCCTATATGTGGATAGTCCCATATCATGAGACTATATGAAAGAAGCAAAGTATTTACATTTGTTTCTTACAAGCTATTTTGGGGCTCCCAATACATGCTTTGTGTGAGGAGGGAGACTATGGATGATCATGACCATCACACACGCGCCTGACCGACCGACTCGACCTGACCCGGTATGGGCTAAGGCTTGGGCCTTGGTGGTGTAAACACTTATATTTTTGGTCTGAAAAACATTGCTTTTTTTGAATCGTTATTTTCTAAGCCGATTTTTATTTGAGACGGTAAATTTTTCGATCCGCTTTTTATGCCGACTCTCTCCCACTACCTAGAAAACTGTTCGGCACACGTAATTTCCTTTATATTATCTTCAGTTTATAAACAAGAAAACCAAACCGAACATTATTTTCTCTTCTTCCCTTCGCCATTGAATTTCTTCATAGAAAATAAAAATGAGCAGCAATTTTTCGATAGTGCAAATCAGGACTGATATGTTGTGCAAAAAATTCAGTTATTGTTATTCGAGACCGTTTTATCCTAAAGGCGTCGGTGATTGAGAACGGCTGGTTTTCACCTCTGACTAGATCGTCGAATCGTCTTCAAAAGAGCGACAAAGTACATGACTCAACCATTGTTTCCCAACACATCTTGGCAAGTATCGCACTTAGGTGCAACGAACTCAGATTCAACGGATATTTCTTTGTTTTTTCACTATTGTGAAGTAATATAGGAATAGTTGTTATCAATTGAATGTCAGCGTTGATAAAAAGTTGTACTCTGGCATATTGAGTAAACATTTTATTAGCAGTTTTGACATTCAATTGAACGGGTTCAGCAATAAAACTGGAGATCATGGATAGAGCCTCAAAAGCCTAGAATTCCATGTCTAAATTATGCAAACGAACCATATTTGTATGTTGGTGGAATTAAATTTCTTAAAATCATACCCAGGACTCCATTCATCAATCATAAAATGTTTTCCATAGTAAGAATAAGTGGTGCTCTTTAAAACTTTGTGAAAATCTTTCTCTTTAGTAACCTGACCATATATTTGTTGTTTGGGGGGCATTATGCACATAGAAATCTGCAGTTAGTTTCCATACTTTACTAATGTAATCCTTCAGTTTCTGAATAGAAAGCAGAAAAACAATTGGATGAAAAACGTTTGTGTTTGGCCACGCTTGCTCTGATTTGCTGTAAATGCCTTAAGGAATGAATATGTAGGAAGAGGGTGGCTGCTGCAATGGATTTTTCTAGAGGAAACTAATGAAGTGTTTGACGATGATTGCTTAACTGTTGCTGCATAGGACTTTGATGGAGGTTTGGGAGGAGCAGTCGAGGTCTATGATGGCAGGGGTAAAGAATTGGCGGGTGGTTTAGGCAATTTAGAACGTTAAGACAGTGGATTATGGTTTTTATGCATAACCGCCTGACTAGTAGCCATTATTTAAATTTTAAAACTTTAACAAAGTACGTAAGCATGCGTAATATACGCTATAAGAAAGGGTCCACATAGAGACGGCTAAAAACCGTCGACAGCCATCGCCAGCCCTCGCCAAAATCCATTGCTATATATTCGGATGCTAAGCAAATAACGTCAAGGTTAGTCGTAACGACCCGAACTTCTCCGTGCGGGAAAATCCGGGTTGAATTTGAGAACACGACAAATCAGAGCACAAACAGAAGAACATTTCATTGCTTATTACAACAATTTACATCAGAGTACAAGAATATACAGAGTGTGAACAAATAAAATACATTTGATAAATATCAGAGATTTACAAATTACAATGCAGCGGAAAATAATACAAAAACAACTGAAAGAGATATACGAATACAGAGCTTTACGAATATCATTCCAGCTGTAAAAATGATCCTATGAATATAAATCTGCAAAACCAAAACTACTAGCTGCCCATGTGGAAAATAGAGGCAACCAGAGTTTAGGTTAAAACAATAAACTCTAGGTCAGTCATGTGACTGGTGTGAGAACTAAAACAGTTATTACATCCTTACCTTGAAAATAAAGTAAATCAAGGGACCACGCCGTATAACACAGAACGGGTTTCCTCTAAAATAAAACAGCGTAATGCTTTCTGGAAAAATGAAGCTATTTTAAGACCCGGGTCCCATCACACAATGCAACGCAAGCCGAAGGATAGGGTTTCCCCTTATAATAGGCAAAAATGCTTGGTACGTTTAAAACAAGTCATTTGATACTATCATAAGTGCATAGTGTATAAAAAACTTCAAATATAAATGTATCAATACAAGACGACATGGGTAGCATATATCATGTCGCCAATACTTGGCTCTACAATCAAAACCATAAATGTCACATATTGGAAGTTGGATTTCTGTCTGTAAACCAAGGCATGGGATCGTCCTTACCGCTCTGAGACAATCTAGCGCATGTCTCAGGATCAGAACGCATCGACCCTTGGATCGTCAGGGCCGGTCCACACTTACGTTAGTGGATTAAAATTCCTGAACAATGCGTTTCCCCGCCCTGTGGGGCATAAAATTGGTCTGTATAAAGGCCATACCATCCATCGGCATGTATGACCGATATATCCGAGGCGCCTAGCTATCCATCATCCACGTAAGTAAAACATCTAGGCATGCAAAACCCAGACACCACTCCTAGCTGGAAGGAAACACATGTCCTCACTGAGGTCCTCTCCCTTTTCTAGTTCACACCGGGGTGTGAGGCTCGCGAATTAACGCTACACAAAGCTATGATATATTAAAGTCGTGCTTTGATCATCAACCACAAGACTCTGCTTTTCAACAGAAGCCTTGATCATCTGCATCTCAGCATGCCACACAGGCAATTCACGCTATGCAATTGATGTCTATCAATCACAAAGGATGAAATCCGATGTCAGACACACAGTCCATTTACAAGTTCGTTCTGGGTCGGAGCGAAATCGAAGAAACCTTATTCCTCATCCCGTATGTCCAATACAGATGAGAGGCCCTCGCATATCCATCGATCTCCATGTACATCTGGACGATCACACTTATTACCTTGTCTTGGGTGTACAGCCCAATCAAGACATCACTAATCATCCAAACGGTGTGAAGACCTCCGGTCTTCAACCACTGTCTTCATCTTCGACTTATCGTTGAATCAGTTATTCAGAATGGGATAAACCCGGTCTTTCCGAATAACTCGCGTATATAATAATAGGTGTTATAAAAACACAACATACGCCTCATTCCAATTCTGAATATTCTTTTATTTAAATATTCATATCCTTTGGAAAAGGTTCCCATTAATTTTATCAAAGATAAATTCTTTAAATTTATTCTTTAATCTTCCTTTGGATATCAATTCAAACCAAATTATGGTTTATCCAAACTAGTCGGGATTAGCGAACCTTACCGAAGTAATCATTTGTTTAATTTCTCAATCCCAACCTATTCATCCCATGAAGTAAAACTGGTAATACTTCATATCTAACACCACAGTGTTATCGGTAAAATTAATTACCATTTCACGTTCAAATCTAATCAAAGATTTAATTATCGCTTGGAGCAAAACTGGTGATACTCCATTCTCGATCATTTCTTGAATTTGATAATTTTAGTTATCAAATTCACCTTTCAATCTATTTATAGATCCATTAAAACTCTAATTCAGTTTTAATCTCCAAAAATCATTGTTAATGATTTTTTTTCAAAGTTAAGAAATTAATCTTATCTTTAACTGGGTTAAAGAACTAATGTCATTTAAAACACAGCTCACGATAAACCCAAAGTCTCATTCCATTAACAATGGAATTTTCATGGAAAACAGATCGATATATATAATCGATATATACTTCCATATCCAACTGATAATATAAGTGGAATAACGACAAAGCCTTTTAAATTCCGTATATATTAACAGTCTTCCTCTACAGAAGCTCACTTCGATTATTACCAAATCGAATTCCATTTAATTCCAATTTAATATGTCAAATTGGAAAACTTTACTTTGGAAAATCTCCTGTAAATCTTAATAAAAGATTTTTAAATTCCAAAACACATTTCACTGTAAATTGGGTTAAAGAACGAATGCCATTAGAAGCACAGTTCGCAATAAGCACAGTTCACATTCCATTTCAAATCCAACTAAATGTTAATTAATTGGTAATTCTTCTCTACATCTTAATTAAATGTTTAAGAACAGTGTTACTGAAGACCCCATCCCATCAATCTCTAACCGTAAATTAGTAAGAGAACAATTCCTTAAGCGTTAATCCCAAAGGCCGAAACCAACATCAGATCAATACCCAGTAAACCATTCAACTTAGTTAATCTCCAGGTAGTTTCTAATTTCCTTAACTCCATTGGGTTAAAGAACAGTATTGTTGAAGATACCATTCATGACTAACCCAAAATCTCATTCCATTGTTAATCGGGTTAAAGAACAAGTGTTATTTAAAACACCGTTCACGATAAACCCAAAAAACAATTTCAATTTAATTCCAATTAAATGTTGATTAATTGGTAACTTCATTAAATCTTAACAAAAAGATTTAATTTTTTCTCAACTGGGTTTAATAACAGTGTTAGTGAAGACACCGTTCACGACAAAGCCAAAATCCCATTTGATATTAAATACAAGACTCTGAATAGAAAATATATCGGCTTATATTCAATATCAAATTCTGAACTCAACAAATATCGTATTGGAATAACGATATATATATCTTCCAAATTCCACCACAATGTCCGTATAATCACAGAATCCAATATCGAAATATTCCGAAGATAGTTTCGATTCAAATCCATTCCAATTCATATATTGGAAATTCTGGTTATTTTATAACCATTTTGAAATCCAATTTATTTATTTAAAAAAAATATTTTTCTAGTTAATAACTAGTTCATTTTTATAAAAATATAATTTTATGTTTTCAAATATGGAATTTTTCATTCCAAATCATTTATTATGAATTTACACAAATTATTGATATTTTTAATAATTTTATCAAGGCCCGTACAGTCGATTTCCATAAACGGTCATCGAACTACACTTACAGCGACCATTTCCAATTTTCATTTGGACATAATTCCAAATTCAACCATTAGATTTAAAATCTCTTATATCCGTTGGAAAGCTCTTTTCGATACGAACCCAACGGTTCCGGTTTTAGGAGAATCCAACGGTCGGGTCTCCCGTAATGTCCATTCGAAGTCAATGGTCGAAATTCGCGAACTGCCATGGCTGGCGCGTTCTATTCAGGCCATTAAATATATATATATAATATATTATATATATTCCATCAATTTCCCTTTAAAACTTATTTTATAAATCATTTTAAAAACGATTTCAACTTCATATTCAATTTCAAATTAAAATTGAATATTCCATATCACTAATATATAGATGATAACATTTTCAAAACATTAGATTTTGAAATCACTTCCTTTTCGATATTCATTATATAAATGAATAAAATCGATATAAATATCATTCAATTCAAAATTGCTTAACCTAATCAATACGGCTTTATATATTTAAATATACTCGTGTTCATCCCAAATCGAACATCAAAATCATATTTTTGATCTTTTACTGAATATCATTTTAAAATATTCGTGATTTTAAAGTATTCATTCTTTCTGAACTGGAATCAGACACAATCAATTACCATATAATGTTGTTTTTATGGATTTCATCCAACTCACGTATGCAACAGCCATGATAAACAATCAACCATCATCCAGAGTGCATTCTACACTGTATAAGCATTAGATATAAATATTTAACGCTTACAACAGTCTGTCAACCAATCGATTGACATACAACTAAAAAGTTAGGATTAATGTACGTCAAATATCATCCCAATACCCGTGTTGGGTTTCAATCAACAAATACAGATTTTATTTGTGCAGTTGGGCGATGTGTAAAATATATTGTCCCAACAAGTATTAGATAAATGGGTGTGCATAATAAACAAACCGTCCGATTTGTTTATAATTATTCATTTCAATATATTACTATGTTATACAGTTCATATATACAATAAAAATTATATTTTTATTATTCAAATATTTTATTCCATGCAGTACAATCAACAATCACAATACAGTCCATTTCCACAACACAATACAATCAAACAAGTCGTCCATGGTCTGTGGACGACGGGGAGTAGTTCTTATATGCACTTATAAAATAAATAACTGTAGAGAAATAATTTTAGTGAGAAGTTCTCACAGTCAGTTTTTATTTCTGAATTTCTGAACAGTTTGGATTTAAATTTGCTCGAATTCCAAACTAGCTCTTTTTTCGTTCTATTCAATTCTGAAATGTAGTGCTTCTCAAGACAAGTCCAACGCAATTGACTGTTCGCCTTTCCGACCTCGTAAGAAGAAGATACGCTATTAAATACATTGTCTAATTTAAATAGTTAATTAATTAATGATCCAATTTATTAATCACGTCATTAAGTGAAAATTACCCTTCTTCCTACGTTCAAAACAATCGACATCTGAAACCAAAAAGCTCCCCTCGACTTTTCACCATCGCCCGCCACTGCAAGGGCCCGGACCACCATCGGTAGTGGTCGTTCGAATCGCCATGGCCTCCCTCAACTACGCCGGTGGTACCTCGAAGACCGCACCCTTCTGGAGCTCGTGAATCGAGCTCGAACTCGGCAGCTTTGGGCCCCGATTTCTCCCCAACAGCTGCACCATATCCAATCATCCTAGTATGGATAGGAAGATCTCACGTAGCCCCTCCATTTTCGTTCAGAAAGTTTTGATTTTCATTGCGTGGATTAGAAGAGAATTAGGAGAGAAGATTGGAACCAATTCCGCCGTATATCGTTAATCGCTGACGGCTCAGTAAATGGATAATGAAATTAGGGTTTATAATTTATATTTACATATATTTTTATTTCTGTAAAAGGCAATTTTTCCATTCAAACTCCTAATCGAACCCACCGACTGTCGTCCCTAGCTAAATACCCCTATCCCGGACACAATGGGATATGTTTCGTAAGCCTATTTGATTGTTTAAATGAGTTTCCATTTAAATTTCAATATAAATCAATATATATTTAATTTAAACGCACATTTCAATTTACTGGGGCCACATACTGACTCCAAAAATTTCAAAAAAATAAATCTGGCTATGTTTTGACGACACGGTCCTAACAAAACTAGTTTCGTCGAATTTGGAGACCATTTGAAAAACGGTCATTTTCTGGTCGATTAAATTCAAATTGAAATGATCAAACACATTTAAATTCACCGCGCTCACATATTGATTCCAAAAATTATGAAAATTGGAATTAAGTAATAACTTAATATTACGGATCCAACAAAAGTGGTTTTATCGAAAAGGGAGGTCGTTTGCAAAATCGCTATTTTTAAGGGCTATATTTCCATAGCGACTATTCTGAATTTTCAACTGGGCATAACTTTTTATTCCCGCTATGAAATTTCAATTTTTCGGATTCTTTGGAAAGAAATTTTCAAATAGATTATAATATTTCTAGTTTCACTAAAATCCAGTTTATTTTGAATCCTGTACGGCATTTGAAATTTGAAATCGAATTTTCAAACTACCGCGCCATTTCCAATTCCTTTTACAATTAAAACAAATATTTATATTCTAATTTCGATAAATTTATACATTCTAATTATATTCAAAATAAATTTCCTATTGTTATTATTTAAAATAAATCATTTTAAATATTCAAAATTCACTAAAATTGCAAAAATAAAAAATTTAAATTGGTTCTGATTTTCCGAGTTGTTACATTAGTGACGGCTCTGGTCTCCATTATAGCGATGGCGAGCGACGAGAGATATGCCACGTTGACAAACGGTTACTCTTTCAACATTCGTGGCCAGTCGTTGCTCATCATTGGTTAAACCGCCATCACAAGCTGTCGCTATGCGTAGCATAACTGAGTAAAACAGTCGTCGCTATGCGTAGCAGAACTGGGTAAAAAGCTATCGCCAGTGTCGCTAGCCGTAACATAGAGTGACCCGAAATCCATCGCTAGCCGTCGCCAACTGTAACATAACATAGAAGAACATATGTGTTTCTACATGGTGATCTCTATCATCTATCCATATTTCAACACATTTTACAGAAGTTCGTCCATGTTGTCTAAAAACAGATACCATTGTCGGACAAAAATTGTGTTCCACGGTTTCATCATTACGATTACCACTTACAAAATAATATGTTCACATAATCACTGAAGTAATGAGGAAAAAAGAACGAAGCTTCTTCTTCAATATAGGATTTGTAAATCGAACCTTCAAATCGTGCTTTTTGTTGTACTTTTTCCTTTAGATGATTCAAACACCTAATATAAAATTAATTCAATTTATATGCACTAATGTCACTTTGAATTGTAAGCATAAATTTTTACTAATATTACCTCTCAAAAGGATACATCCATCCATATTGCATTAGACCTCGAAGAATTGCTTCGGATGGAAGATGAATAGGTAAATGCTCTACTACATTAAAAAGTCCTGGAGGAAAGATTTTCTCTAATTTGCAAATCAATATCGGAATTTCTACTTCAAGTTTACGGAGACGATCAATTTTTAACGTTGCTGAACATTTTTTTTGTAGAATAGGCTTAACTCTGTTATAACACCCCACTCTTTTACAGGCAACAATTCTTTGAACACCACTGGTAATACATATTCCATCATGATATGACAATTATTACTTTTCATCCCACTCAATTTATTGTTTTTATAGTCAACACATCTACAGAGATTAGAAGAAATCCCATCTGGACATTTCAGTCCCTTAACCCATTTCAGTACAAGTTTTATTTGTTTGTTATCTGGTTCATAGCACGCTTTGAGTTTTTTTATTGTCATTGGGCTTTATATGAAGTTCTAGACATTTACAATAATATTCTATGTCACGTCTCGAATATATATCATCCTTTGTTTTTCCTTTGACATTCAAAACAGTATTAAACACGTTACCAAATACATTTTTTTTCATTGTGCATAACGTCGATATTAAGTCAAAACAGGAGATCTTTCCAATAAGGTAGCTCATAGAATATACTTTGTTTACACCAATTATGAACATCATATTTACCCGGAATTTCTGTCTGTTCTGCAGTCTCATGTATCTTGGGATAGTCCTTTACAATATCATATATTTTTTTACTTGACCAATTTTTGGGTGCTTGCGGAGTCATTTCTCTGTTAGCTTTAAAGTTTTTTTATCTCTTCTAAAAGTATGATTGGCATGCAGAAAACAATGGTGACAATCAAACCACGAATGCATCCTTCCATACCGTGAGAAAAATGTTTGTGTTTCTTCCATGC
The DNA here is from genome assembly GCA_030737875.1 of Allium sativum. Lineage (NCBI taxonomy): Eukaryota > Viridiplantae > Streptophyta > Magnoliopsida > Asparagales > Amaryllidaceae > Allium > Allium sativum. Next base: position 618,137,475 of record CM060924.1, on the reverse strand, counting down.
ATAAAGGAGAAGATAGACGACCGGCCGTACTTCAACCTGAAAGCATCCCATATGCAGGAAAATAACAAATCTTCAATAACAAAAAAGTGAATAGATGATTTTTTTTTGAATGTCATATGTTCAACTCCTTCATCCCATAGTGTTTTCAACTCTTCTATTAATGGTTGCAGATAAATAGCGATGCCTTATTTTGGATCATTAGGACCAGGAATGACAACAGTGAGAAACATATATGGAGTTTTCATACACATCCACGGAGGTAAATTATAAGGAGTAATGATAATAGGCCAAGATGAATATTTGCTACCAAACTGAGAAAATGGTGAAAATCCATCTGTACATAAGTCAAGTCTGACGTTACAACTCTCTGCGGAAAATGTAGGATATGTCCCATCAAAAATGTTTCCATGCTTCTCCATCCGATGGATGTGTCAAGGTTCCATCTTCTGGTGTTCTCACACTATGCCATCGCATATGACATGTAGTGACTGATGATGCATATAAACTTTGTAGTCTAGGGATAATTGGTAAATAATGCATTCCCGTATATGGAACTTTCTTATCTTTCTTTTTTTAGGTTTATACCTTCCCCTACCACATATCTTACTGTTTTTAAGATTAATATCATCTTTCCAATACAATATGCAACCTTTAATACAACCATCTATTTTTTGGTATGGCAAACCTAAAGCCGACATTAGTGTTCTCACTTGATAATGACTATCGCACATTAGATTATCGGATGGCATATGTCTTTTTACAGCTTGTACAACCGCTATAAATGCAGTTTCTGCAAGGTTAAATTTTGATTTCATAGTGATGTACTCAGCAGTTACCGATAATTCAGTTTCACTTTCATAACCATTGCACAATGGTCGCTTAGCTGAAGCCAATAAATCTTCCGTGTTTGGTTCTTCAATATTGACGTCATCGTCGTCAACATGACCGGTAAGGAACATTGACCATGCTGCATCTTCCACTATATCTTCTGTGGATTCGTCATAACTAATTCGACCTCTGACACTACGGGATTTACTGTAGGCGCAACAAGTTCACCATGATGATCCCATAAATAATAATTTGGGAGAAAACCTGATTTATACAAATGTACTTTAGTGATGTCTGGTTTCCAAAATCTCATCAGTTTGCACTTACTACACGGACAATGAAGCTCCTCATAATTTCGGTTATTAGATACTGCAAATCTTACAAATTCATTTAGACCATTGTAGAAATATTCTTTCATTGATCCTTTCATTCCAATTCTAACTTCATACATCCAACTACGGTCAATTAATAATCAAATATTTTTCCTGATTCAAAAATATATGTCGGTGATTTCGATAACACATACATATATTATTATAAATCCTTTTGGGACTAAAGCTTCTACGTACCACACTGTCATATCTCTACATTACATCACTTCTCTTTCGCACACCCCTTTTGTATAAGCAGTACTACACTTCTCTTCTCGACAATATTTCATTTTGAATTTCTCAACTAAACGGTAAACGTTAAAACTTATATTTCTAAAAATTCCTATTTTATTTTCTTAAAATTTATCCTTCTTTTTATTTAATAAATCGTTATAGTTCAAAACTACTGCACCGCGATTTAAAAAAAATGATTTTGACATAATTCAAAATTTACTTTATGAGATCTAAAATTTTCTTTTTCGTTACAGAACTATAATCCAATAGATTCATAAGATTCTTGTTTCATAGATTTTCGACCTATATTTTATCATATACACTCATTCAAAGTTCAAATTGTAAAATTACGAACAACCACTGCGCGCTTTGTTCGTTTTAATTATATTCAATTTAAAAAAATTTACAACGTAGACATCAGTAGTGATTTAATTGTCAATATGGTATAAATTAGCACAACACAACATAAATTTATCACGGTATAAATTGCTAACTTTAAAATATATTTTTGTAATAATTCCTATTTCATTTTCTTAAAATAATCTGTTATAGTTAAAAATTACCGCACCACGATTTTTAAAGAAATTTGATTTTGATATAGCTCAAATTCTACTTGAAGAACTTAGAAAAAAATTACAAAACCACAATTCAGCAGATTCTTGTTTCGGAGAATTTCGACCTATATTTTATCAGATATACTCATTTAAAGTTCAAATTGTAAAATTATGAACTGCCGCTGCGCGAGGAGTTCATTTTAATTATATTCAATTTATAATTTATTTAATTAATAACGTAGAAATAACGGTGCTTACTCTTCTGTTTTTACTTGGAATTTAAAATTAGCACCAAACTGTTTTGGAAAAATTAGTCATTACAACGACGCCATTTTGTAGCACCGTAGTAATGTCTATGCATTACCCCTCTCTTGACTTGGCTTGCACCATTAACAACAATTTTATCCAACATTGTATATACCAACAATTCCTTTAATACGATTACCAAACCTGTATATAACGATTTCAGAACCATATACAACAACGTATTTTAAATAGTTTTACCCCAACTATTTAAAATTCCAACACCACAAATCCCAAAAGCAATGAATCGGTACTCATTACAAAACATCATCACAGTAACAATCAAAGTCAACCACGATTCAAATAATTTATCACTTGTAACAACCCGGAATTTTGAAACCAATTTAATTTTTTTTTAGAAATTTTAATTGATTTTGAATATTTAAGATGATTTATTTTAAATAATAACGACTGAAAATTTATTTTAATTGAAGTTAGAATGAAATTTTTTAGTTTAATTACAAAAGGAGTTAGAAATAGCGCGGTAGTTTGAAATTTTGAATTTGAACTTTGATTGAATGTACAAGATGCAAAATAAGTCGGATTTTAGTGAAACCAACAATATTAGAATCTGTTTAAAAATATCTTTCCAACGAATCTGAAAAATTGAATTTTCATAACGGGAATCAAAAGTTATGTCCAGTTTAAAATTCAAAATAGTCGTTATAGAATTTATATACATATTTTAATATTAAAAATAGCCATTTTACAAACGACCTCCGTTTCGAAAAAACCACTTTTATTGGATCTGGAATTTCAATTTATTGCAAGATTCCAATTTTCATAATTTTTTGAATCAATATGTGAGCGTGGCAAAAGAAAACGTGTTTTGTCAATTTGGATCGACCAGAAAATAGCCATTTTTTAAAACGGTCTCCAAATTCGACGAAACTAGTTTTGTTAGGATCGTATAATAAAAAATATAACTAGAAATAATTTTTCTGGAATTTTTAGAGTTAGTGTGTGGCCCCGGTAAATTAAAATGTACGATCAAATTTAATATTTAAATGTTTTATATTTTAAAATAAAGAAAAGTGGGCTGAGACGATCAAACGGGCTGATGGAACCTAGCCCATTGTGTCCGGAAGGGGGTATTTGGTTGGGGTAACTCTCGTTGGCCTGAATTTGGAGCTACTGAGAAATAAAGGGTTTATTTGCAAAACTAAGAATTTAATAATATTTTAATTATAAATACCCCTAAGATTAGAGAACCATAAACCTAATCCTAAGGAACCAGCCGGCTTCTCTTCTATGGATGGCCGAAAATGTCACAAACAAATCCATTAATCTCTCTCAATCTAGACCGAAATAGGGTATGAATCCAAAGCCAAAACTATAGATATTTTCAAGCTCTATAATTCTATAAGGTTGTGATCGATTTTAACACAGCGGATTAGGAGAATTTTGACCCCAAGGTCCTCGCGTTAGTACGCTTCTCCAAGGCAGTGGGGGCCACCGAGTTGGCCATGCTTGGGCATGGGTGAAGGTGACCTGTAGGCGGTTCAGGTGGTAGTGCTGGATTCCGGTCCGACGCAGCTTGGTTGATGGTATTTCGAACCCTAGGGATGAAGGAATGGGTTCAATGAAGAGGCCAAAGCCTGGAGCCTGATACATGAAGGTAGAAAGGTGTAATGGTGTAATTAATTAAGTAATTATCATAAATCAATTAACATATATTATTTCAGATTTAAAAACGCTTATATCTTTGTCAAACGAATTCAGAATTGGACGATTTCAGCTTTGTTGGAATCGCATAAACGAGAACTACAAACTGGAACTGATTAGATCTGAAACAGAGCACCTTGGAAACTCAGACAAAAAGCAAAGTGAGATCTCTATTTTAAAATAAAATTAAATATTCATTGCAATGTGAAATTAATATTTATTTTACATAAAATTCATTTTGGAGTTGTATATATTTATTGCAATGTTGATTATTTTGTGATTGCGATGAACCACTGAATTGAATTGTGTGTATTCATGTTTGTCGAAACTTGTGTATACAACAAAAACCATATTTTTATTGTATATATAAAATATATAATATTCATGTTTGTCAAGATTTGTGTATACAATAAAAATCATATTTTTATTGTATATTTAAAAATAAAATGTTTATGTTAATCAAAAATTAGTGCATGCCATAAAAACCATATTTTTATTGTATATATAAAAATAAAGATGTTGATGTTTGGTTAGATAAAAAGAATGACATGTTAAAAATAGGTTGTCAAAATTAGATTAGCAATAAAAATCTCATTTTTAATTTTTACATGAAACATAATTTTTGTCAAAAATTTGTTTTCATTAAAATAAAAGATTATAATAAGAAGATTTCATTTTTGTTGTCACTTTGTTCAATACAACAAAAGGAGTAGGATTAAAAGGACATGTTTTTCTTGTCATTTAAGTTACGATAAAAAAAAGTAGAATTAAAAGATATGTTTTTATTGTCATTGTAGTTACAATAAAAAGAGTAATATAGAAAGATATGGTTTTATTGTCAATTTGGTCGCTATAAAAGATTGGTTACTAAAACAACATATTTTACCGTAATTTTGTTGCAATGAAAAGATAAGTATTAAAGGTCATGTTTTTATTTCACTTTGTTTAAACAAAAAGAAGTAACATGAAAGATTATATTTTTATTGCTCATCGTTTTCAATAAAAAGATTGAACATTAAAAATTATATTTTTAATGTAGTTTAGTTTCCAATAAAAAGATTGAACAACAAAATTTACATTTTTATTAATTAGACAAGAGTAAAAATAAAAATAATCATTTTGTCAAACATGTTAGTTGAAATAAAAATAATCATTTTGTCAAACATGTTAGTTGAAATAAAAATAATCATTTTGTCAAACATGTTTGTTGAAATAAAAATATTCATTTTGTCAATTAAAAAGGATTAAACAAAAATAAACATTTTTGTCAGTTAAAAAGGATTAAACAAAAATAAACATTTTTGTCAGTTAAAAAGGATTAAACAAAAATAAACGTTTTTGTTAAAATAGAATTGTTGAAACAAAAATTATCATTTTTGTTAATTAGAATGGTTGGAACCATAATTAACATTTTTGAATTGGGTTAAAACAAAAAAATTACACTTTTGTTAATTAGGTAAGAGTTAAATCAAAAATAACATTTTGTTAAGGAGATTTGAGTTAAACCAAAACAAAATAACATTTTGGTTAAATAGATTTGTGATAAAGCAAAAATACCATATTTTTGTTATATAGAAATTGTAAACAAATAAAATTAACATTTTTATTTGTTATGTTGCATAGAATATTGTACACAAATAAATTGTTCTTCTATTTGTCATTAGAATAATGTATACAAATAAATTGTCATTTTATTTGTCATTAGAATACATAGAATAGCGTATACAAATAAATCGTTCTTTTATTTATCATTAGAATACATAGAATAATGTATGAAAATAAATTATTCTTTTACATGTCATTAGAATACATAGAATAATGTACGTAAATAAATATGCCATTTTATAAAATTAACATTTTTCAAAAATGAATTGGTCATTTTTGTTGAAACTAGGATTGTCAACAAAAATGAATAAATCATTTGTGTTCATTTAGTTAAATTAGAATTGTTAACAATATGAAATTATCATTTGTTATTCATTTTGGTAAATTAGAATCGTGAACAATATGAATTACCACTTTTATTCAATTGGTTAAAATAAGAGTTGTTAACAATATGGAATTACCACTTTTAATCATTTTATTGAAATAGAATTTTCAACCAAAATGAAAAGATCATTTTTAATCATTTTGTTGAAATAGAATCGTCAACAAAAATGAGAGAATCATTTTTATTGTTAAAACATACAGTAGGATTTATATGCAAATATAAGAATCATTTGCATGGTCAAAACATACATTTGAATTTATATGCAACTATAAGAATCATTTTCATCGTCGAAACATACAATAGAATTGTATGTGAATTAAAATGGCATTTTATTCTTAAATTATGCAATAGAATTTGTATGCAAATACAAGTGACATTTGTATTGTCAAATTATACATTATAATTTGTGTACAGAATAAAGATGCATTTCATATGTTATGATTTGAAACTATACATGCAAATAAAACAACTTCTTTTTATTTGTTAAAATTAAAAATAGAAATTGCATAAAAATAAAGGAAAAGTATAATTATCTTTTTATTTGTCATCAGTAATAATGCCATGTAAATACATTACATTTTATTATACATTAGAAACATGTAGGGAAATTATGCGAGTAAAATACATTTTATTTGACATTATGAATACAATAACATGTTTTTGTTCATTATCATCAACATGTTAGCGGAATTAAAATTGGTTAAATTCGTTAACCAATTATTTATCTAGCTGAACTGTTGTTGTCTGAAAACCCTACACGGGTATTGGGATGATATTTGACATACACTAGTCCCAATATTTAGTTGTATGTCAATCGAGGGATTGACAGGTGAAACACCCCACCTCCATTAAGGTCACTCACAAAGGGAATGCCTTGACTTTGGTGGAAGTTTATAAGTAAAAGCCACAGATGAACTCAAAACAGATATAAATACACATATTTTAAACAGGGGAGACCAACAAACTTTTATTTCATCAATACGTGTATCAAACAAAGATTTCCATAATTGTCTCAAAATACTTTCAACATTACAACCTCATAACTGCCTTGATTATTAAAGAAGCATGAAAACATAAATAAAGTGACAAAAATCCCCATAGTGACATCAAAATCCATTATCCGAGCAAGAAAGATCCAAATCATACATCTACGTTCTTGGTGCTTGTAAAGAGCCTGACTGAGTTGAGCTGTTTCCTCCCTGTGGACCTTGGGGGGGGGGGGAAACGAAAGAAAAGGAGACGAAAAGAAAATAGGGTCAGACATAAAGCCTGAGTAAATCTAGTAACTCTTCAATATGTGAATAAAAAAAGGATATGATGGATATAAACTAAAAATAGGAAAGTGTCACAAGCTAAGGAAGTGTCGAATGTACTATCACACCCATACTATATCTTTGCATCTACTTAAGTTTATTCTAACTGGCACCCCATGGTGAGGGTGAAGTGATCCCCATTTTCGAAAGATCGGCTCCCATTCGCGTTAACAAGTGTCATACGGCCCCAAGAGTTGTAGATACCTATGCTGGTCCCACCATGGGGTGTATCAAGACCCATGGTGGCGGCCCCGACACAAATTCTAGAAGACATAGGTTATACTACTGGTGTCCCCAGTGCCCTGGTTGTCTGCTCCGGAGTGTGTGCACGCCCGCACCCCGTTAGACCTGCACTGTGCACCCACCGCCGTCGTTTGACCGCTTACAATCAGCCCAGTAATCGTGCCCCACCCTGCCTAGTTTCAGGGTACCGTTGATACCTAACTTTGGGTTACTGCTGAAACGGGTCCCTCGTTACCAGGATTTTCTAGTCAAACATGTTAAGTGGTTAAGTGTCTGTATTTACCTAACCCCACCCATCAATTATTGTTAACATGTTGAATTTGGTTAAGTGTTATAGTTGACTTAACCCTATCATCTGTCCTTAGCCTCTTAGGAGCACCAGACCACTCACATTAGACAGGTATTGCTACGGTTACTGGATATGCCGGTCGGTTCCGGGCAGGTTTATACCGTAGCTCAGTCTAACCTCGGGTCCTTATTGGGCTCAATGCTTAACCACCCACATTGGATAGGTATTGTTGTGACTACTGGACAACCGGGCGGGTCCGGGCAGGTTTACATCACAACTCAATCCAACCTCGGGTTAAGCATATCGTGTTTTCTAGATTTACATATTTTATTACTTTTCAACTACATGTAAATGTCATATCTTTTATTTTTGGGTATTTCAATTCATACCGCTTATGTGTCATAATCATTGGCATGTGCCAAACATGCCAACATATATTTTCATATTTTACACCCAACGTTATTACCCCCGTTTGTTCGCAAAGTTATAACATGTGTTGGGCTTGTCACAATTTAGCCCAACTTTATAAACGTGAGGAAAAGGGGAAATCATGAACATGTAATACATAAAGGTGTGTGGCGCATGAACTTGCAATTTGGCGATTCAACTAACATATAACATGGGTCATGTGAACTTGCATTCGAATCAAAGTATGACTAAGTAGGTGACATATGAAATGACATAGTTTTAGGCAAATACAAACTTGTGTTTAAACATGTTTAATTTGGCATAATGTCAAACACAAGACAAGCATGATGTATGTTCACCAAAATGTACAATTTTAACATCTAATCGTATAGCCTATGAACTTGCATAGTTTATGAAACATAGATCCAATTATACTTGCAAATAGACAAAATCTTGCATAGTTTATGAAATATAGATTCAATTATACTTGATGAAACATAGGTTCAATTATACTTGCAAATGAACTTGCATAGTTTATGAAACATAGATCTAATTATACTTGCAAATAAACATAAGAACAATATCATAGGTTTTGGATCATGTAGGCATAAAAGGTCTATAACATGTTTACATAAATTCCAATCTTAGACATAGTCCATGCCATCGCCATATACATAAAATGACCAAATTCTAATTTTTGCCACAAACTTGCAAGCACAATCGTTCAATAGGCTTGCATCAATCAATTTTATGCCACAAACATCAATACATAAGTCATGATAGGACCATCACAATACGTAGAATAATAACACAATTCTATTTTCATATACATCAAATCACATCACGGTTTTTATTCATATTCTGAAAGGTTACTATACTTACAACGTGTGATGAATTCTTATTTTCTGATTTCTGTTATTCTGATTTGGAGATGCTCTCCTTTGGGTAGCAAAGTTGCGTTGAATGATTTGATTAAGCTTTGATCTTCTTTTAATTTGATTCGTCTCTTAGGCTTGTTGGCTTGTCTCTAGGCTTTTTAATTGACGGCCATTCCTAGTTCCTCTCCAGCCGCATGACGACTTTTGTATTCTATTATTTGTGTGAATTTAGGGTTAGACTTGAGTTGTATTTATAGAATTTTAAATTTTTTTGAGCCGTCGGATGAAGATAGGAGGAATCTAGACCATACAAAGTTCAAAGAGCCACTCAAAAGGTGACACGTAAGCCCTAGTGACTCAGCCAAGCATCAGAATTCGACCAGACCCTGATAAGGCCAGCCAGGACCTGACCAGCAGGTCAATCTGACCTGGGCGCACTTGGCAGGTGCGCCAGGCTAAAAATGTACTGGCGCACTTCCCAAGTGCGCCTGTTCATTTCTGTTCTGGCGCACTTCCTAAGTGCGTCAGTGCATTCTGGCCCGTTTTCTGGTTTTTCGCCCAACTTCGTTCGTCCATATCTTCTTCATACGATATCCGTTTTACGCAAACTTGAACTCTATCTCAAGCAGAATTTCGAGACGAATGCAATGGCGTAACCCATTTCCCTTGATTTCATCATTTATAATTAATTATACTTTAATTCGTGAAGCTTAACGTTATAGAATTCACGGGGTGTTACAACAGGCTGCGATGAGCGTTATTTATTCATCTTAATGCTCACACAGTTATAAATTTCACTCTGGATGTGAATGGATGGTTTAATAATTATTTATCATTATTGCCATAAACATGTGATGTATGAAATCCATATAACCGAAATTATATGGTAAATGATTGAGTCGCATTCCGATTCAGATATCTTTTAAAATAAAAAATATCTTTAAATAAAGAATATTGTAATATAAAGAATATTTTTAAATAACGAATATTTTAAAATAATATTCAACGAAGAATAAAATGATGGTTTTTATGTCCGTTTTGGATGGACACAAAAGATAAAAATATATTTTTATCGAAATGAACTAGTTATTTACTAGATTTAATCTTTTAAATTAAGATTTAATGAAGTCTTCCAATTAATTAATATTTAATTGGAATTAAATAAAAGAATTGGATTTTGGGTTGTTGTGGATGGTGCCTTAAATAACACTGTTCTTAAACCCCGTATGAAAAGAATAAATCTTTTAATTAAGATTATTAGGGTTTCCAATTATATTTAGTGATTGGAATAAAATGATATGTCAATTGGGTTTATTGTGAACTGTGTTTTAATTGACATTTGTTTTTTAACCCAATTAACAGTGAATGTATGATTTAGAATCTATAAATCTTTTTATTAAGATTTAAAAAGAAATATTCCAAAGTCAAGTTTTCCAATTTAATATATTAAATTGGAATTGAGTGGAAATTCGATTTGATAATAATCGAGATAGGCTTCTGTAAAAGAAGATTGTTACTATATATGGAATTTAAAAGGCTTTGTCGTTATTCCATTTATATTATTAGTCTGATATGGAAATTTATATCGATTACACATTGATTTGATTTCTGTGGAAATTCAATATTTAATGAAAGATGATTTTGGATTTATCGTGAACTGTGTTTTAAATGACATTGGCTCATTAGCCCGGTTAAAGACAACATTAAGTTCTTAAAAGTTGAATAGTCATAAAGTAATGATTTTTGATATTAAAATCAAACTGGAGTTTTAATGAGAAGATTAAAGATTAAATTTAAAAGAATTTATCTTTGATAAAATTGATGGGAATTTTTCCCTTTTAATATGAATATTTTATTAAAAAAATATTCTGAATTGGAATGAGGCGTGTGATGTGTCTTTATAGCATTTGATTTTTTATTACAAAATACGTGAGTTATTCAGAAAGACCGGGTTTAACCCGTTCTGAATAATTACTACGACAATTAAAAGTCGAAGACATTGAAGACGGTGATTGAAGACCGATGATCTTCACATCGAATGGGCGACTATTGATGCCCTGAACTGGGTCGCTCCTAGGAAAGGGTTAAATTGGTAGTTGTCCGGACATACTTGTTGATTATCCAGATATGCGAGAACCTCTCTTCCGTATTGGACATATGGGACGAGGAATAAGGTGTCTTCGGTTTCGCTCAGACCTAGAATGGACTTGTAAATGGATGTGTGTCTGACGTTGACTTTCATTCTATGTGAATTGATTTCTATTTAATATATATATATATATATATATATATATATATATATATTGGTGGCGGAGAATTTATTCTCATGCTTAACACCCTTCTCTGAGATACACGAGCTCAGAGGTTATATGTTGGTAGTTATCAATCGCATGCCGTGAATTGTCAATGTGGCTTGCCAAGATGCAAATGATCAGGGCTTTTGTTGAAAAGCAGTGTCTTGTGGTTGATGGTTAAAGCATAGCCTATTTCGGCATAGCTTTGTGTATAACGTTACCTCGCGAGCCTCACACCCCGGTAAGAGTCAGAAACGGGACAAGGGACCCAAGGAGTGCATGTGTTTCTTTCTAGTTAGAAGTGGTATCAGAGTTTTGCAATCCCTGACATTTTACTTATGTGGATGATGGAATGAGGCGCCTCGGTTATATTGGTCGATAGTGACCAATTTATAGGTTCAATAGGACCGGGAAACGTGTATTCAGGCATAACTAATCCACTAAAGTATTTGTGGACTGACCCTGGAGGATCCAAGGGCTCGCCAGCATCCGAGTCCTGAGACATTGCTAGAGTGTCTCGAATCGGAAAGGAGGTCATCCCTAACCATGACTCATGATGGAAACCCAACTTCTAATATGACACCGTGCGGTTTCGATTGTAGAACTAGTATGGCGACATAGTATACGGTAGCCATGTCGTCTATGATTTATACATTATGATTGTGAAATGTTTCTGAAACATATATAAACTAATAATAATATCAAATCCGTTTTTATCGAATCAAGCATTTTTGACCATTATAAGGTAAAACTCTATCCTCCGGTTTGCGTTGCATTGTGTGATGAGACTTGAGTCTTATAATGGTCTCATTTTTTTAAAAGCATTGCTTTGTTTTATGATTTACTTTATTTATGCACTGGCAATCCAATTGAGTAAACCCGTTCTGCGTTAGCGGCGTGATCTTGTGATTAGCCATATTGTTAGATACATTAGGAAAGATTTCTCATAGCAGTCCCACGACTGACCCGTAGTTTGTTTCACTTTGCGAACTCGGGGGCCCTCTTTTCCAAACGGGCAGTCGAGTAGCTTATTTTGCAGATATATTGAGCAGGATTCTGGATCGAAGCTTAAAGCTTTGTCCAGAGCATTGATAATCTTCCGTTGTATCAGTTTATTGGTTCCGCTGCACTGTATTAAATTCATTGTAAATTATCTTCCGCTGTATTTTATTCGATGTACTCTGATATATTCTGTACTCTAATGTAACATTATTATAATGTTTGTAAAAGTCTTCTGTTATTTGTTCTGATGTGTTGTATTCCTAGAGTTAGCGTATTCGGGTTTTTAACGGTCTTAGTCGATTTTGCGATTGATTAGGTCCGGGCAAAATCCGAATCGTTACGGTTGGTATCAGAGCCAGGTTAGCTCAAATCTTTGGGGTACGACTCATTAGAACTGAACAAAAGACTTATCAGAGGAAGGATTAGTAATATCCTATAAAATACTACTCATTAGAGATAGGATCAGTAGTATCCTAGAATGAGAAAACTCGTTAGAGATGGGGTTAGAAATGCCCAAGAATGAGTTGAGAGTAACAAATTTATAATTAACGTATTTGTGATTATATATATATAATCCGATCTTAGAAAATATGATTTTTGAATATATAAAAGTAATATATATTTGATAAGTTAATCAACTAATAAAATTATAGAAAAAAAGGTTGAGTTAGTTAATTAAACAACTTTCATTTCCGTTCCTTTTCGAGGACGAAAAGATTTTAAGTGGGAGATATTGCAATAACCCGGAATTTTGGAACCAATTTAAATTTCTATTTTAGAAGTTTTAATGGATTTTGAATATTTAAAATGATTTATTTTAAATAATAACGACTGAAAATCTATTTTAATCGAAGTTAGAACAAATTTTTTTAATTTAATTATAAAAGGAGTTAGAAATAGCGCGATAGTTTGAAATTTTGAATTTGAACCTTGACTCAATGTACAAGATGCAAAGTAAGTCGGATTTTAGTGAAACCAAAAATATTAGAATCTATTTAAAAATATCTTTCCAAGGAATCTGAAAAATTGAAATTTCATAGTGGGAATCAAAAGTTATGTCCAGTTTAAAATTCAGAATAGTCGCGATAGAGTTTACATATATATTTTAATATTAAAAATAGCCATTTTACAAACGACCTCCGTTTTTCGATGAAACCACTTTTGTTGGATCCGGAATTTCAATTTATTGTAAGATTACAATTTTCATAATTTTTGGAATCAATATGTGAGTGTGGCAAAAGAAAATGTGTTTTGTCAATTTTAGTCAATTTGGATCGACCAGAAAATGGCCATTTTTTAAAATGATCTCCAAATTCGACGAAATTAGTTTTGTTAGGAACGTATCGTCAAAACATAACTAGAAATATATTTTTTGGAATTTTTAGAGTCGGAATGTGGCCCCGGTAAATTAAAATATACGATCAAATTTAAAAATTAAATGTTTTATATTTTAAAATAAAGAAAAGTGGGCTGAGACGATGAAACAGGCTGACGGAACCTAGTCCATTATGTTCGGAAGGGGGGTATTTGGCTGGGTACAACTCTCGTTGGGCTGAATTTGGAGCTATTGAGAAATAAAGGGTTTATTTGCAAAACTAGGAATTTAATAATATTTTAATTATAAATACCCCTAAGATTAGAGAACCCTAAACCTAATCCTAAGGAACCAGCCGCCGTCTCTTCTATGGATGGTCGAAAATGTAACAAACAAATCCATTAATCTCTCTCAATCTAGACCAAAATAGGCTATGAATCCAAAGCCAAAACTATAGAGATTTTCAAGCTCTATAATTCCATTAGTTTGTGATTGATTTTAGCACAGCAAATTAGGAGAATTTTGACCCCAAGACCCTCGCGTTTGCGTGCATCTCCAGGGCGCTGGGATCACCAAGTTAGCCATGCTTGGGTGCGGGTGAAGGTGACTCGTAGGCGGTTCAGGTGGTGGTGTTGGATTCCGGTCCGACGCAGCGTGGTGGATGGTATTTCGAACCCCAGGGATGAAGAAATGGGTTCAATGAAGAGGCCAAAGCCTGGGGCCTGATACGTGAAGGAAGAAAGGTGTAACGGTGTAATTAATTAAGTAATTATCATAAGTTAATTAACCTATATTGTTTCAGATTTAAAAACGCTTATATCTTTGTCAAACGAATTCAGAATTGGACGATTTCGGCTTTGTTGGAATCGCAGAAACGAGATCTACAACCTGGAACTGACAAGATCTGAAACAGTGCACGTTGAAAATTCAGACAAAAAGCAAAGTGAGATCTTTATTTTAAAATAAAATTAATTAATTATTGCAATGCGAAATTTATATTCATTCTATATAAAATTCATGTTGGAGTTGTATATATTTATTGCAATGTCGATTGTTTTGTGATTGCGATAAACCACTGAATTGAATTGTGTGTATTCATGTTTGTCGAAAATTGTGTATAAAATAAAAACCATATTTCTATTGTATATATAAAATATATAATATTCATGTTAGTTAAGATTTGTGTATACAATAAAAACCATATTTTTATTGTATATATAAAATAAAATGTTTATATTAGTCAAAAATTAGTGCATACCATAAAAACCATATTTTTGTTGTATATATAAAAATAAGGATGTTCATGTTTGGTTAGATAAAAAGAATGACATGTTAAAAATAGGTTGTCAAAATTAGATTAGTAATAAAAATCTCATTTTTATTTTTTTACATGAAACATAGTTTTTGTCAAAAATTTGTTTTCATTAAAATAAAAGATTATAATAAAAATATTATAATAAAAAGATTTCATTTTTGTTGTCACTTTGTTCAATACAACAAAAAGAGTAGGATTAAAAGGATATGTTTTTATTGTCATTTTAGTTACGATAAAAAAAAGTAGAATTAAAAGATATGTTTTCATTGTCATTGTAGTTATAATAAAAAGAGTAAGATAGAAAGATATGGTTTTATTGTCAATTTGGTCGCAATAAAAGATTGGTTATTAAAAAACATATTTTATCGTAATTTTGTTATGAAAAGATAAGTATTAAAGGTCATGTTTTTATTTCGCTTTGTTTAAATAAAAAGAAGTAGCATGAAAAATTATATTTTTATTGCTCATCGTTTTCAATAAAAAGATTGAACATTAAAAAAATTATTTTTAATGTAGTTTAGTTTCCAATAAAAAGATTGAACAACAAAAATTACATTTTTATTAATTAGACAGGATTAAAAATAAATATAATCATTTTGTCAAACATGTTAGTTGAGATAAAAATAATCATTTTGTCAAACATGTTAGTTGAAATAAAAATAATCATTTTGTCAAACATGTTTGTTGAAATAAAAATAATCATTTTGTCAAACATGTTAGTTGAAATAAAAATAATCATTTTTGTCAAACATGTTAGTTGAAACAAAAATAAACATTTTTGTCAATTAAAAAAGATTAAACAAAAATAAACATTTTTGTCAATTAAAAAGGTTGAAAGAAAAATAAACATTTTAGTCAAAATAGAATAGTTGAAACAAAAATTATCATTTTTGTTTATTAGAATGGTTAAAACAATAATTAACATTTTTGAATTGGATTAAAACAAAAAAAATACATTTTTTTAAATTAGATAAGAGTTAAATCAAAATTAAGGAGATTTGAGTTAAACCAAAACAAAATAACATTTTGGTTAAACAGATTTGTGATAAAACAAAAATATCGTTTTTGTTATATAGAAATTGTAAACAAATAAAATTATCATTTTTATTTGTTATGTTGCATATAATATTGTACACAAATAAATTGTTCTTCTATTTGTCATTAGAATAATGTATACAAATAAATTGTCCTTTTATTTGTCATTAGAATACATAGAATAATGTATACAAATAAATTGTTCTTTTATTTGTCATTAGAATACATAGAATAATGTATGAAAAACTGTTATTCTTTTACATGTCATTAGAATACATAGAAAAATGTATGTAAATAAATATGCCATTTTATTAAATTAAAATTTATCAAAAATGAATTGGTCATTTTTGTTGAAACTAGGATTGTCAACAAAAATGAATGAATCATTTGTGTTCATTTTGTTAGATTAGAATTGTTAACAATATGAAATTATCATTTGTTATTCATTTTGGTAAATTAGAATCGTGAACAATATGAACTACCACTTTTATTTAATTGGTTAAAATAAGAGTTGTTAACAACATGGAATTATCACTTTTATTCATTTTATTGAAATTGATTTTTCAACCAAAATGAGAAGATCATTTTAATCATTTTGTTGAAATAGAATCGTCAACAAAAATGAGAGAATCATTTTTATTGTTAAAACATACAGTAGGATTTATATGCAAATATAAGAATCATTTTCAATGTCAAAACATACATTTGAATTTATATGCTACTATAAGAATCATTTCCATGGTCAAAACATACATTAGAATTGTATGTATGTGTGAATTAAAATGACATTTTATTGTTAAATTATATAATAGAATTTGTATGCAAATACAAGTGACATTTGTATTGTCAAATTATACATTATAATTTGTGTACAGAATAAAGAGGCATTTCATATGTTATGATTTGAAACTATACATGCAAATAAAACAATTTCATTTTATTTGTTAAAATTAAAAATAGAAATTGCATACAAATAAAGAAAAATGATAATTATCTTTTTATTTGTCATCAGCAATAATGCCATGTAAATACATTACATTTTAGCAGACATTAGAAACATGTAGGGAAATTATGCGAGTAAAATACATTTTATGTGGCAATAGGAATATAATAACATGTTTTTGTTCATTATCATCAACATGTTAGCGGAATTAAAATTGGTAAAATTCATTAACCAATTATTTATCTAGATGAACTGTTGTTGTCTGAAAACCCCACACGAGTATTGGGATGATATTTAACATACACTAGTCCCAATATTTAGTTGTATGTCAATCGATGGATTGACAGGCTGCGATGAGCATTTCTATGTCCGTTTTGGATGGACACAAAAGATAAAAATATATTTTTATCGAAATGAACTAGTTATTTACTAGAATAAATCTTTTAAATTAAGATTTAATGAAGTCTTCCAATTAATCAATACTTGATTGGAATTAAATAAAAGAATTAGATTTTGGGTTTCCTGGATGGTGTTTTAAATAACACTATTCTTAAACCCAGTATGAAAAGAATAAATCTTTTAATTAAGATTATTAGAGTTTCCAATTATATTTAGTGATTGGAATTAAATGATATGTGAATTGGGTTAATTGTGAACTGTGTTTTAAACGACATTTGTTCTTTAACCCAATTAATAGTGAAAGTATGACTTAAAATCTATAAATCTTTTTATTAAGATTTAAAAAGAAATTTTCCAAAGTCAAGTTTTCCAATTTAATATATTAAATTGGAATTGAGTGGAAATTCGATTTGATAATAATCGAGATAGGCTTCTGTAAAAGAAGACTATTAATATATATGGAATTTAAAAGGCTTTGCCATTATTCCATTTATATTATTAGTCTAATATGGAAATTTATATCGATTACATATTGATTTGATTTCTGTGGAAATTCCATATTTAATGGAAGATGATTTTGGTTTTATCGTGAACTGTGTTTTAAATGACATTGGTTCTGTAACCCAGTTAAAGACAAGATTACGTTCTTAAAAGTTGAATAATCATAAAGTAATTTGATATTAAAATCAAATTGGAGTTTTAATGAATCTTTAAAAAGAAGATTAAATTTAAAAGATTTATCTTTGAAAAAATTAATGGGAATTTTTCCTTTTTAATATGAATATTTTATTAAAAGAATATTCTAAATTGGAATGAGGTGTATGATGTGTCTTTATAGTATTTGATTTTTGATTATAAAATACGCGAGTTATTCGAAAAGACTGGGTTTAACCCGTTCTGAATAATTACTACGACGATTAAAAGTCAAAGACATTGAAGACGGTGATTGAAGACTGACGATCTTCGCATCGAATGGGCAACTACTGATGCCCTCAACTGGGTCACTCCTATGAAAGGGTTAAAGTGGTAGTTGTCCGGACGTACTTGTTGATTGTCCGGATATGCGAGAACCTCTCTTCCGTATTGGACATATGGGACGAGGAATAAGGTGTCTACGGTTTCTTTCAGACCCAGAACGGACTTGTAAATGGATATGTGTCTGACGTTGAACTTCATTCTACGTGAATTGATTTCTACTTAATATATATCTGTTGGTGACGGAGAATTTATTCTCTTGCTTAACACCATTCTCTGAGACGCACGAGCTCAGAGGTTATATATTGGTAGTTATTGATCGCATGGCGTGATTGTCAATGTGGTATGCCAAGATGCAAATGATCAGGGCTTGTTGAAAAACAGAGCCTTATGGTTGATGATCAAAGCATAGCCTATTTCAGCATAGCTTTGTGTATAACGTTACCTCACGAGCCTCACACCCCGGTAAGAGTTTGAAACGGGACAAGGGACCCAAGGAGTGCATGCGTTTCTTTCTAGCTAGAAGTGGTATCAGGGTTTTGCAAGCCCTGACATTTTACTTATGTGGATGATGGAATGAGGCGCCTCGGTTATATTGATCAATAGTGACCAATTTATAGGTTCAATAGGACCGGGAAACGTGTGTTCAAGCATAACTAATCCACTAAAGTATTTATGGACCAGCCTTGGAGGATCTAAGGGCTCGCCAGCATCCGAGTGCTGAGACATTGCTAGAGTGTCTCGAATCGGTAAGGAGTTCGTCCCTAGCCTTGACTCATGATGAAAACCCAACTTCCAATACGACACGGTACAGTTTTAATTGTAGAACTAGTATGGCGACATAGTATATGGTAGCTGTGCCGTCTATGATTGATAAATTATGATTGAAAATTGTTTTTGAAACATATATGCATTAATAATAATATCAAATCCATTTTTATCGTATCAAGCATTTGTTACCATTACAAGGTAAACTCTATCCTCCGGTTTGCGTTGCATTGTGTGATGGGACTTGAGTATTGTAATGGTTTCATTTTTCTAAAAAGCATTGCATTATTTAACGATTTACTTTATTTATGCATTGGCAATCCAATGGAGTAAACCTGTTCCACGTTAGCGGCGTGATCCTGTGATTAACCATATTGTTAGATAAGTTAGGAATGATTTCTCATACCAGTCCCACGCATTACATCAAAACAGTGGATTCCCAACAAGTATATGTGTCTCAAATAATTTCAGTAACACTTTTAATTGTCACCAACGGCCTGTGAGGAATTTCCTGTAACACTTATAAGTGTTACAAACAGCGTAACTGCTAACACTTATAAGTGTTACAAACATATTCATTGCTAACACTTATAAATGTTGGAACCATAAGATTTGGTAACACTTATAAGAGTTACAAACATATTCATTGCTAACACTTATAAATGTTGGAACCATAAGATATGATAACACTTATAAAAGTTAGAAACATATTCATTGCTAACACTTATAAATGTTGGAACCATAAGATATGGTAACACTTATAAGAGTTACAAATACATTCATTGCTAACACTTATTAATGTTGGAACTATAAGATATGGTAACACTTATAAATGTCAGTATCATAATCCTACTAACACTTATAAATGTTGGTATACATAAATTGCTAACACTTATAAATGAGTATATATAACATGTCTTCATGATTTTCAATCACATATATAATTCAATATATCAATTCAAATAAAAGTATTTGGTACACTTCCATATTTCAAATTCAACAATGTCACTTTTGCATAATGCTTCCAATTTCAAAGTACCATAATATCAAGTTCAAATTACAAAAAACAATACAAAGTTTTACTAAAGATACATAGAATTTTGGATACTACGAAGGCTAAACGTGGACCATATCACAAAGCCTCCATCCGAAAATTCACAAAGCTTGTAATGTCCGTTTTGAGGACCATCGTAAATTGGTGCTTCCGGATCTAAAACTTCTGTTATCCAAACAACTTTCTCAACTCCTTGCACTATCTCTCTAAAATGACACATGGTTTATGTTCCAATATCTACTCTTGCATTTGGCCCACGAAATTAATGTACCTTAATTATGAAATTCAGTTTAAAACATCAATATGAATATGTTATAACATGATATATTCATCTCATACCTTGTAGCCACCAAACTTCTGCCAATACAGAAAGTGCAACTGCAGGAATCTGATTCTCAAGCCCAGATGCATTCATCCTCTAACATAACTGCCATATACAACTTCCAAAATGGAGCTACCACTCTCGACAACTTCAAATCCAAGAGTCAAATGAGCTGCAAAATAAAAATACAGTTGTGAATTCAAGCATCAACAGAATTTCATGTAGTAAAATTCACATTTTTTTTAAAGAGTTGAAGTATTAAAGAATAAAATTTACATTTTTTTAAAACTAGAAAAACAATCAAAGATGAAACATACTTTTAGTTTTTACTATTGTTCAAAAAATAAAATTAGAAAAACAATTAATTATTTGTCAATAAATTGCCATTTTAGCTCGTTTAGAGATTTGACATCTGAGTTTTTAGCCTTTTTAACTAGCTTAGATCCGAAACTGAGCTTTGCATAGTCCGGGACTGAGCTTTGCTCAGTTTCAGCTCAGTCCCGAAACTGATCTAAGCTCAGTTCAGCTTAGATCAAATTCGGGACTGAGCTGAAACTAAGCGAAGCTCATTTCTGGATTGAGCTACAGGTCAGTTCCGGGACTGAACTTAGCTCAGTCCGGATTCTTGAATGCAAGGTTCTTACATTCTCAGTAATAAAAAGTTTAGCTTAGGTCAGCTACATCATCATATCTACATTCTCAATAACTATAAGTAATACTTTTGTAGGCTCAAAGAACACTTAAATAGGTAAAGGAGCATGCAAGATTCTTGCAAAAGATTCTTGAACAGCAGCAAATTAACTCGGCAACAAATTAAGTCTAATAACTAATCAACCACTTAAAGGAAAGAACCAAATCATGCACAGACAGAGTCACTCCAAAATAGTTCACAAAAACTGAGTCGCAGCATCCCAGTTCACAAAAAATGAGTCGCCGACTCAGTTCGCAAAATGCGTCGGCTACTCAGTTCGCAAACTGAGTCCCAGCGACTCAGTTCGCAAAATTATAGTGGACTGAAAATGAGTTTCACATACATGTGGCTTATATATTAATACATACCACCAAACAGAACTAGCCTATGGGATCAGTTACAATTTTTTATTTACAGCTTACAATATTATCATCCATTGGTTAGTTGCTGGCAATTTTGATTATATCATCTACATCGCTGATAGGATAGGCCCTAACAACTAGAATGACAACATTGATGATGCCTTTTATAATACTATGATCTCTACTGGTTACAAGAAATGCAATATACTTGACAGGGTAGTAAGCACTATGTGAAAATTAGTTTTGATTTAAAATGGTTGAGATATCTATTGGTTATGACGTTTGTTAGAACCCATGTCTTTAAGCAGTGTAAACAGAATAATATCTATCATCTAATGCCTTGTTGTCAAGAATAAAATATTGTTAAACTATAAGATATGTAAATAAAACACTTGAATTAACAACAAACTGCGGAAATATACCTTTGAACAATGTTGTCAGCTTCAAGACTTGTAATGTTGAAATATACCTATTTATTAAATCACAACAACAGACCATTAGATGGTGAGATTTACTGTCTTATAAATTGGATCCGCTAGCATTGCTGAAGGTGAACAAAATAAATGAAGTTTCTACCTCAACAAGTAACAAATTTGAAGTGCTTTCCTCCTAGGATTTAGAAGTGCCCACCTACAAGAAGATTTTATATAAATAGATGCGGATGTTCCCATCTGCCAATACAACCATCAGGACTGATGTAAGGAAAAAAATGCACTTTTTTATATAAATAAATACTGATGTTCCCATCTGCCAATAAATACACTAATGCATGCACCCAAACAAAGTTTGTGCTCACACATATAACTATACAGTGAAAAAAAAACTTATATAAATATGCATACCCAGAACACAATACAACATTTCAGATGGTTAGGTCAATCAAGCGGTGACTAAAGATAAGGTAAGTGATTATAATGAAAACCTGAAGCTGCAGTAGACATGAGCTTCAAGTTTGGATTCTACCGATAAACAGACCATTATGTAGAGAGCTAGTTTGTTCACACTTTTTTAGCGGGTGTGAACATAACACCACTAACACCGTTATTGGTGTGCGACTGAGATTAAACGGGTGGAATTCAGGGGCCAATCATAGCCGCACACCACTAACGGTGTTAGTGGTGTTTTGTTCACACCCGTTAAAAAGGTTTGAACAAACTTTAATTATTATGTATACAACATTTTGTGCGTAGTCTGGAAACAGAAAAGGTTTTTTTTAATTGACTGTTTTTTAATGATACTACCACAACCGTCCATGGTGGTCAAACCAATCGTTTTGTAATTCTAATGTAAAATATTTGTATATTTTCAATATATAGATAAATTATATCCATAAGTTACTTCCGTTGAAGATGCAGCATGGTGCAACTTTCATTATTGGTGAAACACTACAGCCACCATTTCAGTTTGCTATATTTATTGTTCGAAATATACAATATGATTACCTCGGTAATACAATAAGTGGACGATAATATCAACCATGTTGAAAAAAGTCATATGTAGATATATTCAACTATCTAATCAATACCATACAAAAGGACTGCTAAATTTCTCTACTGGGATAAAAGATAACTAGCTTTGCATTTGTTGGGTGAATTCTAAATCTAGGCATCATCAGTTCATCTCTGTTCTTATCACCACAATCCTTTGCTTGTTTTTGTTATAATAAACTAAACACTCATAAACTCCGATGAACTCAAATATTCACATGATGATGAAAGAATTCTCTCAAGATAGTTGTACTTATATATGATTTTTTAAAATAAAAATACATATTAGCATATTCTTGCTTTCATATGTTTCATGATAATGAATGGATGTCCGTTGAACAAATATATAGAGATCTCCCTAAATGTTAATACTAAATCTAAGATCAGGAACACAAAGTTTGGAGGTTGCTTTGCCTGCATCATGAATAAGATATATAAGGAGTCTGAGTATAGCTTACCCTTTAGGTTGCTTTACCTGAATGTAAAAAAAAAGCTGAAGAAATCAACTGAAAGGAGAGATAGATCCACCTTAGCACATATTAATGAGTCTGTTCTACTGTCAAAGGGATGCCATTAGCTAACATTGATTTTTCTACTAACCCATTTTCAGATGTCGCCATATAAGGCTGGTTCCGTGTTAAATCTGGCACGTCTACAATGGAAAATATATGAAACTGATGAGATTTAATCATTTCAAGCTAAAAATACATTGCGTTTCAAATTAATTTGGTGTAGTGCACTAGTTCACCTACTTATTTTTCTTTAGGAGAATTTAAGGACACTGCATTTTGAGCAATTGTCCCTAATCAGTATTATGCTGGTAAATGAATATCGATATCCAAAGAGACAAATAAAATCTAGCAGTACATATTTTCTATTAAGCAATCACATATATGCTGGTACAGTGCATATTCTCCTATCCGTATATAATCTAATTCTGTTATACATGTTTCTATAATGCAGGTCATTAACAAAAGGCTATCCACAAAGAACAATTTTCGAAAACCTGGACGATGCAGGCTACTCATTTGGAAAACTGTAAACTTACTTGCTGATAGGAACACAAAATATAATAGCTTGAACTACTTCAAATAAATGAATACATTTTCTTCTTCCATTTCTTTGACCTCCAACATCGTATAGCTGATACATCTCCCCACTTTTCTGGTTTCTCCAACTAGACTACATATAAATTCAATATACAAGTTACATGTACTTCATAAGATCTTTTTAAATTATTATAAATTCAATATACAAGTTATAAGCATGGAGTGCCAGAATTTGAAGTGACGTTTACTTCGAGTGTACACATATGCAGTTGTAAACTCCTATTTGAAGGAGCAGGATGAATTAAGATTCGAAAAGAAGCATTCATGAATTAAAAAATAATCGATACTATACCTCTGTTGCTATGATTTCTAAATCAATTTCTCCCCATATTTCCTCCACTGATGATTATCATCAAACGGTGAATCAACAACCACTTTTGTTCATATTCCTCTTCGTACTGTTATCAACCAAGTTGTTATCGTATTTGAGTTTTCACTTTCTAACATAAAGAACTATTATTGAATACATACATTAACATACATGGATATGATTACATCATTATGAAGTGCATAAACATTCTGATTGCTTCATCGCATATACATGTACCTGGGATCCATCTGCTTCAAGATTGATAATCCATTTTCGATTCGAGTAATTACTTCATCACATAACCAGTTAGCGGACTTAACTGAGAATCAAGAATGCACCTGCAAAGAGCTGTAGTTTTCTCAAGTCCTTCTGTCAGCACTTGAACCGCAGCCATTTTGTTGGTTATATTCAGTAGCAGTGGATAACTATTGAAGTGGTAAGCATAAGAGTCAAGTGATGCACCTGATTATCAAGGCTAGTTATGCAACCGATCCAATATATGTTTCTCATAACTAGATTAAGAAGCTACCTGAAAGCTCTAATTGTATATTTAGTAGTTATGCATTTATAGGCTCAGCCACTGGGATGGAAGAGAAATCAAATTAAAGATTATAAGGTGAGAATGTTGATAACCAAGGGAGGCAGATGTTTTTTGTTTATGCCAGAGCAGTAAGATGTGCAACGATTGCTATCAAAATGCTTTAAAGTATCAACAACAAATTCAATTAGTCAAATGTTTAGAATTAGAGAATTCAGGTTGGCCTATGTAAATACCATAATACAACATCATGTTATCTATATGATATTAGAAAGAAAAAGTAGCAATTATGCATCCTTAGCACAATTTGTCCTAGTTATTTAGTCCCTATATATGGCAAATACATGAAAAACTGGCTCGACTTCCAGTACATAGACGGACTCACCATCCAAGGGAAAGGTAGAATCCGCGGTCAAGGTGCCTCCACATGCTCGAAAAGCAACTGTCAAGAACAATGGAAATGCAACTAGACTTTGCCTTCGTGAACAACCTACGTTTATCAAACTGATAATAATGATTATACAAAATCTGAACTAAACCATGCACTATATATACAATGTGCAAACATCATTTAAAAATAAGCCTCCTCACCATGCATTTTTTAACTGATATTTCTTTACTACTTTGTCGCTGAATTTCTTTAAGTATAACCGTATTGATGTTGTATACGATCGTGTCTTAACGAAAACATTTTTGTATATGCAGGATGCTAATATTTTAAAGGTACAATATTATTACAATATTGTCACCAAATTATAACCAGTAAAAAGAAAAGGCTACCTTGCAAGCTGTGTCAAATCCAAAACTTGTGGGAACTTCCTTGCACTTCAAATCTCCATCAATTGTCTTCGGACATCCAATAACTCAACATTTAATATCATTTTGTCTAGAATCCACATGTGCTAAAGTGTAAAAATAAATTAATTTCATAACAAATAGATAAATAAATATGTTACAGGGACTCAGCCTGAAGTTTTCAGCAAGCAAACAAGCATTTGTATTTGAGTCATCTCCACCAATAACAACAAGCCCATCAAGGTCAAGTTTCTTTGCCGTTTCTTCAGCTTGTTTAAACTGAAAAGGCAAGAATAAGGTAGAATAATAAAATGATGCTCCTCCATAATGCAGACGATCTTCGAGGCATACATCTTTGCTAGGTAAACAGTACATAAAGTACATACCTGTTCTGGTGTTTCAATCATATCCCTTCCACTGCAAATCATATCAAATCCAACGTGTATAAATATTGAATTTAACACAATGAATCTATACTGTATGAAAGGTTTCAAACATCATACTATGAAGACAATAAAAATTAATGTAAATACCTGATTTCTATAAGGATAGATGAATTCAGGGGTTAGTTCAACATATTTGGATTTCATAATTCCTGCAGGCCCTCCCTTAAATCCATACATAGTGCTGCCTTTCGCACGATCTTGCAAATAATCTACCAGTAATAAACAAATTAAGTGAATAAACTCGCATTACTCTTAAAGTTGCAATATCCTAATTCGCAGGAAAACAGAAACCTGTTAAATGTCATACTTAAGATGAAATTGATTTTTTTTACCTAATATCGTATAGTCCAAACACAACGAGAAGCCGTGATCCCTAGAAGCCGTGATTCCTAGAAGCTGCAATTCGAAGTCGACGATTGAGAAACGAGTGGAAAGAGATTTGAGAGACTAATACCGATTTGAGACAACCAAAATCCTCAGTATCGCTTATCGATTAGAGAGAGCTGATACCAATCCTTCGAAGTCCAATTTTCTTTTTATTTGCTTATGATGCGGCCGAAAGAGGAATAAGCGTTGGGGTAAAAGATTGAGGCATCGATTAGGTCATAGGATGAGAACTTACCATTTTGCTCTCAGAATATAAGGGTTGACTAGGCATACCAACACAAATAAGTGTTGGCACATTTTTGGTGACACATTTTTATTATAGCAACACATATTAGTGTCACTAGTTTACAACACATATAAGTGTTGGCAGTTGAAAAAAATAAGAGTTGCCAAATGGCCATTATGGTGTAGTGACGACTGACCCGTAGTTTGTTTCACTTTGCGAATTCGGGTGCCTCTTTTTCACGCGGGCAGTCGAGTAGCTTATTTTGCAGATATATTGAGTAGGATTCTGGATCGAAGCTTAAAGCTGTGTCCAGAGCATTGATAATCTTCCGCTCTATCAGTTTATTGGTTCCGCTGCACTGTATTAAATTCATTGTAAATTATCTTCCGCTGTATTTTATTCGATGTACTCTGTTATTTTCTGTACTCTGATGTAACATTATTATAATGTTTATAAAAATCTTATGTTATTTGTTCTGATGTGTTGTATTTCCAGAGTTAGCGTATTCGAGTTTTTAACGGTATTAGTCGATTTTGCGATTGATTAGTTCCGGGCAAAATCCGAATCATTACATCACTAGTTGTTATTATCCTATACAAATCAACTAAATTCACAAAATTTATTAATTGATTTCTAATCAATAATCATCTAAATTGATTTTAAATTTAAAATCTAATTACGTATATTATAAATCCAATATCAATAATTGATTATTATCTATAAAATCGCGGTTTATTAACACATACATACGCACAAAATCAACTAACATACAATATTCACTGATAAACAACTAAATCCACATTTTAGGATTTTCATTCATTACTAAATCAACTACATTAATTCGACCATCACATAACATATACATTTAAATAATTAATAACTAATTAATTTAAGAAATTAGGCTAGAAATTATACCGCGAAGAGATGATCGAGGCAGCAACTGGTGGAGAGCGGGGCGGCAGCAGGCCGGCGTTGGTCGGCATCAGAAGACGACGGCAGCGGAGCGACGGGATGGCGGCAGCGATGAAGTAGGGTTTAGGATTAATTTTTATCGTGCGAAGTTTAAATGGTGAGAAAGAGAAATGGGAAATTTTCCTATAGGTTCGCGGGTTTATTTAGTTTGGTGACGACTAGCGATGACCGTTTTTTTAACCGTCACCAGCTGTCGCAAGCATCCGTAATTAATGACACCGTTTATATATATATATATATGTGTGTGTGTGTGTGTGTGTGTGTGTGTGTGTTCAATGACATTCCTAGCAGTGCAATGCCACTTTGGCTCCTTAATTTCCTATTCCACCATATGTTTTTCTCTTTCTCCTTCCACTAATTATTTCTTTCTATAACTTAATATAAATGGGTGGTGGAAATTAGAAAGCCAAAGGAATGCTAGGCTACTTAGAGTGTAGTTGAACGCTGCTCCATGTATAAGCAGCATTCCTATATTATTCATGTATTGAGTTTAGTATAAATTGAAAGATAGTTTAAAAGGAAAGGGTAATAAGTGAGAGAAAATGGCATACGGTAGGCATTTCATTTGAATGAATTAGACCACCTTGAACATGCAAAAGTAAATTATCTACGGCCAAATTTATATGCGATATGTTCAGACTGTTTTTTATTGCTAAAAAAAGAAAACAACACATTTTTATTGCTCTATAAAATGTACATCTTTCTTGCAGCTTTGCAGACTTGCCGTAATTCTTTCATAAGCGTGGAACGCTAATGCCATCTTGGTTGCATGTGCATATTGTTAGTATTATGTCCCAGATCGACAACATAATCTATGGTGATGTGTGTCTATATATATATATATATATATATATATATATATACACACACACACACACACACGAAGCACCTTGCCCGTGCGACCACTTTAACCCATTACATTCTTTTCGACGCATCAGCCATATCCACTATTTCCCATGCATTATGAACATTTGGAAGAGCAACGCTAAGTACACAGTGACCTTATATTTTGTCACGGCTAAATTTCATGTATCACGGCTAAATTTTGATTGTGATTGTGGTTTCAGTCATGTATCAAATTATTATCATACAAAAATCATTACATGGAATACGAAGCTATTTACTTCACATAGAAATACTCAACGCATCTTTCGGTGAATCCATGTAACTCGGGCATTAGACTTTGCATATATAAAAACTCAGTCATGTTTCTCACGTGGTTTAATTATTATTGACATAATTTGAAAGAGAATCCCGGAGTTTTGCTCCAAGTGGAATCCGATTTCGTGGCCCCTGCACGATTTTGCAAATATAAACTCCACCAGTTAACCCTGCTACCACTACAAGAAACAGATGAAATAGCGACGATAATTAACCGACGCTAGCCGTCGCTAGCCGTCGCTATTCGCCGTCGCTTTAACTCTCGTCGCCAACAGTAGTAGCAACGGCGAGAGCGACGGCTTCGTCGCTTGCTTACCAACGGCTAGCGACGGCCATTGGACACGTGTCATCTGACGTGTCAAGTAGTTAGGTTGACCGGGAAGCCGTCGCTATTCGTTGCAAAATAACCGTTATAAGCCGTCGCTACCCGTCGCTCAATATTGACCAAAAGGGCATTGCTAGCCGTCGCTGTATCTGAAACCAGAAAACTGCAGTACACAGCAATTCCTTTCCTACAATCCAATCCACAACCATTCAATCCAAAAACCAATATCACACCACTATTATCTCACTATTTCATCGATACTCATCAACAACCAAACCATCAAAACCATACAATCATCAAATACATAAAAAAAACAAAAAAAAACCATCATCACATAAAACCGTTCAAACATATCATATAAGTCATGCACATGTCCAAACACTTCATACCTCCGTCCACAAACCGTTATACACATGTCCAAACACATCATATAACATCGTACGTGCATTTAACATAAAAAAAACCAAGTATATGAACATACCAGAGTCAAGTCAACATAAGCACCTACACTACGAACTAATTCCCGCCTCCCTGATCCTCGTTCTCGTCTTCTTCCGATTCCTCGTTCACGTCTTCCTCTCGATATACTGCGGAATCATCTCCCTCTACTCCCTCTCCCGGCATAAAGCCAAGCTCCTGAAAGTAAATCGCGATGCGCTCGTCGATTTCCTGTTGCATCTGGCCTTTTCGCCAGTCCATCAACTTGTTCATCTGCTCTTGCATCCGCGCTATAGTCGCCTCCTCCATCGACCGCTTATAAGCACGCTGAACGGCCTGTAAAATAAATAATTTCACATTAAAGTTATATAAACAAATTTTTACTACTTAGTGTTAAACTTTTTCCATTAACTCGTATTCTTGTTTTACATATTTATAAATCATCGTGATTGTAGTAATTTACGTCTAAAAAAAGTCTTACCTCCTGATTGCCAAAACCGTATCGCCTTCCTCGAGTAGGCGGATCAGTGATAGAATGCCATATGGCATCAGAATCTGCAACTGTAAGCTCCTTTCCACTTGCCTCCATCGCTTTGGCAGCCACTTCCTCATACTCCCCCTGCAATAGCAATATAATTTTAAGAAAAGTTTTATAAATTTTACTTATGTACTGTGATATGAACGAGTATGTAACATGTTAATTTATATGGATAAACAAATTTACCATTATACGTGCACTCTTCGGGTCCGACCACTTATACGTCACATTTCCTTCTTCATCGGTGTGCTCCACCGCATGTGTGTGTCTAAATACGTCTGCCAACGAAGGCTCTCGTCCATGCTTTTTAAACTGAAATTATTAAAGATAAGACATGATTATAGACGCTAAATTTTTATCTGAACATATACTGCAAATATTTAAAATTTATACCAAATCCCTTCTGTGCTGTTGAAATGATTTTGAGCCACCTCGGTGTAGAGCAGGATTCTTTTCTCTATTAGCTTTGTTTCTAGCTGCTACTTTCTATTACATTTGATACACGATGATGTAAAATAATGCAATCAATATTATAAATGTGAATATTATCATTAAAGCTTACTTTAGCATCTTCTGTGTCCTAGTAAGCTTGAAAGTCTGCCCAAACATCATCACTCATAAATTGAGGCTTTTTTCTGCTTTTCTTGGCTCGGTTAACCATCTGTCGATAATTCGTTCGCATCTTCATATTCCAATATGTCAAAAATGAGGGCATATCCTCCTCCTCAACTCGTACGGCAGCCTGCATATTACATTTATTTGTAATTATTCCAAGTATGTTAATTTTTAATATTATTATAAAAAATACTTACCAATAAATCGGCTAAAATGACATTCTTGATATGTGCTGGAATACTATCCCAATGCGGCCAAGCGCCCTGCATTCTACTTGTGTAAGATTGCCTTGATACGTCTAAAATGAACTCTGCTGGCTCAATCTCAAATCCCCTGTGTAGATGTTAATATAAACATTTCATAATATTTTAAATAATGTACATTGAAATAAATTTGAACATTTACCCGCCACTCTTTGGAACAATCTCCACAAGTCGGCGAAGATCTGCCCCTGAACCGCTCGGACCAGATCCTGATCCTGCTCCAGGAGATGGTGAAGGAGTAGGCTGAGATGTACTCCTCGATCGTCGTTTATCGCCAGACATATCTGTTACAATCATATAATATGCATACAAAATAACTTGAATTATTAGCATTAGTCATCATTATCATAACATAAATCAAGAATGAGAAGAACAATACTGCATTATCATTACATAAATCATACTAATACAGAACGTAAGTAAATTCATAGCTAAGAACAATCAACATCATTATTATTACATAGCTCATAGTAGTACATAAATAACATAAGTACATAACATCATTCTTCTTCATCATCTTCGGATCCAGACTCGGTCTCATAAACTATATCGTTCTCATCAGTACTTACAAATGCATCTACTAGTACATTCGCTTCATCATTCAACGACCCAACATCAATGTCATCAGCTATTATTATTTTAGTATTTGGCTCAAAATCCGCTTGATACGCTACTTCGTCTGGAATATTATTCCCATCAAATGTAAATCCTGCCTTTGTTTTAAAAACAGCCCACCAATCTTCTTTATCTTTTTTTAAGGATGGGTACGGAGCAAAATAGACTTGTAATGCTTGCTTAGCTAACACAAATGGATCATACTTGTAGTAATGCGACGTATGCCTTATTTCGATTAGCTTATAATCTTTGTGCACGTCGATTCCAGAATCAGGAACATTGCTAAACCAGTTGCATTTGAATAGATAAATTTTCTCTATGGGATAAACATAATATGTCAACTCTACAACTTGCGTTAAGACGCCGTAAAAATCTTTTATATGCTCCTCTGGATCATCACTACCTTTGACAAATACACCGCTGTTATACGTTAATTTTTCGGCTCCGTAATCATTGGTGTTGAATTTAAATCCATTGACAAAGTATATTGGATAAGTTTTGACATTTCTTTTTGGTCCGATAGCAAGATGTCGTAATCCTTCGTTAACAACACAGTTTTTTGGATCATGAACATAGTCTGAAAACCATCGAGTGAATTCTGTACTGAGATCACCAGATGGATGTTATGATTCGTAGATACTGCATGTATGTGTTATGTTCAATTTTTATTAATAGAAATAAATAAATGTATAAGTACATGTAATTGAATAATACATGAATTTAGTATTACCTGACAAATGGTGCAACTTCTGCACAATTTAACAGAACATATGTGTGTGCCACATTATAGTCCTTATCGCTTAACCATATTTCCACACATTTTCCTGCAGGTCTTCCGTATTGTCTAAAAATAGATAACATTGTTTGAGAAGACTCCTGCTCAACAACTTGTTCATTACGGGGAACAGTTACAAAAGACAAGTTCACATCTTCACTAAAGTAATGAGACAAAAAAAATGAGGCTTCTTCTTCAAGATACGATTTGCAAATTGAACCTTCTACTCGAGCTTTTTGCCTAATTTTTTTCTTCAAATGATTCAAGTACCTATAATAAGATTAATTTAATTTATATGTTGGTACAATAAACTATCTAAGTTATAATCTATCACGATTATTGAAATTATATACAAAATTACCTCTCAAACGGATACATCCATCCATACTGGACTAGACCTCGAAGAAGTGCTTCGGATGGAAGATGGATAGGTAAATGCTCCATTACATTAAAAAAACCAAGTGGAAATATTTTCTCGAGTTTGCAGATCAGTATAGGGATTTCTAGTTCAAGCTTACGTAGACGGTCTACCTTTAACGTCGTTGAACAAAGTTGTTTATAAAACAAACTTAGTTCTGTTATAACACTCCAGATTTTTGTAGGTAACAACTCCTTGAGAACCACAGGTAAAAAGTGTTCCATCATGATATGGCAATCATGGCTTTTCATTCCACTCAATTTACTGTTTTTAAAGTCCACACATCTACGGAGGTTTGAAGAAATCCCATCAGGACATCGTAATCCTTTCACCCACTTTAGAACGAGTTTTACTTGCTTGTTGTCTAGCTCATAGCATGCTTTAGGTTTTTTATTTTCATCATACAAGTGCAGCTCCGGCCGTTTACAAAAGTGTAATATATCGCGTCTCGAATTCGCATCGTCTTTGGTTTTACCCTTTACATTCAAAACTGTATTAAAAACGTTATCAAAAACATTTTTTTCATTATGCATCATGTCAATATTATGCCTAAGTTTTAGATTTTTCCAGTAAGGTAACTCCCAAAATATACTTTGTTTTCACCAATTATGAATGTCCGATTTACCTGGAATTTCAACCTGTTCTCCAATTTCATGTATCTTTGGGTACTCACTTACAACTTCATATATCTCTTTACTTGTCCAAACTTTAGGCGGTTGCATAGTCTCTACTCTGTTGGCTTTAAAGTTCTTTTTATCCGTTCTAAATTTATGATTAATATGGAGAAAACAACGATGGCAGTCAAATCAAGAATTTTTTTTCCATACTTCAATGAAAATGCCCGTGTCTCCTCCATACAATGAGGACAAGCTAGACGTCCAGCAGTGCTCCAACCTGAAAGCATGCCATACGCGGGAAAATCACTAATAGTCCATAATACAGAAGCAAACATACGAAAATTTCTTTTTCTCAAAATGTCGTATGTTTCGACTCCTTCATGCCACAGTGTTTTCAACTCTTCAATCAACGGTTGTAGATAAACATCAATTTCTTGTGTCGGATCATCGGGACCGAGGACGACAACCGTTAAAAACATGTACGGATTTTTCACACACATCCATGGGGGTAAGTTATAAGGAGTAACAATGATAGGCCATGATGAATATTTACTACCAAATTGAGAAAATGGCGAAAATCCATCCGTGCATAAACCGAGTCTAACATTACGGCTCTCGGCAGCAAATTTAGGATAAGTCCTATCAAAGTGTTTCCATGCTTCACCATCAGACGGATGTATCATAGTTCCTTCTTCTGATGTTCTCACGCTATGCCATCGCATATGACACGCTGTAGCGGAAGATGCATATAGCCGTTGAAGTCTGGGGGTTATGGGTAGATAATGCATTCTTTTATATGGAACTTCTTTTCCTTTCTTTGTCCTTGGTTTGTATCTATCTTCATTGCAAAATTTGCATTTTCTACGGTGAGCGTCTTCTTTCCAATACAACATGCAACCTTTAACACATGTATCTATCTTATGATATGGTAATCCAAAAGAGGACATAAGTTTTTTCACTTTATAATGACTATCGCACATCAAATTATTGGGCGGCATATGTCGTTTTGCAGTTTGTACAACTGCTGTAAATGCAGCTTCTGTAAGATTGAATTTTGATTTCAAAGTGATAAATTCGGCGGTTACAGACAACTCGGTTCCGCTTGTACACCCTTCCCACAACGGCCTCTTAGCAGAATTCAATAACTCATAAATTTTTTTTGCTTCCGCCGTTGGCTCTTCAACATTTCCAGTCTCATTGTCACTTTGCTCAATGTTAGGAAACATTGATCGTGCAGCATCTTGCACCATATTTTCTATCGGATTCGTCACTGTATTATCGTTCATCATTGTACAATCGTCCTCTACCGCTACAGGGTTAGACGTAGGTTGAACAAGTTCTCCATGACGATTCCATAAGTTATAATTCGACACAAAACCAAATTTATACAGATGCACTTCTACTACATCTGGCTTCCAATGTTTCAGATGTCTGCACTTACTACACGGACAACGAATGTCTACGTTACTCCGATTGTTAGATTTAGCGAATCTAATAAATTCTTGGACTCCATTACAAAAATGTTCCTTTATCGACCCTTTCTTACCGGTTCGGGGTTGATACATCCAACTGCGATCACGAAAATAATCGAACATTTTCCTGATTTGCAACAAATATGTTAGAAAGTTCGATCGAACGTAACACTTTATACTATTTAAAATCTTGTAAAATTTCATCTATTACTATTGCATGTTTTCGAATTTTTTGTTTATTTCTTTTTTACTTTGACGGCCGGTCAACCTACTTCCCATTACAAATATAATAACGTAAGCATATTTTATAAATCATTTCAGTTTAAACGGTTCAACAAAATTTCGGCAGCACTTCCCTTTGGTCCCTGTATCGTACACAGATGCGTATACACAGGGAACAAATAGGAAGTGCCATCGAAACTTTGTTAACCATTTAAAATGAAATGACTCATAAAATATGCTTATGTTATTATATTTGTAACTTGTCCAATACTAGGACAAATCCAACAAATATTGTATCAGATGAATATAGATTTCCGTTTTGTGTAAAAACGAATACCCATATAACGATCATATACAACACTTGTCGGACGGGGCCAAATTTTTCTAAGGGGTTCACATAAGTAGTCAAAAAAAAATTCAATCTAAGTTTAAACCAAAAAACAACACAAATGAAAAAAGTGCATTTTTTACGCTATGTGCTTCTATGCGCTTCACTATTTGGTGCGTCTTAAACTTCAGAAAAGCTCCTTAGTTGCGCCTTGCGCCTTTTTCCGTCTATATGTACTTTCAATTTGAGTTACTTTCAATTTGTACTTTCAATTTATAAAATAACGTGGCAATGAAAATTATGAAGTATAAATTAGTTTGAGTTACTTTTTCTTAATTTTAGTTTAAAGTTATAAATTATGAAGTTAATTAACCGTGCATGCATAAGAGCCATCATTACACCGTTTCACTAGTCATAATCAAGTTACTACCGCTAAACAATCACATTTATTTCATTTTTTCTCAAATGATCATACAATACAATCAACCTACAGCACAATCAATGATTTCAATCCCCAAATCAAACACATATGTGATAATCGTCGTTTTCATGCTCCTAAATCAAACACATATGTGATAAATCAAACACATATGTGATAATCAATGATAATCGTCGTTTTCATGCTCCTAAATCAAACACATATGTGATAATCAGTGATTTCATCCCCCAAATCAATGTATACCAATACCAACATCATATGCAACTCACAATACAACCAATTTCATACCCATAAACAATCAATTTACAA
Organism: Allium sativum; assembly: GCA_030737875.1. Classification (NCBI taxonomy): domain Eukaryota; kingdom Viridiplantae; phylum Streptophyta; class Magnoliopsida; order Asparagales; family Amaryllidaceae; genus Allium; species Allium sativum. The sequence goes on along the minus strand of CM060924.1, from coordinate 618,101,119 downwards.
CCCCAAATAAACATACACAATAACCCTAAATAACCCTAATTAAACATGTATTAGGGATTAGAAGATATACCGGAGCAATTTAGGAGGATAGAATGGAGTTTTGAAGGAAGAAATTGGGTGTTTAAGGGGGGGCGACGGCAGCAGCGAGGTTTTTTTTTTTAATTGCAGAAAGTGAATCGGGGAAGAAAGCCACGGTAGATTGTATTCTCAGTTTAAGCGACGGCCGCTTTTTTGGCCGTCGCTAGCCGTCACCCATGCTCGTCGCAAAATGAGGCCTTCCTTGTAGTGTACACTTCACCAGAGGCTACTTCCCTTTGGATAAGCCCGTGTCTGATCTATTAAGTGCTTGTACATTAAGCCTTTGCTAATTACATGCACGTTTATCCTTCGCTCTATAATTGAAGTGCAGGTGTGGACTTTGTAGACTATAAATTATAAACTGTAGTATAGTTGAATTAACAATTTTAAACTAAAATAATTTCATTTTATATTCGGTGTTTTGCGAGGTAAAAGTATAAAACAATCCTAAGGATATATAAAACAATCCAACACCTTCACTGATCGCTATAATGCCTAAGAATTGATATCTTTTTCGCATAGCACTTTTTTAGCGTAAGTTGAAACGCAAAACTTAAAATTCCAAATGAATCAACTGGACTGTTAGTTTTTTATCACACCACAAAAACTTGATCAAACATTGAATCGTTTACATTACATGAAAAATAAGATGATAAGAATCAGGGGATTGTTTGATATGTATTTCTCATGTTTGGATTTTTGTATGATAAAATTCATAGAATTTTCAAAAGTAATCAATTTGAAAATTTATTCAACACATAAAAGTAAAAATTGATTTTTACTTTTAATAACAAAATTAATAACATATGATTTCAACATAAAAATATAGTGTCAGGATTGCTCCGCATGTTGTTAAGGAAGGAATGACAGTTTGAATAAATAGTCTCACATCACAGAATAAATTAATGGAGTACAATACAAATATGAGTTGCTAGACACATAACATCAGATATTTCTTTTGTTATAAGGATGTGTGTGTCAACTCACATGCGTGCCCCTTACGTGGAAGGAAGATGAGGATTTGTTCCGACCGCTGTTACATAAAAGTGGTATCAGAGTCGAAAGTTACGGACTAGGTCATGCAAGCAAAGAAGTGCTCTCAAAACATACTCGTAGGACGCGAGTCAAGGGAAACACTATTAGGATGCCTCTTATGTTTTCAATGTAGAAATTAAGGGTGAGCGTTTGGTCAGTTCGGTTGGTTTGGATGTACAAAAGCTCAAATCAAATTAAAACTCCAAACCGAACAGAACCGAACCAAATTAATTTCGGTTAATTTTATCGGTAACCGACTTAACCAAATTAGAAGGATGTATTATAATTAAAATGATGCATTTACTCAAAGTAAACCACAAATTCATGCTTATAGAAAGTTTATATAGTAAATTTAATGTTTATGATAAGATTTGTTCTGTTTGCAACAAATGAGTTTGTATTATATAGCTAAACTAATTATTTAAAGTACTACAATACCATAAAATTAGTTAATAAATTATAAGTTCTGTTAAACCGATAACCAAAAATATATATTTTACAAACCGAATTCAAACTGATTTAGTTTTGAAACCGAACTGAACCGACCCAAATGAACCGGTTTGGTCGGTTAATTCGGTTTGAACCGAATATTGTTCACCCCTAGTAGAAATGAAGATTTAAATAAATAGTCCCACATGACTGAATAAATTTAAGGAGTAGAATACAAATACGAGTTGGTAGGCAACATCAAGGATTCTTTTTGTTACAAGGATGTGCCCCCTATGTGAAAGAAAGGAACTTTGTTTCGACCATCGTTACATAACATATAGGTAAATATTTATGCAAATTAATTTCCCTTGAATATGCAAAACATATATAATTTGTAGAAAAATTGCTTATACATGAAGCATATGCCATCAACACGCGTGAAGCGCATGCCGTCAAACTCATAGAATAATAGCGGTAATAAATTTTGATGTCACATTTTTTGGGTATCAACGCAAACTACAAAAAATGTCTCTTTAATATCACTTGAAGGTAGGTTGTAACAATTAAATTTTCTTTACAAATTCAAACCCTCTTTCTACGGTTATTAGAAAATCTTAATACCACTTACAATTAGAATATAATAAATATACTTTCATTACAAAACACCTTTTTGATTAATTGACAGTAAAAATAAAAATTTGATAATGTAACCAAAAAAAATCAGACTACTTAAACATGATTCCAACACAACAGCATAACAAAATGTTGGTGTGAATGATTTTTGCGTCAATGTGATAAACCTATATGGTTTGTAGAAAAAAAAATCCACATGCGTGGTGGCCTCTACAATCACACGTGAAGTGTGTGTCATAACATTCACTAATATATACTAATTAAAGCATATCAATTTCAGTTTGCGTTAACCGGCTCAACTGTTCTGTGCCGGTTTTAGCTGTACCTCGGTGTTTCATCCAATCACAGTCCCCTGATTTCCACCTTTTGCACTTAAACTCATGAATTGTTGGAGGCTTAAATGCAAAACAATGGAAATAAGGGAATTTGATTGGAGGGACACCGGAGTATAGCTAAAACCGGCACAAAAGAATGACAAATTCTATTTAAACCCGTATTTTTGCTGAGTATACCCAGCAAACTTAATGAAATTTTAAGAGACTAAAATTCCCTTTTATTTTTTATACATAACTTCTTTCTTTTCCTTGTCTTCTCCTTCAGTCAGTAAACCCTAAATCATAAAAAAATTCAAAATCTCATCCTTTTACATTCAAAACATGGATCATGAAGGCGATGCTACAAATCTAAACGAGATTAATGCGGTAATTTCGATTTTTTTTCTTTTTTGAACAGTAAAATTTCAATGTCAACCACTTCAATTTCGAAGAAGCTTTGAGGTGCGATCGTAATGGTAATCACGCACGATACCTGCGTGGTTGTTATACTTTTCACACAGAACTCGTACGTGATTAATGTTCTACTCACGCAAAAAAGTTTCTGGTGTGAAAAATGAGCTTAGCACTGTTTCTGCGTTGTAATGAATGAATCCACGCGTTATTTATCCGTGGTAATGAATTGATACACGCACTGCTGCTGCGTGATTATATAAGTTTCCACGTGTTATGTGATATATTACTTAATCACATTTACCTAATGCGTTGTAAGTCATCATCTAACTTTTTTTTGTATGCAAACGTTGTTTCTGCAGATTGTAGATTACTCAAGTGATGAAGATGACGGGAACGAAATATTATTAGACTATTCAAATGAATTTACAGCATATGATGTAAGCAATGTTTTGTATTTATTTTCTTTTTATTCCTTACAAAGTTGGAGATTCCTTTTTTGTTTGCTTGCAGATTTATCCGTCCCGTCAGCATTTAATTGATTGGCTTCGTAACACTGGAAGACGTCTTGGGTTTTTGATAATAATATTGAGATCGGATAGCGCTTCATCTAGTGTGAAACCCAGGATAATGTTTGCATGTGAACGTAGTGGAGTGTATAAGAGTAGCAATGCTAAAGATCCAAACAATTAAAGATTGACGGGTACGAAGAAATGTAATTGTCCGTTTAGACTGAAAGGTGTGAAAGTTCCTTCGGTGGACAATTAGCGTTTAGTAGTTGTAAACGATGTTCACAATCATTCAGCATTAAAGCATGCCGAAGGCCACTCCTTTGCAGGAAGGTTAAGCGAAGAAGAGATCAAGCAAGTTTTGGAAATGCACAGAAATATGGTGAAAGCAAAGGAGATTCTAAATACATTGAGAAGAAATAATCCTTTGAATAGCACTACTATTAAAACAATGTACAATGTCATTCAAACTCACAATTCAATTGAAAGAGGCGGACGGTCGCAAGTGCAGTATCTCTTTAGCAAACTAAAAGAATTTGGTTACTTTGTATGGCATCGGAAGACTTTAGACGGCAGCGACATTATTAAGGATATTTTTTGGGCACATCCAACTAGTTTAGATTTTCTTCGGACATTTCCTCGTGTTATCATACTAGATTGTACTTACAAAACCAACAGGTACAGAATGCCGTTACTTGAGATAATCGGTGTGACCTCAATGGATCAGACATTCTGTATTGCTATTGCATACTTATGCGCGAAAAGTGAAGAGAATTATATTTGGGCCTTGGAACGTTTGAAATCCGTTATGCTCGATTGTAAAGTGGAATTGCCTAGCGTGTTTATTAGTGATAGAGAGTTGGCGTTGCTTAATGCCATTGCTCATGTGTTTCCATATTCTTCACACATGTTATGCAAATGGCATATTAAAAATAACATACTCACGTTCATGGGGAAAAAAAGAAATATTAAAGATATGGACATAACGGAGAAGAAAGCATTCTTAAGCGATTGGAATCAACTTGTTTGTTTGAAGAATAGTTCTGTATGCAATGAGAATTTGGCTCTCTTACATGAAAAGTATGGTAAGTATGATTCGTTATTGAAATATGTGCATGAGACTTGGCTAGACCCATACAAAGATCGATTCGTGCAGTTATGGACGGATGAGAATATGCATTTTGGGAATTATACATCGAATAGGTATACTAATTTACCCTTGTTTGTGTTTATTTTTTATATTTGTTTTTTTTTCATGTTTGTTATTTATGCTAATATTTATGTATAAAATATAGGGCCGAGGCAGCTCATTCGAAGTTAAAGAAACAACTAGAAACATCTCTATGTAATTTCGAGCAAGCATGGACTAAAATGCATTCATTATTGGAGCTATCATTCACAGAATTAAAGGCTTCGTTCGAGCATAGTCTTAGTAGAGTTAAACATGTTTTTCATATTAAAGAGTTCAAAAATTTGTGAGCTGTTGTTTCTACTACAACTCTTGATTTGCTACATTCAGAGCTACTTCGCCTGTCCTCCGTTGGAGACGATGAATTTTTATGTAGTTGTGTCCTTCGTAAAGCACATGGCTTGCCATACGCACATGAGCTAGCTCGCTTTGGCCCATCGACATCAATACCACTACATTTGATTGATATTCATTGGTCTAGACTACATCTAGTAGAAAGAGGTGGGGAAAAAATGTTGGAGTAGTCGAAAAAATGGAAATTTTGTTAAGCGATGTTAGAAAAATGGACACTCCATATCAACTTCAAATTTACAAGAAATTAATGGAAGTAGTCCAACCACAAACTTCTATTCTTGGCTCTCCTAAAAGAAAAGTTAAAACAAAAGGACGGGAAAGTAAGAAATCGGTTAATTCTTCGACTAAAAGAATGCCTTCTTCATTTGAGTTAGTCGAGAGTCTTTCTTCAGAGAATCCATCTAGCTAAGTTAGTGTGACCAAACTGAAGAAGCAAAAACTAACAATTAGAAAACCATTACAGGTATATACGCTTGTTGACTTCTACTTATTTTATGTTAATATTTATGTGACAAAAAATATATTTTATTTTACAGATGGACAAGTGCAGCCCTAATATGAGATTTTATATTGATCAAATTCCAGAAGAGCTAAAATCTTTTGTCACCGATATTATTGATGTTCAATCAGACGGTAATTGCGGATTTCGTTGCATTGCTGTTGCACTTGAAATGGGAGAATCTTGTTGGCCACAAATTCGACGTGACTTGCGTGAGAAGTTGTATGAGAACCAAACATTATATGAGCATGTTTTAATACAGCATGGTAGATGCAATGATTTGCTAAGGCAGTTGCAACATGAAGGCGATGATTTTGCTCCTACGGACAAATGGATGACTATGCCCGATATGGGTTATCTTATTGCGATAAAATATAACGTCGTCATTTTTAGCTTAAGTAGTAGACTCTCTCTCACGATCCCACCACTCAAAGGACAAGTCCCACCACCAGTACAACGCTTCGAAATAGCTGTAGCTTTTGTCAATGATGGTCATTTTGTGCTAGTACGTTTGTAATATCTTATTTTATGGTTAAGTTGCTATTATTTGTATCAAAAGTAACTTATTGTTTTCATATTGTAGGTCAAATTACATCCTAAACATCTGATTCCACCAATTATTGCAAAATGGAAGAAGGCTCGTCGTGCAGAGGCCAGCGATTGGGAGTCTATCTATAATGATCGTCGACAAGCTTGGGATGAGAGAACACAATTTGCTCAATGGAATTAGCTTTTGTATTTTGAATGCTGAAATGTTTAATCCAGATGTACCACGTATAAATGAATTGCTGACATGGTTAATTCATTGTATTTTGTTATAAACGATTTGATGAAATGGTTAATGAATTGTCGAAATGGTTATTGTTGTTTTTATTGTTGAAATGGCTATTGCATTTTATTGTTGAAATGGCTATTGCACTTTGTTGTTGAAATGGCTGTTGCACTTTATTGTTGAAATGGTTATTGTCAGCTGCTTCTGTCATGTATTTTTTTTCTTTTTTTTTACTGCACCACGGTCTGTTAATACGTGAAAATTAACAAATCAACGTACAAAACCCACGTGGTACATATAAAACTCACGTAGACCGGGTGCGTGATTTATATATAAAGCACGTTCTTTTCATACGAGGTAGACAAAAAAACTTAAAAAAATTACTTCCGTAGGGCGCCCACGTGAATTTTGTTCTAGGTCGTGGAGTTTGTGCGTTGATATATAACTTACCACGTAGAAGTTGTGCGTGGATGTTGTTCCAGTTCATAACATTTGTGCGTGGTCCTTTACTATATCTCGTTCTATATCTGCGAGGTGGCAAAAAAAAGAAAAAAAAATACTGTAAAACCAGCGTCCACCACCAATACAAAGCCAGAAACCAGTAACAACATTGAGACACTCTGTTAGGGTCATATATAACCAGAATTCAGTAACAACATTGAAACCAGAAACCAGTAACCATAAACATGTATCATCCCACCAAGTTACCACCAAGATATAACCATACATAACCATAAACAGTACATAACCATAAACAATACAAAATATAATCATACATCACCAATACTTAACCATCCAAAATATAATCATGCATAACCTTACTACTTCAACACATAACCATCCAAAATATAGTCATATTTAAACTTACTACTTCAAACCATAACCATACTACCCAAATAACCACAGATAACTCAAGCATGCATACTCGCTAATTCGGATGACGGATGTAGCGTCCACTTGCAACTCTAGCTTTTGCAATTTGAGTGTTAGATTCATCTAACATGCCATGCACGTCAGTCAAAGTCTGTAAGAAAAGACAAGAAAATCCAATATTAAATAAACATTGATACTACTAGGAATAAGTTTAAAAAATGAAATACAACGCACCGAATATAATTGCTCATATGTCGGCTGAAAATGAGGCACTCTAAGATTAATATTTGATGGCAACCTAGCGAGATTTTGCACTCTGACAACACACTACTCTCTATACCAAACCATGTAATCATCCGTGCAGCCTAAAAAGGACTTGGCAAGTGGTACCGATCGATGTTCATCAGCAATTACATGATTATACCAATTCTCCCACATGCTTTCTAAGAACTGGTAACGCACACGAGTGTATGTAGTTGAGGTTTTTCCTCATCGCGCGTTTGTAGTGACGGGAGGTATGGGAGCACTGGGAATTGTCTGAACTCTCCCAAATTGCCTAAGAACTCTGTTGGGGTGATATGGTTCGACAACATTAAGACATAAAATAAAACCAGTATTCCATGCAATAGGATGAAATGGATGATAGACACGTGCTGATATATATGGATCAAAAATAAGCTAGAAAAAAAACATAACTTGTTAACCATGTTGGAGAATTGCAGTAGTACACGAAACACCCCACCTCTGTTAAGGTCACTCACAAAGGGAACGCCTTAATTTTGGTGGAGGTTTATAAGTAAAAGCCACAGATAAACTCAACACAGATATAAATACACATATTTTAAACAGCGGAAACCAACGGACTTTTATTCATCAATACGTGTTCCAAAACAAAACATTTCATAATTGTCTCAAAATACTTCCATCATTACTACATCATAACTGTCTTGGTTATTAAAGAAGCATAAACATAAATAAAGTGACAAAAATCCCCATAGTGATATCCAAAGCCATAGTCCGAGCAAAAGAGACCCAAATCATACATCTACGTTCTTGGAGCTTGAACAGAACCTGGATGAGCTGAGTTGTTTCCTCCCTGTGGACCTGGGGGGGAACGAAAGAAAAGAAGACGAAAAGAAAATAGGGTCAGACATAAAGCCTGAGTAAGTCTAGTAACTCTTCAGTATGTGAATAAGAAAAGGGCATGGTAGATATATACTGAAAATAGATAGTGTCACAAGCTAAGGGAGTGTCGAGTGTACTATCGCACCCATACTATATCTCTACATCAATTCGAGTTTACTCTAACAGGCACCCCATGATGACAGTGAAGTGATCCCCAACGTTATTTAAAGATCGGCTCCTATTCGCGTTAACATGTGTCATACGGGCCCCAAGAATTGTAGATACCTATACTGGTCCCACCATGGGGTGTATCAAGACCCATGGTGGTGGCCCGACACAAATTCTAGAAGGCATAGGTTATACTACTGGTGTCCCCAGTGCCCTGGTTGTTTGCTCCGAAGTGTGTGCACGCCGGCACTCCGTTAGACCTGCACTGTGCATCCACCGCCGTCGTTTGACCGCTTACAATCAGCCCAGTAATCATGCCCCACCCTGCCTAGTTTCAGGGTACCGTTGATACCTAAATTGGGTTACTGCTGAAACGGGTCCCTCGTTACCAGGATTTTCTAGATAATTGTAACGACCCTGAAAATCTGAACCAATTTTAAAATTTTAAATTGGCTAAAATAATGGATTTTAAATATTTAAAATAATGGAGTTTAAATATTTAAAGTAAATATTTTAAATAATAGCAATGAAAACTGAGTTTGAATCGACGTTTGAAAACGATTATAATTAATTCTAATTATAAACAAGGCCTGAAATGGCGCTGCAGTTTCAAAAATTGAATCCAAACTTTGTCGGACTGTACCGAATGCAAAACAAAACGGATTTGAGCAAAACCAAAAATATTTAAATCTGTTAGTGAATACCTTTCTAACGAATTTGAAAAATCGAATTTTCATAGCGGAAAGCAAAAGTTATGGCCGAATGAATTTTCAGAAAGGTCGCTTTGGAATTTATATAGCCCGTGAAATTGGCCATTTTGCATTCGACCTCGGAATTCGACGAAATCACTTTTGTTGGATCCGGGATGTGAAGTTATTGCTAGGTTTCAAATTTCATAATTTTTGAAGCTGGTATGTGAGCGTGGCAAAGGAAATCGTGTTTTGGTCAATTATAGTTAAATTGGATCGACCAGAAATGGGCCTTTTTGCAAACGGTCTCAGAATTTGACGAAACTAGTTTTGTTGGGACCGTATCGTCAAAACATAGCTAGATTTATTTTTCTGGAATTTTTCGAATCAGTTTGTGGCCCTGGCAAATTGAAATGTACGTTCAAATTGAATATTGAATGTTATATATTTTAATCTGAAGGAAAACTGACTGAAACAGTCGATGGGCTTACGAAACATATCCCATTGTGTTCGGAATGGGTGTAAAACGCTAGGGACGACAGTCGTTGGGTTTGAATTGGCGTTCGTGTGGGAAAGGGGGTATTTTCGAAATTTAAAAAAATATAAATATAAAGAAAATCTCTCATTGGCCAGTTACCATTTTCTCTCTCCCCGATGGATACTGCGCACGACGGAAATGATGTCGCCACCTTGTCTCTTCGATTTCTCCCATGTTTCACAATGAAATCGAGTGATTCTTGATTCATTTCAAAGCTCTTCGTCTCTTCTTCAAATCCATCTAAGGTTTGCTAGTTATCATCAAGTGTGGAGGGAGATACGAGTCCTCAAAGTCAACGACTTTGGAGCGCCACCGAGCCTTCAGGGCGCCACCGAACGGAGCGAAACCACCGGCGCCGGGAAGGTGGTTCGAAGCTCTTCGACGCTGTGTGAGCTGATTCTCCTATCGTGCAACGGTTTGATCGAAAGATCAAAACCTAGTTTTGAACCATCGTGAAAGGTGGGTCCTTTATTACATCTGAACTTTGAAAAATCATATCTTTTTCGTTTCTTGACGAAATTCGATGAAACAAGAAACATCGTGACCGTGTGGACGTCTTCTAAATTTTATAAGAGACCGCATATTTTTCTGAGCCTTCTCCTATTTTTGGTGGAGTGGAACCCAATGTGAGATTTCTAATTTATAAACGATATGGAAAACGACGATGTATAAATTATATAGTCGATGTATAGGTTATATAAGCGTTGTACACCTCATGTATAAGCGTTGTATAAGTTGTACGTTCGATGTATAAGTTATATATGCATTGTAAAAATTATATATGTGTTGAAATAGAAGTGAATTGCTATATATATATATATATATATATATATATATATATATATATATATATAAATACGCCCCTCGTCCACAAACTGTAGGATCTAAATTAACCCTAGAGGAGGGGTGAATATATATATATATTATTCACTAGCTTACCCTTTGGAACCCAAATTTGTTTAGATTTGTTTAAATTTATTTTGTTATTTTTTGGAATCCAAACATATTTAAATGAATTGTTTTTAAACGAGTTATCAATTTGTTTATGATTTCAAAACCCTTTGAAATTATTAAATTCCAAAAATTCAATTTGATCATTTCCAAAGCCAATTGAAGGATTTTTAAAATCATTAAAATTTTGTTTTTTAACTTGATCAGATTCAAAACCAAGTCCCTTTTTATTATGAAAAAAATGATTTTTTAACAACATATTCAACGATTTCTCTCCTTTAGAAAATTTAGTCAAAGCTGACTCAAGCCGTTGTATTTTAAATTTAAGATCGCTATTTTCTTTCATTAAATTTGAACAACGATTAATAGCGATTTTCCTCTTTTCAGCATCAGTTTGTTTTAAACTTAAATTTTCGTTTTCAAGTGCTTTGATTTTAGCATTGGACTTGGAAATTTCAATTTCAAATTGTTTTCGCTTTTCAAAATAAAGTTTTTCAGATTCTCTAAACTTTTCAATCTCCTTTTCAAAATCATGATTTTCATTTTTCAAATTAATGTTTTCACTTTTAAGTAACTCAAGATCAGTTTTTAATTTCAAAAAATCGTTACTCAAAAATTGACATTTTTCACGTTCTGAAAACGGTGAATTCTTACCCTTTTCAAGTTTTCTTTCTAAACTGTTATTTTCTTGAACTAGTTTTGACCTATCAGATTTCAATTTCTTAACTTTTAGTTCAAGAGAATCAATAGTTTTCATGAGGTCGTGACACATTAGAATTAATTCTTTATAGGTAAAATTCGATACCTCACTAGAATCCTCTTCACTACTTTCCGAATCAGATTGAGCCATAAGACACAAATTAGCTTCTTCTTCATCACTTTCAGATACTTCTTCTCCTTCCTCGTCATCCCATGTAGCAGCAAAAGCCTTCTTCTTTCTTCTGAACTTCCTCCTCTTTTCATTTTTAAGCTGTGGGCAATTTGGTTTGATATGTCCGGGTTTCTTGCAATTGTAGCAAAACACTTCATCGTCTGAACTATCTGAACTTTCAGACTTGTCGGTTTTTGAATTCTTCTTTCGTGGTTTGTATTTTCTTTTGGCCCACTTTTTCAAAACCATGGCTAGCTCTTTAGCGGGATCATCATCATTACTTTCAACAGAATTATTTAGAGCGATCGTCTTTTTCTTTGATTCAGAATCCTTTCGTTCTTCTCTTTCTTTTAACTCCATCTCGTAAGTAATCAGATTGCTTACTTTATTCAGATCTTTTGATTCTTGTATCGCCGTTACCTTAGCTTCAAAATTCATCGGTAGCACTCTCAATATTTTTCTGATCAATTCCACTTCAGTATAGGTTTTGCCAAGAGCTTTTGCATTGTAGACTAATGACGAGAAGCGTCCATACATCTCTTTTATATCTTCGTCTTTTTGCATAGAGAAATTTTCATATTCGTTGCTGAGTAGAGCGAGACAAGATTCCTTCACTTGAGATGTCCCTTCGTGTGTGACCTCTAACATATGCCATATTTCCTGTGCAGTCTCACAATGAGAAATTCGATTAAATTCAGTTTTATCAAGAGCATAGATTAAAGCATTTATCGATTTGGCATTAGTTGAAAATAATTTTTTATCATTAGCATCCCACCTATCTTTTGACTTAGGAATTTCAACACCACTAACAATAACAGTGGGAGATCTATAACCCGTTTCAATAATATCCCACACGTCATAGTCAACTGAACTCAAATAAATTTTTATCCTAGCTTTCCAATATGCATAATCAGTTCCATTAAACATTGGTGGCCTAGCTAAGGACTGACCCTCAGAAAACGCGTTATTGGACAGATTCATGACTCTAGAGTTAAAATAAAATAAAAAATACCTGCTCTGATACCACTTGTAGGATCTAAATTAACCCTAGAGGGGGGGTGAATAGGGTTTATCGCAGATTTTCGTAGAGTAATTAAATAAAAACAGCACAGATAATAATCAGAATAAATGCGGAAAATAAATAACACACAGATATACCCAGCTTCGGCAAAACCCTGCCTACTGCTGCATTCCCCAAGGTTTCTACTAGGAGTTAAAAAAATCTCTACGCTTACAATCCCCTGCAAACTCGCGACACTCGCTCCTTACTGTTCTTAACCCTACGCTCAAAACCCTGCACTGGTTTCTATCCCCGAAACCAGATTACCCCGAATTACAATTCCCGTAATTCGTCTTCCCTAGATTTTACAGATCTAGAAACTGTTTGTTTGTTTTTACGAATTAAACAAAAACAAATGTAAAATAAAAAATAGAAAAACCCTTAGGAGTTAAAATAAATGGATTATCCCCTTTTAAAGAACTTGGCCAGCCTCTTCTATTTGCCCTAGCCCCTTTATTCTTTGACCCGATCTCCTTTTTCTCTGTGAAAAAATGGCGGCCTAGGGTTTCTTCTCCTGTCCAAATCACGATGGCGATCCAGCTAGGGTTTGCAATCTCCTTTGATTTAAGGCGGCTGCTCTCTCTCTTCTCTGATATGCTCGAACTTCTGGTGGTTATCCTTGTTTAATTGAAGTGGAATACTTTGATTTCGATCCAAGCGATTTTGTGTTCTCTGGTATGATTTTAGATTCGAATTTATGCTTTAATTTTGCTTGAACTTGGATGCCTTTTCTGCCGATGATGATGTAGGTGTTAAATAGGGTTTCAAGTCCGAATAATTCTCTGATTTCCCATTAGATTTGGTCTGATTATATTCGTTAATTTTGGGGCTTGACTTTGTCCTTGATATAGCGTGGTTTCTGGAAAAACTTGTGTGATAATTCTTCAATTTAAATGGTCTTGAATTCTCCTGATTTTCTGAATATATTGCCGTGAATACTTCTTGTAATTTCTGGAATAGGTTACACGTATTTAAAGTTGGTATTTGAATCTTCACTGCTTGAATTTTGTTATGTTTGAACTGTTCAAACACTTTGGTATAATTTGAGAGATGAATTTCTTCCTAATATATTTCATGTATATATTCCCAGGTTTTCAAACTGTATATTTATACATGTGTGTACATGCAGCCATCAGACAATTTTTCCTGTCACTGCATATCAGACCAAAGTCTAGAAAAATGATGAGAAACACACTGTAATTCTGAGGCAAATAAAATTTTAAAAAATAAAATTTTATTTGTTTGTATTTAATTTTATTTTTGTTGCAGTCTACTGTGTGTGTTTTTCTATTTGTGACAGGTATGAAGACAGGACTAACTGAAGGCTGTGAAGACAGAAGATTGAAGATGAAGACAAGAACAGTGTTAGTGTGTGTCTGTATTTGAAATGTTAACCGAGTGATAATGTCAATGTATAAAGTGATTGTATAAGTAATGAATGAACTGTAATGAGGAGCTGTGAAAGAATTGTACTGATTGTATGTAATAAAAAGATTTGGTTGAAATAAAATATTATTTTATTGTGTTCAATTCAATCTGTCTGTTTTTTATTTGAATTCTTTCATGTGTGATGTGTCATGTCGAAATATTCAAAAATATTTGAGTGAATTTGTAAATAGTGGAGTTATAAATAGTTGTACCGTTTGAATGTTTGAAATATAATGTTTAATTTAAATAAAATACTGTATGAATATATGAATGTCTGTACAATCATATTCTATTTAAATATAAATATTATATTTCTGTTTATGATGTATATATACCAGTACAGTTACGAACATATTTAATAATAAAATATATTTGGTTGTTATCATCAAACAAAAATCATATAACTGCGTATACAACACTGTTATATACAACACAAACCATGGACGATATTTATTGATTGTGATTGGTGTGAAAATTGATTGATAGCGAATGGTTGATTGGGATTGTTTGTGGTTGATATTGATTGATTAGGGTTGAAAAATACCCTTTTGTGGTTGAGAAATATTTGGTTGAAACCACATAGGATTAGTTTATGGAAATGAAATAAATATATATGCCGCCTGCGTGCGAACTAGATGCATGATTCCCCATTGTCAAAAACCGCGAGGTTTTAAGGTAGAGCGAGGAGCCGTACTAGGGACGGTCCCAGTTTTAACTACCCTGCCGTTATGCTGCCGAAATTTTGAATAATATTCATGTGTTTGAATTATTTTCTTTTGTTGAAACTATATTTATTCGTTGAATAGGAAGCCTTCATGTGTTGAGTCGATATTCATTCGTTGGATAGAAATTCATGTGTTGAATGGTATTCGTGTTTTAAAAATAAAAATCCTATTTTTATTACCTATATGAACTATATAAAATAATAGTGTTTTGAAATGAATTGTTTTACAATAAAAATCACATTTTTTATTATATACATGCATTGTTAAATATAGTGAAGTGTTGAAATAGAAGACAGTTAGATAAAAATATCATTTTTATCAAATGTATGAAAAGAATATAGTTTTGAAATCAAAGAATCGATATATATATATATATATATATATATATATATATATATATATATATATATATATATGGAATTGAAATATATCGAATAACGACGTTGCAGTTCGTATTTTGAAATCGTGATTTCAAATGATTAGAGCGGGAGATCCGACCATCGGATTTTCCCGAAACCGCAACCGTTGGGTTCGCTTTGGAAAAATCTTTCCAACGGCACCAGCTTTGTAAAAATCCAACGGTTGGATTGTCTGGAATGTTTAATTCAAATCTGAAGAAAAACAACGCCAGAATCGATTATATTTATATATATATATAATTATATTTAATCGAATAACGACGTTGCAGTTCGTATTTTGAAAGCGAAACTTCAAACGATTGTACCGGGAGATCCGACCGTCGGAATTTCCAGAAACTGGAACCGTTGGATTCGTTTTGAAAAGATATTTCCGATGATGTAAATTTTGTGAAGATCCAACGGTTAGATTTTCAGATATGTGTAAATCAAATCTGAAGAAAAACAGCGCCACGGTCGCGTTATGGCCCGAAGCGTCGTTTTGAATAAATTGGTTATTTTAAAATAAATACAAATAGTGATAAATCGTTATAAAATATGATAAATGATATGGAATGGAAATAAACTGAATTTGCTCGATTTATGTGGTATTTGATGGTTGAATGTGTTTGGTGTGAAAATTACATTAAAGAACAAAATTGGTGTTGTCGAATGATTTAACCATTGAAATAAATTGATTTGAAAATCTAAATATACGTGAATTATTTGAAAAGGCCGAGTTAATTCTCATTTCAAATAATTGACCGACAATCGAAAGTCGAAGATGAAGACGGTGGTCAAAGATCGGAGATCTTCACCTCGTTGGGATGGTAACCGAGGTCCTGATTGGGAGGCATCCCGAAATATGGATAATGAGTGGTGATCGTCCAGATGTACGTGGTGGTCGATGGGTTTACGAGGTATATAGTGCCTCCGGTTTCGTTCAGACCCAGAACGGACTTGCAAATGGACTGTGTGTCTGACATGGGATTTTATTCTATGTTGATTGATCTCTATTGAATATACATCTGTTTGGCGGAGGATAATTTATTCTTTTGCTTAACGCCCTTCTCTGAAACGCACGAGCTCAGAGGTTGTATATCGATGGACATCAGTCGCATGGCATGAATTGCTAGTGTGGCATGCCTAAGTGGCAAATGATCAAGGCTTCTGTTGAAAAAGCAAAGTCTTGTGGTGATGATCAAAGCCCCGCCTGTGTGGCGTATCTTTGTGTACAACGTGAATTCGCGAGCCTCACACCCCGGTATGGACCAGAAACAGGAGAAGGACCTCAGGGAGGGCATGCGTTTCTTTCTAGCTAGGAGTTGTGTCAGTGTTTTTACACGGCCTGACATTTTACTTATGTGGTTGTTGCTGTTGCGAGGCGCCTCGGATATACCGGTGACTATGTGAAGCCGAAGGAGCCATTCGTTGGCTCGTTTACGCCCCATAGGGCGGGGAAACGCATTGTTCAGGCATAATAATCCACATCGGTGGACAGGCCCTGACGATCCAAGGCTTGCATGCGCGCTTTCCTGAGGGGCGGGCTAGAGCGTCTCGAATTCGGTTAGGACGATCCCTTGCCTTGGTTCATGACGGAAATCCAATTTCCAAATACGTGACTGTGCGGTTTTGATTGTATACCTATATATGGCGACATAGTGGTATGGGGCATCAATGTCGTCTATGATTGATACTTATGATTTGAAATTGCTTTTGAAATATACAAACACTAGTAATAATATCAAATGCTTTTGTTTTATTCGTATCAAGCATATTTTGGCTATTATAAGGTAAAACTCTATCCTCCGGTTTGCGTTGCATTGTGTGATGGGAACTGAGTCTTATAATGGCTTCATTTTTATAAAAAGCATTGCGATGATTAAAAGAATGATTTGTTTTAAAGCACTGGCAATCCAATGGAGTAAACCCGTTCCATGAAAGTGGCGTGGTCCTGCGATTGGCCATATTACCAATGTGTTGAGTAGATTTCTCATACCAGTCTCATGACTGACTCGTAGTTTGTTTCACTTTCAAACTTGGGTGCCCCTTTTTCTACACGGGCAGCCTTGTATTCAGGTTTAGCTGGTTCTTTCTGGATAGCAGGAGCTGAAGATGGATTCTATCATTTATCTCTTTTTATGCTGCTCAGCTCCTATTGTACATTATGTTTGTTTTCCGCTGTAGACACTTATGTATATCTGAACTGCATTTGTACTAAGTATGATCCTGTATACTGTGTAACTCTGATGATTACTTTTATCCAGTATATTCCATGGTGCATTATCTGATGTATTTATTTTATTTTGTTCTGCTATTATCTGTTTCTGTGTTATATTCCAAGGATTACCCTTGCCGTCGTCAGTACGGGGTTTGGGGTCGTCTCAATTTGGTGTCAGAACCTTGGTTAAGCTTAGTTCTGGAATATAACATATTAACGAACTCGTCAGAAATAGAACCAGTAGTGTTCTAGGATGGGTAACTCTATACAGATAGGATCAGTAATATCCTAGTATGAGTAAAGCAGAATGAAATTACACCTCGATAGACACATTAACATTTGAAGTATTTGTCTCTATATTTTGAAATATCTTTTCTGTTGACCTGACACTTTGTCTGCTAATTGCAGACGTACTAGAAAATGAGTGACAGGAATAGAAGAAATAATCGTATGGCTCGACCAACTAATGAGCCAGTTGTGCTCCCACAGCCAGAATCAGATATAGAAGTTCTCTTCAAGAGATTTCGAAATCTGGGTGGATCGCCATTCTTAGGCAAAGAGTCCATTATGGAAACACAAGCTTGGATCCATTCTGCAGAGAAAATCTTTGAGGGTTTAAAGCTGAGAGACGATCAGAAAAGATTACTGGCGTCTTGGGCACTCAAAGAAGAAGCTTTGTTTTGGTGGGATTCAGTTATTAAAGATAATCCAGAAGGTGATATCACCTAGGACAAATTCAAAGTGATTTTCTTAGAAAGATTTACTCCTCCAGAAGCGACTGAGCGATTATGCGACGAATTTTCTTATCTGATACAAGGTGATATGACCATCCCAGAATATCATAAGAAATTCAACGAACTTTCTCACTTTGCTCCTCATCTGATTCAAGATCCAAAGAGGAAAAATCTGAGATTTATTCATGGCCTGCAAAGAAAATATCAGAATAGTGTGATGAGGAGTGTGAAGCTCCCCTTTTTAGAAATGATTTATATGGCTTATCGGTATGAAGATCTCCATAAGAAAGGCATGTTGCGCGACGAAGAGGAAGTCAGTTCTAGCAATAAGGTTGAGCCTGAAACTGATAATCCAGAGGCCAGTGCGATATCTGAAGTCAGTAAGAAGCCCAGTGCCAAGAGAAAAACGACTAGATCAGAGAAAGAGCCGGTAATAACTGCGACATGCTCAAGCTGTAATAGGCAAGGGCATTTGGCGATAAGTTGTAAAGCCTCGAACAAACGAAGAAAGGATGGATCTAAATCCAAGAGCAAGTTTCAAGTGAATCAAGAGTGCAATCTATGTCATCAGGCTGGTCATATAAAGAGAGACTGCTGGCTTTTGAAAAAGACCAATGTGGTTCAAATAAATGAAATAGCAGAAGCTTCTGAGCCATCGGCTGTTCAAGAAAGGCCAGATGTTTTAGAAGGCACGCTAACTGTTAAAGATATTTCAGTTAAAGTACTGTTTGACACCGGCGCGTCGCGAAGCTTTGTTGCAAAGAATGCAGCTAGGAATCTGGATTCAAATTTGAAGAAGCTTAAGGAACCAATGACTGTCCAGAATCCTGTCGGGGGTTCCATTGATCTCAGTTGGGTTTGTGGAGTGCCGGTTTCCTTTTCTCGTTATCGGTTCCCTACCATCGCGGCCGTCATGAATTTTACAGAGTTTGATCTTATCTTGGGGTTAGACTGGTTGACCAAATATGAAGCTGAGGTTAAACGCGCCGACAGAGTCGTTAAGGCAAAGATAAAATCAGGGGATTATATAACCATTCCCTGTGAAGGTCAGAATGCTAATAGAAAAGACTTCTGGGCAGCTTTGGATGTTTCTCCTGTTCAAATTGAAAATATCCCTGAAGTTGCAGAGAATATTCCTGACCTTATCAAAGATATTCCTGACGTCAAGAACTATGCGGATGTGTTCGAAGAAGTTGTTCGCTTACCTCCGCAAAGAGAGATTGATTTCAAGATCGCTTTGATTCCCAATGCAAGGCCGGTAGTTCACGCTATTCGATGAATGTCCTTGAAAGAGAAAGAAGAACTTGACAATCAAACACGACAGCTAGTATGGAAGGGTCTGATCAGGCCTAGTTTCTCTGATTGGGGTGCAGCAGTGGTGTTTGTCCCGAAATCTGATGGTACTCTACGTCTATGTGTGGATTATCGTGATTTGAACAAGCAGACGATAAAGAACAAATATCCATTGCCGCGAATCGATGATTTATTGGATTGTCTGAATGGAGCACAAGTATTCTCAAGGATGGACCTAGCTACAGGCTTCCATCAACTTCGAATTGCCGAAGAGTGTGTTCCAATGACAACATTCAGAGGTCCCGACTTATTCTACGAGTGGTTAGTAATGTCGTTCGGCTTATGTAACGCTCCAGCTTACTTCGTCAATCTGATGAATAGAGTGTTCAGAGGGGTTTTGAATAAATTTGTTCTAGTTTTCATTGATGATATTCTAATCTTCTCTAAATCGAAGGCCGAACATGAAAAGCATTTGGAACAGGTTCTGGAAATCCTCAGAAGGAATGTATTAAAAGCCAAACTATCCAAATGTATATTCTGGCAAGATGAAGTAAAATTTCTGGGCCATGTCGTATCAAAAGAAGGAATTGCTGTGGATCCAAGTAAAATCACAGCTATTCAGAATCGGAAACAGCCCAGTACTCCTACAGAAGTCCGCACTTTTCTCGGATTGGCTAGTTATTACCGGAAGTTCGTTAAAAACTTTTCGAAGATATCTGGTCACTTAACGAAGCTTACAAAGAAACACTCTAAATTCGAATGGACTCCAGAAAGTGAAGAGGCTTTTGAAGAGCTAAAGTTAAAATAAACAACTGCTCCAGTGTTAACCATCATAGATGGCAATCAGGATTTGAAAGTCTGGACTGACGCTTCTAGAGAAGGCCTTGGCGCAGTGTTAATGCAAAGAGGTCAAGTGATTGCGTATGCTAGCCGTCAGTTAAAACCGCACGAGAAGAACTACGTAACTCATGATCTTGAGTTATTGGCTATAGTTTTCTCTTTGAAAATCTGGAGACACTATCTTCTGGGTTAGAAATTCGAGCTGTATACAGACCATCAGTCGTTAAAGTATCTTTTCACCCAGAAAGACCTGAATTTGAGGCAGCAACGTTGGCTAGAGTTCCTTGCAGCATATGATTTTGAGATTCTATACACTCCAGGGAAAGCCAATGTCGTGGCCGATGCGCTGAGCTGAAAGAATGTAATGATCGCCAGCTTTATTATTACGACTTCCTTGATTGACAAAATATCTATTCTTCAGAAGGAGGATAACTTCATTAAGGAAATGATCAAAAGGATTCAGTAAGGCGAACCCTATTGTTTTCAAATAGACGACGACCGGATCCTGAGATTGAAAGGAAGGATTTGTGTTCCTGACATCCCAGAGTTAGAAAGGGAAGTGTTAGACGAGTGTCACAAGTCCAAGCTGAGTATCCATCCCGGTGTGGCCAAAATGTACAACGATCTCAAGCGAACATTCTGGTGGAAGGCTATGAGAAGAGACGTTTCAATATATGTTAGCCGATGCCCTACTTGCCAGCTAGTCAAAAGCGACCAACAGAAACTGGCTGGATTGTTGCAACCGCTGGACGTTCCAGGCTGGAAGTGGGAACATATTTCCATGGATTTCATTGATGGTTTGCCCAGAACCAGAAAAGGAAATGACAGTATTTGGGTGATCGTAGATCGCTTCACGAAGACCGCCCATTTCATACCTGTCAGATCAAACAGAACTGCTCAGAGTCTGGCGCAGATATACTTCAAGGAAATAGTTAGACTACATGGAGTGTCGCTCAGTATAGTCAGTGATAGAGATACAATATTTACTAGTAAATTCTGGGAGGCATTTCAAGTAGAGCTGGGAACAAATTTGAACTTGAGCACCGCTTATCATCCTCAGACAGATGGTTAGACTGAGAGGGTGAATCGTATTTTTGAAGATCTATTGCGGGCTTGTGTTCTAGATTTCGGTGGATCATGGGAAGACCATCTGCATTTGGCTGAATTCTCATATAACAACGGCTACCAGGCGAGCCTGACAATGTCGCCATTCGAAGCATTATATGGTAGACCGTGCCGATCTCCTGCTTGTTGGGTCGAACCCAGTAATAGATTTGTGTTGGGGCCTGATATGATTCGAGAAGCTGCCGACAAAGTCGATTTTATTAAGAAGCGATTACTGGCCGCTCAAAGCCAACAAAAGAGCTATGCCGATAAGAGAAGAAGAGATATATCATTCGCTGTTGGCGACTATGTATATTTGAAAGTATCGCCGATGAGAGGAGTTATCCGGTTCGGTAAAACTGGATAGTTGGCGCCCAAATTCATTGGTCCATTTCCTATTATGGAACGGATCGGAACTCTCTCTTATAGGGTTAAACTGCCTGATTGGTTGCCTGGAGTCCATGATGTATTTCACATATCTCAACTTCGAAAGCACGTTCATGATCCAGACTTGATCGTGGAAGAAGCAGCTCAACAGGATATTGAAATTACTCCAGAATTAGCTGTGAGAAGAGAGCCACTAAAGATTATCGGCAAAGAAACTAAAGAGCTGAGGAACAAGAAAGTTCACTTAGTCAAAGTGCAATGGAGTGGAGATCCGCGAGATTGTACTTGGGAAACTGAGGAGAGCATTCAGAAAGCCTATCCTAAGTGTCGAGTAGACATCTCTGATTGACTCCGGTGCAAGGTACATTTACCATACTTTGCATTACCAATTAGTTCTCTACTCTGTTGTTATTTTCTTTCCATGGATGTGCACTTTTAATTCTACAGTCTGAATGATTTTAAAAGAATATACAAATTGATTTGTATGATTTTGAAAAGTTAAAAACAATTTGATTGATTATTTGTGTTGTGTGATAGTAGAGTTGATTAATTAAATTAATATAACGATAGTTAATTTAATCAATAATAGAATGAATGGTATAATTTATTCGATTATATCACACATTGAACTGGTTAGAAAATAGATAGAAAAATATATACGTGTGCATTATATATGTTTGAACAGGTAAATGGATAGCTGTTGAGTAAAGATTTTATTTGCGTGCCCGACAAATAGGTAAACCTTAATGAGTTGGATGCGAAATATTATTATATCAACTCCTGTGAATGCCATTGGATGCGGAGTGCTGGTTATTCTGTGTGAAATAATAAACATCGCCATAGGATAGTAACAATTAATTTTGAACTACATTACATGGCATACTTCTGAAGATAGGCATACTTCATCACATACCACATAAGCATTTGGAGCTTGTGTGACGAGGTGGAAGATTTACCATACGAGCGAGAGGCTTGTATGGCGATGACTATATTTTACAGGTTGAACTGATGACTCATATGGACTATTTAAATTGTAACGATAAAATTGCCAGATTAATAAAAACCCCACACGGGTCTGGAGTTGACAATAATCACGTCTCTCTAGTTATTAGATACGGCACATGGACTATTTATTTCCCACACGGGACGAGGTGACGAGGATTTATCCTCTGGAGCATTTAAAATACACACTCCCTCAGGCTTTGACAAGGTGACGAGAATTTATTCCCTTGAGTTATTATCAATACACGCTCCCTTGTAAACACCAGAATATATCACTATAAATATGTGTATGCTTATTAGGATTTATTGGGTACCTAATACGGCCTAATAAATTTCCAAACCTCTCCCCGTACAAAGGAGGTTATGGCGAAATTTTTCGAAAATTCCGGGTGTTAGCCAAATTTTTGAAGAATTTGAAATTTCTCAGAAACTGAAAAGTTGGAGAATTGAAGCCAGATTGAACGTAGAGTTGATTAATCAAACCACTTTCGACTTTGTTCCTTTTCGGGGACGAAAAGTTTTAAGTGGGGGAGATTGTAACGACCCTGAAAATCTGAACCAATTTAAAAATTTTAAATTGGCTAAGATAATGGATTTTAAATATTTAAAATAAATATTTTAAATAATAGCAATGAAAACTGAGTTCGAATCGACGTTTGAAAACGATTATAATTAATTCTAATTATAAACAAGGCCTGAAATGGCGCTGCAGTTTCAAAAATTGAATCCAAACTTTGTCGGACTGTACCGGGTGCAAAACAAAACGGATTTGAGCGAAACCAAAAATATTTAAATCTGTTAGTGAATACCTTTCTAACGAATTTGAAAAATCGAATTTTCATAGTGGAAAGCAAAAGTTCTGGCCGAATGAATTTTCAGAAAGGTCGCTATGGAATTTATATAGCCCGTGAAATTGGCCATTTTGCATACGACCTCGGAATTCGACGAAACCACTTTTGTTGGATTCGGGATGTGAAGTTATTGCTAGGTTTCAAATTTCATAATTTTTGAAGCTAGTATGTGAGCGTGACAAAGGAAAACGTGTTTTGGTTAATTACAATTAAATTGGATCGACCAGAAATGGGCCTTTTTGCAAACGGTCTCAGAATTCGACGAAACTAGTTTTGTTGGGATCGTATCGTCAAAACATAGCTAGATTTATTTTTCTGGAATTTTTCGAATCAGTTTGTGGCCCTGGCAAATTGAAATGTACGTTCAAATTGAATATTGAATGTTATATATTTTAATCTAAAGGAAAACTGACTGAGACAGTCGAATGGGCCTACAAAACATATCCCATTGTGTTCGGAATGAGGGTAAAACGTTAGGGACGACAGTCGTTGGGTTTGAATTGGCGTTCGTGTGGGAAAAGGGGTATTTTAGAAATTTAAAAAAATATAAATATAAAGAAAATCTCTCATTGGCCAGTTACCATTTTCTCTCTCCCCGATGGATACTGCGCACGACGGAAATGATGTCGCCACCTTTTCTCTTCGATTTCTCCCACGTTTCACAATGAAATCGAGTGATTCTTGATTCATTTCAAAGCTCTTCGTCTCCTCTTCAAATCCATCTAAGGTTTGCTAGGTATCATCAAGTGTGGAGGGAGATACGAGTCCTCAAAGTCAACGACTTTGGAGCGCCGCCGAGCCTTCAGGGCGCCACCGAACAGAGCGAAACCACCGGCGCCGGGAAGGTGGTTCGAAGCTCTTCGACGCTGTGTGAGATGATTCTCCTATCGCGCAACGGTTTGATCGAAAGATCAAAACCTAGTTTTGAACCATCGTGAAAGGTGGGTCCTTTATTACATCTGAACTTTGAAAAATCATATCTTTTTCGTTTCTTGACGAAATTCGATGAAACAGGAAACATCGTGACCGTGTGGACGTCTTCTACATTTTAGAAGAGACCGCATATTTTTCTGAGCCTTCTGCTATTTTTGGTGGAGTGGAACCCAATGTGAGATTTCTAATTTATAAACGATATGGAAAACGACGATGTATAAATTATATAGTCGATGTATGGGTTATATAAGCGTTGTACACCTCATGTATAAGCGTTGTATAAGTTGTACGTTCGATGTATAAGTTATATATGCGTTGTAAAAATTATATATGTGTTGAAATTGAAGTGGATTGCTATATATATATATATATATATATATATATACACACGCCCCTCGTCCACAAACCATGGACGATATTTATTGATTGTGATTGGTGTGAAAATTGATTGATAGCGAATGGTTGATTGGGATTGTTTGTGGTTGATATTGATTGATTAGGGTTGAAAAATACCCGTGTGTGGTTGAGAAATATATGGTTGAAACCACATAGGATTAGTTTGTGGAAATGAAATAAATATACATGCCGCCTGCGTGCGAACTAGATGCATGATTCCCCATTGTCAAAAACCGCGAGGTTTTAAGGTAGAGCGAGGAGCCGTACTAGGGACGGTCCCGGTTTTAACTACCCTGCCGTTATGCTGCCGAAATTTTGAATAATATTCATGTGTTTGAATTATTTTCATTTGTTGAAACTATATTTATTCGTTGAATAGGAAGCCTTCATGTGTTGAGTCGATATTCATTCGTTGGATAGAAATTCATGTGTTGAATGGTATTCGTGTTTTAAATATAAAAATCCTATTTTTATTACCTATATGAACTATATAAAATAATAGTGTTTTTAAATGAATTGTTTTACAATAAAAATCACATTTTTTATTATATACATGCATTGTTAAATATAGTGAAGTGTTGAAATAGAAGACAGTTAGATAAAAATATCATTTTTATCAAATGTATGAAAAGAATATAGTTTTGAAATCGAAGAATCGATATATATATACATACATACATATATATATATATAAATATATATTAATATAGAATTGAAATATATCGAATAATGACGTTGCAGTTCGTATTTTGAAATCGTGATTTCAAATGATTAGTGCGGGAGATCCGACCATCGGATTTTCTCGAAACCGCAACCGTTGGGTTCGCTTTGGAAAAATCTTTCCAACGGCACCAGCTTTGTAAAAATCCAACGGTTGGATTGTCTGGAATGTTTAATTCAAATCTGAAGAAAAACAGTGCCAGAATCGATTATATATATATATATATAATATTTAATCGAATAACGACGTCGCAGTTCGTATTTTGAAATTGAAACTTCAAACGATTGTACCGGGAGATCCGACCGTCGGAATTTCTCGAAACTGGAACCGTTGGATTCGTTTTGAAAAGATCTTTCTAATGATGTAAATTTTGTGAAGATCCAACGGTTAGATTTTCAGATATGTGTAAATCAAATCTGAAGAAAAACAGCGCCACGGTCGCGTTATGGCCCGAAGCGTCGTTTTGAATAAATTGGCTATTTTAAAATAAATACAAATAGTGATAAATCATTATAAAATACATAAACGATATGGAATGGAAATAAACTGAATTTGCTCGATTTACGTGGTATTTGATGGTTGAATGTGTTTGGTGTGAATATTACATTAAAGAACAAAATTGGTGTTGTCGAATGATTTAACCATTGAAATTTAATTGATTTGAAATTCTAAATATACGTGAATTATTTGAAAAGGCCGAGTTAATTCTCATTTCAAATAATTGACCGACAATCGAAAGTCGAAGATGAAGACGGTGGTCGAAGACCGGAGATCTTCACCTCATTTGGATGGTAACCGAGGTCCTGATTGGGAGGCATCCCGAAATATGGATAATGAGTGGTGATCGTCCAGACGTACGTGGTGGTCGATGGGTTTGCGAGGTATATAGTGCCTCCGGTTTCGTTCAGACCCAGAACGGACTTGCAAATAGACCGTGTGTCTGACATGTGATTTTATTCTATGTTGATTGATCTCTATTAAATATACATCTGTTTGGCGGCGGAGAATTTATTCTTTTGCTTAACGCCCTTCTCTGAAACGCACGAGCTCAGACGTTGTATATCGATGGACATCAGTCGCATGGCATGAATTGCTAGTGTGGCATGCCTAAGTGGCAAATGATCAAGGCTTCTGTTGAAAAGCAAAGTCTTGTGGTGATGATCAAAGCCCCGCATGTGTGGCGTAGCTTTGTGTACAACGTGAATTCGCGAGCCTCACACCCCGGTATGGACCAGAAACGGGAGAAGGACCTCAGGGAGGGCATGCGTTTCTTTCTAGCTAGGAGTTGTGTCGGTGTTTTTACACGGCCTGACATTTTACTTATGTGGTTGTTGCTGTTGCGAGGCGCCTCGGATATACCGGTGACTATGTGAAGCCGAAGGAGCCATTCGTTGGCTCGTTTGCGCCCCATAGGGCGGGGAAACGCATTGTTCAGGCATAATAATCCACATCGGTGGACCGGCCCTGACGATCCAAGGCTTGCCTGCGCGCTTGCCTGAGGGGCGGGCTAGAGCGTCTCGAATTCGGTTAGGACGATCTCTTGCCTTGGTTCATGACGGAAATCCAATTTCCAAATACGTGACTGTGCGGTTTTGATTGTATACCTATATATGGCGACATAGTGGTATGGGGCATTAATGCCGTCTATGATTGATACTTATGATTTGAAATTGCTTTTGAAATATACAAACACTAGTAATAATATCAAATGCTTTTGTTTTATTCGTATCAAGCATATTTTGGCTATTATAAGGTAAAACTCTATCCTCCGGTTTGCGTTGCATTGTGTGATGGGAACTAAGTCTTATAATGGCTTCTTTTTTATAAAAAGCATTGCGATGATTAAAAGAATGATTTGTTTTAAAGCACTGGAAATCCAATGGAGTAAACATGTTCCACGAAAGTGGCGTGGTCCTGTGATTGGCCATATTACCAATGTGTTGAGTAGATTTCTCATACCAGTCCCATGACTGACTCGTAGTTTGTTTCACTTTCAAACTCGGGTGCCTCTTTTTCTACATGGGCAGCCTTGTATTCAGGTTTAGCTGGTTCTTTCTGGATAGCTGGAGCTGAAGATGGATTCTATCATTTATCTCTTTTTATGCTGCTCAGCTCCTATTGTACATTATGTTTGTTTTCCGCTGTAGACACTTATGTATATCTGAACTGCATTTGTACTAAGTATGATCCTGTATACTGTGTAACTCTGATGATTACTTTTATCCAGTATATTCCATGGTGCATTATCTAATGTATTTATTTTATTATGTTCTGCTATTATCTTTTTCTGTGTTATATTCCAAGGATTACCCTTGCCGTCGTCAGTACGGGGTTTGGGGTCGTCTCATTAAACATGTTAAGTGGTTAAGTGTCTGTATTTACCTAACCCCACCCATCAATTCTTGTTAACATGTTGAATTTGGTTAAGTGTTATAGTTTACTTAACCCTACCACCTGTCCTTAGCCTCTTAGGAGCACTAAACCACTCACATTAGACAGGTATTGCTACGGTTACTGGATATGCCGGTCGGTTCCGGGCAAGTTTACACCGTAGCTCAGTCTAACCTCGGGTCTTTATTGGGCTCAATGCTTAACCACCCTCATTGGATAGGTATTGTTGTGACTACTGGACAGCCGGGCGGTTCCGGGCAGGTTCACATCACAACTCAATCCAACCTCGGGTTAAGCACGTCGTGTTTTCTAAATTTACATATTTTATTATTTCTCAAATGTATATATGTAAATGTCATATCTATTATTTTTGGGTATAACAATTCATACCGCTTTGAATGTCATTGTCATTGGCATGTGCCAAACATGCCAATATATATTTTCATGTTTTACACCCAACGTTATTACCCCCGTTTATACGTTCGCAACGTTATAACAAATGTTGGGCTCGACACAATTCAGTTCAACTTTATAAGCGTAAGAAAAGGGGAAATTAAGAACATGTAATATTTGACAACATATAAGGGTGTGTGGTGCATGAACTTGCAATTTAGTGATACTAACATAAATGATGGGTCATGTGAACTTGCATACAAATCAAAGTAAAACTAAGTAGGTGGCATGGCATAGTTTAGGCTAATACAAACTTGTGTTTAAACGTGTTTAACTTGGCATAGTGTCAAACACAAAACTGGCATGATGTATATTCACCAAAAGGCCCAACTATAACAATTAATTCACATAGCCTATTTCAACATGAACTTGCATAGTTTATGAAACACAAACGATACTTAACATAGATCCAATTTCACTTGCAAATAGACATGAACTCGCATGATTTATGAAAGCCAAACGATGCTTAACATAGATCCAATTATACTTGCAAATAAACATGAACTCGCAATTCTTAATCATATTCTGAATGGCTACTATACTTACAACGAATGCAGAATCTTGAATTCTGGATTCTGAAATTGGAATGCGCTCCTTTGGGTAGACTAACGTTGCGTTGAAACCTTTTGATTTAAACTTTAAATCTTCTTCTTAGTTTGAATCGTCTCTAGGCTTTTCTCTTGACGGCTATGTTCAATTCCTCCCTAGCAGCATGACGACTCCTTTCTCATATTTTTGTGTGAATTTTCAGTTGAGAGTGAGGGTGTATTTATAGATTTTTAAGTTGTTTTGAGCCGTCAGATGAAGATAGGAGGAGTCTAGGCCATTCAAAATTCAGAGAGCCAATCAAGAGGTGACACGTCAGCCCTAGTGACACACAGGGCCTCAGAAATTCGAGCTAGAGCCAGACCTGGCCAGCCAGGTCGACTAGCCAGGTCGACACCCAAGTCGACACCCAGGTCGACACCATGGTCGACCTGGGGTGACCAGGTCGACACCATGGTCGACCTGGGGTGACCAGGTCGACTCCATGGTCGACCCTATGGTCGACCTGGTCTCTCGGCGGGAATTTTCCCGCCCAGCCCAGTTTGAACCTGAAATTCGAAATTTTAAATTAAACTGAGCTGTTTGAATTTAAATTTGATTCTGAAACTTCCGAAGGCCATAACTTCTTCATACGGAGTCCGATTCTCGCAAACTCGGACTCTTTATCTTGAGCAGAATTCCGAGACGAACGCAATGGCGTAACCCGTTTCCCTTAATTCTTTCATTTAGAATTAATTATACTTTAATTTGTGAAGCTTAGGGTTATAAAATTCACGGGGTGTTACATTCTCCCCCCTTAAGGATTTCGTCCCTGAAATCTTTAAGTTAGGAAGAATGTATATCCTACCATCCAACAGTCTATCTACTCAACCAACAAACACAGGCATCCACTGTCCTTAAAAGACTTCTAATGCTTCATGATCATATGCATAGTGTGTGTACATGTCCTTATCTAATGTAGAAATCAGGCGGTCTACTGATTCAGTTGACCTCCTTAATGCGAATCATGTAAGTGCCATGAATCCATTATGTATGCAAATTTTTCCTACTCATAATTCTACATGAGTGCACAACTATTCATACAAATGCGACAACCATATGACAGCATATCAAGTTTCAACCATATACAAATGAGAATACACATATGCATATGCAATATGTAGTGATTGAGCCGACCTATAACCTAGGTGGTGTGTGTATATGCATCCACGAGCAACCACTAGCAACCACTAGCAACCATTTGCAGCCATCATCCATAACATGTTTTCAGATACATGTTTGCATCCATTTGTTTTCTACGTAAGGAGTGAGGAAATGGACCGAGGAGATATACCTAAAAGATAGATAAAGCATAACTTAAGGAAAAAGAGAGAGATCAAAGATGTACCCTCAAAAAGAAGAGGTTAGGCAGCGCGTATTCTATCCTCAGTTTCCCAAGTCGCGTCTTCCTCGGCGTCACTCCACTGAACTTTAACGAGTTTGACTTCGCGGTTGCGTAGCTTTTTCACTTCAGTTCCTAAGATGCGGGTTGGAACTCTCCTCACAGTTGCTTCACGTTCCACTTCGGCTTCTTCTAGAATGCTAGGTTCCACCACTTCAGCTGTAACACCCCGTGAATTTTATAACGCTAAGCTTCACAAATTAAAGTATAATTAATTCTAAATGAGAGAATTAAGGGAAACAGGATACGCTATTGCGTTCGTCTCGGAATTCTGCTCGAGATAAACTCCAAGTTTGCGAGAATCGGACTCCGTATGAAGAAGTTATGGCCTTCGGAAGTTTCATAATCAAATTTAAATTCAAACAGCTCAGTTTAATTTCAAAATTTTGAATTTCAGGTTCAAACTGGGTTGGGCGGGAAAATTCCCGCCCAGAGACCAGGTCGACCTGGTCACCCCAGGTCGGCCATGGTGTCGACCTGGTCCCCCCAGGTCGACCATAGTGTCGACCTGGGTGTCGACTTGGCTAGTCGACCTGGCTTGCCAGGTCTGGCTCTGGCTCGAATTTCTGAGGCCCTGTGTGTCACTAGGGCTGACGTATCACCTCTTGATTGGCTCTCTGAATTTTGAATGGCCTAGATTCCTCCTATCTTCATCTGATGGCTCAAAACAACTTGAAAATCTATAAATACACCCTAACTCTCAACTAAAAATTCACACAAAAATATGAGAAAGGAGTCGTCATGCTGCTAGGGAGGAATTGAACATAGCCGTCAAGAGAAAAGCCTAGAGATGATTCAAACTAAGAAGAAGATTTAAAGTTTGAATCAAAAGTTTTCAACGCAACGTTAGTCTACCCAAAGGAGCGCATTCCAATTTCAGAATTCAGAATCCAGAATTCAAGATTCTGCATTCGTTGTAAGTATAGTAGCCTTTCAGAGTATGATTAAGAATTGCGATGTGATTCGATGTGGATGAAAATAGAATTGTGTTATTGTATTGTATAAAATTCTATGTATTGTGATGGTTCTATCATGACTTATGTATTGATGTTTATGGCATAAATTTTATTTATGCAAGCCTATGGAACAATTGTATATGAAAACAATGGCACTTGCAAGTTGTGGCAAAAATTAGAAATTGATCCTTTATGTATATGTCAATGGCATGGACTATGTATATTCCCTTAGTCTAAATTAGAATTTATGTAAACATGATTTAGACTTGAAACCTTTTATGTCTACATGACCCAAAGCCTATGTTATCGCTTTCATGTTTATTTGCAAGTATAATTGGATCTATGTTAAGCATCGTTTGGGTTTCATAAATCATGCGAGTTCATGTCTATTTGCAAGTGAAATTAGATCTATGTTAAGTATCGTTTGTGTTTCATAAACTATGCAAGTTCATGTTGAAATAGGCTATGTGAATTAAATGTTATAATTGGGCCTTTTGGTGAATATACATCATGCTAGTTTTGTGTTTGACACTATGCCAAGTTAAACACGTTTAAACACAAGTTTGTATTAGCCTAAACTATGCCATGCCACCTACTTAGTTATACTTTGATTTGAATGCAAGTTCACATGACCCATCATTTATGTTAGTATCGCTAAATTGCAAGTTCATGCGACACACACCCTTATATGTTGTCAAATATTACATGTTCTTAATTTCCCTTTTTCTTACGCTTATAAAGTTGGGCTGAATTGTGTCGAGCCCAACATTTGTTATAACGTTGTGAACGTATAAACGAGGGTAATAACGTTGGGTGTAAAACATGAAAATATATGTTGGCATGTTTGGCACATGCCAATGACAATGACATTTAAAGCGGTATGAATTGTTATACCTAAAAATAATAGATATGACATTTACATATATACATTTGAGAAATAATAAAATATGTAAATTTAGAAAACACGACGTGCTTAACCCGAGGTTGGATTGAGTTGTGATGTAAACCTGCCCGGAATCGCCCGGCTGTCCAGTAGTCACAACAATACCTATCCAATGTGGGTGGTTAAGCATTGAGCCCAATAAAGACCCGAGGTTAGACTGAGCTACGGTATAAACCTGCACGGAACCGACCGACATATCCAATAACCATAGCAATACCTGTCTAATGTGTGTGGTCTGGTACTCCTAAGAGGCTAAGGACAGGTGGTAGGGTTAAGTCAACTATAACACTTAACCAAATTCAACATGTTAACAAGAATTGATGGGTGGTGGTTAGGTAAATACAGACACTTAACCACTTAACATGTTTGACTAGAAAATCCTGGTAACGAGGGACCCGTTTAAGCAGTAACCCAATTTAGGTATCAACGGTACCCTGAAACTAGGCTGGGTGGGGAACTATTACTGGGCTGATTATAAGCGGTCAAACGACGGCGGTGGGTGCACAGTGCAGGTCTAACGGAGTGCGGGCGTGCACACACTTCGGAGCAGACAACCAGGGCACTGGGGACACCATTAGTATAACCTATGCCTTCTAGAATTTGTGTCGGGGCCGCCACCATGGGTCTTAATACACCCCATGGTGGGACCATCATAGGTATCTACAATTCTTGGGGGCCGTATGACACATGTTAATGCGAGTAGGAGCCGATCTTTAAATAAAGTTGGGGATCACTTCACCCTCACCATGGGGTGCCCGTTAGAGTAAACTCGAATAGATGCAGAGATATAGTACGGGTGCGATAGTACACTCGACACTCCCTTAGCTTGTGACACTATCCTATTTTCAGTATATATCTATCATGCCCTTTTCTTATTCGCATACTAAAGAGTTACTAGACTTACTCAGGCTTTATGTCTGACCCTATTTTCTTTTCGTCTTCTTTTCTTTCGTCCCCCCCCCCCCAAGGTCCACAGGGAGGAAACAACTCAGCCAGGTTCTGTTCAAGCTCCAAGAACGTAGATGTATGATTTGGGTCTCTTTTGCTCGGACTATGGCTTTGGATATCACTATGGGGATTTTTGTCACTTTATTTATGTTTTATGCTTCTTTAATAATCAAGACAGTTATGATGTAGTAATGATGGAAGTATTTTGAGACAATTATGAAATGTTTTGTTTTGGAACACGTATTGATGAATACAAGTTTGTTGGTTTCCACTGTTTAAAATATGTGTATTTATATCTGTCTTGAGTTTATCTGTGGCTTTTACTTATAAACCTCCACCAAAATTAAGGCATTCCCTTTGTGAGTGACCTTAACAGAGGTGGGGTGTTTCACTTGGTATCAGAGCATAGGTTTACCAGATAAGATAAAAGTTTTTGAAATTGTTTTCAAAAAGAAAAATTAAAGAAGCATTTTTTTTTAGAAAAACTGTTATATTTATAAAAAGACGAATTCCCCCAAAGCCATGTGCCCTGTCTATCTCTCTCTATCCTTTGTTTTAAATCTTTCCTTTCTGTTTCAGCATGCCTGGGGACCTTACTTCCCAGCTACATATGCTTTTACTCCTCCTCCTCCTCTACGTGAACCAGCAACTGGAAGAATCGCCCAACAAGAAGACGGATAATAGTCAAGGGGGAAAAGACCACAACAATAATAACAAGACACGTGAGAAAAGGAAATGTTATTTCTGTGGCATTGTTGGACATGTGATGAACGACTGCAGAAAGAAGAAGAGGAAGATCACGGTACGAAAGAAGTTAAGGTGGAAGAGAAGAAAGAGGGTCTACAAGCAAAGAAAACAGACTTCAAGAAAGGAGGAAAGAACAATAATCCCCGTGAGAAGAGAAGGTGCAATTTCTGTGGCATTGTGGGCCATATATCAAAAGACTACAAGAAAAGAAAGGCAAAGATGGGTGGTTGCTTCCATTGTGGAGAGACTGGGCACCAAGCTAAGGACTGCCCAAAGAAGAAAGGACAGGGACAGAAAGCCGGATCCACTTCAGGGGGTCAGGTTCATGCGCTAGTGGCACCTCAGCAAGAAAGAGGTAGTAATATTTCTGTAGAAAGTGTAGTCTATCTTTATGATCATCCAGTTCGTACACTTTTTGACTCTGGCGCATCACACTCTTTTATTTCCTCTGCCTTAGTTGAATCTCTGCATCTAGACACTAGTATGGTAGAAGATCCCTTAGTAGTTTCAAATCCAATTGGGGGCTCCGCTTACTTGTCAATGGTTTATTTGGGTTTGAAAATCTCTATTCTCAGCATTGATTTTAGTTGTGATGCCTTTGTCTTAGGCTTCTCGGGGTATGGTTTGATCTTAGGCATGGACTGGTTATCCAGTAATAGTGCCATTCTTGATTGTGAGAAAAGAGTAGTTAGGCTCTTGACTCGGCTTGGTAACACTCTAGAAATTTCTTGTAATCCCTTGAATGCTGTTATGCTAAGTTATCTAGAGTCACTTGATGCTTCTGATGAAAATTTTGCAATCAGTTAGAGTAGTCCGGGAATATTCGGATGTCTTTGAGGAGGTGAAAGGCTTACCTCCGAGGCGGGAAATAGACTTCCGCATATATCTTGTGGATAACGCAAAGCCTGTAGCTTTACCTGTCAGACACATGGCTCCAAAGGAGAGAAAGGAGCTCAGTAAGCAGGTTAAAGAACTTCTCGAAAAAAGGGTTCATTAGACGGAGCATTTTCGGAATGGGGTGCTCCAGTGGTGTTCGCAACCAAAGCGGATGGTTCGCTTCGCCTTTGCGTCGACTATAGGGAGTTAAACAAATTGACCAAGAAAAATAGGCACCCTCTTCCCCGAATCGACGATTTGTTTGATCAACTTGTAGGTGCAACGGTCTTCTCCCAACTTGATCTGGCAACTGGGTTCCATCAGCTAAGAGTAGCTGAAGATAGTATTGATAAAACGGCGTTCTGAACCCCAAACGGTTTCTTCGAGTGGCTTGTCATGCCTTTCGGCTTGACAAATGCACCCGCTTATTTCGTAGACCTAATGAGCAGGGCGTTCAGAGAATTCCTCAACAAATTTGTGGTTGTTTTCGTAGACGAAATCTTAATATTCTCAAAGAATGAGGAAGAGCATGCTCAGCATCTGAAAGAAATCATGGAAACTCTCCGTTCACATCAGTTAAAAGCCAAATTCTCCAAGTGTCACTTCTGGAGAAAAGAGGTAAGATTTCTGGGGCCATAGTGTCCAAAGAAGGGTTGGCCGTAGACCCCGCGAAAGTGGTGGCAGTGCAAGATTGGAAGACACCAAGAAATGAAACCGAAGTTCGAAGCTTTCTTGGGCTAACCGGTTTTTACTGAAAGTTTATCAGGGATTTCGCGAAAATCTCAGCCTCACTCACAAGGCTAACAAAGAAGAATCTGGCGTTCACTTGGGATTTGGATTGCGAGTTTGCTTTCCAACGATTAAAAAGGACTTTCACAACAACCCCAGTTCTGACTTTATCAGATGGAAGAAAAATGTTCACGGTATACACGGATGCATGTGGAACGGGACTAGGCACTGTTCTAATGCAAGAAGGAAGGGTAGTAGCTTATGGTGGAAGACAATTAAAAGTTCATGAAAAGAACTACCCAACCCATGATCTTGAGTTAGCCGCCATCGTCTTTGCGCTCAAGTCTTGGCGCCATTATCTCCTAGGTGAGAAGTTCGAATTATACACTGACCATAAATCGTTGAAATATCTCTTCTTGCAGAAGGATCTTAACTTGAGGCAGCAAAGATGGATGGAGTTTCTTGCCTCGTACGACTTTGAAATTTCCTATACTCCCTGCAAAGGCAATTGTGTAGCAGACGCGTTGAGCCGTAAGAAACTGACCTTAAGCCCTCTCTTTGTTGAAAGGCAAAGCTTGGAGTATATAGCCAGTTTTAACTTTAGGCCCTCCTCAGATTTTGTACCGGGTTTGCTAGCATCTCTCAAGTACGCCCTACTCTCTTGGACTCAATAGGGGCTGCACAACGTGAAGACCCTCAGCTTGTTGATGTGATTGATAAACTTATTAGGGGTGAGACTTCTAGTCACCTCAGTAGGTACGCCATCGATGATAAGGGTTGGCTGAGGCGAGACGGAAGATTGTGCGTCCCATAAGCAAGGGAGTTGACAAAGAAGGTTCTCGAAGAAGCACATCATTCCAAGATGACCATACACCCTGGCGGCGATAAGATGTTCAAGGATATAAAAAGGACTTTCTTTTGGAACGACATGAAACAAGACGTGGCAGACTTCGTTTCTAAGTGCATGACCTGCCAATGGTTCAAGGCGGAACAAAAGAAGCCTGGAGGACTACTTCATACTTTAGAGGTCCCACAGTGGAAGTGGGATAGCATTTCAATGGACTTCATTGATGGACTGCCTAGGTCGAGAAGAGGCAACACTAGCATTTGGGTAATAGTGGATAGGCTTACTAAGAGCGCCCACTTCATACCTATCAAGAGTAGAAGGACTGCCGCATCTCTAGCATCTCTTTATCTCAAGGAAATAGTTCGACTCCATGGGATACCCTCCAGCATTGTTAGTGACCGAGACCCCATCTTCACAAGCGAGTTTTGCGGAGTCTACAAGAAGCTATAGGCACACAGTTATGTCTGAGCACGGCCTATCACCCCCAAATCGACGGCCAAACGGAAAGGGTGAATAGAGTTTTAGAGGACCTTTTGAGACTTTGCGTTCTCGACTTTGGAGGGACATGGGAGGATCACCTTCCTTTAGTGGAATTTGCCTATAACAACAGCTACTAAGCTACCATCGGTATGGCGCCCTTCGAAGCCTTGTATGGAAGACCGTGCAAATCACCAACTTGTTGGTACGAGTCTACAGATAAGCTTATACTTGGACCAGATATGATTCGAGAGACTTCTGAGAAAGTAGACTTGATACATAGGAGAATGAAGACTGCCCAAGACCGACAGAAATCCTACGCCGACAAAAGAAGGACCGACCTCGAGTTTGAGGTTGGGGACAGGGTTTTCCTTAAGGTATCACCTTTAAGGAACGTCGTTCGTTTTGGATCCGTAGGAAAGCTAGCACCAAGATTTGTAGGACCGTTTCCTATCATCGAGAAGGTTGGAAAGATGGCCTATAGATTAGAGCTACCCGAGAGACTGGCCGGAGTTCACAACGTCTTTCATGTTACTCATGTTACGTTGTGCAGCCCCTATTGAGTCCAAGAGAGTAGGGCGTACTTTGAGAGATGCTAGCAAACCCGGTACAAAATCTGAGGAGGGCCTAAAGTTAAAACTGGCTATATACTCCAAACTTTGCCTTTCCACAAAGAGAGGGCTTAAGGTCAGTTTCTTACGGCTCAACGCGTCTGCTACTAAATTGCCTTTGCAGGGAGTATAGGAAATTTCAAAGTCATACGAGGCAAGAAACTCCATCCATCTTTGCTGCCTCAAGTTAAGATCCTTCTGCAAGAAGAGATATTTCAACGATTTATGGTCAGTGTATAATTCGAACTTCTCACCTAGGAGATAATGGCGCCAAGACTTGAGCGCAAAGACGATGGCGGCTAACTCAAGATCGTGGGTTGGGTAGTTCTTTTCATGAACTTTTAATTGTCTCCCACCATAAGCTACTACCCTTCCTTCTTGCATTAGAACAGCGCCTAGTCCCGTTCCACATGCATCCGTGTATACCGTGAACATTTTGCTTCCATCTGGCAAAGTCATAACTGGGGCTGTTGTGAGAGCCCTTTTTAATCGTTGGAAAGCAAATTCGCAATCCAAATCCCAAGTGAACGCCAGATTCTTCTTTGTTAGCCTTGTGAGTGGGGCTGAGATTTTTGCGAAATCCCTAATAAACTTTCGGTAAAACCGGCTAGCCCAAGAAAGCTTCGAACTTCGTTTGCATTTCTTGGTGTCTTCCAATCTTGCACTGCCACCACTTTCGCGGGGTCCATGGCCAACCCTTCTTTGGACACTATATGCCCCAGAAATCTTATCTCTTTTCTCCAGAAGTGACACTTGGAGAATTTGGCTTTTAACTGATGTGAACGGAGAGTTTCCATGATTTCTTTCAGATGTTGAGCATGCTCTTCCTCATTCTTTGAGAAGATTAAGATATCATCTACGAAGACAACCACAAATTTGTTGAGGAATTCTCTGAACACCCTGCTCATTAGGTCTACGAAATAAGCGGGTGCATTTGTCAAGTCGAAAGGCATGACAAGCCACTCGAAGAAACCGTCTGGGGTTCTGAACGACGTTTTATCAATACTATCTTCAGCTACTCTTAGCTGATGGAACTCGGTTGCCAGATCAAGTTGGGAGAAGACCGTTGCACCTACAAGCTGATCAAACAAATCGTCGATTCGGGGAAGAGGGTGCCTATTTTTCTTGGTCAATTTGTTCAACTTCCTATAGTCGATGCAAAGGCGAAGCAAACCATTCGCTTTGGTTGCAAACACCGCTGGAGCACCCCATCCCGAAATGCTCCGTCTAATGAACCCTTTTTCGAGAAGTTCTTTAACCAGCTTACTGAGCTCCTTTCTCTCCTTTGGATCCATGTGTCTGACAGGTAAAGCTACAGGCTTTGCGTTATCCACAAGATATATGCGGAAGTCTATTTCCCACCTCGGAGGTAAGCCTTTCACCTCCTCAAAGACATCCGGATATTCCCGGACTACTCTAACCGATTGCAAATTTTCATCAGAAGCATCAAGCGACTCTAGATAACTTAGCATAACAGCATTCAAGGGATTACAAGAAATTTCTAGAGTGTTACCAAGCCGAGTCAAGAGCCTAACTACTCTTTTCTCACAATCAAGAATGGCACTATTACTGGATAACCAGTCCATGCCTAAGATCAAAACATACCCCGAGAAGCCTAAGACAAAGGCATCCCAACTAAACTCAACGCTGAGAATAGAGATTTTCAAACCCAAACAAACCATTGACAAGTAAGCGGAGCCCCCAATTGGATTTGAAACTACTAAGGGATCTTCTGCCATACCAGTGTCTAGATGCAGAGATTCTACTAAGGCAGAGGAAATAAAAGAGTGTGATGCGCCAGAGTCAAAAAGTGTACGAACTGGATGATCATAAAGATAGACTACACTTTCTACAGAAATATTACCACCTCTTTCTTGCTGAGGTGCCACTAGCGCATGAACCTGACCCCCTGAAGTGGATCCAACTTTCTGTCCCTGCCATTTCTTCTTTGGGCAGTCCTTATCTTGGTGCCCAGTCTCTCCACAATGGAAGCAACCACCCATCTTCGCCTTTCTTTTCGGGCAGTCTTTTGATATATGGCCCACAATGCCACAGAAATTGCACTTTCTCTTCTCACGGGGCTTATTGTTCTTTCCTCCTTTCTTGAAGTCTGTTTTCTTTGCTTGTAGACCCTCTTTCTTCTCTTCCACCTTAACTTCTTTCTTACCGTGATCTTCCTCGTGTAGCAACGCCATGTCCACCAGGCTTTCATAAGTCATTTCTGTGGATACATGGGTCATGGCAGGGCTGTGTAGAGGCTCATTCAAACCCTTGACGAAGCGAAGTGCCTTCTTGTGTTGGGTGTTTACTAAGTCTAACCCAAATCTGGCCAGCTAGTTAAACTGATTAACATATTCCCTGATCGTCATGCTTCCCTGTTTCAGAGTTAGGAACTTTTCCATTTGCAGGCTCCTTTCTGCTTGGGAGAGAAATTTCATTTCAAACCTTGTCCTGAAATCTTCCCATGTTTCCACCGCCCTTTGAGCATTGGTAACTTCCCACCAATAGGAAGCATCATCCTTAAGCAACCATACTGCTAGTTGTATCTTTTGCCTGTCATCCACTCCAAAGATGACAAACAGATCCTCAGTCTCCTTTAGCCAGTTTCTTGCCCCTACAAAGGATTCTGTCCCATAAAAATCTTTCCCACCTATTGCCTTGAAGTCTCTACATGTTTTTGCAAAGGCATTTCCACGAGGAGGTGGAGGAGGAGGAGGAGGAATCGCGGCCACTGGAGGAGGGATGTCTGCTGGGCCCGCGCCATTGGCCCTTGCTTCTAAGTACCTCCTAAACCAGCCGGGAATCGGCACTCCTTCCGGGAGGTTAAGGTCTCCAGACATGCTAAAACAGAAAGGAAAAAAAAATCAAAACAAAGGATAGAGAGAGGTAGATGGGGCA
Organism: Allium sativum; assembly: GCA_030737875.1. Lineage (NCBI taxonomy): Eukaryota > Viridiplantae > Streptophyta > Magnoliopsida > Asparagales > Amaryllidaceae > Allium > Allium sativum. The sequence continues at coordinate 618,060,728 of CM060924.1, read as the reverse complement.
TACGGCTTTGGGGGATTTTGTCTTTTCATAAATATAACACTTTTTCTTGAATAACGCTTCTTTAAATTTTCTTTTTGAAAACAATTTCAAAAACTTTTATCTTATCTGGTAAACCTATGCTCTGATACCAAGTGAAACACCCCACCTCTGTTAAGGTCACTCACAAAGGGAATGCCTTAATTTTGGTGGAGGTTTATAAGTAAAAGCCACAGATAAACTCAAGACAGATATAAATACACATATTTTAAACAGCGGAAACCAACAGACTTTTATTCATAAATACGTGTTCCAAAACAAAACATTTCATAATTGTCTCAAAATACTTCCATCATTACTACATCATAACTGTCTTGATTATTAAAGAAGCATAAAATATAAATAAAGTGACAAAAATCCCCATAGTGATATCCAAAGCCATAGTCCGAGCCAAAGAGACCCAAATCATACATCTACGTTCTTGGAGCTTGAACAGAACCTGGCTGAGCTGAGCTGTTTCCTCCTTGTGGACCTTGGGGGGGGGGACGAAAGAAAAGAAGACGAAAAGAAAATAGGGTCAGACATAAAGCCTGAGTAAGTCTAGTAACTCTTCAGTATGTGAATAAGAAAAGGGCATGATAGATATATACTGAAAATAGGATAGTGTCACAAGCTAAGGGAGTGTCGAGTGTACTATCGCACCCATACTATATCTCTGCATCTATTCGAGTTTACTCTAACAGGCACCCCATGGTGAGGGTGAAGTGTTCCCCAACGTTATTTAAAGATCAGCTCCTACTCGCGTTATCATGTGTCATATGGCCCCCAAGAATTGTAGATACCTATGTTGGTCCCACTATGGGGTGTATCAAGACCCATGGTGGCGGCCCCGACACAAATTCTAGAAGGCATAGGTTATACTACTGGTGTCCCCAGTGCCCTGGTTATCTGCTCCGAAGTGTGTGCACGCCCGCACTCCGTTAGACCTGCACTGTGCACCCACCGCCGTCGTTTGACTGCTTACAATCAACCCAGTAATCGTGCCCCACCCTGCCTAGTTTCAGGATACCGTTGATACCTAAATTGGGTTAATGCTGAAACGGGTCCCTCGTTACCAGGATTTTCTAGTCAAACATGTTAAGTGGTTAAGTGTCTGTATTTACCTAACCCCCATCCATCAATTCTTGTTAACATGTTGAATTTGGTTAAGTGTTATAGTTGACTTAACCCTGCCACCTGTCCTTAGCCTCTTAGGAGCACCAAACCACTCACATTAGACATGTATTGTTACGGTTACTGGATACGTCGGTCGGTTCCGGGCAGGTTTACACCGTAGCTCAGTCTAACCTCGGGTCTTTATTGGGTTCAATGCTTAACCACCCACATTGGATAGGTATTGTTGTGACTACTGGACAGCCGGGAGGTTCCGGGCAGGTTTACATCACAACTCAATCCAACCTCGGGTTAAGCACGTCGTGTTTTCTAAATTTACATATTTTATTATTTCTCAAATGTATATATGTAAATGTCATATCTATTATTTTTGGGTATAACAATTCATACCGCTTTAAATGTCATTGTCATTGGCATGTGCCAAACATGCCAACATATATTTTCATGTTTTACACCCAATGTTACTACCCCCGTTTATACGTTCGCAACGTTACAACAAATGTTGGGCTCGACACAATTCAGCCCAACTTTATAAGCATAAGAAAAGGGGAAATTAAGAACATGTAATATTTGACAACATATACGGGTGTGTGGCGCATGAACTTGCAATTTAGCGATACTAACATAAATGATGGGTCATGTGAACTTGCATACAAATCAAAGTATAACTAAGTAGGTGGCATGGCATAGTTTAGGCTAATACAAACTTGTGTTTAAACGTGTTTAACTTGGCATAGTGTCAAACACAAAACTAGCATGATGTATATTCACCAAAAGGCCCAATTATAACATTTAATTCACATAGCCTATTTCAACATGAACTTGCATAGTTTATGAAACACAAACGATACTTAACATAGATCTAATTTCACTTGCAAATAGACATGAACTCGCATGATTTATGAAACCCAAACGATGCTTAACATAGATCCAATTATACTTGCAAATAAACATGAACTCGCAATTCTTAATCATATTCTGAAAGGCTACTATACTTACAACGAATGCAGAATCTTGAATTTTGGATTCTGAATTCTGAAATTGGAATGCGCTCGTTTGGGTAGACTAACGTTGCGTTGAAAACTTTTGATTTAAACTTTAAATTTTCTTCTTAGTTTGAATCGTCTCTAGGCTTTTCTCTTGACGGCTATGTTCAATTCCTCCCTAGCAGCATGACGACTCCTTTCTCATATTTTTGTGTGAATTTTCAGTTGAGAGTTAGGGTGTATTTATAGATTTTTAAGTTGTTTTGAGCCGTCAGATGAAGATACGAGGAATCTAGGCCATTCAAAATTCAGAGAGCGAATCAAGAGGTGACACGTCAGCCCTAGTGACACACAGGGCCTCAGAAATTCGAGCCAGAGCCAGACATGGCCAGCCAGGTCGACTAGACAGGTCGACACTATGGTCGACCTAGGGGGGACCAGGTCGAAACAATCGTCGACCTGGGGTGACCAGGTCGACTCCATGGTCGACCCTATGGTCGACCTGGTCTCTGGGCAGGAATTTTCCCGCCCAGCCCAGTTTGAACCTGAAATTCGAAATTTTGAAATTAAACTGAGCTGTTTGAATTTAAATTTGATTCTGAAACTTCCGAAGGCCATAACTTCTTCATACGGAGTCCGATTCTCCCAAACTCGGACTCTATCTCGAGTAGAATTCCGAGACGAACGCAATGGCGTAACCCGTTTCCCTTAATTCTTTCATTTAGAATTAATTATACTTTAATTTGTGAAGCTTAGCGTTATAAAATTCACAGGGTGTTACAGTACATAACTTATACGATTAAGTAACGATAAGTACCTGCTCTATCTGAATATTATCGATAAATATACGAAGATCGACAAGTGGTACAACACTGTCTATATTTGAATTCCATCTCTCGTGGTAAATTTTCATAGTACAACTTTGTAGATGGATGAAAGCACGGAAAGTGCTCAAAAATCCAAGTCTCTAACAAGCAAAGATAACCTGCAATCTGCTTCACACTAACGCGAGTAGCTAATCCAAGCTATTTATACATAAATGCTAACGCTGCTGAACCCCAAGAATAAGTATTGACGAACCTTAGATTTTTCAATGGATCCAAGAGTGATATGTGAACATGCGACTTACTCTTATCAGCGAATAAAGTGATACCTAACAAGAATAAAAGATAGGCACGAGCAGCACGACTAACCGCTCGATCATTCCACTCATCACTAACATCCTTAAACCTATCAAATAAAATGGACAAGCTTAACTTATATCCAACTCTTTCATTCATTTCCATCCTCGCTTCTGCATTACTAAGACCAAGATATTTGGAAACCATATTGACCGCTTGTTCCATATCACATGAAAGATATTGCACGGGTTTTCCTTCCACCGGAATGTGCAACAAAGGCGCTACATCATCAAGGGTAATGGTAATCTCACCAAATGGCATATGGAACGTGTTTGTCTCTGGATACCAACGTTCCACAAAAGCTGATATCAAGTTTTTATTTACACTTCTATAGCATGTGTAAACAATAGGAATCAATCCAGACTCCTCGATAATGGTCCTAAATCTAGTAGCATCTTCTGGAATCTTCCACTCTAACACCTTGTGCGCATGATTAACACAAGTCAAAGGAGCTCGTTCCTACAATAATATAAATTCAATTAACTTTTATAGCCAAAATTTAGAATTTTTATTGATTTATATGTATAACATACAATTTATAAATAAAAATTATACCTCGCCATTCCATATGTTGAATGTAACATGAGTATCGAATTCCTAGATTACATCATTTTTTCTTGGCCCCCCACTTACATTTGCAACTTCTTCTTCTATATCGTCTGCATCATCCTCCTCCTCATCTCCCTCGTCCTCCTCATCCCGCCCCTCCTTGTCTCCCTCCTCATCGTCCTCCTCGTCTCCCTCCCCTTCGTCCTCCTCGTCTCCCTCATCTTCGTCCTCCTCGCCTCCCTCAGTCTCCTCATCCTCCTCGTCTTCGTCCTCGTTGTCTCTCTCATCATCGTCGTCCTTTTCCACTTGCCCGCTATTTTCTGCATCTTCCCTTTCATCATTGTGTACATTCTCGTCATTTCCATCCCCGCTAGTGCCTTGCCTGCATTTCTCCCGCTCGGCAGCCCTCCTTTTTCTTTTCGAAGCCGTCATGGGTTTTCTATTTGTCATCTACACACAATAATAAAAATTATTATAAAACATAACAATAAAAAAAATAAAAACATTACCATGTGTTCCATTAACAATGAATGATCATGTGCAAAAAAAAAATAGTGATTGAAGCATTAACATGAATGATCATGTGTTCGATCAAGAATGATCATGTACATTACCATGAATGATCATGTGTTCGATCAAGCATTAACATGAATGATCATATACATTACCATGTGTTCCATTAACATGAATAAGGGGAGTGCATTTTTCTTAATAACACATGATCATTCATAACATGACCATTAACATGAATAAGTAGATGAAAGGTTGATGAAAGGTCTGATCCGTTGAGGTATGCATACCTTTGCTATAACATGACCATTAACATGAATAAGTAGATGAACGGTGTGAAAGTTCCTTCGGTGGACACTTGAATGGAATTTTAAGGAAAATGCACTTGAATGGAATGTCTTGAATCAACACTTGAATTAACACTTAAATGGAATGCCTTGAATCAAAAATGCACTTACTGGAATGAGGCACTTAAAAAAAACACTTACCACATAGATTTACTGCGTGGGAAGATAATTTTCCACGCATGAATCATGCGTGGTTGTGTATTTTATCACGCAGATATTCGCGTGGTAATTGAAAACTTCACGCAGTTAAAACCAAGTACAAATCGATTCAAAGAGCAAATCAATGAGTTGATTCAGAAAGAAACACACTTATTCACGTGTCTAAAACCCTATAAAATTCGATTTTGGAAGCATACCTTGGCTCAACAATCAGTTTATCACGAAGATTTGAATTTAGGTCGCGATTTATTGGGGAAGAATGATTTATTTAGGTTGCGATTTAGGGTTTCTCAATTTTTGGGGTAGAACGAGATGTTATCTGGAGCGCAATGGAATGAAGGGTTAGAAATGGAATAAACGGAACTAAAAATGGGTTAACTCAGTAAATCTCTGGGTACACTTTTTTTTAAAGTTTGGCTGGGTATACTCAGCAAAAATACGGGTTTAAATAGAATTTGCCCAAAAGAATTGCTCTCTTCTTTAACCCAGCATATTTCAATTGGAAATAGAAGGCCAAAATAAAGAAAAATGACTCACGAACTCGTGTTTGGAAGGACAAAGAAATGGCGCTCAAGAAGTTTCAAAAAAAAAGGACCAAAGTAGGTCTCTTGGTACCAAAATGAAGTGCAAAGGGGGATTTCTTCCATTGACCCTCTCGTACTTCAAGTACTACCTTAAGCAATCCTCATAATAGTTTTCTCAAAGAATAGATGAGTGACTCTAATGATCATTGAAAACAAAGCAAAGACGCAGGAAAAGGCAAACAACATCAAGGAAATTATTGAAAAGAACCTAATCTTCAAGGAAAAGAAAATAAAATGTATTAAATTGGATATAGGAAGGCGAAATAAGTGAGTTAGAAGGATTATCAGCTAAAAAATGCTACATATCAAGAGGACCCTCTCAGTATCAAGAGCTCTTTATTACTGTATGGACAAGGATTCACTCTTCTACACTTGTAGACTTTCATATGGACCTCATACTATGCAGGCTCCCGTATTTTCATAGAAATTTCTCTTTAATAACAAAAATTTAGCAATTAAACAGGGACTTTATGGTTGGATGATCTGCATCTTTTTCATCATCTATCTGTTTGTTGGAACCGAGCCACCACACAACGGAAGTTATGTGCAAATTTGATTCTTTTTTAACATATCGAATCTATGTTGGACATATGAAGTTTAAGTAGAATATTTTTAAATTTGGTCTAAATGGAAGTAAGTATTTTATTTAAATTTGAATATTTTGTAATATGAATTTAATTTGGTTTGATTTACTTTAATTTATTACATGTGTGTGTATATATTTGCGTGTGCGCGCGCATGCGTTCACACCCATATGGATATAACTCGCGAAGGGTATAACATGTCTGTATATAAATTTAGAGATTCACATCTTAATGGACACTTAGCTCATTTCGTATATTGCCAAATATGTGCATGCGCGCGCACACACGCGTGCACACACGCACACACACACACACACACACACATATATATATATATATATATATATATATATATATATATATATATATATGAGGAGCGATCAAGAGCACCCCAAATAGTCCAGCGCCCCTTTGGCCCTCTGATTTCCACCACACAATCCTCTTTCTCTCTCCTTCCACTAATTCTCTCTCCCCCCACTAACTTAATAAATACTAAATGAGAGGCTATTTTAGAGGTGCAAAAGGGGTGCCAACAAAATGGGGTGCCATATAACCTTCCTCTCTCTCTCTCTCTATATATATATATGTGTGTGTGTGTGTGTGTGTGTGTGTGTATGTATGTGTTTGTTTATTTTTACAAAACTCTCTTTTTATAATTATATATATATATATAATAATAGAATAAAGATATATATGTAAATATATATACATATATAAACCTATAAATATGTATATAATAATTATTTAATTAATTGTTAAGTAATTTTACTATTTAATTTATGTATGTATGTGTGTGTGTATATACATATATAAATACACTTATAAATATAATTAAATTAATATTTCATTGTTTAACATACACACACTTCCATTAACATAAATAAGTTGATATATACATAAATTATTCAAAAAAATTAACAATGTCTTCTCTACCACAACTCGATACACTGCACGTGCGGTCATCGCGGGCATACATTGATTTGAAATCATTCTTCTAATTAACTATTTATTTACCACGATTCAGCAAGCATGCCTCCTCAAGAGCGTCGCTGATAAGGCACTGAGTCAATTATCCACCACGATTCGGTATGCATGTTGGATCTACTGCTGGTACGAACTCACCCAAACAGTATCCTAGTTGCGCCCTCATCCCAGTCCCCATGACTGAGCTTTATCAATTGGCATGTTATCTATCACGATTCAGCATCTATGTCTCTTAGTATTTACGTTTAATGATAATTCTTACACCGACATGAAGCAATATCTTAACAAGTTTAGTTCAAACTTAGCCATAAAGTAAGATAATATTTAGTCCCTGCCTTCCTATGAAGTATTATAATTTATTTACTACTTCCCCGCGAAGTAATAATAAACCTACTTCTCCATGAAGTAATAAGTTTTTTCCTTTTTATTCTTTTTCTTTATTAACGCTATGTCATAATTTATTTTCAAGTCCCCAAAATTAGCATATTTCATTCAAAATTCTTTTTATTACAAATATATAAGTTTAATAGTGTTTTTCTATAACTTTAATCCGTTAACTTTATATTTTAGTTTTACTATGGTTTTATGTAAATTTAATGTCTTTCTATTTAATCCATATATCATGAGAATCACTCTCTTTCATTATTTTTCAGGTTGATAAAGAATTAAATTTACATTTCAAAACTAATATTTATTAAAATATTAACATGTAAAAAAGAAAGGTAAAAAACTAGAATAAACTGAACTATAAATAAAAAGACTGAAATGCACTTTACAGAAAATAAACTAGAAATTGAAGAAAACTGTAAAATATAACTATTTGCAACCCCATTATTTAGTTACAAAAAATTTAAATAATAACTACCACTCACCTGTTGTGCTTAGATGAAGACCGCAGTCTCCTTAGATCCTCACTCTTAGGCTATATACTATTTTTATTTTTAAAATCTTCTTCTAGAAAACATTTAAATTTTAGGCCTTGACTTAGGCAAAGAGAACCCAGAGGTAGAAGATTTAAGTGAAAGGGAATGGTTAGCTTTAGGGTCTTATTTCAAGGTGTGTTGGGGGACCTTAGACTGTAGGATTAACTTGATTAAGTCTAGTCCAACCACGTTATAATCCTAGATTTAACCATTTGATTTAGAAATCAATGTGCCAAATTCACAAAATTATATTTCAATTGGCTCGACGCATACATGGACGATTCCTCGTCCTAGCAAAAGTGTGAGTTGACCCACTACATGTTGGGTTCGACCTAACCCCATGGTGGGCCGAACCGTATTGGATAACCTATTTTTTTGGAATTTAATTTCTTTTGAGTGATTAATCCTTATGCAACTCTTTCGTATCAACTCGGATTTTGAGAAGCTATATAATTAAATTGTCCAGAAATTGCCATGGACTCAATTGTGCAACCCTCGTTGACAGATTTAGACAATTTCATAGACTTATTTTATTATTTGATTAATTTCTCAACTAATTATCATTACTTATTTTTTCCGGTAGATACAAAAATGAAGGTAATTCAGCTGTGGGAGCAAATGACAAAATATGTGTTTTTCTTAGAAACCGTAACTAATCTAGAATACTAAGTGTACCGTCAGAAAAGATGATCAACTAGAATAAAAGGACATACAACGAAACCCAATTAAAGGCTAAAGTCACTAATAAAATCCAGTTATTCTCACTAACCATATTTATTCAATTTTAACATACATGCCACTCCTTCAAAAATTGTACCTATTTTACAAGGAATTGTCAAAAACATCTGATCAAATGCGTACTTGATAGTTTTGTACTAGATTTGGACAACACTTTGTTGTCAACTTCAAAAAGTAGGAGAAACCGCACAAAGATCCCTAATAAAAAAAGGGAAAGAGAGAGGATGAAGAATATGACAAGTAAATGTATATGCATGAAATAACAAAAAAATTACTTGTCACGTTTTTGTGGAGAATCGAAGAAAGAAAGAACAGCGGTTGGAAATCAGGTGGCCATTATCCTTGTAAGTAACGAGTGTGAAGAGGATAATGAGGGTGGTTAGGGGTTGCATAACCCATGATATATTTGTAGGGCTTACGCTTGTAAGCTTCAGGTTCGATTTCGTTTAAACGACTCTCTCTGGGCGTCATTTGTTCACGTTAAGTTTCGTCGCCTTTTGATTACTGATTTCACTGGTATTCCGTCTTACACAAATAGGACTTGGAAATTGATGCAATCGGTTAAGGATTTCACTGATTCCCGCATTAGGAGATTCAGCTAGAATGAGAATTCTTTCTCTATAAGACTGGCTTGGAACTTTGCTAGAACTCCAAGGCATAGAATTGTGATATTCTCTTGCATTTGGGACAGTAGGATGCCTCCCAAGGTTTACCTTTATATGTGGAAGGTTCTTCATGATGGAGTCCCTCTTGATGTTAATTTCACGAGGATCGACTTCCCATTAGTGCCCCGGTGCACATGCTGCAGTGTCAAAGCTTCGGAGTCGTATGTGCATTTATTCTTAGATGGGGAATGTGCTTGTGTTGTTCGTGCTTTTTTTTGGAGCGTTGGTTGGACTATGGGTATCCACTTTTTCCCTTCTTTTCTTGCTGCATATCTGGTAGGAATGGGAGGGTCAGTAAGGACCTTCGATCCTTCCTACTGCGTTTGATTCCGTGTCTCATCTGTTGGCATCTTTGATGTGCGCAAAATAAGGTAATTTTTGATGAATCCCCTATGATTTCGTCTTCCATCATTAGCAGGATCAAGGATGATGTCTTCTTGGCATTCAGAGGTCCCCCTTTTATGGGCAACCTCAAAACCCAGTCGTTGACGTTGGCTAACGAATTTCCATTACATGAGGGTCCCTTACTCGTAAGGTTGTTGGTTGAGTGGTCTTTTTTTAAGGTTTCGCGGTCAGATTTGGGAGGCTTTAGGCCTTTTGGGTTTGTATCTCTAGAGCAGATTTCTAGATTGGAGTTTCTAGCTGGCTGTGATCTCTTTATGCTTTGTCACTGTCTTCTACCGCGTTTCTTCGTTTACTGGTTTCAGGCCTTTGTTAGTTTTATTTGGCGGATGCTACCCTTAGTGATTTCATTTTTTGTTGGTGTGAGTGGCGTTGATTGTATTACAGTTTTGTGTGTGGCTTGGTCGATTTGATGTTGTGTCTATTTTGGGTAGTAGTTGTGTGTGAGGTATTGTTGTTATATTTATTTGAGCCACCGGAAAATGACTATTTTCTCCTTTTTGTTTATATATGTTGCTATGTACAGTTAAAAAAAATGAGGGATGCAAGTATAAAAAGAATAGTAAATAGGTCTCAGCCGCCGAGACCAAACGCCACTAAAATCTAAACTGATGGAGAAAAGATTTCTTCAACATGAGGTAGATCTTACAAAATATGAAACAATATAAACTAAGAACAGATAGACTTGAAAACCAATCATGACATGATAAGTCCACTGTAACATGTGTTAACGGAGAACTAGGAAGTTTGTGTAATTTTTAATTATTTTTTTTCTTTAAATTAATTTGCGTAAAGAAAGTAAAGGAAGATGCATTCTGAAATGCAACTACTACTTTATACGAAGCAAACAGTCGGTGGACAACTTCATGGTCATGTAAGCATATAATGCCATAATTACTTCTTGTTGGTGTCATGAGAACGTAATACTCAATAACGATAACAACTTTGCCCTTTTATATATACATTTATATGTCATGTATGTATGTATATACACGCATACAATGAAGCAAATTTACTTACTTGTTGGAGTCATGAGAACGAAATACTCAATAACGATAACAACTATGCCCTTTTATATATACATTTATATATCATGTATGTATGTATGTATACGCATACAATGAAGCAAATTTACTTCTTGTTGGTGTCATGAGAACGAAATACTCAATAACGATAACAACTATGCCCTTTTATATATACATTTATATATCATGTATGTATGTATATACACACATACAATGAAGCAAATGTTTAGACTATCCCTTATTATATCACCAACCAGATATTGATAAATTCATACCTGCCTCATATTGATAAATTCCTAATTGCTCCACTTAGGTAATTGTTAATTACTTGTAAGGTTTGTTATAACTCATAACTCTTGTCTTGCTAAATATCAAGAAAATTCTAATTAATATGTATATTAACTAGAGTTACTGAAAAATGATAAAAAATATCGTTAAAGTATTACTATTTTAAAATGGATATCTTGCATCTTTCATTGTCTAAGCCATAATATTTTACACAAACAAACACTAACTAAAACTGATTTATAATTTCACAAGGATAAAATGGTAAATCATTTTCCATTAAGTTCAGAGAAACTCCAACAACTCTGAGTCTTTAAAATTTAAAATATACATCCCAATATCAATATTCATATTGAACATTTAGCTGAATATTAAGGAAACTGAAGGGGAAATGAGCATTAATTTAATGAGCGTTCAATTTTAAATGTCAATTTAATGGGCGTTAGAACATTAACATTGATTAGATGGGTATTCAAATAACATTTATGCAAAAACATCGAAAAATTAAAATTATTTAATGTCGAACATCTATAGACGTGTAATGTTAGATGCTTAGTAAACTAGCCCATGGCAACTGAATATTTCTTTTTAGTTTTGAACCTTGAATGTTAGCACTGTTACGATTGAATCATCAACCACTTAAGTAATAGCATGTATTCTTTCTTAATCTACGATCGTATTAAAAAATAAGTAAACAAATTTGCAAAAAGAAAAAAAATTCACTTATTGCAATACACATAATTAAGAATATTGTACAAAATGTTTTAAATTTGAAAATATGAGAGCGAACATCGATAGCAATCACGGTTTACGGTAAAAATAATGATTAGAGCATTCCCAACCTAAGACCACCCCCAATGCAAGGTTGGTTGGGGATGAACCGACCCCCAACGGGGGGTCAGCACGTCTATTCTGGGTTGCTTTAAAAAGTTGCCATATCCGGCTTTTTTAAAGCCAGATATGGTTACAAGCCTTTATTAAAGCCGTATAAGGGGGTGGACAATTAATTCCGTCCACCCCTTATATGGCTTTAATAAAGCCTGGTAAGGACCAACGACTATTTTTAGAGCTGTTGCTCCTTACCCGCTCCATTCTCCCTACCCTTCTCTCCTCTATATATACATTAGTTTTTTTTTTTACTTTCAATAACACTCCATTATCTTCTATCTTACCAAATCTATCACGTACAATTATCTTTATCATCCAATTGTAATGTCGAATAAACCGAGCAGCAAGAATAACAAAGGAAAATTGAAGATGGCGTCACAAAGCAATCCAAGGCCATACTACTTTGATCAAGAGCAGCAAGATTTTCCAACTCAAATTTCTTATCAATGCAACGAACATTTTAATTCAGTTACAATGCACAACACTTTAATTGTTATCCTCTGCAGCAAAATCATAACTTCTACCAGTCACAACAAAACTCTAATCATTTTCAAAACACTCAAGTATCGTCTATGGGCATAACTCCTCTTTTCAACAATCATATAGCAGTAAACCTTATTCATCTCCTAGCAGCCAACATGAAGCGACATTTCCAAATACTTCTACCCAACTATATAGAAACTTGAACATGTTATATGGTGATGATAGGTTAGAAAACAACGAAATGCGAATTGATATCAATGAGATTCACGATTTAGTTAAGACTCGCCCGCCTGCGAAGGTTGCGAAAATGGTCAAATGGACACCTGATGAACAAGCTGAACTAGCATTTTGTAGGGTTCAGTGTTCGAAAGATAACGTGAAAGGAACTAATCAAACTGAAAATTCTTTTTGGAGTTCGGTTTGTAAATTATTCAACGGTCGAAGTCCATATAAGCCTCCGAGATCGATTGACTCTTTGAAGCAGTTGTGGAAGAGAATCAATGCTTGTTGTCAACTTTGGAAATGGATAATGAGTGGATTGGTGAGTAGACAGCAAAGTGGAGCAAACGAAATGGACTTGGTACTAAATTAGAATACACCCTTTTCATTTCTCTTGTTTTATGATATTTTCGTTTATGTTAATTACTGTAATGCAGCTCAACAGAGCAAATGAAGTGTATATGGCCAAATCAAAGAACCAACCGTTCACTATGCACAATTGCTATGATATACTTTCGCGAGAAGATAAATGGAGCAATGTGCGACAGGAGCATGCAACACAGTGGTTCATGCCACTATGGCCGAGCGAAGATGTTAGTCCTGGGAGCATTAATGGAAACGAAGATACTCCTTTTACAACCGGTTCAGGAGGAAGGCCACCTGGGAAGTACAAAGCGAATAAAAAGGCTATGAAAGATTACAGCCAGTATTACGAGCAACTCGATGGACGTATGGCAGCTACGGAGGAATCAAACCAGCAGTACTTGCAAACAAAGGAAGCATTCAGAATAGAGAGAAGAGAGAGAGCAAAGGAAAAACAACGACGACAACGAATTGGAGTTGCGAAGAGAAGAGTTAGCTCGATGACAAAGTATAGATAATTTTGCACTTATGAGTGTCAAGCTGGACGATCTTAATCCAATTCAAAGGAGGTACATGGAAAAGCGACTTGAAGAGTTCGAGAAACGTAACGCACTTTAGGCAGTTTCAGTGTTATGTTCCTGTTTAAGTGTAGTTGTGTTTAATTGAATGTTGTTGTTTTAGTATTTGAATTTAGGTCTTGTACTTTAAGTTTATAATTAAGTTGTATGGCCCTTTTAATTGTTACAAGGTCAATGAAATATTAGTTGCATCAATTTTATAAATTGTCATAGCAGAACGAGATTAGGAGTAGAGTTGGCAGTGAAGGAAAGCATACAAGCATTAATTTACAATAAAATAGAAATAACAAGTACGTAAACATACCAAATCTTAGATAATAACACATTCACTCCAATCATTAAGGCAGTAATTTACTATTGGTTTCCCACATGCTCCCAATAGTGTTCAACAAGCTCTTCTCGTAATTCTAGATGAGCTTGTGGATCTCGCACCTCTTCCAGTCGCTGCAAGTATTCTGCAAATGTATTTGGGTCCTTATATGGTTTTTTCCTAAATTCCACTGTAATGTCCGGGTAGTTTCGAAGCTGGAGTTCATATCCTCCTCGTTCTTCTTCAACAATCATATATGTAAAATAATGCAACAGTACATGATGTCAGCTATAACAGATTTATCGTGGTAGTGTACTTCATTTCGCAGTATGTGGAACCTACCTTGGAGTACTCCAAATGCCCTTTCAACATCTTTCCTCAAGCTCTCTTGTTGTTTTGTGAATAAGGCTTCTTTTGCATTGTTCGGTTTTTTGTACGCTTGCACTAGCGTCTTCTATTTCGGATATATTCCAACTACAAGATAATAACTAGCCGAATGTTCCTTGTCACCAATTTTGTAGTTGCAAGGGGGTGAAAGGTCATTGTACAAATCGTTAAACACATACGATTGTCGTAATATATTAATATCGTTTAGCGATCCAGGAATGCCAAAAAAAGCATGCCATATATAAAGGTCAAACGATGCAACAGCTTCTAAAATCATCGTAGCCTTTTTCATATGACCTCTGCATTCTCCTTGCAGTGCCACCGGACAGTTTTTCCATGTCCACTGCATACAATCCAAGCTACCCAACATACCTGGAAATCCACGTTGATCCCCCATAAGTAATAATCTAGCAATGTCATGAGTTGTTGGCGATCTAAGATATTCTTCACCGAACTCACGTACAACAGTTTTGCAGAACTTTTTCATGCATTCTACTACTATTGACTCACCAATTCTGATTTTATCGTCCAACGAATCAGCAGAACTTATGTAAGAAAGCATACGTAGTGCGGCTGTAACCTTTTGAAGTGGTGAAATCCCCAGTTCATTGATGGCATTTCTTCTATGTGTGAAATATACGTTGGTTGCGGAAACTTTGGTAAGTACTCGAGTAAATATTGTTTTTGACATACGAAATCTTCGACGGAAATATACATCTCCGTATACGGGGTATGCCACGAAATAATCCTTGACTAGTTGATTGTGTCCAGCGGGATAGTCGTGTCCATACCGCAATTCTTTTCTACCTTCAACGCTTCCACCTTGGGTTGACGCTGAGCTTTCAGCAATATCCCGTTCTATCGCATATCTTGTTTCTTCATGAATTGAGTGTTGTTCTCTTTTACGATGCACAAAATATTCATCCGACGTTGAGAAGGAAGAAGAGCTAGAAGCACAACACCATAAATTTTTTAAAGCACTCATTGGTTAGCGATGTTGAATTCCACTATGTTTTGGTTGTATGAAATATGGGCAGATGACAACACTTTAAATATAATTGTTTATGCACATTGGACATAATGACAAACACAGTGCTTGTCTTGTAGCGGAAGTGTGTTGTACATTACATGACACATTCAATTAAAAGATGTTGTGTCTGGTAGTGTGTTGTTTTAAATAATGGTCTCTGTTTGTGGTTTGGATGTGGTCACTGTACGTACATCTTGTAACGTTGACAGGATAACAGTGATTGCTTTTGCCATCAATGCAACTAAATTATTGTACACGGCTTTACTTTATTGATTGATTCCTTTGATAATTGTCCGTCACTGTATCACTGAACGTTGAAAGGACTACACATTTTTGTCATAGATGCTGCTGCTATCAATTATGTATCACGGGTATCCAAGCTAGCCCTGTCTATTTACCAAAGCACATAGATGCTGCTGCTATCAAATTAAGAATTTTATTCGCAGCAAATAAATAAAAACTGCACATTAGATCTTTAACAAAAAGTTGATCTTGAAGATAACAATGCATGACAGTGCATTGTAATAATAATAGTTCAATGACAATGCATGACAGTCCAATATTTCGTAAAACATGACATTTCCGTTTTCACTAACCAAAGGCAACAATTTCAAACTCCCTCAAATGCTGAATCACTTGGTGGGTTACATTGATTTTCAAATGCTGTCATAGATGCTGCTGGTATCAATTAATGGATTACGTACATAGTACCTAAATGCCACAACGTCACGACCATAAACTATTACATAAGTTTAGAGAACAATAATAATCATAATACCTAAAACCTTAATCCGAGCTAAATCGGGTAAGCCAATCATAGCGAAGTTTGTACGCTTTGTGGCCAACAAACTCTTTACTGTATTCGAATAGGTAACGAGAATCATACGTTTCTTTTGTTGGTTTGGATATGGCTGCGTCATCAACTGCCTCGATAATGTTACGATACTGATCACGAGCATCTGAAAATCGGAGATTAGCCAGCTGGAGTTCAGTCGACGATCGTCTAGTAGGCCTTGAATGATGGTTTTTGTGTAGCCTCGTGATCATTGCCCATCTTTCTTCATAAGTTAACCCCCTCCTCTTTGCATCAATAACTCTTCTCTTTTGTCAACCTCAATGTACGCTTTCACGAGGGCAAGGAGAACTTTGGAAGATAATTTGGGAGTTTCAGGATTGGAGTTCGAAGTTGCTGGAATTTGGCTGCTAAGTGCTGATTGAACTGGAATTTGTGGCTAAGTTACACAAGCTGATACTTCACGACGCTGAACCACTGCAGCCACCATATCTATTTGCGTATCTGGGATAATTTCACCCTCTTCTACGTCTTCTTTGCTCCCCTCGTACTCATCGAAAATTCGGTTCATATGCTCGTCACTAATTTCCCAATCGTCCATTATATGTATGTAGATAGAGGTAGCAACAATTTTAGTTTAAGGATGGAATATGGGCCATTGGGTATTTATCATGATATTAAGTGTCTACAGTTTATCGGACGCGACTACTCAATAATCATGATATTGAAACCATGGGTCGCCCCCATCACTGAACCCACTTTATTGAAACCAGTGTCCGTTCACATCATGACAGTAAGAAAAGCAGATTCCCTATAGTATTAAGTCAGGCGAAACAGTGGGCAGTAACATCATTATTTATTTTACTGTTTTCTACTCCTCGCGGCTATATATGTTACTCAATTTACTCACATAATAGCTCACTCAAACAACTTCGTTCTCATTCTAGTACTTCCTCCTCCTTTTATCACTAGCTCAAAATGCCTTCTTGGCCATCAGATACTGACTCTGATGAATAGGCGTGGGAATAGATGAGACTTCAGCAGCTCGAAGACAAATTCGATTTTTTAATGCAAATTAGGCCCCAAGAAGTTCAAGTACCACATGTTCAACCATCGCATGAACAAGGGCACGTAAATCTTCCACCAGAAGTTCAAGTACCACATGTTCAACTATGGAACCAACAGGCTCTCGCTCAACCACAACAAGAAGTAGAGCTCTATCGAGTACCGCCGCATGAACATGAAGGTGAATCTTATCCTGTACTTTGCTACTGCGGTCATGCGGTCCAAGTTCTGGTTCGAGCAGAAGGCGACAATATTGGTCGGCGCATGCAGAAATGTCCATCCTATCCAAATGGATGCAGCTACACAGAATGGATTGACGAGCCGTTGTGCCCAAGGGGATAGTATATGCAAATGAACTCGAAAGAGAGATTTGGCGTCTCGAAAATCAAGTTCAAGAGTTGCAAATGCACGCAATGCGACTCCCTTGAAATTGAACGTGTTGCTTTGATGTTTGCTTTGATGTTTTAGTAGGCATTTACTATTATTCGTTGTTGTATCTGTAACGGCCGGCTGTATCTGTATGCTTATTGTTATGCGAAAACCTACTAGTTGTATTTGTAATGGCATTAAAACGATTGTATCTGTATGCTTATTGTTATGAAAACCTACTAGTTGAATCATAACGACTTGTTAAACCGGTATATATAAAAATTTCAACTTTTCTATTTTCAAAATATAATCTTTCCGCGGCAAGTTTAGGCGCGGGAGACTCGTTGATGTATTTATATGCTCAAGTTTAATCAAGTTTGGGCGCCAAGTTTAGAGATATATTTATAGGTGGATAGTTGTTACAAATTGGTAAAATAAATAATTCTCAAGTGGATGACCCATACCCTGTAAATGGGGAATCCAATGTTGAAACAAGCAATTCAGACAAGGATACCCTCGTCCACTGTTCACGCGTGACGCATAAGTCATATCATGGGAAACACTCAAGGTATACAGTTCCAAAGTAACATAGCTGAGGGAATCTCGTGCTTTTCAAATAATCGAGTATATGTCGGTAGCTTTCCTGCTTACGAAATCATATTTAAAACGAATCGGGCGACTTATGATTCTCGTTACCTTGCAGAGGACGGGACTGATTTTAAAACGAAGCCTACAAACTACGTTATAGTTGGATAACCCGATACGGGGTTGAATAGACAATTGATTTTGTTTATTGCTTGTATGTGCATCGTAATTTTTAGTACTTATTTCATTGTTATTTCTTCTAAGCAATATTAAGATTCCTTAAATATTTCAAGCAGTGATTAAAAAAAACACGCGGATTTGTTTAACAAACACAGCCGATTACATATAACGTATACGCGGATTCGTTTAACACACTTATAACAACATAACAGTTACACGTACGCACGAACACGCAGATTACATATAACGCACAAACACGCATATAACATAAAAAAACACAACGGTTACACATAAGGACGTACAAGCATAGTACACTTACAGGCTAATACAAATACGAAACATACGGTTGAATAACCTACTACAAAAGGACAACACAATAAAACAAAGATACAGGCAAATACCACATGAACGTCTACTAAATAAGCTCCAACTAATCATCATCTAGATCCGCAGGCACCATCTCCACATCCTCATCATCATCGTCGCCTGTGTCGACTGTCGGTCTATATCGGTACCGCTCCTCATCAGCTGTCGTCAACTCGTTAAGACGAGCAGTCATCTCATCTAAGCTCCTTCGATGCTCACCATACATTACCTGTCGAAGACCTAGCGTCATCTGATAAAGATCCTGATAAGAAAAAAAACAGCTGGATCTGGATACTCCGTCACTTCTGCCCATGGTATATCAATATACCTATCAGATCCGTATGTAGTGGGTACGGCAACAGTCCAACCGTAGTCCGACATCTGGGAAGCCCGTGGAGGAGGTGGATCCTGTGGAGCATGGTAAACCTGCGTGGACTGTGAAATATCAACAATGATAGGGGGCTCAAGCCCACTACGAAGTGCAGAAGGTCCAACCAAGTCAACGGATGCAGCATGCTCAAAACTCCCGGTGTCAGGTAGGGAGTAATACTAACGCCGGAAAGAAATATAATCCCTACCAGTAAGAATGAAATCACTGGCTGGCCACCACTCGTCTGCGCGCTCCTGTAAAGCACTAGTAGTATAAACCCTGGGAGTAACTGTATGTGGGTGTGGACCATCAGGAACAACATCCCCATCATATATCTGTCTCCAACAACATTCCCCTAAGTACCAGAAACATCCTAAACTAGGAGGAGATGATACTAGTGGAAAGCGCCTCAACGATAGATAAAGAGCATGCACCAAGGAGGGGGTCAGCAAGAAACTGTGAACCATCAAAGGGATGCCAGATAACTGCATCACGCATCCTCCGCAACTCAATCTGATTGCGAGCTATAGCAAAAACGTGTCGTGCCTATCCTCCAGGCACCAGTCAACGGTTACCGGCACTCCACGCTCGTACTCTAGGATAGAAAGTGCGTAATGATGGATCCACGGTGGGAAAAGACAAATTGTGGAAGTACTCGAAGTACCAGTACTGTAAAATCTCCCAAAAACCTGTAATCGAACCCATCCTGTACCGAACGACACACTGCTGATCCAATGACTTATACAAGTATGCTAAAATAGGTGTTCCCCAATCATACACAGTCGGACTGCTATCAAATGAAAACGCTTCAACTACCGCCACATAACCACACGACGCTGTGCTCAAAGCATTTGTGAAAAATAAATTTCCCATCATATACAAAACAAATAATCGGGCAATCTCCAAATGGTGAACTCTATTGTGCATACTCAATAAATTCTGTATTGCTAGTTTAATGTGAGAGCATCTAATCTGGAAATTACTGGTGATGACATCATTTAAATCAAGATGTGGAAATAAAGTACGCAGAATAATGTAGTCCTGGTTCCCCTCATCATACAGCAAGGTAGCCCCTTGGCCTATGGCAAGACCAGTAAGCATAGAAAAGTCTAGTGGAGTGATTCCCATCTTCCCAAAACCAAAGTGGAATGTATGAGTTGTTTTACACCAACAAGCAGCCAATGCACCACATAATTGAACATCATTATTTAAAAGATGTTCGATACCTATTTAACGAATAATTATTAAGTTACAACGAATGTAATGAAAACGGAAATAGTAAGTAGATACGACGAGAATACATACTCAAAAAGTTGCCAAAACCAATAGTACGCAGAAATGTATGAATAGTAGCCTATGTATCATACTCACGAATCTATACAGACGAACAACACCAGACCAAGACCCACGCGTTCGCTCGCGTCGAGCCTAATATTACGAATGAGACTTATTTATTTTATGTCCGACATTACGAAGGTAATATTTAATAAATAAAACGTACCGATGTGTCAACTAACGTGCTGACGTGCTGCTCTGTACCCGCCAACTCACAAAAATCGGCCAATTGCTTATCCGGTCTTAAATTTGGGCCCCGGTGCGACTCCAAAACCGCCTGCTCGTTTCTACTAGCAACCCGTCTTCTTCTAACGGACGGCGATTCACGAGCTCCCGTATCCTCAGTCGGTACGTTCTCTTCTACCGGTACGTGCTTGTCACTCGGATCCACATTCCCGCTACGGCTTCCGCTACCTCGAAGAGCCCTCATAACACATTTCAATTTTTTTTTTTTTTTGGCGTTCGCAACAATGGCTGGAAGCAGAGGAGTGGAGAGGAAGGAGGGTAGGGATGTGGCGGCTAGGGTTTAAAATGAGTTTTTTATATCAAAATCTTATCTGGCTTTTTAAAAGCCGGATAAGGGGTGTTGTGTGGATTCATCCCCACACCACACCACGGATTGCAATCGGACGGTTTCCGATTGCAATCCGTGTCATTGCTTTATCCGGCTTTATAAAAGCCGGATAAAACAATGAAAGCAACTCACCCGTTGGGGTGAGTTGCTTTCACCACAAGGGTGATTTGATGTTCCCCAACACGCTGTGTTGGGGATGCTCTAAGGTTGGGTTGGGAAGCAACCAAACCAACCGACCTCACCAATGGATCGGTTGCTCAAATCAAGGTGAAGGTTGTCAAAACAATCCTGCAGATTGTCATTTAAAGTAGGTTAGTCGATTAATTTTTTATTTCAATCGATTTTTTTTTTGGTGTTGTTATTGACACTCCAAATATTGTTAAATGGGCGCCGGGGGGGGGGGGGTCAAATTTTAAAAACACTCCAATCATAAAAAAATGTTAGGGGGAGTCATATACTTAATTTTTTATGTTCCCTTGTTACCCTAGTAATACACCAGTTACCATCCTAACTTCCAATCAATTTCAAATGTAAAAAAACCAAATCCCTAAATTGTTTGCAAACAAAAAAAGAGCGATCGTTTGGGGAGAAATAATGGTGCAAACGAAGAACGTGAAACAAATGAGATTATTGATAATTTAACATATGAAAAATGTTTTTTTTTTTTAAAAGTGATCGACAAATGAGAAATGAAATTATTTAAAAAAAGCGATCGACAAATGAGATTATTGATATTTTGATATAAAAATATGATGCAGTTCGACTAATATACCGTGTATTTTTTTTAATCAACAAATTAAAAAAATTTATTGCAAAGAAGGTTAATTTGGTAAGTTAAACTTTATTTGTTAAGTAAGTGCTCTCTGCGTTGATACTCCCTTAACAATTTTTTTTTTTTAAATTGATCCTCTCTTTAACAATACTTGGAGTGTCAATAACAATTCTTTTTTTTTTTCTTTAGCCGGTTAAAGAAAAGTCAAAACTTTTTTTATCCGTTGAAACATTTTAAAAGTCAACCAGAAAACGGTAGATCCGTACTGAATATTAAGAAATGAAGTATTTCACCTGCCGTTAGATCATAGAGGAGAACGGCGGAACTCTCCCAAAAAATAGGACCTCAATTTATATCAGAAAAAATAAATGCCCGTATCGTATGGAGCCCACGCGCAATTCCCAGAATATCTCCAACACTCGTAAATATTAAATACCCAGCTGTGTTTGACTAATATTCCATTTTAAATCTGACCGATCTTGACCGTCTACTGCCTAAACCATCCATCCAGATCTCATATTCCCCAAAATTATACAATTCAAACCCTAGCCGTGTGTGCGCGGCTCATACGTTTCCAAATTTATCCCTTTCTCCTTCCTCTCCCCTTCTCAAGTTTCACCTATAAAATCAAGCTTTCCTTCCTTCCTCTCCTCCATTAACAATTCAACCCAAAAGAAAAAAAAGCCCTTTGTTACATGTCTCAGAGGCTAAACGTACCACATTCTTCCTCAATAGCTTTCTCTCTCCATTCCCACCTCTTCGTCTCCAGCGATTCCAGTTCCACCCCTAACTGGTAACGGTATCTCACTAAATTTCCAAATCCACCCTCTTCTATTAAGCTCTAAAAACCAACAATGGGTGTCAAAGGATTCGTTGAAGGAGGCATCGCTTCAATCGTCGCAGGCTGCTCCACGCATCCGTTAGACCTAATCAAAGTTCGCATGCAGCTCCATGGCGAATCCAATCGGGTCCCCAACCTCGCCTTCCCCAATTCCAACATGTCCGTCCCGATACACATGAACCGACCTGTCCGCGCGGGGCCCGTCTCCATCGCCGTCCAGATCGTAAAAACCGACGGCGCCGCCGCCCTCTTTTCCGGCGTCTCCGCCACCGTTCTGCGTCAGACTCTCTACTCCACCACCCGCATGGGCCTGTACGAGATCCTCAAAACCAAATGGTCCGACCCAACCACCAAATCCCTCCCCCTCAACCGTAAAATCGCGGCAGGCCTGCTCGCGGGCGGCGTCGGAGCCGCGGTCGGTAATCCAGCCGACGTGGCGATGGTGCGGATGCAGGCGGACGGCCGCCTCCCCGCGGCCGAACGCAGGAACTACAAAAGCGTGGTGGATGCGATAACCAAGATGTGCAAAACGGAAGGGGTGAAATCGCTGTGGAGGGGGTCTGGGCTGACGATCAACCGGGCGATGATTGTGACGGCTAGTCAGCTGGCGACTTACGATGAGGTGAAGGAAGGAATTCTTAAGAGGGGGGTTATGGCGGATGGGTTGGGAACGCATGTGTCCGCTAGTTTCGTGGCCGGGATGGTGGCCTCTGTGGCGTCGAATCCGGTGGACGTGGTGAAGACTAGGGTTATGAACATGAAGCCTGGGGATTACGACGGAGCTTTGGATTGCGCCTTTAAGACGGTGAGGAAGGAGGGGTTCATGGCCCTTTACAAAGGGTTTGTTCCTACCGTGATGAGGCAGGGACCCTTCACCGTTGTGTTGTTTGTTACGCTTGAGCAGGTTAGGAAGTTGTTGAAGGATTTTTGATTTGGTTTTTTTGGATTTTGAATTTTGTTGATGATGATGGCGAAAAACTTTAGGCGTTGCTAGAAGTTGTTCGATTATTGTGAGCATAATTATTATTCGTTAATGCCTAATGGCGATTAAATTTGTATTTTCATGGATACTTCAATATATTATATTGTATTAAATTTGGGTGTTTGTTACTGTGTTTCGTAATGTTTCTTAATTATAATTTGGTCATTGTTGGCACATCTGCAAGGTGTACCCCAAAGTCTTCAACGGCATTTGGGGACTTTTCTGAGGAAAAAAAAAAAAAAAAAAAAATCTATAACATCATTGTTATTTCTGTTTGTGTTATAAATAAAAATTAGGTTTATGTTGGTAGACCAACGCTACAAAAAGAAAATGGGGGAAATCTTTGCTTTAGAGCAATCTCCAACAATGTGGAAGGAGCTTAAAAATGGGGGCAACCTCCATTTTTATTTGATTTCTCCTGCTACAAAAAAAATGAAGAAGAATTAAAAATGACATTCTTTCGTTTTTCCTAGCATGGATCCTTAAACGGTTTTCACAAAAACGTTTTATTCTTAAATAATTTTCTGAAATTGTTTTGAAAAAGATGTTTTATTTATTTATTGATCGTTAAACGGTGTTTTGAAAACCGCTTAGCGGAAAAATACCTCAAATAGTTTACTAAATACCATTTAGTATGTTTAACTC
Source organism: Allium sativum (assembly GCA_030737875.1). NCBI lineage: Eukaryota > Viridiplantae > Streptophyta > Magnoliopsida > Asparagales > Amaryllidaceae > Allium > Allium sativum. The sequence goes on along the minus strand of CM060924.1, from coordinate 618,036,522 downwards.
GTTTATTTTAAATTGTCGTTTCCTGATGATGGAATGTGTATTCTTCCCATTTATATTTTCCTTCCTCGTGATTTTTCTTCAGTCACTAGATATGCTCTTGCTTCTTTTTCAACATTGAAACTGCTACAACAGATAAGTAATAAGAGAAACGTCTAACCCTAAGATAAGCAAGGATGTGATGAGCCTTAATGGAAATGTGATATCTTTAAATAGATTCATTTCGAAAGCTACAAATAATTGTGTGCTATATTTCGGCGTAATTAAAAAGAAGAAAATTTCGAATGGGGAGAAGAATGTTGAAGAGCATTTCGGAAGACCAGTTCGTGTCAAGCTTACAGGAAAGGGGGATTGCAGCCGTACGCTCAAAGGAGCCACTGTAATACCAATGGTAATAATATAAGGGGCACAACATTTAAGGTACAAGGCGGCCATCCAGCCTTACGCCTGAAAGTATGAACCCACATGGCAAATAAGTATATCGCTATACAGTGCTAAGAGTTAAAAAACAATTTGGGAAATTCTTTGATAATGTCGAGCCCAAAAGATGGCGAAATCTTATACCTCTATATGGAAATATCGGAACATGTCGTTAGCTCAATATTAATATGAGAAGAAGTCGGAACCCTGCTTCTCGTTTATTACGCAAGCTGAAGGCTAAAGGATGATGAAACTCGTCATCCAGTTATTGAGAAATGACATATGGATTAATTTGAACTGCCCGAAAGCTATGGTCATACATCCAAGCATATCCAATTAAGGTTCTAACTAACTTGCCCATTAAGCAAGTTTTTAGTATGCCAGAAACTTCCAAAAGACTTGTAAATGGGGGATTGAGCTAAATCAATATGACATTGAGTGTAAACCTCTGACTGCAATCAAGGGCCGGATTTTGTAAATGAACGCACTGGATTCATTGAACAACAGTCCAAAAGGGAAAAGGATTTAGAGCCAAAATAACAATTATTTGTCGATGGAACATCTAACGAGCAAGGTGCAGGATATGTCATTATAACACCAAAAGAGCACCAACTACATGCTATGAAATTGGGCTTTCCCGCAACAGACAATGTGGCGGAGTATGAGTCTATGGTTGCAAAGTTAAACTTAGCAAAACAACTTAAGACCACAAAAACAATTCTTCAATGATTCTTAATTAATGTGAACCGGCTTAGACAAACATATCAAACAAACAATTCCAAACTGTCTCAGTATGTTAAAAAGATATTGGGAATGCAAGTAGCATTCGAAGATTTCTCGATACATCAAAAATCGAGAGGAGAAAATTGCCAACCCAACTCATTAGCCATATTAGCTAGCTCAAGAGGAGCTCCGAAAATTCGAATAGTCTTTGTCGGATACCAGGCGATACCCAGCATTAAGGAAAAAGAGATCGAAAAAGGAAAAGAATCTTTGGTATTAACCAAACCCTAGGCAGCCAAACAAATATTGACAATAAAATAAGACAAGAAATTCCAATTGAAACGTGAGACCTTTGCAAGGACGACAAAGGAATTAAGTAACTCGATAATGCCAATCCTTCGATATTTAAATGATAACATGTTGCCTACGGATAAAACAAAAGCTAGAAAAACAAGAGATAGATTTCTAATTTTGCAATTCTAGATGGAATTCTCTATAAGAATGGCTATGCAATGTCGTACTTAAGATGTGTGAATCCAAAGGATGGGTTAAGGTTGCTTAAAGAACACGACGGATTTTGTGAGGACAAATCCAATCGGATAAAACTGGCTAAGCGAATAGTGCTATAAGGATTCCTTCGGCCACAAATGACTAAACATGCCATCGATTTGGTTAAGAGGTGTGATAAGTGCCAGAGATACTAAATAATTCCTCGCCCACCCCCAACCAATTTGACTTCCGTAACAAGCCCTTGGTCGTTCAATGTATTGGGAATAGACCTAATCGGCCCATTACGAATCTTGAAAGAAGGCCCAAAATATGGTGTAATAGCCATTGACTATTTTACCAAGTTTTCGGAAGCAGGACCGCTTATGAAAATCACTTCCGACAAAGTCCCGAGGTTCGTCATCCAAAATATAGTTGTTTGATTTGGTATACCTCGTAAGATTATATCCGACAATGAAACACAATTTGAATGCGAGCAATCCTCGCAATTCTGCTTTAGTATTGGTATTATAAAAAGTTTCTCTTTCGTAGCAAAACCAAACGCAAATGGTGCTGTGGAGGATGCAATTAAGACTATCAAAACAATACCAAAGAAACGGTTGAATAAAGAAAAATGAAATTGGATAGAAGAATTATCTATAGTACTTTGGGATTATCGGACATCTACTAAAACAAGAGCAGGCCATATGCCTTATTCTCTGACTTTTGGATGTGAAGCAATGTTTTCGGTTGAAATAAAAGTTCCCTCGCACCGAAGTATAGCCTATGCTTTTGATAGTAATCAAGAGCAAAGAAATGAATCTTTGGGCTTAATTCGCGGTCTCAGGGACGAAGTCGCTCTTGAACAATGGAATATCAAAGAAGAATGATCCGATAATATAACACAAAAGCAAGGTCAAAAGTATTATCGGAAGGAGACCTAATTCTCCGAGGGATAATGGCCAATATCAAAAATTTGACGGATGGATCATTTGGGCCATATTAGGAAAGACCCTTGATTATCCATACTGTAGTACCTTTAAGAGCATACCTCCTATGTCACCTCGATGGTAATATGGTTCCAAGAACATGGAATACAAAACATTTGAGACCATACTTCCCTTCAGTAAATGAATAAAGTAAAGATTCATCACAAACAAAAAAAAATCCTGTAAAGGATTAAGAGAGATCTGCTTTAAGTGCAAGAAAAAGGAAATTAAGACTCGAATAAAATTTATCAAATTCACCTACATGGATTAAGAAAAATGGGTAGATTGCCTTCAGAATGGAATATCAAAATAAGAAATTCTACGTGGTTGGGATGAAATTCCCTTCGTAAATTGATTAACTTAAAAAGTCCTTGATGCAGTCAAGGGGCTTCCTGAAAGGGAGGAGGGGTAAGTTTCGGACACTCGACACCCCATTAAATTCCTTGGTATACCAAGGTTCTTCCCCAAAGAGGGAGGGAGTAAGCCTAGGACGTACGAGCCTGGTTCCGGGGTGAACCTCGGACATACGAGCTTGGTCCCCAAAGTCGTTGACGTAGTTAAGGCAACCTCTAGAGGGGAGGAAGGTAATCTATTTCTGGTGCATAGTTATGGTTCCGATTAAAGCCTTTGACATAGTCAAGGCCTCCTCTGGAAGAGGGGTGAGTATTCTATATCTGGTGCACGTTCCTAGTTTCGAATGGAGCATGTCAAGCCTCTGCTTATGTCTCACCCCGTAGAAGGGAGAAAAAAATATCTCAAAACGAGAAACTAAAGCATGATAAGCCTCTGCTTCAAGGAAAAACCTAAGAAATGACTAAAGAATCAGTTAAAACCGAAAGAGCTTTCTTATCTAAAAAACCGCAAGAGGACATTTCAGACTTCTATTATCCTAAGGGTTTTGAGTCTTCCATTAAAGCCGAAGATGGCTTCGTAACTATTGAAACTGGAAGTGGGCATTCCAGACTTTTATTATCCTAAGTACTTGAATAAGGTTTTCGGGTCTCCCATTAAAGCTGGAGATAGCTTCGTAACTATTGAAATCGAAAGAGAAAATTTTGGGATTCCATTATCCTAAGAACCCAAATCTAGGTTTTAGGACTTGTAAAAACCTGAAGGAGGCTTCGTATATATTATTTTCAGAATTGGGAATTTTGGATTTCTAAGTTTCTTATTACTCAAATTTGGGATTCAGAACTTCTAATTAGCCAAAGGAGGCATCGCATATACTATATTCAAAATTAGGATATCTGAATTTATAAGTTTCTCATTACTAGAATTTGGGTTTTAGGATTTCTAATAAGTCGAAGGAGGTTCCATACATATTTTCAGAATTAGGATTCTGGATTTCTAAGTTTCTTATTACCCGAATATGTGGAACTTCTAATAAGTCAATGGAGACTTCATATATATTATTTCCAGAATTAGGATTTCAGGATTTCTAAGTTTCTTATTACCCGAATTTGGGTTTCGGGATTTCTAATAAACCGTAAGAGACTTCATATGTGTTATTTCTAGAATTGGGATATTTAGATTCCAAAATTTCTTATTACCTGAATCTGGTTTCTAGGTCTTCTAATGAGCCAAAGGTGGCTTCGAATATATTATTTTTGGAAGTGGTATCTCCAGATTTCTAAACTTCTATCCCGTACTTCGAAGCTTCTGTAAACCAAAAAAACATAAGATTCACATAACATAAACTTGCATAAGATTCACATAACATAAACTTGCATAAACTTGCAGACATATTTTTTAACATCCCAAACGAACATAAGATTCACATATGATTTAACATACTAAACTTGCATAAGACTCACATAACATAAACTTGCATAAGATTCACAACTTAACATATGTAAACTTGCATAAAATGAACCAAGTTAAACATGTATAATTGTACATATAAATAGATCTACCAATCATACAATAACAAAACTGTCATATGTTCACAAACAAACAATAACATCACATGTTTCAACATACATGTTCTCATAATCCAATTACAACCCATCACAATTAATTTATTAATTATATTGTGAAAGAAATAGCACTCACATCAAAAGAACAGTCTTGTTTTTCTGGGATCTGTATTCTGAAACTGAATTGCTCACCTTTGATGTAGATTAATCGTTGTTCTAAATTAGATTTGATTTAATTGGATTCTTGCTTCCATCTTGCTTTTGAGTTGAAAGAGAGCGGCGGCTACTCTAGGTTTACCATTGACGGCATGACGGTCTTAGGAATATTTTTGTGTGGCTTTAGGGTTTGGATTTAGGTTGCTTATATAGAAGTTTGATTTAATAGGAACCGTCAGATTAACCTAGAGCAAATCAAAGCCATTCATACAAGATAGAATAGCCACATCAGCCCTAAATGACTCAGCAAAGAGTCAGAATCGTCATACAAAGAAAACCATCAGATTTCAGATCTAACCGAGGGGGAGGTCGACCCCCAGGTCGACCTGTATATAGGGAGGTCGACCCCCTGGTCGACCTAGCCTGGGGTAGGTCGATTCCCAGGTCGACCTGCCTTTATATTTAATTTTCTGAATTGTTTTTATTTAAATTTTTGAAAGTTCTGAGGTCCATAAATTCTTCATACGAAGTCCAATTCACATAAACTCGGACTCTATCTCAAGCAGAATTCCGAGACAAACGCAATGGGGCAACCCGTTTCCCTTAATTCTCACATTTGAAATCAAGTATTCTTTAATTCTTTAATTTTAGTATTCAAAATCACAGGGTGTTACATTCTCCCCTCCTTAAAGGATTTCTCCCCTGAAATCTCCAAGTTAAGGAGAATGCATATCCTAGCATCCAATCATCCATCTACTCAACCATTAAACACAGGCATCCATTTTCCTTACAAGATTTCTAATTATGTATGGACATATGCAAAAAGTGGGTGTATATATTTCTTTTCTAATGCAAAATCAGGCGGTCTACTGATTCAATTGACCTCCTTAATGCAAATCATGATAGTGCCATGCGTCCATTATGTATGCGAAAGAATCTTAATGATACATATTACTTTTACATGTGTGCACAACTATTTATCAAAATGCCGCATCCATATGATAACACAACCATTATACATCCATTAATTTAAATATGCACACATATTCGTATGCAATATTAGAGTGATTGAGTCGATCTAGTGCCTAATGTGTGTGTACATGCATCCACTGGCAACCACTTGCATCCATTTGAATCCACCAAACATAACATGTCTCAAACACATGTTTACAACCATAGGGTTCTTCCTAACTAAAGATCGAAGATGTCATCGCAAAGATAATACTAAATGATAGGACAAGTATCAACAAAAATGGTAGAAAAAGGAGATGTTAAGAACTTGTCCTCAAAAAGGAAAGGGTACAATGTATGCATCTTGCTTTCCGTCTCCAAGTTGCGTCTCCTTGATCATCTCCCCATTGCACTTTGACAAACTTGACCTTTCTGTTGCGTAGCTTTAATACCTCCGACCTAAGGATGTGTAGGAGCTCGTTTAACCGTGACATTTCGCTTTACTTCCACTTCTTTGAGCGTGCTCGGCTCTACTATTTCCGCCGTATCGTGTAATCACTTACGTAAATGCAAAACGTGAAACACGTCATGAACACCACTTAGCTCGTTGCCTCTTCTCATGTCCCTCCAAAATCAGGGATATATAACCTCAAATGATTTTCAAGGATTCTATTCACCCCTCTCCGTCCGTCCATCCGTCTGTGGGTAATAAGTGATACTCATACTTTCCGCCTTTTCCTCTTGCACCGAAAACTGCTCCAAGCCCCGTCCCGCAAGCACCGGTATACACTGTGAATGGCTTACTTCCATCTGGCAAAACTAAAACTGGAGCGGTCATCAAAACCCTCTTCAAACATTGGAAAGCATCGTCACAGCCAACATACCAAGTAAAAATCAAGTTCTTCTTTGTTAACCGAGTAAGTGGGGCTGATATCTTCGTGAAGTCCTTAATGAGCTTCCTATAATAACCAGCCAGCCCTAAAAAGCTTCTTACTTCTGTTGCGTTCTTAGGAATCTTCCAATCCTGGGTTGCTACCACCTTTGCGGGATGCACAACTATCCCTTCCTTAGAGACCACGTGTCCTAAGAACCTCACTTCTTTTCTCCAAAAGTGGCATTTGGAGAACTTAGCTTTGAGTTGATGCACTCGTTGGGTCTCTAAGACTTCCCTAAGATGTACGGTGTATTCTTCTTTGCTTCTAGAGAAAATCAAGATATCATCCTCAAAGACCACCACAAACTTGTTTAGAAAACTCCCTTAGCTGATGAAACCATCAGGAGTTCTAAACGCAGTCTTGACTATGCTGTCTTCAGCCACCCTTAGCTGATGAAACCCTGTAGCCAAATCCAGTTGCGATAAAATCGTAGCACCCACCAACTGATCGAATAAATCATCTATCCTCGGCAATGGGTGTCTGTTCTTCTTTGTTAGCTTATTCAGCTCTCTATAGTCCACGCACAACCTAAGTGAACCATCATCTCTCATAGCAAAAACGACTGAAGCACCCCACTCCGAAATACTTCTTCTAATGAACCCCTTCTCAAGCAATTCTTTCACTTACTGAGTTCTCTTCTCTCTCTCAGAGCCATGTGGCGCACTGGCAATGCAACTGGCTTTGCATTATCTACTAAGTATATTCGAAAGTCTATCTCGCGCCTCGGGGGTAAACCTCGAACTTCATCGAAGACGTCACTATATTCACGGACCACACGAATAGATTCCAAATCATCATTGGATGCGTCAAGGGATTCTAGGTAGCTAAGCATTACCGGACCTCTAGGGTCACAAGAAATATCGAGGGTCTTTCCACAACGAGTCAACAATCTAACTACCCTTCTTTCACAATCTAGGATGGCACCATATCTTGCTAGCCAATCCATACCTAGAATCAAGCTGTAGCCCATGAAGCCAAGAACGAAAGCGTTGCATTCAAACCCAACGCCCAAGATAGACACTCTCAAATCCCGACAAATCATTGGAAGATGAGCCGAACCACCAATAGGATTTGAGACTACTATAGGATCCGTAACTAGACTAGTATTTAGGTGCAGCGTTTCAACTAACGAAGCAGATACAAACGAGTGTGAAGCACCAAAATTCAAACAAGGTTCAAACAGGATGATTAAGAAAAAACCAAATTTCCAACCAAGATATATTTCTACCTCTATCAGGTGTGCCAGTCGTGAGGGAACGCGTCTGCCCTCCAGAGGATCCTGTACCTTACCTTTGCCTTTTGCTTCTTTGGACGATCCTAATAAGATGCCCTGTAACGATAACAACTAGTCTTCTTCTTTTTTCTAACGTCTTTATTTAAGTAGTCAGGTATTTCACAAGCGTGGCACTTCCTTTTCTCTTGGCCTCTTGTTATCCTTATCGCCTGTCTTTGGATCTACTTTATCGTGTGTCCTTTCCATGTCTCTCCTGCACATTCTCTGTTCATGGCCTCCTACCAAATGAGGCTTCGTTCTTCATTAACCAAGCAGCTAATTGAACCTTCCTCCCGTCGTCTATCTTAAAGGTACCAACAAGTCCTCCACTTCCTCCTAGTTTTGACAGATGTTCCAGTCCCATGAAGTGGTTTTCTGCCCATCGTACGAAAGTTCTTACATATCTTAGAAAAAGTGTCTATTCGTGGAGGGAGAAATTCAAAAAGGAAAGAGGAACAGACTCAAAACGAAGAATCGAAAGAAAGATACATGGCTCATGGGGGTTATGTTCTTCTAAAACAAACTTTTCTCTTGAAAATACTTTCCTTAAAACATATTTTTGAAAGTATTCCTTTATAAAATTCTTCTGAAAAACAGTTTTTCAAAATTCGTATCTGTTCTGGTAACCTTCAGCTCTGATACCACGTGTAACACCCCACGTCCGTTAATGTCACTCACAAAGGGAATGCATTAAGTTTCGTGGAGCATTATTAGTGTATAGAACAGAATATAACAAGACAGATACATATATTGGTACTTGAAAATTTTAAAACAACTTTTATTGCAGCGGAGAAATAGTTTGATTACAACAACTTCATAAACCAACAGTAAAACCAAGTACACTTAATATCCATCTTGACAAATTGTTTTCAGAGTACATAAAGTAAGAAGCATAACCCCAACATAAGTAGCCATAAAAGAGATGAGCTGGACTTTACTTTCAGCAATCCAAGCTCTTCCAAAAGAGAGAGAAAGAGATCCAAATCAAGCTCCGCTAGTACTAGTCCCACCTTGAGAACCTTGAGGGGAGGGGGGAGGGGAAGAAAAGAGGCGAAAACCAAGGGGGTCAGACATAAAGTCTGGCGAGTACCATAACTGGAACAATACAATTATAAAAGTAATTAGGATAAGGCATAAACTGGCAGAATAAGGAATGACTGTAAAGCAAGTGGGCAAGACAAAGCAAACAGAGGAATATTCTGGCGTTAATTGCGCCCCTAATCACTATAGGATAATTACTATACTGCACCAATGCTAATTACACCGCACCATTACTGGTCCCATATTGGAGGTTGATCCCTCTTACTAATCATAATAATGATAATTATAATAATAGTAGTTTCGTGTGCTCCTAGCTGCTATCGTAGGTGCTGCCTGCTCCTACCTCCACTAGTTGTACCCACCACCCTCCCCAGTCTAGTTACAACATTTATTCATAATATGGTAGTTTATTGTACTCGTAGCTACTGTCATAGGTGCCGCCTGCCCCTATCTCCGTTATTCGTGCCCACTACCTTTCCCATTCGATCGGCTTCCTAACTCGTAGATACCCGTGTTGGTCCCACAGTGGGGTGTATCACTCCCCAAAGTGGCAACCCGATACCACTAAAGATGCATGGCTTATATCTACACGATGCAATAACGTCTTACCTACTAGCCCGGGCCCACGCACGCACATGACCCCGTTGGACTTGCGTTGCCACCGCTAATCCGTTTTGACCTCTTACAATCAAACTCAGTAAGCGTGTCCCGTCCTCGACTTGGGTCGAGCTCACAAAGATACTTAATGGGTTACAGGTTTGAAAAGGGTCCCTACACAAGCTTTCCACCTATTCTCGGTCTGCACTAGAATTTCCCACTTAACCCCTTCTTATTCATGTCTTCTTACATGTTTTCAACTTGGTTAAATGTTTATAATTATATCCCACATGTCACCCATGTTATCCACTAAACCAATCAACATGTGTTATTGGTTAAGCTTGTCTTAACCCTATCCGCTTATCAGATCAATATATTATTGGTTAAGCTGGTCTGAACCCCATCCACTTATATCTTATTGGTTAAGTTGGTCTTAACCCTATCCGCTTATCAATATATATTATTGGTTAAGTTTGTCATACCCTATCCACTCATCAGATTAATATATATATATATATATATATATATATATATATATACACATATTATTGGTTAAGATGGTCTTAACCCTTCCCACTTACCAAATTATTGGTTAAGCTAGTCTTAACCCTACCCACTTATATATTATTGGTTAAGCTGGTCTTAACCCTATCCACTTACCATGTTTTACTTAATTTAGGATTAAGTACATCTTAGTTCACAGATGCATTGGTTAAGAGAATAACTCCCTAAGTACCAACCCCGAAGACCAGAATCAACATCAGATTGTTACTCAGAGAATCACTCACTCAAACAAACTTTTGTTTGTCATTCATATTCATCTTTAATCAGCATTAATTAATTATTAATGCACAGACCTCTCACATTAAGTCGATTGCTTGTGGCCGTTGGATATGTCGGGCGGTTCCGGGCAAACTTCCACCACAAGTCAGACTTAACCTCGTGTCTAGCATCATTTAATTTATGCCTTTGACCTCTCACATTAAACTACCGTTTGTGGTTGCTGGATTTGTCGGGCGGGTCCGGGCAGTCTTACACCACAAACGAGTCTAACCTCGTGTCTTAGGCCTTTATTACTCGTTTAATTTATGCCTTTGACCTCTCACATTAGACTACCGTTTGTGGTTGCTGGATTTGTCAGGCGGGTCCGGGCAGTCTTACACCACAAACGAGTCTAACCTCGTGTCTTAGGCATTTATTACTACACATTATTATTCAACCTCAATTTGAATTAATATCCCTATTTCAAATTTGTCAATAATTTCCAAATTAACTATGTCTATAATTGTCACCTAAATTATGTCCTTACTTTTTAGGTATATAAATTATACCAATTATTGTCTCACTATAATTATATGCCTTTAAAGCCATTTTATGGCAATTCATAATTTTTCAAAATTAATATTTTCCCATTGTCCCCACGCTATTCATTCGTTTTAATACGATATATGTTAGACTCGAAAATAGTCTAACTTTTAAAAAGAAAAGCAACATCACAACTTGCATAACACATAAAATAGATCTAAGAATCATAACATAAGTTTGCATAGCCAATAACTTGCATAGGAAACATAAATTTGCATAAACTATCATGGATCTAAATATAAATCTAAACATGTAATCATGAACTTGCATATATGGATATGGTTTTCCTATAACTTGCATATGAATTTCATACAAACTTACATTCAAACTAGCATATGATTCACATACAAAACTAGCATAGGCAATGGGCATATAGAACATAAATTTGCATAATTATGTACTGCCATGGATCTAAATATAGATTTAAACATAAAAATGTGAACTTACACATAAATATGGTTTTTCACCTAAACTTACATAAATTGTGAACTTGCATATAGATTCCTACAAACTTGCATATGGATCTAAACATGAAAATTAATGTCACATGTTTTCCATATAAACTAGCATACGTATATACTTGATTCGCATATGTTTTTACATTCCAAACTTGCATAAGATTCACATATGTTTTAACATCCTAAACTTACATACATATGTTATAACATCCAAAACTTGCATAAGATTCACATATGATTTAACATACTAAACTTGCATAAGACTCACATAACATAAACTTGCATAAGATTCACAACTTAACATATGTAAACTTGCATAAAATGAACCAAGTTAAACATGTATAATTGTACACATAAATAGATCTACCAATCATACAATAACAAAACTATCATATGTTCACAAACAGACAATAACATCACATGTTTCAACAGACATGTTCTCATAATCCAATTAAAACCCATCACAATTAATTTATTAATTATATTGTGAAAGAAATAGCATTCACATCAAAAGAACAGTATTGTTTTTTTGGGATCTATATTCTGAAACTGAATTGCTCGCCTTTGATGTAGATTAATCATTGTTCTAAATTAGATTTGATTTAATTGGATTCTTGCTTCTATCTTGCTTTTGAGTTGAAAGAGAGCGGCGACTAATCTAGGTTTACCATTGACGACATGACGGTCTTAGGAATATTTTTGTGTGGCTTTAGGGTTTGGATTTAGGTTGCTTATATAGAAGTTTGATTTAATAGGAACCGTCGGATTAACTAGAGAAAATTAAAGCCATTCATACAAGATAGAATAGCCACATCAGCCCTAAATGACTCAGCAAAGAGTCAGAATCGTCATACAAAGAAAAATGTCAGATTTCAGATCTGACCCAAGGGGGAGGTCGACCCCCAGGTCGACCTGTATATAGGGAGGTCGACCCCCTGGTCGATACCATGGTTGACCTGGCCTGGGGTAGGTTGGCCTCCAGGTCGACCTGGCTTTATATTTAATTTTCTGAATTGTTTTTTTAATTTCTGAAAGTTCTGAGGGCCATAACTTCTTCATACGAAGCCCAATTCACACAAACTCGGACTCTATCTCAAGCAAAATTCCGAGATGAACGCAATGGCGCAACCCGTTTCCCTTAATTCTCACATTTGAAATTAAGTATTCTTTAATTCGTTAATTTTAATATTCAAAATCATGGGTGTTACAGGTCCCAAATTCCACCTTTCAACTTACAAGAAGAAAGGCAACTATATGGTACAATTTAGATCCCAGGAATATGAAACGTGAAAAATGTATACTTTAATGCAAATGGCATTGTATCCATGCCAGTGGACATGAAACATGTGGATGTCAATGCCATTTGCCTTTTTGTTCAATTATATGAAGCTGAACATTTACTCCTGACAACAATAAAGTCCTCTCAAGCATACACTGCCCATTAGGAACCCATCAACATCTTTCCTATCCTTTAAGTTTTGATAATAAATAAAGATAATGTCCCTTCTATACCCTTATAAAGGGATAGACAATGAGCAGAGCTATGATGACAACACAACTTAACTTCTATAGTATTTATATAGTAACTTCATGCTTAAGTTTTTACATACTTGTGTTTTCACATCAGTACAACTAGGCTAGAAAATTTCCATGTGCTACTCTCGAGTCTATTACTTCATGGCTAAGGATGCATTTCGTTTGCACGTTATTTTGTCTGTACACCCTCTTCTTTCAGCTGTCGCCCTCTACCTATCTAGCTATTCTCTTTCGCTATCGGTTTCACATCAGCATGTGTCCATCGATTCCTTAATAGCCAAGTATTTACTTAGCTATATATATAAAGGCATACATGAGTTCACATTCTCTTTTCTTGTTTTCCTTGCATGTGAATAACAGGGATCATTTCCCTTACGTATTCTCTTCTCTGGCCATTCACTTCTACAAAGAAATTTCCTCCATTTTAATTTACCCATTCGCTTCTCACAAACCATTCACTGGGTTCAACTTACAGCAGCGTTTGAGCTGATGTCGCGACGAGGAAGGGAAGCACTGCACACTGTTGTGTTTTCCTAAGGGAGGTCGACCGTGTGATGGTGATGATAAACGAGAAGAGGAGTAGGGAAGAGTCGTAGCGGGTTTGTTTTAGTTTTCAAGAAGGAAATGGAGTGATGAGGTGTTGAAGGTTGCATTTTAAATACTGGGGAGGCTTGCGCGTGTTTTTTTATTATAAGAAGATGGTGAGTGGAGGGAGTGAATGTTACTGGAGCGAATGGGAAGTTAAATGTGTGAAAACATGATGTACTAGAGCAAGTTTGAGATGTGTGAGATGATTTTTAGTTTGGAAATTTGTGAAGGGAATAAATGGCACGTGAAGATGTGCGTAGGAGGGGGGTTCAGGTGGAGACAACAGCAATGGTGATGGGAGTGTTGGGTTACATGTTGTATTTTGGGAAGGATAGTGGTCAGCGTGTGGAGAAGATAAAGGGAAAACGTTAGACAAGTAATGACGGAAGGGATGTTTATAAAATAGAAGCAGGTTTTTTTTATAATAAAAGAAGACGCTGTAACATTTTGGAGCATCTGGAGCATTCATGAAAACATGAGTTGGTTCGAAATTGTATACTGGAAACGGTATTGTGTTGGGGGAAGATGTTCATGAAGTTGTACGGTTTAAATAAAGACGCGGTATATAATGCAGTACAAGAGAATGTGTGTGATGGCCATTGAAACGAGATGCCATACTGGTGCTTACATGGAAACATTACTGTGAAATGGTTATATGTGGAGAGGAAGAAGGGCATTCAAAGAAATGGTGTTTCAGGGAGCAGGTCATGTGAATTATATCAATGAGGAAGATGCCACTATTTCAACGCGGGTTTAATTGGGTTTGTTAGACGAATTTCTGATGAGTCCAGTTATAAATAAATAAAATAAATAATGAAAGGGGTACGGGCCATAAGTTATCCAAAAGAAAAGGAAGGGAAGATTGGGCAGGTTAGGGAATGAATAGGAGCAAACGTTGAGCATGTTTGGGTTTTGGAAATCGGGAGCAGGAAGGATAAATAGGGTAAGGCCCAAACAATTTAAAATTTAAATTATTTAATTTTGTAATATATATACAAGCTTGTAACGTAATATTTCACTCATACCATATCAGAATTTTGAACGGACAGATCCATCGGAATCGCAGCGAAGATAACTACGTGGAACGGTTTTCGTTCAGAATAGAGCTACTGATATTTCATGATAAAATTAAACATCCATTTGATTTTAAACAAAATAAAAGCAGAATAGTCAACTGTGAACCAAAGTGAGTACACTCACTAACTCTATTCAATTTTATAATTTTACAAACGTTATTTAATATTGTTAAAAATAATTGAATGCTGTGCGTGATGGTTGTTTGGGTGGTTTACTAATTAATTGTTTGAAATTATATACATAGCTATATATAAAAATCATTGCTTAAATACTGATTCCATTTATTAAATTATTTCATATTTATATGAAATAAATGCTGATTAACATCTGTGGATGCAGGGAAACAGGTCGGAAGAATCCGACTGGATTCCTCAACAATTATATTGTTGTTTTTCATATATTTCATTATATGACGTGATAAATAATATGTGATTGATTATTGTGTGATTGGGGTATTTGAATAACATTTACCTGAAATAATAGATATTTAAATACTGTAAAATAAATTCAAATATATTGGAAAGGAATACGGGGTTTTAAAAAGAGAAAATCTATTTTTAAATAGAAAGTGAATTTCGAATATACTAGAATAAAATAACTTGCTTAAATTATATAAAACAAGTAAGTTGATTTATAAACCATATTTATATATAAGATGAAATTATTGTTATTATTAAATAAATTTCAGATTTTTAATTTCAGAAATGAATTTAAAAAGGGAAATGGGAAAATCTTTTGAAAGGAAATGATGAAATGATTTCGATATTCAAAATGAAATTAGGACTGAAATAAATCTGTAAGGTTTTATAATTAGCATTCGACTATGTCGAATATATATTAAAAATAATTTATTCTTATAAATTACATATAATGAAATTTAGGATTTGACGAGAAAATAAATATTTGGAATTGTTATCGAATAGGAAATCGAGATATAAATTATAACTTAAAGTCGGTGGCCACCACCAATCGGCCGTGTGCAAAGCACGTGTCTCATCCTAGTTATAACTTATAAAATGAGTTATACAGCGAATAATAAATGAATTATATATCGAATAGTTAATGAGTTATACAACGAATAGTTAATTATTTATATGACGAATCGTTAATGATTTATACAGCAAATCGTTAATGATTTATACAACGAATGACAATGGTTTATACAGCGAATGGTAATGGTTTATAAAGCGAATAGTTTATTGTTTATAAAGCAAACGGTGATAGATAGAAACAAATTTATAAAGCGAGAGGAAATGGACTTGTAAATGAAAGATAAAGGAATTCGTAAATGTAAGGTTAATGATTTCGTAAAGAAAATGTGAAGGGTTGTGAAATGGAGTCTGTAATATTATTTATAGAAGTCAAGTTGAGTTATTTTAATTAATTTTGTGAAATGATATTTAAATAGTATTGAATTGATTTATGAGATTATAATAATATAATCGCTTTAATAATTTTAAAGGGAATATGATAGGGTTTTATGAAATTGGAACTTGTTGTACGCTGGTTGAGTTGAGTAATTTTCGAGATATCAATCCGGTGTTAGTTTCGGCCTTCGGGATTAATACTTAAGGAGTTGTTCTCTTACCAGTTTATGGTTAGAGACTGATGGACATTGACGGATAATGATGCATGAGTATAAGAAATGGAAATGTTTTCCAATGCTAGTAACGTATATTTTCTAAATATTGAAAATAGGAAGTTAGGAATATATGAAAATTGTTTTCCAAGAATCGTGGGAAGTTAAAACGGGTTTAAGAAATAATTGGGAAAATGAAACGATGATTGATCGGTAAGATTTCCATTTGGAAATACGACCGTTGTTTGTAAACATGTTTTCTTTGATAGTTAAATCACCGACTATCAAAGTTTTGGACCATTTCCGTTGTCGATACAGAGAGACCGGGATCATATTTATTATCTAATAACCACCTCATATGGGCATTATCATTTCGAATCAAATAGATCGAAGACAATTGAAGATAGAGTTTATGCAAGGGTTATTCTAGCGATCCTAGGTAGAAATTGCCTAAGATGGATTTACAGAATAATTCCTTCAGTTTGTCCAGTCCTAGGACAACTTGAATGGACGAATGTCTAACAGAGTATATCTAGTAGATCGCGTAAGTTGATCATTTCAAACGTATTTACATTGGTGGCGGAGGGATTCGTTTTTCTTAGCTTATACCCGTGGTATTTTTGGGGAAATCAATTTGTGATTTAACAGGTATGACGATGTGGCATTCAAAGTAAATAAAGGAGTGATATGTATAATAGTACGTTATGACCTCAAGCCTCATCAACTCGGAAATGACAAAAATCGGGCAGGCAGCATGGCTAAGTGGGTCGCACCCAATTAGGGTATATTGTCACCATCTAGAGAATATTCAGATTTGTGTAATTTCATATGCTTAAGATTCATGTTTATTGGATCCAAAATAAAAGTTCACGTT
This sequence comes from Allium sativum, assembly GCA_030737875.1. Classification (NCBI taxonomy): domain Eukaryota; kingdom Viridiplantae; phylum Streptophyta; class Magnoliopsida; order Asparagales; family Amaryllidaceae; genus Allium; species Allium sativum. The sequence goes on along the minus strand of CM060924.1, from coordinate 618,019,561 downwards.
CACATACGTAGTTGAACTTGTGTAACTCCATATGCTTAAGATTCATGTTTATTGGATCCAAAACAAAAGTTCACATTCACATGCCTAGTTGAACTTGTGTAATTCTATATGCTTAAGATTCATATTAATTGGATCCAAATTGCAAGTTTACATTTACATGCCTAGTCGGATTTGTGTAATCTCATATGCTTAAGATTCATATTAATCGGATCCAAATTGCTAGTTTACATTTACACGACTAGTTGGATTTGGGCAATTTCATATGCTTAAGACTCATGTTAATTGGATCCAAAAATGCAAGTTCATTGTTTATGCCAAATTTACATGACACATGTTTAGTTAGATCCTTATTATGTTGTATGAATGGTACATGCTCTTTTTCTTTCCCCTTTTGTATATAAGTTAGGTTAAGTTGCGAGCCTGACATTCTATGTGAATTTTCCGAACGTATAACGGGGGTAACGTTGGGAAAAACCTTAAATTTCATATTATTGGCATAACTTGGCCCATTAATATATGAATGATTAGTGGCATAAAAATGGTATAACTTATATACCTAAAAATTGTGAACATGATTTAGTGGGTAAATGGGGCATGACTTGAGTGGCAATAATTGTGGATAATTTACATATAAATATGAAAGGTAATTATATAATTAAATAAAAGACGAATATGCCTAACCCGAGGTTATTTTGAGTTACGGTGTAAGACTGCCCGGAACCGCCCGACACATCCAGCAACCGTAACAATATAGATCTAATGTGAGGGGTTAGCGCATCAAGCCCAAAAGAACTCGAGGTTAGATTGACTTGCAGTGTAAGACTGCCCGGAACCGATCGGCACATCCAGCAACCGCAACAATACATATCTAATGTGAGTGGTTGGTGCTTTATTGAATGAATTAAAGCTAAGACAGGAATGGTAGGGTTAAGTTAATTGAGGAAACGCTTAACCAATAAAACATGTTAACTAAACTAATAGGTGGGGCTAGGTTAATTTGAGAACACTTAACCATTTTAACATGTTGATTAGGAAACTCTTGTAACGGGGACCCATTTCAACAGTAACCCACATAGATGTATCATGGTTCCCTGAACTAGGCAGGGTGGAGCACGATTACTGGTCTGATTATAAGCGATCAAAACAAAAGTGGGTGGTGCGTCGGTGTAGGTTCCGATGGAGTGCGGGCGCACCCGTACTCCGGAGTGGAAAAACCAGGCACTGGGCATCAGTAGTTGTACACTATGCATCTTGATTGTGTCAGGTTGCCACTATAGGACTTGATACACCCCATGGTGGGACCAGCACAGGTATCTACAATCATGCAGGGCTGAATGACATAAGTGATAAACGTATATGAGTAGGAGCTGATCGATAGAGGGGATCATTTATCTTGAACACATGGTGCTAGTTGAAACACTTGTAAGTGGGTGCAGGGAAATAATAATGAGTGCGATAGCATATTCAGTCTTATTATCTTATTACTAGGGTACTGTCGTAGGTTCAGTTTATTCATGTCATAATCCTTTTTCTTGTTTACATGCTAAATAGTCACTAGACTTACCAGACTCATGTTTGACCCATTTTCTTTCGTCTTATTTTCTTTCGCTCCCCCCAGGTCCGTAGTGAGAGAATACTTCAGCTTAGTTCGGACCATTTCCAGCTTAAAGAGAGTAGATGTATTGCTTGGATTCTCTTTCCTTGGGCTATGGCTTTGGATACTCACTTATTGGTGATTTATGCTGCCTTACTGTTATTTTAATGCTTCTTTTTGTTTTAATTCAAGACAGAGATTTTGTTGTAATAATTTGAAAGTTGGTTTGATACAGTTGTTGTAATGTTTTAATTGAACCACATGCTTATGAAATAAATTTAATTTTTCCGCTGTTCATATGTCTGTTTTGTAAATTATCCGTATCTTTTACCTAAAATGCTCCACTTAAGTTAAGGCATTCCCTTTATGAGTGACCTTAACGGAGGTGAGGTGTTTCACTTGGTATCAGAGCTGATGGATGCCAGATCAGATAATTTTTTTTTGGAAACTAATTTTCAAAAGAAGTTTAAAGAAGCGTTTTCAAGAAAAAGTGTTGTTTATAAAGGCATAATCCCCCCAAAGCCATTTGCACTATCTTTTCTATCCTTTGTTTTAAATCTTTTTTTTCGTTTCAGCATTTCTGGGGATCTTAACCTTCCAGAGGGTGTACCGGTACCTGGCTGGTTCAGAAGGTACCTAGAGGCTAGGGCTAATGATATAGGCCCAGCAGACATTACTCCTCCCCTAGTTGCAGTTGTTCCTCCTCCTCCTCCTCCTCGTGCAAATGCTTTCTCAAAGATATGTAGGGATTTTTGAGCCATGGGTGGAAAGAACTTTAATGGGGCTGAGTCATTTGTAGAAGCAAGAAACTGGCTCAAATAAACTGAGGACTTGTTTGTTATCTTCGAAGTGGACAATAGGCAAAAGATACAGTTGGTCGTGTGGTTGCTTAAAGACGAAGCCTCTTGTTGGTGGGAAGTTACTAATGCTGAGAGACCAGTTTAAACTTGGGAGGATTTCAGAATGAGGTTTGAAATGAAATTCCTCTCACAAGCTGAACGTAGCCTACATATGGAGAAGTTCTTAGCTCTCAAATAGGGAAGTATGTCGGTCAAGGATTACGTCAACCAATTCAACCAGCTGGCTAGATTCAGACTGGAGTTAGTGAACACTCCCCATAAGAAGGTTCTCCGTTTTGTTAAAGGGTTGAATGAGCCACTGCATGGCCTAGCTATGTCCCATATACCTATGGGTGCAACTTATGAGAGACTGGTGGACATGGCACTGTTACAGGAGGAAGACAAGACTGGCAAGAAAGAGGCAAAGGTGGAAGTACCTCAAGATAAGAAAGTGGAGGGATCCCAGAATAAGAAGACAGACTTAAAGAAGGACGGGAAGAACAACAAACCTCGTGACAAGAGGAAGTGTAATTTTTGTGGCATTCCTGGACATCTGATTAAGAACTGCAAAAAGAAAAAGAGGAAGATAGGTGGTTGTTTTCACTGCGGCGAGACATGACATATGGCTAAGGACTACCCAAGAAAGCAAGGGAAAGGGCAGAGGACTGGATCTACTTCTGAGGGAAGGTTCACGCTCTCATGGCACCTCCACAAGAACGAGGTAGAAATATTTCTGTTGAGAGTTTAGTCTATCTTTTTTGATCATCCTATTCGTACACTCTTTGATTCTGGTGCATCGCACTCTTTTATATCCACTACTTTAGTTGAATCTCTGCACCTGTACACCAGTATAATAGAGGATCCGTTGTTTGTTTCAAATCCAATTGGGGGCTCGGCTTATTTATCAATGATTTGTTTGGATTTGGAAATTTCTATACTAAGCGTTGGGTTTAGATGTAATGCCTATGTTTTGGGCTTCATGGGCTATGGGTTGATTCTAGGCATGGATTGGTTATCTAGTAATGGTGCCATCCTCGATTGTGAAAAGAGAGTGGTCAGACTTATGACTCGCCTTGGTAACACTCCCGAAATCTCTTGTAATCCCATGCATTCTATTATGCTTAGCTACCTAGAATCTCTTGATGCATCTGTTGAAAACTTGCAGTCTGTTAGGATAGTCCGTGAATACTCAGATGTATTTGAAGAGGTGAAGGGCTTACCTCCGAAGCGGGAGATAGACTTTCGCATATACCTTGTTGATAATGCAAAACCCGTAGCTCTACCCGTTAGACACATGGCTCCAAGGGAGAGGAAAGAGCTCGACATGCAAGTTAAAGAGTTGTTCGAAAAGGGTTCATAAGGCGGAGTATTTCTGAATGGGGTTCCCAAGTAGTATTCGCAACCAAAGCAGATGGTTCACTTCGCCTATGCGTTGACTATAGGGAGCTAAACAGGCTAACCAAGAAAAATAGGCACCCACTTCCAAGAATAGACGACTTGTTTGATCAGCTTGTAAGTGCATCAGTTTTCGCCCAACTAAATTGGCTACCGAGTTTCATCAGCTAAGAGTGGCTGAAGATAGCATTGATAAGATCGCGTTCAGAACCCCGAATGGTTTCTTCGAATGGCTTGTCATGCTTTTTGGCTTGACAAACGCACCCGCTTATTTCATTGACTTGATGAGTAGGGTGTTCAGGGAGTTCCTTAATAAGTTTATGGTAGTCTTCATAGACGACATTTTTATTTTCTCAAAGAATGAAGAAGAGCATGCTTTGCATTTAAGGGAAGTCATAGATACTCTTCGTGCACATCAGCTGAAAGCCAAATTCTCCAAATGTCGCTTCTAGAGAGAAGAAGTGAGGTTTCTTGGACATGTGGTGTCCAAAGAGTGGATAGCCGTGGAACCCGCAAAAGTAGTTGCAGTGCAAGATTGGAAGGTTCCACGGAATGCAATCGAAGTCCGAAGCTTTCTCGGGCTAGCGGGATTTTACCAAAAGTTCATTGAAGACTTTGCAAAAATCTCAACCACACTTACAAGATCGACAAAGAAGAACCTAACTTTCGTTTGGGATTTGGATTGCGATATTGCTTTCCAACGTTTGAAAAGGGCTCTAACAACAACCCCAGTTCTGACATTTCCTGATGAAAGAAAAATATCTACCGTATACACAGACGCATGCGGTACAGGGTTGGGCGCTGTCTTGATGCAGTAGGCAAGGTAGTTTGTTATGGGGGAAGGCAATTGAGGGTACATGAGAAGAACTACACAACTAATGATTTGGATCTAGCTGCCATTGTTTTCGCTCTAAAGTCATGGCGCCATTACCAACTAGGAGCAAGGTTTGAATTGTTTACTGACCATAAATCGTTAAAGTACCTTTTCTCACAGAAGGATCTAAACTTAAGACAACAAAGGTAGATGGAGTTTCTTTCCTCGTGTGATTTGGGATTTCTTATACCCCTGGCAAGGGCAATGTGGTAGCAAACGCCTTGAGTAGAAAGAGGCTGACCTTAAGCCCTCTCTTTGTAGAAAGGCAAAGCTTGGAGTGCATAGCAAACTTTGACTTTAGACCCTCCTCTGAATTTGTACCTGGTTTGTTAACATTGCTAGAGGTATGACCTACTCTTTTGGACTCAATAGGAACTACACAACGTGAAGACCCTCAGCTAGTTGATATCATGGATAAGCTAAATAGGGGTGCGACATCTAGCCACCTCAATAGATACTCCATCGACGATAAGGGTTGGTTGAGATGGGATGGAAGACTATGCGTCCCACAAGTAAGGGATTTGATGAAGACAGTTCTCGAAGAAGCACACCATTCTAAGTTGACCATACACCCAGGTGGAGACAAGTTGTATAAAGACATGAAAAAGGTTTTCTTTTGGAATGGCATGAAGAGGGATATAGCTGAATTTGTTTCTAAGTGCTTGATCTGCCAACAAGTCAAGGCGGAGCAGAAGAAGCCAGGTGATTTGCTCCATCCTCTAGAGGTCCGACAATGGAAATGGGATAGCATTTCGATGGACTTTGTTGATGGGTTGCCTAGGTCAATAAGGGGAAATACCAGTATCTGGGTAATAGTGGACAGGCTCACTAAAAGTGCTCACTTTATACCTGTTAAGAGTAGAAGGACTGCCTCGTCTTTAGCATCCATTTGTCTTAAAGAGATAGTTAGACGCCATGGGATACCTTCCAGCATAGTTAGTGATCGAGATCCTAATTTTACAAGCGAGTTTTGGAGGAGCTTGCAAGAGGCTGTGGGCACACAGCTATGCTTAAGCACGGCCTATCACCCCCAAACCGATGGTCAGATGGAAAGGGTAAACATAGTATTAGAAGACCTCTTGAGACTGCGCATTCTTGATTTTGGAGGGACATGGGAGGATCATCTTCCTTTGGTGGAATTCGCTTACAACAATAGCTACCAAGTCACTATATGCATGGCACCCTTCGAGGCTTTATATGGAAGACCATGTCGATCACCAACTTGTTGGTCGGAGTCTACAGACAAGATCATACCTGGGCCAGACATGATTAGAGAAACTTCAGAGAAGGTGGACTTGATAAGAAGACGAATGAAGGTTGCATAAGATAGACAGAAGTCCTACACAGACAAAAGAAGGACTGACCTTGAGTTTGAGGTTGGAGATAGGGTGTTCCTTAAAGTATCTCCTTTGAGGAATGTCATTCGATTTGGGTCCGTAGGAAAGCTAGCACCAAGATTTGTAGGAATACTTCCTATCATTGAAAGGATTGGAATGATGGCTTACAGAGTTGAGCTACCCGAAAGACTGGCTGGAGTTCATAATGTTTTTCATGTTTCTCAACTACGGAAGTTCTTACATGAGTCTACGGAAGTTGTGGAGCAAGTATAATAGAGGAAGTAGAAGTGGAACGAGAAGCGACTATGAGAAGAGTTCCAACTCGTATCTTGGGTACGGAAGTCAAAAAGCTACGCAACCGTGAAGTCAAGCTTGTTAAAGTTCAATGGAGTGATGTTGAGGAAGACGCGACTTGGGAAACTGAGAGAAAAATACGCGCAGCCTACCCTTTTCTTTTTGAGGGTACCTCCTTGATCTCTTTTTCCATAAGTTTATACATGCTTGAATCTACCTTTTTAGTATATCTCCTCGATCCTATTCTTTATCCTTAGGTAGAAATTAATGGATGTAAACATGTATTCGAAACATGTTATGATTGATGGTTGCAAGTGGTTGCTCGTGGATGCATATACACACATTAGGTGTTAGATCGGCTCAGTCACTTTCATATTACATATGCATATATGTATTTGTATATGGATTGAACTTGGAATGCTATCATATGGACGTTGCATTTGTATGGATGATTGTGCACTCATGTAGAAAATATGATTAGGAGTAATTGCATGCAGAATGGACTCATGACACTGACATAATTCGCATTAAGGAGGTCAACTGAATCAGTAGACCGCCTGATTTTGCATTAGATAAGGACATGTACACACACTATGCATATGATCATAAAAGCATTAGAATTCTTTTTAAGGACAATGGACGCCTGTGTTTGATGGTTGAGTAGATGGACGATTGGATGGTAGGATATACATTCTTCTTGACTTGAAGGTTTCGGGGACGAAATCCTTTAAGGAGGGGATAATGTAACACCCTGAATTTTCTGTGTCTATTAAAAGAACGCATTAAAGAATACTTAATTTTTATAGTGAGAATTAAGGGAAATGGGTTTTGCTATTGCGTTCATCTTGAAATTCTTCTTGGAATAGAGTCCAAGTTTTCGTAAATTGGACTTTGTATGAGGAAGTTATGGCCCTCAGAAGTTTCAGGAATTTAAATAAATTAAAACAACTCAGATTTAAATTCGAAATTCAATCGAAAACAAAGAAGCGGGCAGGGCGGGATTTTTCCCGCCCCAAGCCAGGTCAACCAGGGGGTTGACCTCCCCTATACAGGTCGACCTGGGGGTCGACTTTGGGGTCGACCTACCCCCTCGCCCAGATCCAAACTGTGACGATTTTCTGACCTGTTGCTGAGTCTTTTCTGACTTGCTGCTGAGTCACTAGGGCATAGGTGGAAATTCTGGATAACTCTATCTAGTCTAGACGGTTGTGATGATCTAACGGCTCACATAAGTTTAAACCTCTATAAAAGCAACCGTAGTCCTCAACCCTAAAGCACACAAATTCATTCCAACGAGCCACCATGCTGTCCATGATCGTCCTAGCCTAGCCACCACTTCTTCTTCAACTATAAAGCAAGTTAGGAGATACGAATCAAATCAAAATTAGATAGTCTTCGTCAAGAGATTACTTTTCAGTTTCAGAAAATAGATCCCAGAAAACAATACTTTCTTTTTTTTGTAAGTCCCGTTATTATTTAGATGTGAACGATAAAAAGTTATGATTTGTAATAAAGTGAAAACTAGAGTTATTCCTAGTTGTAAGATAATGGTGATGCTGATTCATGTCTATTCTTGTAACGATTCTATCGTATATGCTTATGAGACTATTGAGGTTATTATGTTGATGTTAAACCAATAGTGTATTATGTAAATTTGGTGACTTTTTCATGTTATGTTACATGCAAGTTTTTAGGCTAAGACATGTGTTATGTTTAGATCTACATTTAGATCTATGAAAATTGGATCCAAAATAGAAGTTTACATTTACATGCCTAGTTGGATTTCTATAATTCCATATGCTTAAGATTCGTGTTTATTGGATCCAAAATAAAAGTTCACATTCACATGCCTAGTTGAACTTGTGTAATTCCATATGCTTAAGATTCATGTTTATTGGATCCAAAATAAAAGTTCACATTCACATGCCTAGCTGAACTTGTGTAATTCTATATGCTTAAGATTCATATTAATTGGATCCAAATTGCAAGTTTACATTTACATGCCTAGTCGGATTTGTGTAATCTCATATGCTTAAGATTCACATTAATCGGATCCAAATTGCAAGTTTACATTTACACGACTAGTTGGATTTGGGTAATTTCATATGCTTAAGACTCATGTTAATTGGATCCAAAAATGCAACTTCATTGTTTATGCCAAATTTACATGACACATGTTTAGTTAGATCCTTATTATGTTGTATGAATGGTACATGCTCTTTTTCTTTCCCCTTTTGTATGTAAGTTATATTAAGTTGTGAGCCTAACATTCTATGTGAATTTTGCGAACGTATAATGGGGGTAATGCTGGGAAAAACCTTAAATTTCATATTGACATAATTTGGCCTATAAATATATGAATGATTAGTGGCATAAAAATGGTATAATTTATATACCTAAAAACTATGAACATGATTTAGTGGGTAAATGGGGCATGACTTGAATGGCAATACTTGTGGATAATTTACATATAAATATGAAACGTAAATATGTAAATTAAGTAAAAGACGAATATGCCTAACCCAAGGTTAGATTGAGTTACATTGTAAGACTGCCCGGAACCGCCCAGCACATCCAGCAACCATAACAATATAGATCTAATGTGAGAGGTTAGCGCATCAAGCCCAAAAGAACCCGAGGTTAGATTGACTTGCGGTGTAAGACTGCACGGAACCGACCGGCCCATCCAGCGACTGCAACAATACATATCTAATGTGAGTGGTTGATGCTTTAATGAATGAATTGAAGCTAAGACAGGAATGGTAGGGTTAAGTTAATTAAGGCAACACTTAACCAATACAACATGTTAACTAAACTGATGAGTGAGGCTCGGTTAATTTGAGAACACTTAACCATTTTAACATGTTGATTAGGAAACCCTAGTTACGGGGGCCCATTTCAGCAGTAATCCACAAAGATGTATCATGGTACACTGAACTAGGCAGGGTGGAGCACGATTACTGGGCTGATTATAAGCGGTCAAAACAACGACGGGTGGTGCGTCAGTGTAGGTTCCGACGGAGTGCGGGCGTGCACGTACTCTGGAGTGGAAAAAGCAGGCACTGGGCATCAGTAGTTGTACACTGTGCATCTTGAATTTTTTCGGGTTGCCACCATAGGACTTGATACACCCCATGGTGGGACCAACACAGGTATCTACAATCATGCGGGGCCGAATGACACAAGTGGTAAACGTATACGAGTAGGAGCCGATCGATAAAGGGGATCATTTATCTTGAACATGTGGTGCTAGTTGAAACACTTGTTAGTGGGTGTAGGGAAATAGCAATGAGTGCGATAGCACATTCAGTCTTATTATCTTATTTCTAGGGTGCTATCCTAGGTTCAGTTTATTCATGTCATAATCCTTTTTCTTGTTTACATGCTAAATAATCACTTGAGTTACCAGACTCATGTCTGACCCATTTTCTTTCGTCTTCTTTTCTTACGTTTCCCCCTAGTCCGCAAGGAGGTAATACTTCAGCTTAGTTCGGACCATTTCCAGTTTGAAGAGAGTAGATGTATTGCTTGGATTCTCTTTCCTTGGGATATGGCTTTGGATACTCTCTTATTGGGGATTTATGCTGCCTTACTGTTGTTTTAATGCTTCTTTATGTTTTAATGCAAGACAGAGATTTTATTGTAATAATTTGGAAGTTAGTTTGAGACAGTTGTTGTAATTTTTTAGTTGAACCACGTACTTATGAAATAAATTTAGTTTTTCCGCTGTTCATATGTCTGTCTTGTAAATTATCTGTATCTTTTACCTAAAATGCTCCATCGAAGTTAAGGCATTCCCTTTTTGAGTGACCTTAATGGAGGTGAGGTGTTTCATTAAATATCACATTCTATACAAGAAGGGAACAATATTAATGGTTCTATTGAAACGAATTTATCACTTCTGGTGATACAGTTCCATCTACTTCTGATGTAATTCCTCCACATGAACATGAACACGTTTCTACATTTAATCCTGAATCTGATCTTCTTATTGCTCTGCGAAAGGGAAAACGTCAGTGCATATATCCTATCTCTTCATTTGCCTCATATAAACATTTATCCTCATCAACTCATTCACTCATAACTTATCTTGATTCTACTTCTATACCTAAAACCTTTGAGGAATCATTATCTTATCCTGGATGGCAAGCTATTATGGTTGAAGAAATGAATGCTGTTGAAGATAATGAAACATGAAGTTTAGTCCGGATACCTGAAAATAAGAGACCTATTAGGTGTAAGGGGTATTCAAAGTAAAAAAAACTATGATGGTTCAATTTCTAGATTGATGGCACATTTGGTTGCAAAATTATATGCACAAACTTATGGAGTGGACTATTCTGAAACTTTTTCCCTAATAGCAAAGTTAACTTCTATTCGGATGTTTATCTCATTAGTAGCAACATATAACTAGAAATTGCATTAGCTTGATACAAAGAATGCATTTCTTCATGGTGATTTAGAAGAAGAAGTTTACATGGTTCAGCCCTCTGGTTTCATTGACAAGGGGAGAGTAGTCTAGTGCGCAACTTGAAGAAGACACTGTATGGATTAAAGCAGAGTCCTAAAGCTTGGTTTGGAAAGTTCAGTAATGCAATGGAAACCTTTGGAATGGCAAAAAATAAATGTGATCATTCAGTGTACCATAAGAATACTAAATCGGGCATAACCAGTTTCACACTAAAGATTTAGGAGACTTGAAGTACTTCTAGATGTGGAAATTACAAGAGATAATGGTAGTATTGTTATGTCTCAACGAAAGTACGTTCTTGATTTGCTGGAAGAGGCTGGAAATCTAGGTGTTAAACCTAGCACTATTCCTATCCCATTGAATGGTAACATTGTAGAAAATGGTGAGTCGTTCAAAGATTCAGAGAAGTATAGAAGGTTGATAGGGAAATTGAACTAACTAACTATTACATGACCTGACATTGCTTTTGCTGTTAGTGTTGTAAGCCAGTTTATGGCATCTCTTACAGTGTATCATTGGAGCATACTGAAACATATATTGAGTTATCTTAAGACAATTGTTGGGCAAGGAATTGAGAACAAGAATCATAGACATGCAAGAGTTGAATGTTTCTGTGATGCTGATTGGGCAGGAACAAAGCAAGATAAGAAGTCTATATCTGGATTTTCTGTATTTCTAGGAGCAAATTTGATTTCTTGGAAAGAAAGAAACAAAATGTTGTTTCTAGATTGAGTGTTGAATCTAAATACAGATCTATGGCTAAGGCAATTTGTGAAGTATTGTGGTCAGATCACCTTATGCATGAAGTTGGAATAAATATTGTTAAACCAATAGCTCTATATTGCGACAATCAGACTGTACCACACATCGCATCTAATGTTTCATGAGAGAATGAAGCATATTGAATTATATTATCACTTCATTAGAGTGACGGTTCAACAAAGGTTCAGTTCTGACAGAGCATGTCAAGACTGAGGAGCAGGTGGCTGGTATGTTTATAAAAACACTAAATGGTGCTAGAATCAAGTATTTATGTAACATGTTAGGCATGAGGAATGTCTATGCACCAACTTGAGGGGGAATATTGTGTGAAGAAGTTGTATACATACATACATACATACATATATATATATATGTATATATATATATGTATATATATATGTAAATATGCATATAGTGTTATAAATATGCTATCAGCATCAAGCTGTTGGAACAAACAACTTGATGCCGACACCGAAATCAAGAGAACGATATCAGGCAGATAATCCAAGAAGATACAAGAAATCAATGCAAACCAACACCGAAGTCGATACCAAGAAGCAATACAGGAAGCGTTACAAAAGCCAAAGACGATACCAAAGCTAGTGTTAAGAAGGTAATATTGAAGCCAATGCCATAAAGAAGAGATATCGAAACCAATGCCAAAGTCAATACTGAAGCAGATACCAAAGCTGATTACAAAGTAATGAAGCCGACACCGAAGCTAAGGAGACAATAAAAGCAGGGGATACCAAGAGGAGATGGAAGCGGTACCGAAAGGTGATACTAAGAAAAATTGTAAATGACATATTTGTAATATTGTAATCCATTTTATTTTCTCTATAAATAGAGGTGTAGTGCTCACTTTTTAAGTAATGATAAAGTTTATCTTCTCTTCCATTTTATCTCTTCTCAGTTTATAACAGACCAAACCAACTTATTACAAAGAAATATTTTCAGATTTCTTTTTCCTTAAAATTGGGATCTAATCAAGGCCATGAGAGGCTCCAATAAAACCTGCTTAGGGGTTTTAGACCGTATTAGTTTCTAACTAATCGTAATCAAGTAAATTTATGCATGTATACTATAATTGAGGTTTCTAACATGAATAAGCTTGCAGAAACAATAAGATGAAGGCATTCACATTTTTTGTCCTAACGAACAAAAGCTTCTTTCACACTAGGGAGCCAAATGTTAATGAAAATTCATTCCTTCGGGTAGACAGGGTGAAAGGAGGCTAAGGCGGAAAAGTAGGCCTTCAGAGGAAACGGTGAAAGGCCGAAAACTCAAAAAAAAAGCTTACCAAACGACAAAGGAAGGAGCCAAAAAGATAGAACAAACCAAGGAACCTTTGGCATAGTAAAGAAAATCCCCTTTTGGAATATCGGAGGGCGCTTCCTTCAAGGAATAATGTTCCAAATTCAAGCGACAAAACATGGATCAAAAGAAAAGATGTTCTGGAAGAAGGTCACGAAACCTCAGCTTTATACCTGATGAAAGGATCATCATACCATCAGACTATTAATGCGAGGATGAGTTGTTATAACAGGCCAGAAGCGTGCATCAATATGCGTCTCCCGCAACAGCCAAACCAATTCCCAACAAATGTGCTCCAAAGATCCAACAGACATCAACCACTTATAGACAAATTTGCCTTCGTAAAAGCTTTCAGAGTTGTCTCGGGAGAAGCATATAGATGAAGCCTAACATGAGGAAAGGTATCAACCTGTGCCTATAAATACGACCTTAGGGGTACAAATTCGGGAATATCAATTCACTCCAAAATTCTAAACTCAAATTGCGAAGTGAAACCCTAACTTCCCAATCAAATTGGGGATTTTCCTTTTCTTGCAATCTTATATTGAAATACTTAATAATAAAGGAGAATTGAGGATCCTAACTCATGGAGTTTAATTGTAAGAGAAAGGGGCTCGATCATTTTTGACTACTAACTTGTTTAATAGTCGATTGCACAAGATTCTAACTTCTTATTTTTATTCGAAACCATATTGCAAAACACATGGAGAGGAATAATGTAGCAATCTGAAAGCAGTAAATCCTTATTTGAAGGATATAAGAATAATTACTGCTAATGGATTCTTACTATCTTAAGAGAATATGACTTCTCACCTCTTTACTGGGATTCGCAGGATCAAATTCTTTATTTATTCTTTTTCTAGAATAGAGCTTTCCTAGGGGATTATTAGTCACTAGAGAGAGGATAAAAGTTTCAACATAGTTTAAAGATGGAGTTGAATAAACAAAGCCATAACTTCACATGGTTCTGATGGTCCAAAATTTCTAAGTACCCACTTATCCCAAGTAAAGGCCTTCAGTGATATCGAAAGTTGAAACACGTTATCTCTTCAGAAGATCGCAGTGAAACCAATCCGAAATCAAATGCTTACAGAATTCGTCCATTCTAAACTATTTGGGGGTGTCAACCACTTTTGTTGCTTACATTTCAGGCGCTAGAAGGAGGGCCTGAAACTCCGATCTTATGGTTAATATAAGCTAATATTCATATTTGTTCAAATGTAGGAACAACGACGACCACAATAACCAAATCGAACAAACTAGATATGATTAGCAAGGACATGGTCCGTATCTCTCGACTATAGGAGGATGTAACACCATCCTTTAACCAGACGGACACCTTCAAGGAGAGCCTTCCGTCATGGAGTCTAAGGAGGAAAACAGTGAAGAGACCAAACAAATGAAAAATGAGATCGTTGGATTGAAGACCTTGTTAAGTGAATTGCTTTAGCTAGCTAGAAGCCAAAGTCTCCAAAATGCTAAAACAACATAGATCCAGATAGTCGAATCTAAAAAAAGGAGTCCAAAGCTATGCAATCAGAATGAAAAAGTGAAAATGGACCATATGAACTCAAATTGCCGAAGGATGGGAACATGAAAGCTGATTATTAAGGAAAGCTGAAGAATAAAGAGGAGTAATCCGAAAGCTCCACCATAATGGCTATAACCTCCACAGGGTAAATTATCCTGATAATGGTCCTTATATTAAGGACCTAATAGCGAAAGCTATTGAAGAATTCACTCAATTTCAAGGGTAAGAGAACCCTTGATGCTCAAGTAAAAGAAAACGAGATGGTTGCTCTGTTCACCAACGAAATTATATTTGATGCTATCCCTTCATAAGTAAAGATTCCAATAATCATTTATTAGGGATTCACAGACCCTAATGATCGCTTAATGGCTCTCGATAGCCAAATGGATTTATACAATGCCTTCAGTCCAATCCACTATAGATTATTCCCTGCAACGCTTCAAGGCACCACTGCAAAATGGTATCGATAGTAGCATGAAAAGGTAATATTTTCCTGAAAGTAGTTCTCGTATGAATTTATCGCTCTATTATGTGTCCAAAAGGATCCCACTATCCACTACAAGATGTCTGCTAATATCAACCAACAATTGGGGAAGCAGTGGAAGATACCTAAAAAGATTCAATGCCGAAGACATAAAGCAATAAGGATGAGTGACGGAGCCAAGTTAATATCCGTCCATGTAGGATTTCAAGAAAACACCCATTTTGGAAAGATCTTATAATAAATGTAGCCAAGAGCCTACAAGTATTCCACTTTCGACTGATAAATTCATATGAATAAATGAGATTTATAATGCAAAAAAGAAAGCATCCGTTTGTAAAGAGGGAACAAACCTAGCTTTAACCAAAATTACAAGCGAAACCAATGGGGGACACCGCAACAACTCGGTGGCATTAAATGTGCCAATTTCCTTCATCTATTCTATGATGAAAGGAAAAGTGAACTTCCGCATTCCACTTAAGGCTCAAGCGAACCCGGAAGCTAAAAAGGGTGATACCAATGGTATTTATCATAAAGAAAACAACCATAAGACCAACGAATGTAAGGTCCTAGCCAGTATCATCCAAAGGCTCGTACGAGAAGGGAAACTATAGGAATGCGTTCAATATTCACAAAATGCCTCCTCAGACAATAGAGGGTACCAAAAGCGCTCCGAGGGGACTATGGTAAATGTTGTTGTGGAGGATGATGTTTTAGACATGGCTCTTCAACTCAACCATATAAACATAACACACAAAGACCCACACATTACTGGTAGCAACCATAAGGAAAAGGCCAATTACATAAAAGAGGCTAGAGATAAGGTATTTTCAATTCAAGTGTGGGCGTCGGATCATCCTCCAAGAGGAATCCACAAGCATATTTTAGTAGTAACAACGTAAGAGCAGCAGAAGGTGTTAGGAACTATGTAACACCCTACCTCTGCTAGAGTCACTCACAAGGGGAATGCCCTAGGTTTGGTGAAGCATTATCGAGGTAAACATGCACAGAAATATTACAAGACAGAACATATATAAAACAGCGGAAGTAAAACAAATTTCATTACCTTATAAAGTAAGGTCTAAAGCCTTTTACATCAGAATACATCAAAAATCCTGTCTTGCAATAGTAAAGAAGCATAAAACCTTTTCATAAATTATTCCCCAAAATAAAGCGGTGAAGCAGCCAAAGCCAAGAGAAAACCAAACTATACATGATGACCTTCAAGCATAAGAGGTCCGAACTAAATAACATCATTTCCTCCCTGAAAACCTGGGGGGGGGGGGGGGAACGGAAGACAAAGAGGCGAAACAAAACGGTGTCAGTCATAAAGACTGGTAAGTCCTATCTACTTCCAGTATAAAAACAGGTAAAGGTAACATGACATGCATAAACTGAAAGTAAACATAAGGATGACGACAAGATAGATAAGCTAAACCCAGATAACCGGATGAATTACTGTAGCAAGATAAACTAAGGTATCATGATAAACTACGGTGTTAAGATAAATCAAGGTATCACATCATCAGGTTTCTATCAAGTATACTATCCCAAGGTATCTATCATGTATAACACCCCACGGTATCTATCATGTATATTTCTCATGGTTCTAACATGTATATTTGCTCTGCACCTCTCGTACTAGTATCCCAACCCGCGTCATGTGTTAACTATGAATGTCCCTTGCTCAATGCCATGTAATGGTTCGCGTCAACCTAATATATAGCATATGTAGGTTTTCCCAACTTAAATGTTTCTTTCCATGTATAAGTTCAGTCCTTTGCCGTAGGCCGTACGGGCTTTCCCATGTAAATCTATATCACCTCAACGTAGTACCATTTTATCCTTGAAGTTGTTTTGGACTGCTACCCTTGATCTGGTTATGTTCTCTTACCATGAACTATCGCGTGTTCACTTAGGATTTATGCCACCTAGGACCACTAGGGATTATGCTACCTAATGAACATTTCTGTGTCTCGGTTTGGGTTCAGGCCACCTAGGGCCACTAGGGATTATGCCACCCGTCAACCGCGCCCTTTATCCCACGTATGTATCGTGAATCGTTTTCCATGTCTAGACGCACATGTATCTCAATGTGCCACCCGGGTTCCGTGCCAGGGCAAATCAAGAAATACGGAACTCGGTCGGGAGCTTTAAGTCGTCTGCTGATGCATATATCAAGGTTTGTTTTTGTATCTGTGGCTATGGTCCCACGTGACCCCTCCCTCAACTACTGAAAGGCAATCCAAGAGAAATCATATATGAGAACTACATCCCGGCCCCACTATAGCCCCACTTTCCTATGGGCCAACCTCACCCATGACTCGATAGCAAGAACATGGTCTGTTGGGAGTTCTCTGCCTTTCCATTCATACACGATTGACTAAAGATGGTAGGTAGTCGGCGACGTGCTATCCAGGGCAAAATCAAGTATCGTCGACTCCACGCTAATCCATCCCAGTCTTTTGGTCGCTCGCATAGCAACCAAGGCATACTCTTGGCTCTTCTATCGCAGACCTTAACCTCTGTGAGGCCGGGTTTCATGGACCACCTGCCACCTCACAGAGGGATACTAAGAGTACCCTCACGTCTCCCGAAGCTACCGCTTCGTCACCCAGTTCGTTGGTGCCTTTATCCAAGTCGGATAATTTGCTCCTCCTCGTGTGTTTAAGCGATGACCTACCATATCGGGTTACTCATCCATTCATGAACTAGTCCCATGTCCTTGGCTAAGAATTATTACTTAGTTATACTTAACTAGGGTTTACCACTTAGCTTCTCTTCCCTGTTACCCTTGATTAACCACGATTTTCTACCTAGTTCCTCTCACTAGGGTTTTGTCTATTGGGTTAAGTGTTGTTATTCAGGTTCGTGACTTAGCCCACCTACGAATCATGTCAAGATTGGCTAAGTATTTAAGTTCAAGGCTTAGCCCTACAAGTTGGTTAAGTATACCAAGAAGCGCATGACTTAACCCTATCAAGTCAAATTGGTTAAGTATTGGTTTGTCTTAACCCTATCAGATTATCGTGTTAGATTGATTAAGCATAAATTATCTAAATCCCATCAGATCATCGAGCCGGATTGGTTAAGTATGGGTTAGCTTAACCTCATCCCCTAATCATACTACAAGGGTTAAGTATATTCAAAAGGTCTTGTGACTTAACCCTATCAAGTCCACATGTTAGATTGGTTAAGTATAGGTTACTTAATCTCATCAAATCATCATGTATAATTGGTTAATTATAAGTTACTTAACCCCATTAAATTATCATGTTAAGTTGGTTAAGTATTGGTTGCTTAACCTCATTGAATTACCAAGTTTAGATTGGTTAAGTGTTTAATTTAACCCCATCGAATTACCGTGTTTAGATTAGTTAAGTATAGGTTACTTAACCCCATCTAATTACTGTGTTTAGATTAGTTAAGTCTAAATTACTTAACCCCATCTAATTACCAAGTCGGATTAGTTAAGTGTAAATTACTTAATCCCATCTAATTACCAAGTCGGATTAGTTAAGCGTAAATTACTTAACCCCATCCCCTAATTGTCTTGTATGGTTAAGTGTCATTAAGAAATCAAGCCCGGTCCCACTTAACCTACCCATTCGTGTCATATCGGTTAAGTGTCATTAGTCAAATTTACTTAACCTTATCATGTGGCATTAATTTAATTAATGCACTCTCAACCTCTCAAATTAGACCTTGTTGTGGTTACTAGTTAAGCCGGGCGGGTCCGGGTAGTTTTACACCACAACCTAGTCTAACCTCGGGTCTTAAGCGTGACATGACCAACTTCTCACATTGGATCCTATTGTTTGTAGCCACTAGTTAAGCCGGGCGGGTCCGGGTAGATTTATGCTACAAACTCAACCCAACCTCGAGTTGGCCACTTTCATGTTTGGTCTAGTGTCATATTACACTTACAACCCCCGTGTCTAGTTTCAAGTCCCATGTTTACCCCCACATGTCATGTCCCCATTTAGGTGTATCATGAGTGTCATATTCTCATGAAATCTCATATCAAATTTTCATGTCATAATCACGCTCGTCTATCCTACCCAAATCGTGTTTCCAACCCAAGTAAAAGCGAGTCAACATAGTAAGGATACTATGCTACATATTGGCCTCAAAACATGCACGATGCCAAGAAGGGATTGGCCACAAACATGCATAGTATCTTAAAGGGGTTTGGCCTCAAAATATGCACAGCATCATAAGGGGTTTTTGGCCACAAACATGCATAGTATCATAAGGGAATTTGTCCACAAACATGCATGATAACATAGGGGTTTGGGTTCATTTACATGCATAAGCCCCAAAGTCAAATCCTTGCCAATGTTTCACAAGTCAAATGGTTCCCAAAGGTTCATGCTAGCATTCCATAGATAAAGATTCAAACTTGCAAGATAAACTAGGTTAATCATAACATGAATAGCATGATTTAGTCACTAAGCATAGCCAAAAGTCATAGGTTCAAGCAAAAGAGGCATGACAAGGTTCATATAGGCTAGCATACTTAGTTTAATCTCGTTTTATTCCATGCCATCATTAAGACTACCGTTTAGATCTAGAAGTAGCTAGAACTTACATAGCGAGGCTTAGGGAATGAGCATGATCCGTCTTGACGAAGAAAGGTGGCTCCTTTGTCGAAGAATCGTCATGGAATTTACATAGCAACGTTGATCTCTCTTCGATTTGGTGTAGCAAGCTTGCACCTTTTGATTTGAATCTGATTTCAATGCATAGTCTCTAGGAATTGGAGATGGAGGCCATGATCACTTGGCATTTGGGCAGCACTTCGTGGCATGAGTGATTTGTGAGGGTTTAGGGTAGGCTTAGGGGTCTTTTTATAGAGATTAGGAGTAGTTTAGGCCGTAGGATAAACCTTAGGATAGATCTGAACCCTCAAAAATCGTCACAAGCCTCCAAAACCGAGCCAAAACCAGAAGCAGGTGCACCAGGTCGCTGGTTCGACCAGGGGGGGGGGGGGTCGACCCAGGGGTCGACACCCATGTCGAACCCCTGGAGGGGGGGTCGACACCCATGTCGACATGGGTGTCGACACCCTGTGTGTCTGGCGGGAATTTTCCCGCCTTCTCTTTTTGGGCTGAATTAAAATCTGTTTTCGGATTTGAATTTTCGTGAAACTTCGCGAGGCCATATCTCGGTCATACGGACTCCGATTTACGAAATTTCGGACTCTATTTCGCGTATTTTTCCGAGACGAACGCAATGGAGCAACCCGTTTATCCTGATTCAGATTTTATAATTTAATTCTGCCTTGATTCTTGTCTTAACACGTTGTTTAAAATTCGGGTTGTTACAGACTAAGATGTTGGTGATGATGATTTTTGTTGGCATGCTTTTTGGTCAAAGATGTCACATGTCAAGTTTCTGGTTAGCAACACGCTCAAGCATCGAAAACATCCTCAGCAAACACAAATGATTTGGTCGAAGTCACGATGCAAACAAGAAAAAGGCCCAAAACCTCCTTTAGATGACCTCTTTTGGGCCCGAAAACATTAATTATAATGCTTTTAAATTATAGCCCTCTGAATTAGCTTCAGGCGCAACTTTCGTTTGGCCCAAACAACCTTACGGTTTGAAAGTTGCTCTCGTTTTCGTAAATGCACAGAGAAATACTCTGTCAAAAGAGCTACTCAGGACTTGAGTATAAACTGGCATTGATCGGGAATCACTTGAATGAAGTGACAAAGCTTTGGAGTAACTTGGATTATACATGCAATGACTACCAGAACAGATCGAATGAAGACACCAACTCTTCATTTCCTTTCCACGGGTCGAATCATCGGATCGGGTTGAATCCGTCCTTACCCCACCACATGCACAAAATTGACTTGGTAGTACAGCATCACCATACTTTCTCTAAACCACCTGCCCAAGTCGACCACTCATAGCAGCATGATATCGACATCCTGGCATCACTAGTTCGCGTCGAACCAGGCCAACTCGACCCGCCTGGGACAGTTGCTCCAGCATGATACGTATACCTATTCTCTAGCCTATGTACTCGGATCGAGCTCCACCTTGCACTTACAATCTTGATACACTTTCTATACTACTCCCCGAGATCACCTCCAGGATTGCCAAGTGGTACATCTGACCCGATCTCCTCAAAAGCCTACCTACGGCTATAAATATACCATCTCAAGCCAAATGAAAGGATCTTTTTGGCTATCCTTCTTAATGTCTACTGTCGTTACTCAATGCTAGGCCATTGCTTCACCTCCATAGCCAATTCCACCACATAACACAAAGATTTCTTGTATAAATTTATATATTCAACACAAGGATATTATGTATAATCATTCTCATTTTCCTCTTTCTTACGAATTTGTTGATTTCTCTTGTAATTTGCCAGTATAAATAAAAGATTATAAAGTGGACGCTGGGTTGGACTGAGTCGAACCACTATAAAAATATCATGTGTCCCCTGTTATTTACTACATTTATTTTATGCGATCTGTATTTGTGAGGATTTCGCACCGCATTGGGTGTTAGTGCCATTTTTCGGTCTAACATTTCAGCGTGCTAGGTACGGGGCACGATGTCATGTCAACTTGTAGTTTGCAAGGGAGCAGATTGCTTAAGATTTTGGCCCGATGGTCAAAAGGAAGAAAGACAGAACCTTCTCTGATGCTGAGGATGTTAGTAAGGCACAAAGAACGAGGCGAGCCAAGAGGCTTCTTCTCGAGATCCTTCAGCATAACTAACTAGAGATGAAATGAATGGAGTTATCGCGGGAATGAAAAGCTAGATGGCTCGGTAAGATGAACTTCTTAGGAAATAACATTGGATGGTGAACGAATTCTTTGCTCGGACGGATGAAAGGACGAGCAACAATCAATTGACTTGAAACATTGCTGCATGGACCAGAGCTGCAACAACTTCAATGCTAGCAGAAGCACCTAACCGGATCAGATCGAACGCGATCCTAACCACGGAACCAATTGAGACAATGTGCAATCTCCTCCCTTCTGGAATGGGACAACATACAACACTAAACGTTTTGTATGGGAACGTTGGCAACGTCGGAAACTCGGGTCGAGCATGACCAACATCATCTCCAGTCCAAATACTTGCCAGAGCACCAACTTTAACCTGCCTTCAACAAGAAGCGCCTCAGCTTAAAGCACAAAGACCGGGTTGGGTCCAAACATTCGACCCGCGACCCGGGGACAACTTCGGCCTGCTCCAACAAGCACATCATATACTTCCTCAATCTCACACACTCAGCGCCGGGGGCACCAGCGCAGGATTGGACAACTGGCAACACTTGCTGGCAGATGGAAATCACATTGCAAACATGATTCAATGCGTCACGAGAGGCGTCTCTTCTCAACATGACGTGGATGACGTCAACCGCAATCCATTCACACCAGAAATCAAGAATTCCCGCAATGCTCCAGATTTTTACGCTTCCAGTTTTAGAGCCGTACATCGGCAGGACGGATCCTACCGTGCATTTGATGTGCTATATGGGCCACATGGAAGTTTAATCGGCATCGAACAACATCATGGTCAAATACTTTGCCCTCTATTTGATGGATATAACTGTTATGTGGTTCTGGTAGCTAGAATCTGAATCGATCAACAGTTGGAATGTGTTGGTCTCCCGCTTCATTGAGCAATTTCAGGTCCACATTTCTTAACCCAAGAATGTCATGTCACTCACTTCAATCAAGTAGAGGTCTGGCGAAACTCTAGGTTCATTCCTGGAAAGATTCAACCTCGTCGAAGCATATATCAACTTGAACCGTCTATTGTATTGGCAGCAGCAATATCCGGCTTTCTGGACAAGTCAGATTTCAAAACTTCATTGCACCAGGGTCCACCGCGGGATCTTGGCAAATTCTACTTCGAACCAGACAAATTTTTGTGTGAGGAAGATGCAAACTCTGAGAAAGACATTCTCGAGGTCAATGTGATCAAGGATAGAGGACCATTCAACTCTGGAAAAGGCAATGACATAGGCAAAGGAAAATCCATTGCTAAGAACGATCGCAACGCTCAACCCCGGAGAGGGTCCAAATACGAAAAATACACTGAACTCAATTCTTCACTTATTAACATCTATATGGACATAAGAGATGTTGTCTCCTACCCAAAGCCTCCAAGTGGGAGCTAACATTGAGAGAACACGACTCTGGAAGACACTGCATAATTCATGACATCGACGGTCATAGCACCAATGACTGCTGGCATTTACGAGATTTGATCGAGGAATGGGTTAGGCAATTAGTGCTACTAGAGTAAGTCAAATGAACAACAGTGTCTACACTCGTGCTGCCACCTCAAGTTCCCCGGAGAGGAAATGATATTGGATTGAGCTTTCGCAGGATCATCATCAGCTATTCTGGATTAAATCATTCTGCATTTCTTAGGCTTTAAGACATGTTTCTGTTTACTTTCCTTTTTAGTCATCTTAATGGCTAAGTTGAAGTACACACATATAGGATTAGACTGTAGTCCCTAGGCGTGCTTTGGGTTCAAAAGAAAACCAAACATGATTTGTTTGTAATTGCATTTGAATTGGATAAAACGTACTTTTCAAGCATGGATTATGTTTTTCACCTCAAGTATCTTGCCAGGCTGTGGCAAGGTTCTCAGTCTTAACTAAAGCATGACTTATACTCATCTTGGAACTCCAAGTATGGATTATGCCTAGGGACGGACTATCTTGTTAGCCTGTGGCAAGTATAGCTCTATCTTGATATGACTATGGTTTGTAATCAATTGGATTCCTAAGTATAGATTATACTCAAAAACATCGAGTCGTCTTATCAGGATCAGCCAAAGGAACCTAATAGAACTCAAGTATAACTTATGCTCAGTTTGAACTCCCTAGTATGCATTATGCCAGGAAGGTTAGGTCCCTCGCCAGGACATGGCAAGATGATTCGAACGTCCCTCGAGTATGGCTTATGCTCAACTGGATGCCCAAGCATGGTTTATACTCGAAAAAGTTAAGAAGTACTATCAGGTTTTGACACATCTGCTTCGCCTTCTTTTCTTTGCAGGTATGGATTATACTCACAGCTGACGGGCCCGACATGGTCTTGATTTTCTTAGTTTTCTGGCCTTTTTACGATATGATCCTGCGCGATCATGGCATTACAGACTTCTATGGATTTTTTGGATTATCCAGAACACATCTTCTTTTCTCAAAAAAGATATCTTCTAAGGGGCAAAATGTTGACATGCTTTTTGGTCAAAGCTGTCACACGTCAAGTTTCTAGTTAGCAACGCGCTCAAGCATTGAGAACGTTGTCAAAAAACACAAAGCCGTTTGGTCGAAGTCGCAATGCAAACATAAAAAGGCCCGAAACCCCCCTTTACATGACCTATTTTGGTCCCGAAAACATCAATTACGGTGCTAAGCACAGTAACTCTTGTATCCCTCTGAATTAGCTTCAGCTGCAACTTTCGTTTGGCCCAAATGGTCTTACGATTTGAAAGTTGTGCCCATTTCTGTAAATGCATGCATAAATACTCTGTCAAAAGAGCTACTCGGGACTTGAGTAGAAACTGGCATTGATCGACAAACACTTGTGTAACACCCCACCTCCGCTAGGGTCACTCACAAAGGGAATTCCCTAGTTTGGGAGGGGTATTATCTAGTAAACAGGCACAGAGGTAACACAAGACAGAACATAGATAAAATAGAGTATATAAAGCAGTGGATATAAACTTTAAAACCAAATCTCATTACTGAAAAATAGATTCAAAACCTCTTACATCAAAATGCCAAGTCATTATTTCATTACATCAAGTTCTAAAGAAGCAAAGTACTTAAAACAACATAAATAAAATATTATTCCCCAAAAAGTGCATGAGTGCAGCCATAGAATAGCTCAAGACCAAACCGTACATGAGCTGTCAGAAAGCAAGCAAAGTCCAAGCTAAGAGCTAGAGTTTCCTCCTTGAGAACCTTTGGGGGGGGGACCGAAAGACAAAGAGGCGAAAGAAAATGGGTCAATCAAAAAGACTGGTTAGCCCTAGTGACTATCAGCATAGAAACTAGTAAAGTTAATAAGACATGAATAAACTGGAATTAAACATAGGAATGATGATAAGTCTGAAATGATAACTAAGCTAACAAGATAACTCAAGTCTAACATTGCGTATTCAAGGTTCGCCATACCAACTATACTGGTATACTAATCCCGTGTCAACTATAAATCAAGAAATAATCCCTTGGCCCAATATCGTGAAGTGACCCAATTCGGGGTCCCACGGTATGATCTAATCGATCGGCTCCCTACAAGTCTAACTCGTCGTGTGTCTGTGTCATACGGCCCTATCACGAATGTAGTCACCTGTGCTAGGTCCACCATAGGGTGTATCAAGCCCTATGGTGCCAACCACCGACATGAATCAAGAATGCACAGATAATCCTACTAATGCCCAATGCCTGCTTTTTCAACTCTGGACTAAGTGCACGACCATATTCCGCCTGAACCTACAATGGCGCACCAACCCAGCCGTCGTTCTGGTCGCTTACAATCAGCCCAGCAATCGTGCCCCACCCTGCCTAGTCCCAGGGTACCGTGATACATCTAGTTGGTTACTGCTGAAAAGGACCGCGTAACTAGGGTTTCGTTCAGCAGGTTAAGTTGTCATTTAAAATCGAGACTTAACCCCATCTACGTGTCATGTCAAATTGACTAAGTGTGTCGTTCTAGTTCAAGACTTAGTCCTACGAATCATGTTTCAGGTTGGTTAAGTGTGTTCAAGCGGTTCATGACTTAACCCTATCAAATCAACGTGTCAAATTGGTTAAGTATATTCAAGTGGGCCATGACTTAACCGTATCCAGTGGCATCAATTTACTTAATGCACCCCTAACCTCTCACATTAGACTTGGTTATGGTTACTGGATGTGCCGGGCGGGTCCGGGCAGTTTTACACCATAACCTAGGCTAACCTCGGGTTTCGAGTGCGATATGACCAACTACTCACATTGGGTCGTATTGTTTGCGGTTACTGGATTCGCCAGGCGGTTCCGGGCAGATTTATACTGCAAACTCAACCCAACCTCGAGTTGGCCACGTTCAAGTTATCTAAGTGTCATGTCCCAAATTCGTATTTTCAAGAATATTTTCATGTCAAGTTCATGTTCCTATCCAAGCTCAAGTTATAACGATATTCATGTTTTCAAGTTCATACTAAATTCAGGTTTTCCTAAACTACCCAAATCGCATCCCCAACGCTCGTGAATTCGAATCAAGGCAATAGATGTAACTAGGGAATAACATAACAAGGATGGGTATAAAGTGGCAAAGGTGATTTCAAGGCAAGCATGGTGTAACTTGAGATATGATCATAACATCACTGGCATATGAAATAGGGTAATAAACATAGCAATAAATGACATAAGATGATAATCCTAAACTTGTGACTAGTAATAGTTTCAGCATCAAAACATCACAGGCATGTTAAAATAATGATAGGGTTTAGGTTATGACATGAACAGGCCCCTAAATCAAGTTCTTATCGGTATTCCACAAATCAAGGTTCAATATGAACGGTACTAGGTTTAAGGTGAATAGATCTAGGGTGAACAAGAGTAGATCTAAAATAATAGATCAAAAAGGAATAGTCATAGATCAAAGATATACAAGAGTAGGTCTCAAGTTGTTATCATGTTTATGTTCATCTTCAATTTACACATGTCCATATTAAGTTTAGAGTTTAGATCTAAGAGTAACTGGGGCTTACAGATCGTGGTTTTTGAGAACTAAGAACAGAAATTGTCGTAGGATCGTTGTTGAGATGTTGATCCATTTCCTTGAATTGTTGTAGAAACGTTGGCCTTCGATTTGGATCTAGTTTGAATGTTTAAGCTTCAAGTTGGAGGCGGCGGCCATGGTTCAAGAGGAGACTTAGCAGCATAATGGTGTTAGAAAGATTTGTTGTGGATTAGCCTAGGTCTTAGGGTGTTTTTATAGTTGCAACAACTAGTTTATGCCATAGGATAAACCCTAGAATCGATCTGAACCACCAAAAATCGTCACAGGCCCTCAAAACAAGCCAACAGGGTCAAGCAGGAGCAACCAGGCCCAAACCAGTTTCGGGGACCAGGTCGACACCCAAGTCGACTACGCAGTCGACCTGGTCCTGGGGATGTCGATTGCCCAGTCGACTCCCCAGTCGACCTGGGGTGCTGGGCGGGAAATTTCGCACCCAGTCTGTCTAGGTTTTGAAATTCGAATTTGAACTCGAATTCGAACTGTTTTGAACTCTGAAATTTTTTGAAACTTTGAGGAGCCATAACTTGGTCATACGGACTTCGATTTTCGAAAACTCGGACTCGATTTCATGCAGAATTCCAAGAAGAACGCAATGGAGCAACCCATTTCCTTTGGTTTTTATTTTAAAATTTAATTCTGCCTAGATTTATGGTTATAACACGTTATCAAAATATGGGTTGTTACATTCTCCCCTCCTTAAAGGATTTCGTCCCCGAAATCTCTAAGTTAGGAAGAACGTATCCTACCATCCATGATCCATCTACTCAGAACATCATCCACAAGCAAACATTGTCCTTAAGAGATTTCTAATGCTGTATGAACATATGCAGAAAGTGTGTGTATTTGTTCCTTATCTAATGCAAATGATCAGGCCTGATTGATCTTTCTAATGCAAAATATATTTAGTGTCATGAATCCAACATGTATGCAAATAATCCTAGTCACGTAAGCACTATATGTGTGCACAAACATTCATCCATATGCAAAATTCATATGATAACACATTCAATTTCATCCATAAATAAGTATAAACACTCATGCATATGCAATATGAAAATGTGTCTGAGCCGATCTAGTGCCTAATGTGTGTTATGCAACCACGAGCAATCACTTGCAACCACTTGCAACCATTCGCAAACATCAAGCATAACATGTTTCAAATACATGTTTACATTCATAGGATTCTAGCTAAGGTTCTCAAGACATGATCGAAAGGATATACAAGATAAAACAGGGTATCTAGGGAAAAAAGTTAAAGATGTACCCCTATAAGGTCCTTCTTGCGGGGCTTGCCCTTACTTCCTAGGGCAGTTCTTGCTGATGTGTCCAGTTTCACCGCATTGAAAACATGCTCCTATCTTCATCTTCTTCTTCCTACAGTCCTGGACTATATGCCCGTCAATACCATAGAAGTTGCATTTTCTTTTCTCACGTGACTTGTCATTCTTGTTGTTGCTGTTCTTTCCTCCTTTCTCGGAGTCTACTTTCTTGTCTTGAGACTCATTCGCCTTGACCTTCTTCTTGCCATTCTCGTCTTCTTCATGAAGTAGGGCCATATTCACCAAGATTTCAAAGGTCGCCCTCATGGGTACATGAGTCATGGCCATAGTGTGGAGTGGCTCACTCAATCCTCGAGCAAAGCGTATAGCCTTCTTCTCAGCCGTGTTGACTAAGTCCAAACCAAATCGAGCAAGCTGATTAAACTTATTCACGTATTCCCTAACTGACATGTCCCCTTGCTTGAGTGCCAGGAACCTCTCCATCTGAAGACTCGCTTCTGCGGATGATAAAAACTTAAGCTCAAATCTCTCTCTAAAGTCTGCCCAAATCTCAATTGGCCTGGTAGCGTTGGTGACTTCCCACCAAAATGCGGCTTCCTCTTTCAACAACCATGCTGCCAACTGAACTTTCCTATGATCCTCCATATCGAAAATAACAAACAAGTCTTCAGTCTCTTTTAGCCAGTTTCGCGCCTCAACGAAGGTTTCAGTTCCAACGAAGTTCTTGCTGCCCATTCCTATAAAGTCCTTGCATATTTTGGCGAAGGCGGTACCCGGAGGAGGAGGAGGAGGAACCGTGGCCACCGGGGGAGGAGGAGGAGGGATATCTGTCGGGCCCGCGCCGTTGGCCCTAGCTTCCAAGTATCTTCGGAACCAGCCAGGTATGGGTACTCCCTCAGGAAGGTTAAGATCAGACATGCTGAAAAGCGAAAAGGAAAAAGATTCAAATGATGAAACAAAGGAAAGTGCTAATGGCTTTTGGGGAATAGCCTTTTCTTAAAAATAAAACTTTTCTTGAAAAATGCTTCTTTAAAAACGGTTTTGAAAATAGTTTCAGATGGTTTTTTAAAACTTTTGCCCAGTCTGGTAACCTTCTGCTCTGATACCAAATGTAACACCCCACCTCCGCTAGGGTCACTCACAAAGGGAATGCCCTAGTTTTGGAGGGGTATTATCTAGTAAACAGGCACAGAGGTAACACAAGACAAAACATAGATAAAATAGAGTATATAAAGCATCAGATATAAACTTTAAAACCAAATCTCATTACTGAAAAATAGAGTCAAAACCTCTTACATCAAAATGCCAAGTCATTATTTCATTACATCAAGTTCTAAAGAAGCAAAGTACTTAAAACAACATAAGTAAAATATTATTCCCCAAAAAGTGCATGAGTGCAGCCATAGCATAGCTCAAGACCAAACCGTACATGAGCTGCCAGAAAGCAAGCAAAGTCCAAGCTAAGAGCTACAGTTTCCTCCCTGAGAACCTGGGGGGGG
Source organism: Allium sativum (assembly GCA_030737875.1). Lineage (NCBI taxonomy): Eukaryota > Viridiplantae > Streptophyta > Magnoliopsida > Asparagales > Amaryllidaceae > Allium > Allium sativum. The sequence goes on along the minus strand of CM060924.1, from coordinate 617,990,113 downwards.
GGGGGGGGGAACGAAAGACAAAGAGGCGGAAGAAAACGGGTCAGTCAAAAAGACTGGTAAGCCCTAGTGACTATCAGCATAGAAACTAGTAAAGTTAACAAGACATGAATAAACTAGAATTAAACATAGGAATGATGATAAGTCTGACATGATAACTAACCTAACAAGTTAACTCAAGTCTAACATTGCGTATTCAAGGTTCGCCATACCAACTATACTGGTATACTAATCCCGTGTCAACTATAAATCAAGAAATAATCCCTTGGCCCAATATCGTGAAGTGACCCAATTCGGGGTCCAACGGTATGATCTAATCGATCGGCTCCCTACAAGTCTAACTCGTCGTGTGTCTGTGTCATACGGCCCTATCACGAATGTAGTCACCTGTGCTAGGTCCACCATAGGGTGTATCAAGCCCTATGGTGCCAACCACCGACACGAATCAAGAATGCATAGATAATCCTACTGATGCCCAATGCCTGCTTTTTCAACTCCGGACTAAGTGCATGACCTTAGTCCACCTGAACCTACAATGGCGCACCAACTCAACCGTCGTTCTGGTCACTTACAATCAGCCCAGCAATCGTGCACCACCCCTGCCTAGTCTCAGGGTACCGTGATACATCTAGTGGGTTACTGTTGAAAAGGACCGCGTAACTAGGGTTTCGTTCAGCAGGTTAAGTTGTCATTTAAAATCGAGACTTAACCCCATCTACGTGTCATGTCAAATTGACTAGGTGTGTCGTTCTAGTTCAAGACTTAGTCCTACGAATCATGTGTCAGGTTGGTTAAGTGTGTTCAAGCGGTTCATGACTTAACCCTATCAAATCAACGTGTCAAATTGGTTAAGTATATTCAAGTGGTCCATGACTTAACCCTATCCAGTGGCATTAATTTACTTAATGCACCCCTAACCTCTCACATTAGACTTGGTTATGGTTACTGGATGTGTCGGGCGGGTCCGGGCAGTTTTACACCATAACCTAGTCTAACCTCGGGTTTCAAGTGCGATATGACCAACTACTCACATTGGGTCCTATTGTTTGCAGTTACTGGATTCGCCGGGCGGTTCCGGGCTGATTTGTACTGCAAACTCAACCCAACCTCGAGTTGGCCACGTTCAAGTTATCTAAGTGTCATGTCCCAAATTCATATTTTCAAGTATAATTTCATGTCAAGTTCATGTTCCTATCCAAGCTCAAGTTATAACGATATTCATGTTTTCAAATTCATACTAAATTCAGGTTTTCCTAAACTACCCAAATCACATCCCCAACGCTCGTGAATTCGAATCAAGGCAATAGATGTAACTAAGGAATAACATAACAAGGATGGGTATAAAGTGGCAAAGGTGATTTCAAGGCAAGCATGGTGTAACTTGAGATATGATCATAACATCACTGGCATATGAAATAGGGTGATAAACATAGCAATAAATGACATAAGATGATAATCTTAAACTTGTGACTAGCAATAGTTTCAGCATCACACCATCACAGGCATGTTAAAATAATGATAGGGTTTAGGTTATGACATGAACATGCCCCTAAATCAAGTTCTTATCGATATTCCACAAATCAAGGTTCAATATGAACGGTACTAGGTTCAAGGTGAATAGATCAAGGGTGAACAAGAGTAGATCTAAAATAATAGATCAAAAAGGAATAGTCATAGATCAAAGATATACAAGAGTAGGTCTCAAGTTGTTATCATGTTTATGTTCAACTTCAATTTACACATGTCCATATTAAGTTCAGAGTTTAGATCTAAGAGTAATTGGGGCTTACAGATCGTGGTTTTTGAGAACTAAGAACAGAAATTGTTGTAGGATCGTTGTTGAGATGTTGATTTATTCCCTTGAATTGTTGTAGAAACGTTGGCCTTCGATTTGGATCTAGTTTGAATGTTTAAGCTTCAAGTTAGAGGCGGCGGCCATGGTTCAAGAGGAGACTTAGCAGCATAATGGTGTTAGAAAGATTTGTTGTGGATTAGCCTAGGTCTTAGGGTATTTTTATAGTTGCAACAACTAGTTTAGGCCATAGGATAAACCCTAGAATCGATCTGAACCGCCAAAAATCGTCACAGGCCCTCAAACAAGCCAACAGGGTCAAGCAGGAGCAACCAGGCCCAAACCAGGTTCGGGGACCAGGTCGACACCCAAGTCGACTGCGCAGTCAACCTGGTCCTGGGGGTGTCGACTGCCCAGTCGACTCCCCAGTCGACCTGGGGTACTGGGCGGGAAATTTCGCGCCCAGTCTGTCTGGGTTTTGAAATTCGAATTTGAACTCGAATTCGAATTGTTTTGAACTCTGAAAATTTCTGAAACTTTGGGGAGCCATAACTTGGTCATACGGACTCCGATTTTTGAAAACTCGGACTCGATTTCATGCAGAATTCCGAGACGAACGCAATGGAGCAACCCGTTTCCCTTGGTTCTTATTTTAAAATTTAATTCTGCCTAGATTTATGGTTATAACACGTTATCAAAATACGGGTTGTTACAACTTGGATGAAGCGACAAAGCTTTCGAGTACTTGGATTACACATGCAATCACTACCGGATTGGATCGAATGAAGACACCAACTCTTTATTGCCTTGTAATAGGTTGAATCAATAGATCGGGTTGAATTTGACTCGGCCCCACAACATGCGCAGAATTGACTTGGCAGAACAACATCACCACATCGGGTCGAAACCACGTACCCGTCCCACCACTCGCAGTAGCGTGATATCATCACCCTGGCATCACTAGTTCGGGTTGAACCTGGCCGACCCGACCCGCCTGGGACAATTGCTCCAACATGAAACGTACACCTATTCTCTAGCCTATGAGCTCGGATCGAGCTCTACCTTGCCCTCACGATATGGATACACTTTCTTTACTACTCCCGAGATCACCCCCAGGCTTGCCACATGGCACATCTAACCCGATCTCCTAAAAATCCTACCTATGGCTATAAATGCACCATCTCAAGGCAAATTAAATGATCTTTTTGGCTATCCTTCTTCACCTCTCCTGTCGTTACTCAACGCAAGGCCATTGCGTCACCTCCATGACCAATTCCACACAACACGAGGATTTCGTGTATAAATTCTTAGTTTCAACAACAAGGATATTGTTTACAATCATTCTCTTTATCCTCTTTCTTACCAATTTTCTGATTTCTCTTGTAATCTGCCAGTATAAATAAAAAAATTACAAAGTGGATGTAGGCTTGGATGCAGCCGAACACTACAAAAATATCATGTGTCCCCTGTTATTTACTGCATTTATTTTCTATGATTTGTATTTGTGAGAATTTCTCACTGCTTTAGGTGTTGGTGCCACTTTTCGGTCTAACATTTTGGCGCTCCAGGAAGGGGGCACGCTATCACTTCAACTTCTAGCTTGCAAGGGAACAGATTGATTAACATTTCACCCCGACGATCAAAATGAATAAAGATGGAACCATCTCTCGTGCTTAGGATGTTGGCACGGAAGGCATGAGGAACGAGGCCATATGTGTATATTTTAAGTTGAAGATGGTACCTTCTTCTCAACATGACGTGGATGACGTTAACTGCAATCCATTCACACAGCAAATCAGAAATTCCGGCAACCCAGCAGATTTTAAGCATCCATTTTTGGAGCCGTACAACGACATGATGGATCATACCATGCATTTGATGTGATATATGCACCACATGGATGTTTTATTGGTATCGAACAATGTCATGGCAAATGCTTCTCCTTCTACTTGACTGATATAACTACTATGTGGTTTCGGCAGCGAGAATCTAAATCGATCAGCAGTTGGAACGTGTTGGTCATTGAGTAGTCGTGGGTCCACATTTCCCAACCCAAGAATGTCATGTCACTCACTTCAATCAAGAAGAGGTCTGGCAAAACTCTACGTTCATTCCTGGAAAGATTCAATGCTATCGCAGCATCAATTGATCGACCTAAACCGTCTATGGTATTGATGGGAGTGGTATCGGCATCCTAGACAAATCGAATTTCAAATTGCACCAAGAAACACCATGAGATCTTGGTGAATTCTACTTCGAAGCAGACAGATTTCTCTGTGAGGAAGACGTAAACTCCAAGAATGACATTCTCGATGTCAACATGGTCAAGGATAAAGGACTATCCAACTCTGGAAAATTCAATGACAAAGGCAAAGGAAAAGCTGCTACTAACAACGATCGTAGCGCTCAACCCCAGAGAGGGCCCAGATACGAAAAATACAATGAACTCAATTCTTTATTTATTGACATCTACACGGACACGAGAGATGTTGTCCCCTACCCAAAGCCTCCCAGGTGTGAGCTAACGCTGAGAGAACGTGATTCTGGGAGGCACTACATATTTTATGACATGGACTGTTATAACACCAATGACTACAGGCATTTACAAGATTTGATCGTGCAACGGGTTAGACGTGGAGAGCTACCCGAATATGTCAAACAACCAACAGTGCCTACATTCGCGTTGCCACCTCATGTTCCCCGGAGAGGAAATGATCCTTAATCAGTTCTCATGCGATCATTATCAACTGACCTAAATTAGATTACTCTAAATTTTCTGCATTTCTTAGGATTTAAGATATGTTTCTGTTTACTTTCATTTTTAATCATCTGAATGGCTAAGTTGAATACACACGTAGGGGATTAGGCGGTAGTCCCTAGATGTGCTATGGATTTGACGATAAACTAAATAGGATTTGTTTGTAATTTTATTTGAATTGAATAAAATGTACTTTTCAAGCATGGGGTATGTTTGGCACCTTAAGTATTTTGTCAGCTATGGCATGGTTCTCAATCTTAACTTTAATATGACGTATACTTATCTCGGAACTCTAGGTATGGATTATTCTTAGGGACGGACTATCCTATAAGTCCGTGGCAAGTATAGCTCTATCTTGATTTGTGAATGGTTTGTCCTCAGTTGGATTCCTAAGTATGGATTATACTCAGGAACGTCGAGTCGTCTTGTCAGGATCACACAAAGGAACCCAATAGAACTCGAGTATTGTTTATGCTCAGTTTGAACTCCTTGGTGTGGATTATTGCAGGAAGGTTTGGTCCTTCGCTACGACTTGGCATGATGATTTGAACGTCCTTCGAGTATGGCTTATTTTCAATTGGATGCCCAAGCATGGTTTATACTCAAAAAGGTTAAGTTGTACTGTCAGGTTTTGACACATCTGGTTTTCCTTCTTTCTTTTTTAGGTATGTATTATATTCGTAGTTGAGGGGCCTGGTGTGATCTTGGTTTTCTTGGTTTTTTGGTCTTCTTACAATACGATCCGACGCGATCATGGCATTACGGACTTCTATGGATTTGTTGGATTATTCAGAACATATCTTCTTTTCTCAAAAAAGATATATTCTAAGGTGTAAAATATTGACATGTTTTTTGTTCAAAGCTATCACACATCAATTTTCTTATTAGCAACGCGATCAAGTATCGAGAACATCGTCAGCAAACACAAAGCGAATTGGTCGAAGTCACAACACAAACGTAAAAAGGACTGAAACATCCTTTAGATGACCTCTTTTGGGCATGAAAATATCAATTATCGATCAATTCCAGTTTGGGCACCGTAACACTTGTAGCCCTCTGAATTAGCTTCAGCTACAACGAAAGGCCCAAACGGACTTATGGTTTGAAAGTTAAGCCCGTTTCCGTAAACGGAAGCAGAAATACTCTGTCAATAGAACTACTCAAAACTTGAGTATAAACTAGAATTGATTGGCAATCTCTTGGATCAAGTGACAAAGCTTTGGAGAGTAACTTGGATTATACATGCAATCACTACCTGATCGGATCGAATGAAGACACCAACTCTTCTTCGCCTTACCACGGGTCGAATAATCAAATCGGGTCGAATCATCGGATTGGGTTGAATCCGAACCGACCCTACCACATGCACAGATTGACTTGGCAGAAAAGCATCACTACACCAGGTCGAAACCACCTACCTGACCCATCCACTCGTAGTAGAATTATATCGGCACCTTGGCATCACTAGTTCGGGTTGAACCAAGCCGACCCAATCCGCTTAGAATAGTTTCCCCAGCATCAAACGTATACCTATTCTCTAGCCAATGAAATCAGATTGAGCTCCAGCTTGCACTCACGATCTAGATACACTTTCTATTTTACTCTCCGAGATCGCCTCCAGGATTTCCACGTTGCACATCCGACCCGATCTCCTCAAAAGCCTACCTACGGTTATAAAAATAACATCTCAAGGCAAATGAAAGGATCTTTTTGGCAAACCTTCTTCACGTCTCCTGTCGTTACTCAATGCTAGGCCATTGTGTCACCTCCATAGCCAATTCCACCACATAACACGAAGATTTTGTGTATAAATTTATATATTCAATGCAAGGATTGTATATGATCATTATCTTTTTCCTCTTTCTTACCAATGTATTGATTTCTCTTGTAATCTGTGAGTATAAATAAAAGATTATAAAGTGGACGTAGGCTTGGATTGAGCCAAACCACTATGAAATAACGTGTGTCCCCTATTATTTAGTACATTTATTTTCTGTGATCTTTGTTTGCGAGGATTTCGCACTGCATTGGGTGTTAGGTCCATTTATCGCTCTATCATTTTGGCATGTAAGGAAGGGGGCACGCTATCATTTCGACTTCTAGCTTACAAGGGAATAGATTGCTAAACATTTTGACTTGATGGTCAAAAGGTAGAAAGATGGAACCTTCTCTCGTGCTGAGGATGTTGGCACAGAAGGCATAAGGAATGAGGCGAGCCAGGAGGCTTCCTCTCACGGAGTTCCAACAACATACTTGATTAGAGATGAAATGAATGAAGTTATCGGTGAATTGAAAAGCTAGATGACACGAAAAGATGATCTTCTTTGGAAGCAATAGGAGATATTAAATGAATTCTTCTCTTGGATGGATGGAAGGCCAAGCAACGATAAATTGACTGGAAACAATGCTGCATCGACCTGAGCTGCAACAACTCCAGCAGAAGCAACTAACCAGGTCGGATCGAACCCGAGCCAAACCGCAGAACCAAATGAGACAAGGGGTAATCACCTCCTTTCTAGAAATGGACAACATGCAACACTAAATGTCTTAGATGGGAATGTTGGCAACATCAGAAACTCGGGTCAAGCACAACCCACATCAGCTTTAGGCCAAATACATGCTAGAGCACCTACTTCAACCCGCCTCCAACATGAAGCACCTCAGCTCGAAGCACATAAACCGGGTTGGGTCGAATTAAGCAACCTGTGACCCGGGGGGGACTTCGACCCGCTCCAGCAAGCACATCATATACCTCCTCAATCTCAAACACTCAAGGCTAGCGGCACTAGTATAGGATTGGACAACTGGTAACACTTGATGGAAGACGGAAATCACGTTGCAAACGTTATTCGAAGCATCATGAGGTGCAACTCTTCTCAACATGATGTGGATGACTTCAACCGCAATCCATTCACATAGGAAATCAGGAATTCCCGCAACCCTCCATATTTTAGTCTTCCATTTTTGGAGCCGTACAATGGCAGGACGGATCCTACTATGCATTTGATGCGCTATATGAGCCACATGGAAGTTTTATTGACATCAAACAACATCATGGCCAAATGCTTCTCCCTCCACTTGATGGATGTGGCTGTTATGTGGTTCCAGCAGCTGGAATTTGAATTGATCAATAGTTGGAACGTGTTGGTTGCTGGCTTATTTGAGCAGTTTCGGGTCATATTTTTCTCCCCAAGAGTGTCATATCACTCACTTCAATCAAGTAGAGGTTTGGTAAAACATTGCATTCATTCATGGAAAGATTCAACATCGCCTCATGTTCCCTGAAGATGTGGAGAGCTACCGGAGTATGTCAAAAAACCAACAACGCCTACACCCGCGTGGCCACCTCATGTTACCCGAAGAGGAAATGATCATGGATTGAGCTCTCGCGAGATCATCATTAGCTAATCTAGATTAGATCACTCTGCATTTTATGCATTTCTTAGGCTTTAAGATATGTTTATGTTTACTTTCCTTTTTAGTCATCTGAATGGCTATGTTGAAGTACACACGTATGGGATTAGGCTATATTCCCTAGGCATGCTCTGGATTCAACGGTAAACCAAAAAGGAATTGTATGTAATTTCATTTAAATTGAATAAAACATACTTTTCAATCATGGATTATGTTTTACACCTTAAGTATCTTGTTGTTATGGCAAGTTTCTCAATCTTAACCAAAGTATGTCTTATACTTATCTCGGAACTCTAGGTATGGATTATGCCTAGGGACGGACTCTCTTGTCAGGCTATGGCAAGTATAGATTTAACTTGATATGAGTTTGGTTTGTACTCATTTGGATTCCTAAGCATGGTTTATACTCAGGAACATCGAGTCATCTTCTCAGGATCAAATAAAGGAACCCAGTATAACTCGAGTATGGCATTTGCTCAATTTGAACTCCCTGTTATGGATTATGCCAGGAAGGTTAGGTCCCTCACCAGGACTTGGCAGGATGATTCGAACATCCCTTGAGTATGTCTTATGCTCAACTGATGCCCAGGCACAGTTTATGCTTGAAAACATTAAATAGTACTGTTAGGTTTTGACACATCCGCTTTGCCTTCTTTTCTTTGCAGATATGGATTATACTCTCAGTAGGCGGGCTCGTCGTGGTCTTGTTTTTTTGGTTTTCTGGCCTTCTTACAATGTGATCCTGCGCGATCATGACATTACGGACTTCTATGGATTTTTTGGATTATCCAGAATACATCTTCTTTCCTCAAAAGAGATATGCTCTAATGGGTAAAACATTAACATGCTTTTTGGTCAAAGCTGTCACACGATAAGTTTATGGTTTGCTACGCGCTCAAGCGTCAAGAACATCATCAGCAAACACAAAGCGATTTGGTCGAAGCTGCAATGCAAACATAAAAAGGCCTGAATTTAGATGACCTGTTTTGGCCCCGATAACATCAATTACAATGCTTCGCACCGTAACTCTTGTAGCCCTCTGAATTAGCTTCGGGCCTAACTTTCGCTTGGCCCAAACGACCTTATGGTTTGAAAGTTACGCCTGTTTTTGTAAACGCACGCAGAAATACTCTATCAAAATAGCTACTCAGGACTTGTGTATAAATGATAATTGATCAACAATCACTTGGATAAAGTGATAAAGCTTTGGAGTAACTTGGATTATATATGCATTCACAACAAGATCGGATCGAATGAAGAAATCAAGTCTTCGTCGCCTTGCCATGGGTCGAATCATCGGATCAGTTCGAATATGAATCGACCCCACCAATGCACAAAATTGACTTGGCAGAACAACATCACCGGACCGGGTCGAAACCACCTACCCGACCTGACCACTCGTAGTAGCATGATATCGGATCCCTGACATTACTGGTTCTGGTCGAACCAGGCCGACCCGCCTGGGATAGTTGCTCCAGTATGAAACATATATCTATTCTCTAGCCTATGAACTTGGATCGAGCTCCACCTCGCACTCACGATTTGGATACACTTTCTTTACTACTTCCCGAGATCACCTCCAAGCTTGCCACATGGCACATCTGACCCGATCTCCTCAAAAGCCTACCCATGGCTATATACACCATCTCAAGGCAAATAAAAGGATCTTTTTGGCTATCCTTCTTCACGTCTCCTACCATTACTCAACGCAAGGCCATTGCGTCACCTCCATAGACAATTACACCACATAACATGAGGATTTCACGCATAAATTCATATATTCAACACAAGGATATTATGTATATTTATTCTCTTTCTCCTCTTTATTACCATTGTACCGATTTCTCTTGTAATCTGTCGATCTAACACTTTGGCACGCCAGGAAGGGGGCACACTATCACTTCGACTTCTAGCTTTCAAGGGAATAGATTGTTTAACATTTTGGCCTGATGGCCAAAAGGAAGAAGGATGAAACCTCCTCTCGTAACGAGGATGTTGGTATAGAGGGCACAAGCAACGAGATGTGCCAGGTGGTTTACTCATATGAAAGTCCATCGGCATACCTGACTGGAGATGAAATGGATGGAGTTATCGCTGAATTGAAAATCCATATGGCATGGCAAGATGATCTTCTCCGAAAACAAAAGGAGACGATGAAAGAATTCTTCACTCGGATGGATGGAAGGCCGAGCAATAATCAATTGACTGGAAACAATGCTGCATGGACCGAAGCTGCAACGACTTCAACTCCCCCTGAAGCACCTAGCCAGGTCGGATCAAACCTGATCAAAACCGCAGAACCAAATGAGACAAAGGGCACTCACCTCCCTTCTGTAAATGGACAACACACAACACTAAACATTTTGGATGGGAACATTGGCAACATCGGAAACCCGGGTCGAGCACGACCCATATCAGCTCCAGTCCAAATACATGCCAAAGAAACAACTTCGACCCACCTTCAACATGAAGTGCCTCAGCTCGAAGCGCATAGAAGGAGTTGGGTCGAATCAATCGATCCGTGACCCGAGGGAAATTTCGACTCGCACCAGCAAGCATATCATATATTTCCTCAATCTCAAACACTCAACGTTGGGGCCACCAACGCAGAAGTCGGCAACTAGCAACAGTTGTTGGCAGATGGAAATCACATTGCAAACTTGATTCGACGCTTCACGAGGGGCGGCTCTTCTCAACATGACGTGGATGACATTAACCGCAATCCATTCACATGGGAAATCAGGAATTCTTACAACCCTCCAGATTTTTAGCTTCCGGTTTTGGAACCGTACAACGGCACAACGGATCCTACCGTGCATTTAATGCACTATATGCGCCACATGACAGTTTTATTGACATCGAACAACGTCATGGCCTCTACTTGACGAATATAGCTGCTATGTGGTTCCAGCAGCTGGAATCTGAATCGATCAACAGTTGGAACTTGGTGATCGCCCGCTTCATTGAGTAGTTACAGGTCCACATTTCTCGACCCAAGAATGTCATGCCACTCACTTCAATCAAATAGAGGTCTAGAAAAACCCTACGTTCATTCCTTGAAAGATTCAACGCTGTTATAGCATCAATTGATTGGCCTAAACCGTCTATGGTATTAATGGTAGCAGTATATGACATCCTGGACAAGTCGGATTACAAATCTTCACCGCACCGAGATCCATCGTGAGATCTTAGCGAATTCTATTTCGAAGCAGACAAATTTTTGCGTCAGGAAGATGCAAACTCTAAGAAGGACATTCACGAGGTCAACATGGTCAAGGATGGAGGACTATTCTACTCTGGAAAAGGCAATGACAGAAGAAAAGGAAAAGCAACTACTAACAACGATCGTAACGCTCAACCCTGGAAAGGGCCCAGATACGACAAATATAATGAACACGATTCTTCACTTATTGACATCTACATGGACACAAAAGATGCTGTCTCTAACCCAAAGCTTCCTAGGAGGGAGCCAACATCGAAAGAACGTGTCTGGAAGACATTGAATATTTTATGACATTGACGGTCATAACACTAATGATTGCGGGCATTTATGAGATTTGATCGAGGAACGGTTTGGATGAGGAAAGCTACCTGATTATGTCAAACAACCAACAATGCCTACACCTACGCTGCCACTACATGTTCCTCGAAGATGAAATGATCCTGGATCGAACTCTCGCGGGATCATCGTCAGCTGATTTGAATTAGATCACTCTGCATTTCCTGCATTTCTTAGGCTTTAAGATATGTTTCTATTTACTTTCCTCTTTAGTTATCTAAATGGATAAGTTGAAGTACACACATATGGGATTAGACTGTAGTACCTATGTGTGCTTTGGATTCAACGATAAATCAAACAGGATTTGTTTGTGATTGCATTTGAATTGAATAAAACGTACTTTTCTAGCATGGATTATATTTGGCACCTTAAGTATCTTGTTAAGATGTGGCAAGCTTCTCAATCTTAACTAAAGTATGGCTTATACTTGTCTTGGAACTATAGGTATGGATTATGCCTAGGGACAGACTATCTTGTCAGGATGTGGAAAGTATTGCTCAATCTTAATATGAGCGTGGTTTGTACTCAGTTGGATTCCTATGTATGGATTTTGCTCAGGAACGTCGAGCAGTCTTATCTGGATCAAACAAAGGAACCCAATAGAGCTCGAGTATGGCTTATGCTTAGTTTGAACTCCCTGCTATGGATTCTGCTAAGTAGGTTAGGTCCCTCGCCAGGACTTGGCAAGATGATTCGAACGTCCCTCAAGTATGGATTATGCTCAACTGGATGCCCAAGCATGGTTTATGCCCAAAAAGGTAAGCAGTATTATCAAGTTTTGACACATCTGCTTTGCCTTCTTTTCTTTGCAGGTATGGATTATACTCCCAGCCGGTGGGGCCATCGTGGTCTTGTCTTTTTGGTTTACTAGCCATCTTACAATACGATTCGGTGCGATCATGAAATTGCAGACTTCTACGGATTTCTTGGATCATCCTGAACACATCTTCTTTTCTCAAAAAAGATATGTTATAACGTGAAAAATATTGATATGATTTCTGGTCAAAGCTGTTACACGTTAAGTTTTTGGTTAGCAACGCGCTCAAGCATCGAAAACATTGATGGCAAACACAAAGCGATCTGATCGAAGTCACAACGCAAACATAAAAAGTCCCGAAAGCCCCTTTAGATGACCTCTTTTGGGCCCAAAAACATCAATTAAGGTGCTTTGCAGAACAACCCCTTTAGAATTGGCTTGGCAGAACAACATCACCAGACCGGGTCGAAACCACCTACCCGTTCCAACCACTCGTAGTAGCTTGATATCAACACCCTGGCATCACTGGTTCAGGTCGAACCAGGCTAACCCGACCTGCCAGGGACAGTTGCTCCAGCATGAAACGTATACCTATTCCCTAGGCTACGAACTCGGATCGAGCTCCACCTTGCACTCACGATCTGGATACACTTTCTTTACTATTCCCCGAGATCACCTCTAGGCTTGCCACGTAGCACATCCGACCCGATCTCCTCAAAAGCCTACCAAATGAAATGATCTTTTTGGTTATCCTTCTTCACGTCTCCTACCGTTACTCAATGCAAGGCCATTGCGTCACCTCCATAGACAATTCCACCACATGATACGAGGATTTCATGTATAAATTCATGTATTCAACATAAGGATATTAAGTACAACCATTTTCTTTCTCCTCTTTCTTACCAATGTACTGATTTCTCTTGTAATCTGTCAGTATAAACAAAAGATTATAAAGTGGACATATGCTTGGATTGAGCCGAACCACTATAAAAATATCATGTGTCGCGTGTTATTTACTGCATTCATTTTCTATGATATGTGTTAGTGAGGATTTCACACCGCATTGGGTGTTAGTGCCATTTTTCGGTCTAACATTTTGGTGCGCCAAGAAGGGGGTACACTATCACTTCGACTTCTAGTTTGCAAGGGAACAGATCGCTTTACATTTTGGCTTGATGGTCAAATGGAAGAAAGATGGAACCTTCTCTCATGCTGAGGATGTTGGCACAGAAGGCACAAGGACCAAGGCGAGCAAGGAAGATTCCTCTCATGGAAATCCATCAGCCTACCTGACTAGAGATGAAATCGATGGAGTTATCGCTGAATTGAAAAGACAGATGGCACGACAAGATGATTTCTCCGGAAACAACAGGAGATGATGAAAGAATTCCCCGCTCGGATGGATGGAAGGCCGAGCAACAATCATTTGACTAGAAATAATGTTGTATGAACCGAAGCTGCAATGACTTAAATTCCAGCAGAAGCTCACAACTAGGTCGGATCGAACCCGATCCGAACCGCGGAACAAATGAGACAAGGGGAAATTGCCTCCCTTCTGGAAATGGACAACATACAACACTAAATATTTTGGATAGGAACGTTGGCAACATCGGAAACTCGGGTCGAGCACGACCCACAATAGCTCCAGTCCAAGTACATGCCAGAGAAACAACTTCAACCCGCCTCCAACATGAAGCACCATATCTCAAAGCACATAGACCATCTTGGGTCGAATCATTCGACCCACAATGCGGAGGCAACATCGACCCTCTCCAGCAAGCACATCATATACTTCCTCAATCTCAAACACTCAATGCTGGGGACTCCAGTGCAGGATTGGACAACTAGCAACAGTTGCTAGCATATGGAAATCACATTCCAATTGTGATTCGAAGCTTCACAATCGATGGCTCTTCTCAAAATGATGTGGATGAAATCAACCGCTATCCATTCACATGAGAAATCAGGAATTCCCACAACCCTCCAGATGTTAAGTTTCAAGTTTTAGAGTCGTACAACGGTAAGACGAATCCTATTGTGCATTTGATGCTCTATATGTGCCATATGGAAATTTTATCGGCATCGAACAAACTCATGACCAAATGCTTCTCCCTCCACTTGACCGATATAGTTGCTATATGGTTCCGGCAGCTAGAATCTGAATCGATCAATAGCTAGAACGTGTTGTTCGCCCTCTTCACTGAGCAGTTTCAGGTCCACATTTCTCGACCCAAGAATGTCATGTCACTCACTTCAATCAAGCAAATGTCTGGAAAAACTCTGCGTTCATTCCTGGAAAGATTCACCGTTGCTATAGCATCAATTGATCGACCTGAACCATCTATTCTATTGATGGCAACAATATACAATATCCTGGACAAGTCATATTTAAAACATCATTACACCAAGAACCACCGCGAGAACTTAGCGAATTCTACTTCAAAGTAGACATATTTCTGCGTGAGGAAGATGCAAACTCCAAGAAGGACATTCTCGATGTCAACGTGGTCAAGGATGGAGGACCATCCAACTCCAGAAAAGGCAATGATAGAGGCGAAGGAAAAGTCGCTGCTAACAATAGTCGTAGCACTCAACCCAGGAGAAGGCCTAGATACGACAAATATATTGAACTCAATTCTTCGCTTATTGACATCTACATGGATATGAGAAATTTTGTCTCATACCCAGAGCCTCCCAGGCGGGAGCCAACATCAAGAGAATGCGACTCTAGAAAACACTGCATATTTCATGACATGGACGGTCATAACACCAATGACTGCAGGCATTTACGAGATTTGATCGAGAACCAAGTTAGAATGGAGAGCTACTCGAGTATGTCAAAAAACCAAAAACACCTACATCCGCTCTACCACCTCATGTTCCCCGGGGAGGAAATGATCCTGGATCATGTTCTCACAGGATCATCATTAATTGATCTGGATTAGATCACTATAAATTTTCTACATTTCTTAGGTTTTAAGATATGTTTCTGTTTACTTTCCTTTTTAGTCATCTGAATGGCTACGTTGAAGAATATACGTATGGGATTATGCTGCAGTCCCTAGGCATGGTCTAGATTCAATGATAAACCAAAAAGGATTTGTTTGTAATTACATTTGAATTAAATAAAATTTACTTTTAAAGCATGGATAATGTTTGGCACCTTAAGTATCTTGTCAGGATGTGGAAAGGTTCTTAATCTTTACTAAAGTATGGCTTATACTTATCTCGGAACTCTAGGTATGGATTATGCCTAAGGACGGACTATCTTGTCAGGCTGTGGCGAATATAGCTCTATCTTGATATGAGTACGGTTTGTGCTCAGTTGGATTCCTAAGTATGGATTATACTCAGGAACGTTGAGTCTTCTTATTCGGATTAAACAAAGGAACCCAATAAAACTCGAGTATGGCTTATGCTTAGTTTGAACTCCGTGGTATGGATTATGTTAGGAAGGTTAGGTCCCTCGCTAGGACTTAACAGGATGATTCGAACGCCTCTCGGGTATGGCTTATGTTCAACTGGATGCCCAAGCATGGTTCATGCTCGAAATGGTTAAGCAGTATTGTTAGTGTAACACCCCGCATTTCTAACTTAAGATAATAAAATAAGAATAATTTAATTAAATATTTAGAATTAAGTAAAATGACTGTGTCATTACGTCCGTTTCGAAATTATGGTCAAGCTAGACACCTGGTTTGCGTAAATCAAACACCGTATGAAGAAGTTATTAAGCCTTGAAGTTTGTATATGCGCAAAATGAATGTGTGTATACATATATATACATATACATATATATACACACACATATTAGGTTCAGTTCAAAAATGGGTCCAGAAATTCGAAAATTGGTTCAAAATTCAAAATTTTCGAAGGCAGCAGATTTCCCGCCTAGGGTTGTTTACCCCTAAAGAGGGTGCCGACACCAGGGTCAACCCCCTAAGGAGTGGGTCGACACTGGGGTCGACCTCCTCAAGGGCGCGTCTACCCACCTGCATCAGATTTTGGCAGAATTCATTTTTCTGAACGTGGACATCTTTCTTGACCAAATTCGTTGATTCTAGGCTATAAATCGACCCAAAACCCATTTTTTTATTCATCTAATTCAATGGCGACGACGAAGTGCGGCTCCAACGTAATTTGATCTAGCCTTTTTCTTCTTCAACAATCAAAATTGGACTGATTAAGAGATCTGCAAGCCTTCTTCTGTCTCAGCGAATCTACATTAATTTTAGATCTCTTATCGAAGTATGGTAATTCCAAGATCTGGTCTATTTTTCAATTACCTTCTGTTTTTCTTCCCTTTTACTTTTGGTAAAAAATAGTCAATCGTGGTTGTTAGGTTCTGTATCCAATTAGGTGAAAAACCATGGAAAGAGTAGATCTGGACTAGATCCAGGATTTTGAAAGCTTACGAGATGAGTGGATTTAAGCTATACAGTTTGGATGAGAATATGTTATCGTTTACCATTCCCTAATATGTATAATTAAAATGCAATATGTTGAGAAATGTAACATATGTTAATAATGCCTAAAGTGATGGGTACGAAGTAGGAATAATTAATATGCTAAATATTAATTTGTTGGGATATGAACATGTCAAATCTTATATAGTAATTACCGTTACTTAAATTTCATCTCAATTTGCGTAAAATGTGTACCCAGGCCATTAACTGTAAGATCTGAGAAAGGTACATATTGGTTTACGTGATTTAAACAATTACCAAATTAATTGATTACATGTTATGAAGGAATTGATTATATGTGAAGAATTACAATAGGCATGATACAATCACACGTGAATTATAAATTACAATGGATAATTGGAAGAAATAAACAGGCCTAGACTGTATAAAAGGTTTACGATAAATAAGAAATTTAACCACTCTTAGACACGAGGTTAGATTTCCCTTGTGATAGAAGTCTGCCCGGAACCGCCCGACATATCCAACATTCACAAGTGGTAAATCTAATGTAAGGGGTCTAATTGCAAAAATTAAAAACTTGTAATGGTGCTATGACACGAGGTTAAGTCAACTTGTGGTAGAAGTCTTCCCGGACCCGCCCGAAAAATCCAGCATCCACGAGTGTAGGCTTAATGTGAGAGGTCTAGTGCCTATATATATATGTATGTATTTAACATGATATGAATAAATGGCAATAAGGGTAATTAAATGTCTAACTTAGAAACAAAGAAAGGGAGCAATGTAATGAACTGAGTTAGTGTGATGCGAAGGAAAAGTGATGTATTTCCCTAAACAACCTATTTCTGAGAACGTTGTGGCAGGTAAGCTACAGTAAATAAGTTAAGAAAAGTAGAGAAATTACTTGCTACCATGGATTTAGATGGGAATACGTTATGAAAATAAATCACTGATGCCTTCTATCAAATTGATAAGGTGCATAATTATTTTCCTTAAATATAATACGGAATATATATTACAGTGAATAAAGAATAATGGTTTACAATAGTAAATGGTTTAAAAGGGGAATGATAATCACCTATTATAAATGAATAACATTAATGAAAAAGTTGTATAATTGGTAGACTTGTCCTAGGGACAAGTGAAGATTATAACTTAGGTGATAATAAACTAATAAGAAAATTGGATAACTGGTGAAATAAGATAAGGGACACTTAATTGTAAATTATGTAATTAGTAAATGGGGAAAGCTGGAAACCAGTTGAGAAAAAAGGGGAAATATATGAAATATAAGAAGTTGTACTTAATTATAAATTAAATAAGCTATAAATTTGGAAGTCTGAAACCCGTTGATAAGAATAACACATTTAGACTTGTCCTAGGGACAAGAGGAAATTATAACATAGGTTATAATAAATGGGTAGAGAAACTTATTAATGGGCCTTAGTTAAGAGAGTTAAGTTAGTAAGTATACAACGATAAGTTGTAGTAACGGTGCAAAATGGAATTATGATTAAATGAGAAAGAATGAGGAAAACTTATGAAATAAGTTATATTTAATCATAAATAACGACTGACATTGTAACAGAAAACATATGAATTGAGATATACTTAATTACACATTAAGTAGAACATGTTATTGTAATGATGAAATCAAAAAAGAATAAAGAAAGGTTTGTGGATTACAGACCCTGGACCACAATCTAGGGAATAACAAGTTGTGTGCTTATTAATAAACTTAAATGAGTTAAGTTATATAACTGAAATTAATAAGTAAGAGGAACTTGGTAACTTTATTAAGAATTCAATATGAATGAGAATAACCAAGTTAGATGAAAACCTGATGAGGTATGGCAAGCGCGTAAAAGAATGTTTAGACATAGGGTTTAACATCATATTAAAGTGAGGTGCTTGGACCAGTCCACACTTTGAGAGTGAACAACCCAACGGGATAGATCATCGTGGTGTTACAAGGCACGAGGGGAGCGCACATTCATCTGATTATTCTGTCGGTTCCGAAGGACTGGAAGGGGAAGCACGCGACTTCCTTAGATATGTAAGTTGCTCCTAGTAGTCCTTTGTGTGGTGGTAGATATTTAGGCTGTGCTCACAGAGGTAGGGTCTGCGCGTAACTACTAGGTGGGTGGGCCTTGACTGCAAAAATAGCTTTGCATTTAGAACGTTGTGATGAGGTGACACCAGGGTGATTCGACGATTGCCTAAACGGGAGGCGAGGTCAGGACCAATAAAGATAGTAGATCGTCGGTAACCCGTCATCGTCAGCCAGTGGGATGCGAGAATACTAGAGCTAAACCGAAGATACCATTCACCTTTCACTATCGAGGTAAGGGGTTGAGGGGAGATGCCAAATGGATGCTTTAGATTGTTTGTTTTTAGGGGCATGTCGCTTAGCTCTAATAGTCTTTACTTATTGAGCGAGGGGCCGAGGTGGGGCCATAGCCACCATGGATAACATACCCTAGGAATATATGTATTTTGAGACTCTTAAAGGTGGATTTGTGCAAATATGGAAAGGCTCCCAACCGAGTTCCCTATTCCTTGTATCGCCCTGCCACATATCTTGGTGCACATTAGCGGATGTGCGATTGAGGCATCGAACTACAATTACAGTACATACGTGGGACAATTTAGATACATGCATGACTGCTCTGGGTGATGTACCATAGACTTAAGGGCATTACTCTGGAATGAAATCGGATTCGATCAATGGTGGCAGTCTGTACGCTTACGTAGCATAGTAATGACAGATATATGCGGAACATAACATTGTTATATATCGATTTGTACGTCACTCCGGCGTACGATGAGGGACTACGTACTTTTCTATGGCATTACGAGGGAGTCCATGTGAGTGGGGTACCATGTGGTGAACCTCAGTATTGAGGGATAGCTACATATATACTATATTAGATTAATCCACTGGGAAGTAAATCTGTACGACGTAAGTGTAAGCCTTGAGTGATGTTAACCCATGTAACCTAATAAATCAGAAAATATGACTGAACAGTATATGTAGTGTTATCCAAAGTGTATAATTTAAATCCAATCACCATAACTTGTGTTCTGATCCCCTCCTCATAACATACTCGCAGGTTAGATTTGTGGTAGAGACTTGAGACATTATTGCTTTGGATATTGCTTAGGCAGTATTTTTTATACGGTAAGGCTATATTTTGATTATATTATATTTTATCCATTCCGCTGTGAGATGCTCTCTGAGCTCTGACATGTTTTATGTCTTTATCTTTTCTGCAGGATACCAGAGCAAACCAATCCAAGTTTCGACGGATTGGAATTTTGAAAAAAAAATCGGTCTATCGAAGTTTGGGTTGTTACATCTGGTATCAGAGCCAGGTTTAGTATTTCTATATGAATAGTGACTGGACATATTTGTATTTTTATAAATATAAATATATTATATATATGCCAAGATCCATAGAGGAACCCACTAAATAGAAAGAGTATAATATGGTAAGAAATGGGATGTTTGTTTTGTACACTAAAGGAATGAATAAGGAAATATGAAACCCTTAGGTAATTTTGGTGGAGAGTGTACAACGTACTTTGTATGGAGGTGAATCCCATATGATTAGTACTTTTGGTTAGTGGGCTTGAAAACCTTATAGGTTGGAAAAGGTTAAAAAGAGAAGAATGGATTAGGAATATATATAGTTGAGAGAGAATTGACCTTGGGAAGTTTCTAGGAAAGCCTAGAAAAATGGGAAACCGGCTTTGAGTCTAACCCCATCATTAACTTCTAAGAACTTGAAATTATAAAAGTTTTGAGAAAATGGTTTAAGGTGTTTTAAAGTTTTAATCTAAAAAGTTGTAGTTTTAATTATGTAAAGAAGTACACATTGGGTTTTGAAGTAAAATGGGGTATATTTTGAAAACAGTGATTTCTTATGAAAAATTTGTCTGAGATAAGATTCTCTCAATAAAAGGTACACATTATGGAGCATGTATAGCTCGCTAGTTTTCTTGTTATATTTCATGCAAGAATTTTTTTATAAAGAAAGTTTTGAAGTCTCTATTCTTTTGACAATCATTCTTTTTTGATAAATTGTTCAAAAGAGAAATTTGGATGGAGAAAATAAGTCATAGAAATTAAGGATAGAGTAGATGTTTGCATCTTGTAGTAAGAGACTGAACTGACCTTATAGGTAAGAACAAGTCATAAACCCGATTCAGAAATAGTTGTCCGTATCTACTTCAGTTTTTGTGATTTGAAAAAAAGAAAATGATGGTTTACATTTTTTTTAAGATGACATGTTTTTTTTATGGTTTGGCAAATGAAAGTTTTCATGAGAAAGATAAGGTTTTGACATTTTTAAATTTTTGGAAGAAAGTTTAAATGAAAAAGGCCAAACCGTGTTTTAAAAGGATGGAGTAGGTAGGGATTAGAGCCTAGGGAAGACGAGAAAAGTTCCAAGGCTATGAAGTAAATAGCAAGAATTACCTTGGAATAATAGTAAGTTCCCATATAACGTATAAGCATTGAAAAACCTAAGGTCTTTCTTGAAATAATTATTGGTGCACAGCTAGAGTTAGTAGTGGCTACTAGATAGTAAAGGGCAAGTAAGTGTTTAGATCCTGTTGCTAATTTCCATGTTAGGGTTAAAATCCATTACTACATTTCTGTTAGGATCGTTCCATCGTTTTGTTTTTGTGGGGTAGTTAGGGTAACACCTAAACCAGTCGTGAATCCCATATATGGGACTTTTCTGACTAAGGGGGACATAGTCCCGGGATTCTTGGCCCTTACTGGTAGCTATGTAGGGTTTCTGTTCTCCTGTTTTAGTTGAAAGACTAGAAGCTTATTTAAATTTAAACTAAGATCAGATAATTAAATAAGCTAAAAAGGGAGAAAAGGTACAACTAAGAAGCAAACAGCAAATTCATTAAACCAACAAACATAATAAGTTATGAGAAAAGATGGATAAAAATAAAACTTTCCATGATAAGATGGAAAAAGAAAATCAGTAACAAAAAGAAAATTTTCCTATGTGGGCTGTGCTTGGATAGGAAAATAGGGAATTTTTATAAATAGTTACATAAAATCCAAGTATTGTTGGAAAAAGGTAAATAAAAGAAAAACGGAATATTTGGAATTTTCCGTTTCCCACCTTTTTGTAACATAAGAAATCAAATTTAGAAAATTAGATTTTTCTGAAATTTGAAAAATAAAGTTGGTTGGAAGGATTTGGGATTCAATAATTTGATGAACTACGCTCCTACTCAGTGAAAGTGTGGGAAAATTTAGATGAAAAAACATTTTGATTTTCAAAAATTTGCATTCATGTAGAACTGCCAGTATATTTAGGATGTAAGCATCATATTTTAAAAGGATTTTTGAAATTTGCATACACATAGGAAGTAACGCTTAGACATACATGCGTTATTATGTTGTACTTCACTTTGCACAAGTGCTCAATGTTTGCAAAAATTGGATGCACACATGATGGATGTATATTATGCGAGGGGTTAATTAATTTTACCCTTATCAAATTTTGGGGACGAAATTTCCGAAGGGGGGGGGGGAGAATTTAACACCCCACATTTTTAATTTAAGATAATAAAATAAGAATAACTTAATTACATATTCAAAATTAAGTAAAACGGATTGCGCCGTTGCGCCCGTCTCGAAATTCAAGTCAAGATAGACGCATGGTTTGCGTAAATTGGACACCGTATGAAGAAATTATTATGCCTTGAGGTTTGTTTACGCGCAGGAAGTGCGTAATATATATATACTAGGTTCAGAAATTCAAAAATGGGTCCAGAAATTCAAGAAACGGTTCAAAATTCAAAATTTCCGAAGGCGGCAGATTTGCCGGCTAGGGATGTCGACCCCAGAGTCGACCCCCTAAGGGGTGGGTCGACACCAGGGTCGACCCCGTCAAGGGTGCGTGTACCCACCTATGGAAGATTTTGGAAGAATTTATTTTTCAGAACTTGGACACCTTTCTAGACCAAATTCTTTGATTTTAGGCTATAAATACGACCCTAAACCCATTGTTTTATTCATCTAATTCAATGGCGAAGACGAAGTGCTGCTCCAACATAATTTGATCTAGCCTTTTTCTTCTTCAACAAACAAAAGCTAGACTGATTTAAAGATCTGCAAGCCTTCTTCTGTCTCAGGGAATCTACGTTATTTTTAGATCTCTTATCGAAGTAAGATAATTCCTAGATCTGGTCTATTTTTCAATTCCCTTCTGTTTTTCTTCCCTTTTTCTTTTGGTAAAAAAATAGTCAATCCGTGGTTGTTAGGTTCTGAATCCAATTAGGGGAAAAACCATGGAAAGAGTAGACCTAGACCAGATCCAGGATTTGGAAAGCTTACGAGGTGAGTGGATTTAAGCTATACAGTTTAGATAAGAATATGTTATCATTTACCATTCCCCTATATGTATATTTAAAATGCAATATGTTGAGAAATGTAACATATTGCAATAATGCCTAAAGTGATGGGTACGAAGTTGGAATAATCAATATGCTAAATATTAATTTGTTGGGATATGAACTTGTCAAATCTTGTATAGTAATTACCGTTACTTAAATTTCATCTCAATTTGTGTAAATTGTGTACCTTGGCCATTAACTGCAAGAATTGAGAAAGGTACATATTGGTTTATGTGATTTGAACAATTATCTAATTAATTGATTACATGTTATGAAGGAATTGATTATATGTGTATAATTACAATAGGCATGATACAATCACATGTGAATTATAAATTATAATGGATAATTGGAAGAAATAAACATGCCTAGACTATATTAAAGGTTTACAATAAATAAGAAATTTAACCGCTCTTGGACACGAGGTTAGATTTCCCTTGTGATAGAAGTCTGCCCGGAACCGCCCGACATATCCAACATTCACAAGTGGTAAATCTAATGTGAGGGGTCTAAGTGCAAAAATTAAAAACATGTAATAGTGCTAAGGCACGAGGTCAAGTCTACTTATGGTAGAAGTGTGTCCGGACCCGCCTGGCAAATCTAGCGTCCAAGTGTGTAGGCTTAATGTGAGAGGTCTAGTACTTATATATATATATATATATATATATATATATGTATGTGTATAACATGATATGAATAAATGGTAATTAAATGTCTAACTCAGAAACAAAGAAAGGAAGCGATGTAATGAACTGAGTTATTGTGATGCGAAGGGAAAGTGATGTATTTCCTTAAATGACCTATTTCTGAGAACATTGTTGCAAGTAAGCCACAGTAAATAAAGTAAGAAAAGTAAAGAAATTACTTGCTACCATGGATTTAGACGGGAATACGTTATGAAAATAAATCACCGATTCCTTCTATCATACAGATAAAGTGCATAAGTATTTTCCTTAAATATAATAAGGAATATATATTACAGTGAATGAAGAATAATGGTTTACAATAGTAAATGGTTTAAAAGGGGAATGATAATCATCTATTATAAATAAATAACATTAATGAAAATGTTGTATGATAGGTAGACTTGTTGTAACACCCCGAATTTTAGTTAATACTAAAATTCACTAATCATAGGATAAATAATCTCAGATGTGGGAATTGGGGGTAACGGGCTGCGTCGTTGCGTTCGTCTCGGAAAAATACGCGAGATAGAGTCCGAGTTTTCGAGAATCGGAGTCCGTATGGCCCGGTTATGGCCCAAAGAAGTTTTCAGAAAATTCAAAGATAAAAACAGAATTTAATATTTAAATAATCAGATTTTGAATTGGGGCCAGTGGGGGCCAGGCGGGAAAAATTCCCGCCCTAGCCATGTCGACAGCGCTGTCGACAGGGCTGTCGACAGGGGTGTCGACTGCCCTGTCGACTTGCCTGTCGACAGGGGTGCGACGCCCAGTAAAACTGGGTGCACCAGTTTGGGTCCTTGTGCTGGCCTAGTGGGCTGGTTCTAGAGATTTCCTAAATCTAAGGGTCCTAATCTAATCTAGGGTTAATCTAAGGGTCTAAAATGCAACCTAATCCTATAAATAAGACCCTAACCCTATCCTAATTCATTCATAATTAGGTTTTGTAACTAAACTATGGCAAAATGAAACTTGGTCATGGCCTCCACAAATCAAATGAAGAGAGTTGCAAGCTAATCAACCCCTAATCACCTTCTTCTTCATATTTGGCAACTAGTTTTACTTCATTGATTTGCTAATCTTGGTTTTGGTGAGTTTCTATGGCTTTAATAATCAATTGTTAAATTGATTATGGTAGGATGTGATAAGACATGGCTATGTTTGTGGATAAATGTGTGTATGCAAGTTTGTATGATATGTGATTTGCAAGTTTTATGTTAAATGCAAGTTTAATGCCATGTTTTATGATGCAAAACACTATGTTGAACATTTATGCATATGTGACATGTTATGTAAACTATATGTGAGAAAATATGCAAGATTATATGTAACATGATATACAAATTATGCATGTGATTTTATGCATGCTAAGTAGTTGGTGTTATGCATTTGGTGTTATGCATGCTAAGTAGTTGATATTATGCATGCTAAGTATTTGATTATATGTATACTAAGTATTGGGTTTTATGCATGTTAAGTGTTTGGGTTTATGCAAGTTAAGTGATGGGTTTATGCATAATAAGTAATTGATTTTATGCATGTTAAGTAGGTGGTTTTATGCATGCTAAGTGTTTGGTATTATGCATAAATCATGACATGCAAGTTTACCCCTTTTAAATGTGGTGTATACATATGCTAGATGACACCTTTATATGCTATGCATGTTTACTCTCTTTTAAGATGCAAGTCATATATGCAAGATTCAACATGTTAAGCAAGTTATGTGTATGCTTATATGCAAGATCAACATGTTATGCAAATATGTGTATGATGTTATGTAAGTTATGGGCATGTTGTGGTGCAAGTTCATATGCAAGATAGGTGTATGAGATTATGCAAGTTATATGCATGATGTTATGAAAGTTATGTGTATGTTGATATGCAAGTTATGTTTATGATATCATGCAAGTTATGGGTATGATGTTATGCAAGTTAACATGTAACATGTTGTGCAAGTTCACACCTTTAAGACACATGCAAGTTCATCTTTGTATAACCTATGAACACTTATGCAAGTTGCCTTTAGATATGGCATATGTATGTTCATGCAAGTTGGGTTATTTAGCAATGCTAGTTGGGTTAATATTATGATGTAAGTAGACACCTTTTAACCCATGTTAATGCTATTGTGTGCTAAGTGACACCCATGTTAAGTGTGAGAGAATCTTCTCTTGGAAATATGTCGTGTTAGCATAAGTGCGTGGGGAAACGATGGGGTTAATAGACATGTAAATGAATGGTGTGAAATGGTTATGATTAAGCATACCATAAAATGATTAAGCATAAGTGGGAATTTACCTATTGAGTTAGGTCTACCCCATGGGAATTTACCTATTGAGTTAGGTCTACCCATGTTATACAAACTTGATATTAATTAGGGATAATTAATATGGGGGTGATTAATTAGGTGTAATTAATCAACTAAGACACGAGGTTGGACTCATTTGTAGTGTAAAACTGCCCGGACCCAACCGGCTTAACCAGTTGCTACAAATGTCAGCCCAATGTGAGAGGTCTTAGCCATAAATTAAATACGTGATTAAGATAGAGACACGAGGTTAGACTCTGTTATGACGTAAGACTGCCCGGACTCTACCGGCTTAACCAGGCGGTCATAACAGCCAGTCTAATGTGGGAGGTCTTTATGGGAGATCACGGTCTTAATTAATTAAGAAACACTTAACCATATTAGCATGTAGTGGGACATGAGGGGTTAAGTGGGTGCCTTGGGTGGCATGTAGTAACTAGTGGGGGGTGCCTTGGGTGGCATGAGAAAACTAGTGGGTTGCCTTGGGTGGCAATAGAAAATACGATTAGAATACTTAACCAGAGTGGAACATGTAACTAAACATGATTAAAGGGTTAAGTAAGTGCGTTGGGTGGCATGGGGGAATCAAGTAAGTGCCTTGGGTGGCATGCGGAAATCTAGTGGGTGCCTTAAGTGGCAATTGTAATATAATCGGATGACTTAACCAAAACTTAACATGTAAGGGGGCATGATTATAAAAAGGGGTTAAGTGGAATGCACTAGATAAAATGACAAGCTTAAGTAGTAGCTTGTGGGGGCCCATTTCAACCAATATCCCAAACGTATCTTTGTGGGCTCGACCCATGTCGAGTGACGGGACACGCATATTGGGCTTGATTATAAGAGGCCAAAACGGGGTAGCGGTGACAACGCAAGTCCAACGGGTTTCATATGCGTGTGTGGGCCCGGGCTGGTAGATAAGCCGTTGTTGCATCGTGTAGATATAAAGTCGTGCACCGTTGATAGTATTGGGTAGCCACTTTAGGGGAGTGATACACCCCACTGTGGGACCAGCACGGGTATCTACGTTAGGGAGCCGATCGATGGGGAGTAGTGGGTACACCTAGTAAAGATAGGAGCAGACGGCACCTATGTAGGGGTACACGAAGCTACTGGGTAAGATTACTAGGTACACCTAGTGAATGTAGGGGCAGACGGCACCTACGTGGTCAGTTATACACCTAGTGGAGGTAGGGGCAGACGGCACCTACGTGATCAGCTAGAAGTACCAGAGACTACTAGCTATATTTTCTAAGACTTTAGTGGGATCAACCTTTAAGTAGGAATTACTCTTGGTGGGTAGAACTGGTGTGGTGCAGTGTAGGAATTACCCTTGGGTGGGTAGGGTCTGGGGTGGTGTAGGCTAGTAATTATCCTTGGGTGGATAAATACGTCGTTTCGATTATCGTAGTACATCCTGTGTTATGTGGACTACTTATTGTAGTCATTATCCCCAGAGGTACCGTATCTTGTTATATCATACCCTAATTACTTTAATGGTTGTATTGTTAGGGTTATAGGACTCACTCAGACTTATGTCTGACCCCGTTGTTGTTTATCTTTTTTTCCCCACCCTCAGGTTACCAGAGTGGACTTAGCACTAGTGGGCTTGGACCAGACCGCTATATCTATCTTTTGGGGCTTGGACGATAGAAATAAAGCTCAGTTTATCTTTTGGCTATGGTCTATGTAATGGGATTATGTACTTCTATTTTATCAGGATGGATATTATGTACTTGACTCTTGTTATGGTTTTGTGATGTAGCCAAACATGTTTTGTTAATGAAATGATGATTTGAATTTTCAAGTATTACTTATATCTGTCCTGTTGTAATTTTTCTGTTCTATACTCACTAAAAATACTCCACCAAAACTAAGGCATTCCCTTTGTGAGTGACCTTAGCGGGCGTGGGGTGTTACACGTGGTATCAGAGCTTAAGGTTACCGGAACAGATAAAATTTTTAGAAAAACTATTTTCTAAGAATATTTTTGGAAAGGAGTATTTTCAAAAACATGTCTTTTAAGAGAAAAGTTTTTGAAAGAAAAGCATAATCCCCAATAGCCATATCTATATCTTTCGAATTCTCCATTTTGAATCTCTTCCTTCCTCTCGTTTTGAGTTTCCCCTCCACGTATTGATGATCTTTCTAAGATAGATAAGGATGGGAAACCACTTCAAGGGAC
The DNA here is from genome assembly GCA_030737875.1 of Allium sativum. NCBI lineage: Eukaryota > Viridiplantae > Streptophyta > Magnoliopsida > Asparagales > Amaryllidaceae > Allium > Allium sativum. The sequence goes on along the minus strand of CM060924.1, from coordinate 617,961,810 downwards.
TTAGACGTTAGTCGGATTAGAATTTGGTTCAAGAAGGAGGAGGACTGGTAGGTATCTATTGGATAGACGATGGGAGGAAGGCTCAAATAGTTGTTTGGTTAATGAAGGATGAAACCTCATTGGTGGGAGGTTACGAGTGGAGAATAGGGAAGAAGAAGGCAAGTGGTTATCCTTTTAAGAGGAATAGGACACCTTATTAGGATTGTTCAAAGAAGCAAGGGCAAGGTATGGAATCTTCTGGAGGGTAGTTGTATTCCCTCACGACTAGGGTACCAGATAGGGATATGACCGTCTAGGTTGGAATTTGGATTTCTTTATCATCCGATTCAAGCTTTATTTGATTCTGATATATTGAGTTCGTTTATCCCACCATTGTTAGTTGAGTCACTGCACTTAGACACCAGTTTGGTAGATGATCCCTTAGTTGTTTCAAACCCAGTTGGGGCTCCATGATATGTTTGGGTTTGAAAGTTTCTATACTTAGCGTTGAGTTTAGATGTGATGCTTGTTGGGCTTCACGGGCTATGGGTTAGTTTTGGGCATGGACTGGTTATCCAGTAGGGGTGCCGTTCTTGATTTTGAGGAGAGAGTTGTTAGGCTTATGGGCCGCTTGGGTAACACTCTCGAGAACTCTTGTAATCCCATAGAATCTGTTATGCTAAGTTATCTAGAATCGCTGGACACGTCGGTCTAGAGTTTGCGATCTGTTAGGGCGGTCCGGGAGCACCCGGATGTGTGTGAGGAGGTGAAGGGCTTACCTCCGAAGCGGGAGATTGACTTCCGAATATATCTGGTGGATAATGCTAAACCAGTATCTTGGCCAGTGTGCCACATGGCTCCTAGTGAGAGGAGGGAACTCCATAAGTAAGTAGGCGACTTGCTGAGAAGGGGTTCATAAGACGAAGTATATCGGAGTGGGGCACTCCAGTAGTTTTTGTTATGAAGGCGGATGGGTCCCTCAGACTTTGTGTAGGCTAAAGAGAACTAAAGAAACTCACAAAGAAGAATAGATACCCATTGCCGAGGATTAATGATCTCTTTGATCAGTTGGCTGGCGCCTCAGTATTTTTGTAGTAGGACTTAGCCACGGGATTTCATCAGTTGAGAGTGGCTGAGAATAGTATAGAGAAGACTGCCTTTAGGACTCCGGATGATTTCTTTTATGAGTGGCTGGTGATGCCATTGGGTTTGACGAACGCCCCCGCATACTTTGTCGATTTGATGAGAAGGGTGTTCAGGGAGTACCTAAATAAGTTCGTGATGATCTTTATAGATGACATCTGGGTCTTTTCTAGGAGCGAAATAAGTTTTCGTACGTGCTCAATAGGCTGAGCAGAGCCAGTATAGGATAAACGACGGTTTTGGAGCGGGACTGGCGAGAACATCCAGAATTGGTCAAGGGCTTAATTATTTAGCCATTTTTACTAGTATCGTCTCACGTAGGTCGTCTGAATTCGAAGGAGGTATCCCTTGGGTGTTTGTCTGATATTGGTTTAGGCCTTTGGGGCTTGCATTTGGGGGATGCCGAATTCGACTAGGGTGGTCTGCGTGGAGACAGTTGTGATGATTTTGGATGATATTCTGGTGGAGAAGAGCATGCCCTACATCTTAGGGAAGTGTTGGAGACTCTTCGAGCGCATAGTCTTAGGACAGCAAAAGTGGATGGGATCCTTAGCATCCTATGAGTAAGGGTAACATGGTAACGGACACCTTAAGTAGAAAAAGGTTGTCCTTGAGTTCATTGTTCGTTGAACGACGGAGCTTAGAGTTTATTTCTAAGTTTGACTTTAGACCTTCCGTTGACTTTGTACCCGGTTTGCTAGCTTCTTTGGAAGTTAGACCTACTCTTTTGGGGGCGGATTGGAGAAGCACAGAGGGGCGACCCACAGTTGGTTGAGTTAGTAGGGAAGCTCATAAGGGGGGAGTCGTCCAGCCATTTGAGTAGGTACACCCTAGATGATAGAGGGTGCTTGCGTAGAGACGGTAGACTTTGTGTACCGCAGGACGAGGGTTTGAGGAAGGCTATTCTTGATGACGCACACCGTTTTAGGATGACCATTCATCCCGGTGGGGGTAAGATGTACCAAGACATGAAGAGGGCTTTCTTCTGGGCCGGTATGAAGAAAGATGTGGCCGAGCATGTCGCTCGATGCTTGGTGTGCCAATGAGTGAAGACGGAGCGAAAGAAACCAGGTGGGTTGCTTCACCCATTGGAGGTTCCGCAATGAAAGGGGGACAGCGTCTCGTTGGATTTTATTGACAGGTTACCCAGATCGAGAAAGAGTAATACAGGAATTTGGGTGGTGGTAGACAGACTTACTAAGAACACCCATTTCATACCTGTGAAGAGTAAGTGGACTGCTCCATGGCTAGCTTTTGTATATCTTCGAGAGATAGTTCGATTGCATCGGGTACCCTTCAGTATAGTGAGTGATCGAGATCCTATCTTCACTAGAGAGTTTTGGAAGAGTTTGCAAAAGGCGGTAGGGACTCAGTTGCGTTTGAGTACCGCATATCATCCTCAGACGGACGGCCAGACCGAGAGGGTGAATCATATTTTAGAAGACCTTTTGAGGCTATGTATCTTGGATTTTGGAGGTACATGGGAGGAGCATCTTCCATTGGTGGAGTTGCCCGACAGACTTAGTGGTGTACATGATGTATTCCATGGGAGGAAGTGCCTACATAAGACCGCAGAGGTGGTAGAGCCAAGTTTGCTTAGAGAAGTGGAAGCAGAGCGTGATGCGACTATTCGACGAGCTCCTACTCGCATCCTTGGGTCAGAGACTAGGAAATTGAGGAATCGAGAGGTTCAGCTAGTCAAAGTGCAATGGGGAGAAGAGGAGAGCAACGAAACTTGGGAGACGGAAGCGAAGATGCGTTCTTTGTATCCATTTCTTTTTGAGAGTATGTCTTTTAACTTCTCCTTTATCGTTTGACTGGTACTTATCTTATCCTTAGTATGTCCTCTCGTTAGTACCTTTGACCTTCAGATAGGATAGTCCTATGGTTGAAACATGTGTTTGAGACATGTTATGTATGATGGATGCAAGTGGATGCAAGTGTTTGCTAGTGGTTGCTTGTGGATGCATATACACACACTCTAGGCACTAGATCGGCTCAATCACTTCATATTGCATATTGCATAAAATTGTGTGTAGGAAGCTATATTTATGGATGTATAATGATTGTGTTATCATATGGATGATGCATTTTGGTGAATGATTGTGCACTCATGTAGATATTGTATGTGTCGATAGGGTTCCCTCGCATACATAATGGATGCATGGCACTATCATGGTTTGCATATGTTCATACATTAGATAGGGAACATATACACACACTTTTTGCATATGCTCATACATCATTAGAAATTGTTTTAAGGACAATGGATGCCCGTGTTTGATGGATTGAGTAGATGGTTGTTTGGATGGTAGGATATGCATTCTCCTTAGCTTAGAGATTTCGGGGACGAAATCCTTTAAGGAGGGGAGAATGTAACACCCCGAATTTTAGTTAATACTAAAATTCACTAATCATAGGATAAATAATCTCAGATGTGGGAATTGGGGGTAACGGGCTGCGTCGTTGCGTTCGTCTCGGAAAAATACGCGAGATAGAGTCCGAGTTTTCGAGAATCGGAGTCCGTATGGCCCGGTTATGGCCCAAAGAAGTTTTCAGAAAATTCAAAGATAAAAACAGAATTTAATATTTAAATAATCAGATTTTGAATTGGGGCCAGTGGGGGCCAGGCGGGAAAAATTCCCGCCCTAGCCATGTCGACAGCGCTGTCGACAGGGCTGTCGACAGGGGTGTCGACTGCCCTGTCGACTTGCCTGTCGACAGGGGTGCGACGCCCAGTAAAACTGGGTGCACCAGTTTGGGTCCTTGTGCTGGCCTAGTGGGCTGGTTCTAGAGATTTCCTAAATCTAAGGGTCCTAATCTAATCTAGGGTTAATCTAAGGGTCTAAAATGCAACCTAATCCTATAAATAAGACCCTAACCCTATCCTAATTCATTCATAATTAGGTTTTGTAACTAAACTATGGCAAAATGAAACTTGGTCATGGCCTCCACAAATCAAATGAAGAGAGTTGCAAGCTAATCAACCCCTAATCACCTTCTTCTTCATATTTGGCAACTAGTTTTACTTCATTGATTTGCTAATCTTGGTTTTGGTGAGTTTCTATGGCTTTAATAATCAATTGTTAAATTGATTATGGTAGGATGTGATAAGACATGGCTATGTTTGTGGATAAATGTGTGTATGCAAGTTTGTATGATATGTGATTTGCAAGTTTTATGTTAAATGCAAGTTTAATGCCATGTTTTATGATGCAAAACACTATGTTGAACATTTATGCATATGTGACATGTTATGTAAACTATATGTGAGAAAATATGCAAGATTATATGTAACATGATATACAAATTATGCATGTGATTTTATGCATGCTAAGTAGTTGGTGTTATGCATTTGGTGTTATGCATGCTAAGTAGTTGATATTATGCATGCTAAGTATTTGATTATATGTATACTAAGTATTGGGTTTTATGCATGTTAAGTGTTTGGGTTTATGCAAGTTAAGTGATGGGTTTATGCATAATAAGTAATTGATTTTATGCATGTTAAGTAGGTGGTTTTATGCATGCTAAGTGTTTGGTATTATGCATAAATCATGACATGCAAGTTTACCCCTTTTAAATGTGGTGTATACATATGCTAGATGACACCTTTATATGCTATGCATGTTTACTCTCTTTTAAGATGCAAGTCATATATGCAAGATTCAACATGTTAAGCAAGTTATGTGTATGCTTATATGCAAGATCAACATGTTATGCAAATATGTGTATGATGTTATGTAAGTTATGGGCATGTTGTGGTGCAAGTTCATATGCAAGATAGGTGTATGAGATTATGCAAGTTATATGCATGATGTTATGAAAGTTATGTGTATGTTGATATGCAAGTTATGTTTATGATATCATGCAAGTTATGGGTATGATGTTATGCAAGTTAACATGTAACATGTTGTGCAAGTTCACACCTTTAAGACACATGCAAGTTCATCTTTGTATAACCTATGAACACTTATGCAAGTTGCCTTTAGATATGACATATGTATGTTCATGCAAGTTGGGTTATTTAGCAATGCTAGTTGGGTTAATATTATGATGTAAGTAGACACCTTTTAACCCATGTTAATGCTATTGTGTGCTAAGTGACACCCATGTTAAGTGTGAGAGAATCTTCTCTTGGAAATATGTCGTGTTAGCATAAGTGCGTGGGGAAACGATGGGGTTAATAGACATGTAAATGAATGGTGTGAAATGGTTATGATTAAGCATACCATAAAATGATTAAGCATAAGTGGGAATTTACCTATTGAGTTAGGTCTACCCCATGGGAATTTACCTATTGAGTTAGGTCTACCCATGTTATACAAACTTGATATTAATTAGGGATAATTAATATGGGGGTGATTAATTAGGTGTAATTAATCAACTAAGACACGAGGTTGGACTCATTTGTAGTGTAAAACTGCCCGGACCCAACCGGCTTAACCAGTTGCTACAAATGTCAGCCCAATGTGAGAGGTCTTAGCCATAAATTAAATACGTGATTAAGATAGAGACACGAGGTTAGACTCTGTTATGACGTAAGACTGCCCGGACTCTACCGGCTTAACCAGGCGGTCATAACAGCCAGTCTAATGTGGGAGGTCTTTATGGGAGATCACGGTCTTAATTAATTAAGAAACACTTAACCATATTAGCATGTAGTGGGACATGAGGGGTTAAGTGGGTGCCTTGGGTGGCATGTAGTAACTAGTGGGGGGTGCCTTGGGTGGCATGAGAAAACTAGTGGGTTGCCTTGGGTGGCAATAGAAAATACGATTAGAATACTTAACCAGAGTGGAACATGTAACTAAACATGATTAAAGGGTTAAGTAAGTGCCTTGGGTGGCATGGGGGAATCAAGTAAGTGCCTTGGGTGGCATGCGGAAATCTAGTGGGTGCCTTAAGTGGCAATTGTAATATAATTGGATGACTTAACCAAACCTTAACATGTAAGGGGGCATGATTATAAAAAGGGGTTAAGTGGAATGCACTAGATAAAATGACAAGCTTAAGTAGTAGCTTGTGGGGGCCCATTTCAACCAATATCCCAAACGTATCTTTGTGGGCTCGACCCATGTCGAGTGACGGGACACGCATATTGGGCTTGATTATAAGAGGCCAAAACGGGGTAGCGGTGGCAACGCAAGTCCAACGGGTTTCATATGCGTGTGTGGGCCCGGGCTGGTAGATAAGCCGTTGTTGTATCGTGTAGATATAAAGCCGTGCACCGTTGATAGTATTGGGTAGCCACTTTAGGGGAGTGATACACCCCACTGTGGGACCAGCACGGGTATCTACGTTAGGGAGCCGATCGATGGGGAGTAGTGGGTACACCTAGTAAAGATAGGAGCAGACGGCACCTATGTAGGGGTACACGAAGCTACTGGGTAAAATTACTAGGTACACCTAGTGAATGTAGGGGCAGACGGCACCTACGTGGTCAGTTATACACCTAGTGGAGGTAGGGGCAGACGGCACCTACGTGATCAGCTAGAAGTACCAGAGACTACTAGCTATATTTTCTAAGACTTTAGTGGGATCAACCTTTAAGTAGGAATTACTCTTGGTGGGTAGAACTGGTGTGGTGCAGTGTAGGAATTACCCTTGGGTGGGTAGGGTCTGGGGTGGTGTAGGCTAGTAATTATCCTTGGGTGGATAAATACGTCGTTTCGATTATCGTAGTACATCCTGTGTTATGTGGACTACTTATTGTAGTCATTATCCCCAGAGGTACCGTATCTTGTTATATCATACCCTAATTACTTTAATGGTTGTATTGTTAGGGTTATAGGACTCACTCAGACTTATGTCTGACCCCGTTGTTGTTTATCTTTTTTTCCCCACCCTCAGGTTACCAGAGTGGACTTAGCACTAGTGGGCTTGGACCAGACCGCTATATCTATCTTTTGGGGCTTGGACGATAGAAATAAAGCTCAGTTTATCTTTTGGCTATGGTCTATGTAATGGGATTATGTACTTCTATTTTATCAGGATGGATATTATGTACTTGACTCTTGTTATGGTTTTGTGATGTAGCCAAACATGTTTTGTTAATGAAATGATGATTTAAATTTTCAAGTATTACTTATATCTGTCCTGTTGTAATTTTTCTGTTCTATACTCACTAAAAATACTCCACCAAAACTAAGGCATTCCCTTTGTGAGTGACCTTAGCGGGCGTGGGGTGTTACACTTGTCCTAGGGACAAGTGAAGATTATAACATAGGTTATAATAAACTAATAAGGAAATTGGATAACTGGTGAAATGAGACAAGGGACACTTAGTTGTAAATTATGTAATCAGTAAATGGGGACAGTCGGAAACCAATTGAGAAAAAGGAGAAAATATATGAAACATAAGAAGTTGTACTTAATTATAAATTAAGTAAGCTATAAACTTGGAAGTATGAAACTCTTTGATAAGAATAACATGTTTAGACTTTTCCTAGGGACAAGAGCAAATTATAATATAGGTTATAATAAATGGGTAGAGAAATTTATTTATGGGCCTTAGTTAAAAGAACTAAGTTAATAAGTAAACAACGATAAGTTGTAGTAACAACGTCAAATGGAATTATGATTAAATGAGAAAGAATGAGGAAAACTTATGAAATAAGTTATATTTAGTCACAAATAATGACTAACATGTTAACAGAAAACATGTGAATTGAGATAAACTTCGTTACATATTAAGTAGAACATGTTATTATAATGATGAAATCAAACCAGAATAAAGAAAGGGTTGTGGATTACAGACTTTGGACCACAATATAGGGTATAATATGTGGGATTATTAATAAACTTAATTGGATTAAGTTATGTAACTGAAATGTAACAACCTGGATTTTAGTTGGGGGTTGTAATAGCTCAGAAAATTTTGGGCATTTAAAATAAATAAATGAATATTTAACGTTCAAATAAATACTTACATTTGGATTTCAATTTAAAATTTGGAATTTTATTTATTTTGACCCTAGTCTGAATTTATTTAATGGAATTCTTTTAGTAAATTTGTATAAATAGTTTTGTCAAAACGAATTATTTATTATAAATTTGGATTAATCTAAATGTTTGAATTCGACTTAAATAATTTATAACTTAATTTGTTTTGGAAAAAAATGAAAATGGAATTGTATTTGAAAATATACAAATACCTTAGTATTGGTTTTATAGTGTAATAGTATGTACATTCGGAGAATTCAAAAGGTATATATATATTCTTTTAGGATATTTGTTAAATGTTGTTGCCACCTGTTCAATTTGTTGAATTTGTTTGATACCTGTTGAAAACTTGGCAAAATTGGTTTACATGTGTTAAATTGGTTCTGAATGCTTCTAGACGTTTCTCAATTTCTCCGTTCCTCTTTGATTTCTCTAAACTATCTCGTTCAAGGGGGGGAATTTTCATTTTCTTCAATTTTCCCTTCACTGTCTGTTTTCCCCCAAATCTCATAATCATGGTCGGCGTTCCGATCCCAATTTTGCTCCTCCCGAATTCCGTTTGTCTTCATCCTCTCTACCATCTCACCACTTGTAATCCGCTCCCAGGCTCCTCCTACCTCTACGTTGAATCTTGTTTCTCCTTCCGTCAGTAATTCACGCACCAGGCATTGTTGCTGTTACACCCCGTATTTTCGGTGAACGTCAAAGTAACAAATTAAAGTATACTTAATTTTTAAGAGAAGAATTAAAAGAAATGGGTTTCTCCATTGCATTCATCTCGGAATTCTGCTTGAGATAGAGTCCGAGTTTGCGTAAATCGGACTCCATATGAAGAAGTTATGTCACTTAGAAGTTTCAGGAATTTAAAATATAAACCAGCCCGAATTCAAATTTTAAGTTTCGAAATTCAAATCACACACCCGGGCTGGGTGGGAAATTTCCCGCCCAGGACCCAGGCCGACCAGGGGGTCGACCTGGGGGTCGACCTGGGTAGAACAGGTCGACCATGGGTCGACCTGGGGGCGACCTTTCCCTTTTCCAGATCCGTGGACAGCTTCGTTTTTCTGCATTTAGACGCCCGTTCTGACCAGATTCATTGCTCCTTAGGTATTTGAACACCCTCAAACCTCACTTTCTCTCCACACAACTTCATTTTGCCTATACTCTTCCCTTATTCATATTAAAATAAATCAAATACTGGGTTATGCTGCTCAAGCTCTTCGTAGAAATCAAGTTTAGAATTCAAGTTGAGATTCAAAGGCTAATTCAACGAGTTCAACAACTATTTTCTAAGAATTAGATCAAATCTAAATTAGAAGAACAAATAGACTACTTCAAAGAAGAGCTATTCAGTTTCAGAATACAGATCCCAGAATTGAAGACCGTTCTATAATTAGTAAGTTCACGTTACTTTCAGAAATAAAAGCTAGTTGTGATTCTGACATTGTAATAAATCTGGATCTAAGATTATGCCTATCTTTCTATATCCTTCAGATCTATCTCGTTGATAATATTATTTCCATTCTTTGTCTCTTCTTTCATTATTCCCTTTTTGTTTTATAGCCAGGCTACTGCGAACCTGCGCCAGATCTCATAAGAGATGAACGTACGTTGGAAATAAAATTGGGCATAAAAATGATTTGGACATGACCAGCGCTAAAATTTGGGAAAAAAATATTAAATTGTGTATAATTGGGCATAATTGAGTTGTAACTGACTTGAGGACATAACACATGTTGTATTCGAAACATAAAGTGCATTGGACATATGACTTGAGATTTGAGGCATAAAGTATTGGACATATGACTTGAGATTTGAGGCATAAAGTATATTGGACATATAACTTGGGATTTGGGGTGTAAATCGAACTGTAAACACGTATGTCCAAGTTAATTTCAGATTTAAACACCTAATAGTGATTTTGGCATGTACTGAAATGGATCTAAGTCCATAATATAAATCTTTCAGATTAGTTCCTATCTTTCTATTGAATCAATTATTTACATGCCTAAGAAGTTATTATTCAATCATGCCTAGCTTTGTTGGACATCTGATCCTTTTTAGGTTCATGATATTATTTATATCAGTTTCTATATGTCTATGAGGTTATTTCTGTCAGTTTGTTTCGGATCTATCTTTGTTATATCTCAACTCTAACAGATCCATAATCCTCTTAGGTCCATAATATTATATTTGATAGATCTACCATTTTAGCACCTGTTTTATGCCTACTCTCATTCATGTTCCTCTTTCTTCCCCTTTTATTTTATGAATCTAGACTAACCTCGAATCTAGACTGAAATTTATTGTACGTGTGCGGGGGTATTGGGGGATAGTCTTTTTGGTAATGGTGGAACATAATTTTGTAACTTATAATTTGGGGCATAATTGTCTTTGTTGCGAACTTGGGGTAAATGGAAATATTAAATCTAGATTTGGCGCAAAGTGTAAATTGGAATATTAATCTAGATTTGGTGGAAAACTGTAAATTAGGATATTAATCAAGATTAGGCATAAACATTGGTTGAGATGCCAAAGAATAATGGATATTGGGGTATTGGGGCATGACTATTAGTACAAACTTGGAAAGATTATGTGTAGCCTATTTTGAGTAATAACTCAAAACTAAATTTAGGGGTCATAACTTGCAATTAGCTTCGTTGGGCATAACTTGAGAATTGGAACATGACTGGTTGGGATAATTACAACAATTGTGAATAATTTACATATGAACTGTAAATATGTGAAAAGATGAATATGCCTAACCTGAGGTTGGATCGAGTTGTGGTGTAAAACTGCCCGGAACCGCCCGGAACCGCCCGGCACATCCAGTAACCACAACAACACCAATCTAACGTGAGAGGTTAGTGCGTCATGCCCAAGAAAAACCCGAGGTTAGATTGAGTTGTAGTGTAAAACTGCCTGGAACCGCCCGACACATCCAGTAACCACAACAACACATATCTAATGTGAGAGGTTGGTGCATTAATTAATCGATTAATGCTAATGAACAAGATGAATGAGTAGGGTTAAGTTCATAAGAACACTTAACCAATATAACATGAATGACTAGGGTTAAGTAATGAGAAACACTTAACCAATATAACTTGATTTGTGGTAAGGTTATGTTGACACAAGAAGGCAACACTTAACCAAAGTAACATGACAAGTAGGTGGGTTAAGTTAACTTGAATTGATTGATGACACTTAACCAATACAACATGATGAACACGTGCGGTTTAGTTAACAAGAAAACACTTAACCAATATAACTTGATGAACGAACGAGGTTAAGTTAATAAGAAAATACTTAACCAACATGACACAATGAATGGGTGGGTTAAGTTAACATGAATGGACGACACTTAACCAATATGGCATAATGTGCGGGAGGGTTAAGTACATATCGAATTGTAAGTAATATTAGTAAATATAGGCCCACAAACTTAACCGTTAAATAAACATTCTTGAATCGATGGAAGGGTTAAGTACATATCGGGTTGGTGGGTAATAATAGTAAATATAGGCCCACAAACTTAACCGTCAAATAAACATGCTTGAATCGATGGAAGGGTTAAGTACATATCGGGTTGATGGGTAATATTAGTAAATATAGGGCCACAAACTTAACTGTTAAGAAAACATGCTAGAATCGGTGGGAGGGTTAAGTACATCTCCTGTAGGTGGGTAATACTTGTATATATAGGCCCACAAACTTAACCTACAGGAAACCCTAGTAACGAGGACCCATTTCAGCAGTAACCCACATAGATGTATCATGGTACCCTGAAACTAAGCAGGGTGGGGCACGATTAACGGGCTGATTATATGCAGTCAAAACAGAGGCAGGAGGTACATCAGTGTAAGTTCCGACGGTTTACGGGCGTGCACGTACTCCGGAGTGGGAAAAAGCAGGCACTGGGTACCAGTAGTTATACACTGTGCATCTTGAGTCGTGTCTGGTCGCTATCATAAGGATTAATACACCTTATGGTGGGACCAGCACAGGATATCTGCACACAAAAGAGGGCCGATTGACACAGATACAAGATAAATTAATACAAGTAGGGAGCCGATCGATGGGGTAGTAAGAGTACGTCTAACATGTTCATGGCAATTAGGCAGATTGAGGTGGAATCCTCACGATAGATGTACACCTGAAGGCAACCACAATTGCGGGGATTTGGATCACGTTATCATATTATCATTTTATACAGATTACTAGTTGGGACACTAGTTAGGTGGTGCATATATAGATATAGAAAACAGAATAACAAAGTAGTAGCGAAGCAGAGAAAGAGTAGAAACGCATTCAGTTTATCTTGCCTTATCATACCTTATGCGTATCCTATGTTATCTTGTTATCCATGTTATCATGGTATTGTCTTATATTCAGTTTATTCATGTCATGATGCTTTTGCCTGTTTATATGCTGAAAGTCACTGGACATACCAGACTTATGTCTGACCTAGTTTTGTTTCGCCTCTTTTATTCCGTCCCCCTCCCCCCGGTTCACAGGGAGGAAATGTAACCACTTAGCTCAGAATTATTTTCAAGCTCGAAGATAGTCGATGTTTTGCTTTGGACCCTCTTTTCCACTACTATGGCTGTTTCATGCTTTATTGGGGAATATCATTTTTATTTTTATGCTTCTTTTATACTTGGAAGTTTTTGAATCAAGACAGAATTTCTTTGTATTACTTTTAAGTATGATTGAGACAATCGTTGTAAAAGCTTGACTGAATTAAGTTGTTTATAAAATGACTTTATTTCCGCTGCTTTATTGGCCTGTCTTGTAATTTATCTGCATCTTTTGCCTAAAATGCTCCACCAAAGTTAAGGCATTCCCTTTGTGAGTGACCTTAACGGAGGTGGGGTGTTTCAGCTGCGTCGTCGCTGCCTAAGGCGCCACTATGCACGGCAAGTCAACAGTTCCGCTTCACCCTCGATTGACCTGCTTTCTCTCTGACTTGTTCTACGCCTACAGCTCTCCAGTTACCGGCACTACGTCACCAAAAGTCAACACCTGATCGATCTCATGCGCCTTCTTTCTACTGTACTAGTGAGTTTATTTCTCGACTTTTTGGTATTCAAGTTTACTATAACTATGCTAAGTTTGGTGTGTTTCATGGGGAATTATGTGTTTGAAATTAGTTATCATTTGAAAAATAAGAGGTTAATAGCTCTGAACTTCATTTAGGGTAGCATCAAGTCACAATGGATGTTTGAAACATTGCCTTGCAAGCTCCCATTGCTTTTTTTACACTGGTTATTTGAAGCTAGTGAAATTTGACTCCAAGATCTCTAGAAAAAAATGTAGAGACAAAGATTGAGCATATAGTCTGTTTTGTCTGAACAAGCTCATCAAATACTTTTGCTATCATACATATTCATGAAACAGGGAGATTTTACTAAAATTATTCAAAAATATTATTTCAACAACTATCAATTTAAAATGATATTTTGTTTTATGAATATTTCGGCATTGATTCCTTCAAATTCAATGGACCTCTCTCTTTTTCTATGATAATATATTCACTCTAGTCTGAGAAAGCTAAAATATCCCCATGCAAATACCGGAAAAAAAACATCATTCTTCTAATCCTTGTTGCATCTATTTTTCCTACCTATGCCTGTGTTGTAAAAATCTAAACCAAATGAGTCAAAAATAGAATTGGCAAATTGCACAAAATCAATCCAGATAATTTTCAATGGTTTGGATTATGTAGTCCCACCATTTCCATTTTTGTTTTGCTTTACATGTATTTGTATTGCTAGAATGAAACATTTTAACAATGATATGTAGTACATTAAACAATTTTGTTGGTTTTTATGCATGATATTAGCACAGTGAAAGTTAAACAAGGTGTCTTTAGTACTGGATGAATTTAATAGTTTAGTCAACAGTGATATATGGACTACAATCTTAAGGGCGTTGCATGAGTATTAAATGATCTTTTCATGACAAGCTTAGTAGCTTAATTCATGAATGAACAGGAGTCAATAAAAATCAGGGCTGTCATATTCTAATATATATGAAACATACAGTAGTGAGAGATGTTTGGAGCTTGAACCGTCTCAATAACGTGTGTGCGAATCTCTCATCAATTTCTGTAGCAATATTTGCATTTAGCTTACCTATTGTTGCTTTAGAATAAAAAAAATTTCTCACTCATGCATTGACTCAATTCATTTTATTTGCATGCATTTAGTAAATTCATTTTATTTGCATGTACTGGTTCAATTTGTTTTACTCATGCATTAATCTCGCCTTAAGTCCATCTTGCCTCTGAATAAGTAAAAAAACATCACGCATGCATTGATTCGATTCATTTTATTTGCATGCATTTATTAAATTTGTTTTATTTGCATGTACTGGTTTAATTTGTTATACTATCTTACCTTAGAATAAGAAAAATATCACGCAAGCGTTGATTCAATTCATTTTATTTAACATTACGGCTGTTATATTATGTATGATAATGGTTCAATCTGAGAAACATATATGACATGTCATATCCTGCTACGATATTTTTCCTTTTTATCTGTCTACATGAGGAAGCAATTATACATTATTTACGTTTGTTAGACAATAAAATCAAATGTTAAACTTCCATTTACTGGTGTGCTTCATGAGATTTCCAAATGTGTGAAATTATTAGATGGTCACAAATTTGCTTGCTGTTATATACTTAGCTTTTATGTGCTTTGCAATTTCAGAATAACTTGTCTCTTTTGTTTTCATGAGATCTCCAACAGCTTGTTTTCGACAATATTTTGAGTTAAAGGATTTGTTCAAATGCTAAAGACGCTACAAATTGTAAGTGCATGAAGACTACACTACACTTAGTTGCAGTGTTCTCCTTTCATATGACAGCAAGTTATATTAATATGTTGTTAAATTTTTCTGAGAATTATCCTTATAAAGTTCTCGTAAATGAGAGGTTGCTAATAAAAGTATGAACTGCTTGATTAGTCAAACTCTAACGTCATTTGCAGAAAAATCTTATGTTTAATTTTTACTCACTAACATTCATATCTCTCTTTCCACACCTTTATGAGTGCGCATTTGATTGTTAATTTATTCAAATATAAAATATTTGATCGTAAAATATCTTGCATATTTAGCACATATGAGATATATTATATGACAATGGTTTGCAATTATATAAATGAAACAGTCAACTCTTCTCAGACGTGTATGTTAATTATTATTTTCTTCCCTAATTAGTGTAAATTTTTGAGTCTCTGCATGCTGTTGAAAGTAAGTACCATTATGAGATAAAAAATACATCGTATGGCAAAAACCCGCATGCGTAGCAAGGGTTCACACTTGTGTGTGTGTATATATATATGCCTTAGAATACTATTACTCACAGAATATTGACAAGGTATTATGTGTCGACATTTGCTAGCATGAGCTAACCTTTCAAGCTAAAACATATGAAGCTTTTTTGCTTTTATTTTTCATGCTTGTTAACTTCGAATTCATTATAGCTGTTTATTTTGTTATTTTTAACTATTTTAGTAAACTAATGTTAGTATTCATGCAAGTTATTAATAAAAAATTTGTGTTGTTGAATACTGTGAACCTACACTCTAATGATTTAAAATGATGCAAAGATTTTAGCTTTTAAAGAGGAAAGCTGCGAGAAGACGCAGGAGCGAGCAGAGCTCGACAACAGTTGTAATTTGTTAAAAAGAAAATTCATGTGTAAATTCATATATATATATATATATATATATATATATCTTATGTACAAAATATTGTAATGTAAACTTTGATATTTGAACAAAAAATTCATTTTATTACAATTGTCGAGCATAGCGATTCTGTGTTAAATTCCACTTTAAACCCTGTAAGCCAATAACAATCTGTTGTTTTGAACGCTTCGAGTTGGTTTAATTATCTACTTGGGGCAGTCAAAATGGCGGGTCCTTACATTTGGTATCAGAGCTATGGTTTTTATAAAAAATTGGCTTGTAGGGTTTAAAATTCATTATAGATAGGGTGGAAATACCCTAGAATGAGCGGAATTGATGCTAGAATCTCTCTTGAGAGAGCGCATTTTTTTGGATGAATAAAATATTTTAACGAGGTTGTGGAAAAATAAATAAATAAATATTTTGAAGAAATTTTGAAGATAAATATATATTTTGATGGAAATATTTTCAAAATATAAGTTTCTTTATTTAAATCTGAAAGCCTTTGCGATGCGAATTTCTGAAGTTTATCATCAAATATATATATATATGTGTGTGTGTGTGTGTGTGTGTGTGTGTACTCAGAGTCTCCACAGAAGCAGAATGCAAAAGCTGTTCGAGAACGGTTGACGAAGTAAGAGCTGAATCAGTCTTGAAATTGACTCGGATCAGAAGGGGGTTCGAATTGACCACATTAATAAAGAGTTAGGTTGTTGAACATAAATTAAGGAGGCCGATAATAATTAATAATAAAAATAATCAAGCGTACATCAATTATTTTTCCTTTCGATTATTTAATAAAGGCTTTGATACGTGTGTGTGTATTGAATTACACATAATTTCCATTGGGGTTTATGTGAAATTCTGTATGATGAGGATTTTGAGTAAATGGGTTAGTAATACCAAATGGTATGAGACATTTGGTAATACTTTTCTAATTACTCTCTTGACTTTTCATATGGAACGAATGTTTGTTTTGTATTTTCAGTTGGTGCGATTTGCTTCCTTACTATAAATAGTATAAAGTTATTTTCATAAATATATGGATTTTATTGGTTTCACAAAATATTTCATAACTTGTTTCGAAACCAAGTATTTTCTTATATATATAAACAACATGATTTTGCAACATTCAAGATAGCGTATTGGATTTTAAACGACATCGCACACTCCGTGTAATGGGACATGGATGTAGTAACCCGCATTTTAGCTGTTGAACAATTAATTTATTTAATTATTAAATATCGATTTATCAATATCGAGAACGTGAATTAAATAATATTGAATATTTAATTAATAATTATAATATAATAAAATATATTATAATGTCGAAATAATCAAAAATATTGGAAATACAAATATTCTGTGAACGGGGTCATCCCTAAGATATAATTCAACTTAGAGTTGGATTATATTGACGAATATATTCAATCGACGACAGTTTGAACGTATAATTATATTATAATTAAAATCGAGCTTGAAATGGCGCTGCAGTTCGCGATTTGGTGATTTGAACTTCAACTGAATGTACAGGATTCGTTTTAAGCCGGATTTCAGTGAAACAAGAAACATGTGGAGCTGGTGGAGTATATTTTTCTAGTGGAAGAGAAAAATCGGGATTTCGTCGTGTAGATTTTGATGTACGTCCAAATCAAATTTCAGAAAAGTCGCTGTGGAATTCCTTTATAATTTGCGACGCTTTATATACGTTATAAATGGATTTTTCAGTATAAACTGAATATCGAGATAATCTGGAATCTGAAATATCAAGCTGTAAATTTTGATATGATATTCTGGGGCTGTACGATATCATATGTGAAGATATACGATAATATTTAATTTTAAATATTTAATTTAATTATATTTAAATATATTTATATATTTAAATAGGCTATTTAGAGCTTTAAAAATTGCCGATTTTGCAAACCAAGTCGGAATTCGACGAAACTAATTTTGTTAGATCCGCAATGTCAAATTATTGCTAGATGTCAGTTTCCGTGATTTTTAGAGTCACTGTGTGGTCGTACGGATTTTTAGAGTGAGAAACAGTCAGTATTTTGACGGTTAAAAATACGCTATATGAGCAAACGGAGTCGGAATTCGACGAAACCAGTTTCGTCGGGACTGTAATGTCAAACTCTAGCTACATGTCCAGTTTCGTGATTTTTGAATATTGTATGTGATCACACGAATTTTAGAAGGCAAAATGAATTATCAAAAAAAGGAATATACTAGGAATATTCTCGTCAAAAAAAAAATATCTAGATATTTTTTTTTCTTTATAAATACCCCCTCTAACTTTTTCCTAAACCCTAAACACAATCCTACAGTCAACGTTTTTTTTCCGCCGTTGTTTTTCTCATTTCCAAAGGGGAAACCGACCTCTAAAACCAAAAAGAATTCAAAGAAATTTGTATAAATCGATCCACATATATATATGGAATCCTTGTAACCTGCTCTTCAATCCTATATGCGTTTTGCTGAGTTCGATGCTGACTTGTGTTCGCTGGAAATGATGAGCGCGAGTTAGGGTTCGACCTTGTTCGAGATTTAGGGTGAGTTAAATCGTTTCGAGTTCGTATTGTTAATCATGAGATCGAATAGCATCTCGTTGTTGTGTTTTTGAGGGAATCGGTGGGTTTTGGTGTCGCTGTTTTTGTGTATAGCGAGGAAAAATGGGTTTCGATGGAAAATAGGGAGGGTGACCGAGTGCGGTAGCGTTGGTGTGGAAGTGATGAGATTTGAACAAGGAGTTCAACGGTGGCGTGGGCTTTGGAATCGATGGAGAAATGAAGCAACAGTGGGAATTTGAAGTTCGGCCATGTCCTTGTGTGGAGCAGCAGCATCGACGGGGAAGAAAGGAAATGGCAGGCCGAGATTTGAAAGTAAATGATGGGCCGGGTTTTATTAAATGAGGGTAAGGCCCATTAAATATTTAAAATTCCAAGTTATTTTAAAATAAATGTTTATAAAACTTCGAAAGGTTATAACTTTACCATACGATGTCGAAATCGAACAAACCAGGATCCGTTGGGATCGTATGGACGGGAGCTTCACAATGGAACTGACTGAGAGAGAATTGGAGCTCGTTTGAATTTACGGCGAATTAAACTGTTTGATTCAGATCAAACGACAGTTTATCGTTCTTTAACGATGAACTGCAAATGTGAGTAAATCTCACTAACTCTGAATAGTTTATATTTTCATGTTGTATTTTTAGAACTGTTAAATATTGACTGATTGATTGTGTGTTGACTGTTTGATTGAACTGCTAGTCAGTTAGTTGAATTTCTATATTGATTCTGTTTAACAGAATATATCATATGAAACTGAAAGTGATGTTGATTTTATTGTGTAACATCTGTGGATGCAGGGAAACAGGTTGGAGGAATCCGACTGGATTCCTCAACAGTTATTTTATTATTTTTCATATATTGTGATATATGACGTGATTTATAATCTGTTGTTGATTGTGGGTGTATGGACGATATTGAACATCGTGATTTGATATGATTGAACACCGTGATATACCGAAATATTGAAAAGAGAATATTTATAGAATCAAGAGGATTTTATAAAAGAGAATATTTATAAATAGGATATTTATAAATAGAAATATTTATAAATGGAATATTTATAAATAGAAAATACGTTAAGTGGAATTATAAATGAAGGAAAGCCTTTATAAATGGAATATTTATAAGGTGAATTATTTATTTAGAATAAACAGATAAGATATTATGACATGGATTATTTATTTGTTAAATAAATAAAATATTAAATAGGGATTATTTACTTAGAAATAAATAGGAGATATTCAAAAAGGAAATAACTGCAAATCATTTTCTTTTTGAATGGAAAGGCTTGTGTAGCGGTTTGGGGATTTTCCCGATACTCCCGATACAAAGGAGGTTATGGCAAATTTTCCCATGAATTTAAGGAGATAGAATATTTTTAAGAATAAATTAGAAAAGGAGAAATATTTGTAAATCATTTACAAATGAAATCAAAAGAGAAATATTTGTAAAACATTACAAATGAAACCAAAGGAGAAATATTTGTAAATCATTTACAAATGAAACCAAAAGAGAAATATTTGTGAAACCTTTACAAATGAAATCGAATAGGAGATATTTGTAAAGAACTTATAAATAGAAAGATAAAGGAAATCATTTATGAAGTGAAGAACCGTTACTAGAAGTAAATCTTTTCAAATGAATGAACGTTATAAAAAGGAAATCTTTATAAAGCAAAAAGAGTATTCGAATTCAATTATTCGAATAGAGTAAAAAGAGTATTCGAATTCAGTTATTCGAATAGAGTTAAAAGGAGTTATTCGAATATGTTATTCGAATAGAGTTAAAAGGAGTTATTCGAATTTAGTTATTTGAATAGAGGTTAGTAAATAAGAGTAAATCAGTTAGGGTTAACCAGTTAGAGTTAATCAGTTAGGGTTAGCCAGTTAGAGTTAGCTAGTTAGAGTTAATCAGTTAGAGTTAGCCAGTTAGAGTTAATCAGTTAGAGTTAGCCAGTTAGAGTTAAATCAGTTAGAGATAATCAGTTAGAGTAAACCAGTCAGAGTAAACCAGTTGAGTTAAGTAAGTCGAGTTAACCAGTTGAGTTAAATAAGTCGAGTTAACCAGTTGAGTTAAGCAAGTCAAGTTAATATGTTAGAGTTAATACAAATGAGTTAATTCAAAGGAGTTAGCCGAATATTAGTTATTCGAATAGAGTTAGAGGAGTTAGTCGAATATAGTTTATTCGAATAATGTTAAAGAGTTATCGATTAGTTAATCAAAAGAAGATTTTCGAATATAGCGTATTCAAAAGAAAGAGATCGAATATACTTTATTCGAAAGAGAGAGATTTCGAATATAAGTTATTCGAAGAGAGATAATCGAATATAGGTTATTCGAAGAAGAGTTAATCAAATAGAGATTACTCGAAAGAGAAATATATGTCGAATTCAATTATATCGAATTCGGGAAAGCAATATTTACTTTCCGATTTTTAAATCAAGAATATACACTAATAAATTAGGGTTATGTTTAATTACTCGAATTAAAGAATAAAGGTTTTAATTGAAGTTAGATATTGCGAAAGTAGGGATTTTAACGTTATCGTTAAAATCAAATGTTTTCAATAAAGAAGTGGATTCGTAAATTGAATCCGAGAGTTACGTAAAGAAGTTGTTAAAAGATTAAAAGATAAACTGTTACTATTTCGAAGTTATAACGTTGTTCAGTTAAGGTCTGAGAGGTAATTATACCCCAACTTGATTGACTTCCTTCTTAACTAAGGAATGGTAAGGTTTGATAGTGAATGATGGTTAAGTGAATTTAATAAATGAGTTGAGTTGGCATAGCGATATTTTATTTAAACATCTGTTTAAATACAATGAAGGAACTTTAGAAATGTTTTCCAAATAAGAAATCAGAAATGTTTTCTAATATAGGAAACAGGAAATGGAAATGTTTTCCATTGTTAATAAAGATATATTTTCTAAAATTAGAAAATAAGAAATGTTGAATATAGGGAAACAGGAGATAAGTAAAATAATGAACTAAAGAGATAAATGTTGAATGATGATTGATTGATATAATTTCTATCTGGAAATAATATCGTTGTTTGCACACGAGTTTTTCTTTGATAGTTAAATCACAGACTATCAATGTTTTGACCATTTTACGTTGTTAATATGGAGAGACCGGTTGGATTATTATCCGAAGAACCACTCTGTATTGGCATAAGCGTTGCGAATCAAGTATGCTGAATATATTGAAGACAGAGTAAAGTGCAAGGGCTATTGTATAAGTCTTAGATAACAGTGCCTAAGACGGATGTACTGAATAGTGCCTTCGGTTTGTCCAGTCCCAGGACAACTTGTATGGACGAATGTCTGACAGAGTATTCCTAACGAATCATATATGTTGATCTCTTCAACGTATTACGTTTGGTGGCGGAGGAATTCGTTTCTCTTAGCTTCATACCCGTGATACCGTTAGGGAAATCGATAATGATTCGGCGGGTATGACGATGTGGCATTCTAAGTGAATGAAGATATGACATAAAAGATAAGCGTAGCTTCTAGCCTCACATCCGGTAAAATGACAGAAATCGGGCAGGCAGCATGGCTAAGTCGGTCGCACCGAAGTAGGGTGTATAATCACCTATCTAGAGAATATTCATTTGCTTCTTTAATCTATCAATGTTGTCCCATATATATATATATATATATACGGGAACGGTTGCTGATCCCAACCGTTGGTGATGTACATTCGATTCACTCAAGCGAAATGAGTGGTCGGTCATGTGTGGCTGAGTTGCAAGATGTTCTTGTTGAACTCCAGTGTATCGTTCCTAGAGTACACTGATCGGAAGGTAGTTCCATACCTTGTCATAGTTGGAAATCCATTACCCAATACGTGCTTGCGGTTTTGATTGTATACTATATATATAGAATGTGAGATGCAAGTGTTTCTACTAGGCTGATATTTATTTGTATTTAGACATTATTATAATATCAGAATGATATTGCTTTGCAAAGATGTTTGGATTCTCATAAGGTAAAAACCCGTTTCGTATTCACGGCGTGGTCTTATGAGATATCATATACTTGTTTTAAATGATTTGAGTTTACTCACACCAGTCCATGACTGACCCGGAGTTTATTTTGTTTTCCCTAAAACTGTTGGGTGCCTAAATTTGTACGGGCAGTCAAGTAGTCAGGATTTACAGGTATACTTGAAGAGCTTGGAGCAGGAGGCTTCAGCAGTCGATAGCTATTATTTATTCCGCTGTGATGTTATGTGTTGTACTCGTAAATGGTATGTATATACAGTTATAACTTTGTATTTCAAAAGTTATGTTATATTTTATTCGTTCCGCTGTGAGATTCGTGTTACTCTGATGATGTTGTATGTCCTTCTTCTTCTTCTATTCTAAGTTTCTACCTTATCTATCCTCACCCTCTGTCTTCTTTCTATTAGTTTCTTGAATTTCCAGTGCGATTTGGGTTGGACTTGTGTTATTTAGTCAGCTCAAATTGGACCGGATTTTCGGGTCACTACAGTTGGTATCAGAGCATTGGTTTAGTTATTACCTTGGCTCTATGGCGTGATTCAGTAGAGATGGGATTAATAATATCCTAGACTGAGTTTGAGTGTATATATACGAGTGCGTATTTGTTAGTTAATATAAAGTGATTTATATTGTGGAGATTTATTGGTTGAGTAGTTTGTGAATTCTGGTCGATTAGTTTGATCCACTGTATCGATAGGGGTTACCAAACACTCGAATACGATGAAACGACATGGTATGTTTTGAAAATAATATAGTATATTGGTTGTGTTGATTTAAAATATAATCGATTAAAGATTATAAAAAGTGAGATGGTTATAAATAACTAATCAGAATTCATATAAGTAAAGTATATGAAATAAGATAAATTAAATCTGAATTAAAATTAGTTTTGGAATTAAAATAAGGAAATTTTAAGTTCCTGGGAGATTTTGAAAATGTTTTCAAATTGAAAGTAAAATAGTATTGAACTCACTTTGATTTGCTGGAAAATAGATTCTGATGAGTGTGGCCACATCATCAGTGTTCATTTTCGAGTTTCTAAGTGACGGATTACTACCAAAGATTTTGATTTTGAATTGTTTTGAGAAAAACAAGTTGTTTAGAAACTCAAAGGATTTGAATTGGGATTATGATTTCAAATTGATTTGAAATAAACCCAGGAATTGAAATTTATGGAATTTAAATTTAACTAATGAAGTTAAATAAAATGAGATGGTAAAAATAAATTGAAATTTAACTTGAACTGAATTAAATAGAATTGAATTGGATTAGAGCGTAATCCGTTATGGAATTGGTTAATGAGTCAAGAATTTGGAATTTGATATTGGGGTTCGAATGAA
The DNA here is from genome assembly GCA_030737875.1 of Allium sativum. Lineage (NCBI taxonomy): Eukaryota > Viridiplantae > Streptophyta > Magnoliopsida > Asparagales > Amaryllidaceae > Allium > Allium sativum. The sequence goes on along the minus strand of CM060924.1, from coordinate 617,938,118 downwards.
ATTCGATTTGGATTTGAGGATATGAACTAATTGGAATTTGATTGAGATAACACTAGTATATGCTGAGTTGATAGCATATGGAAGTGATAGAGTTGATATGCCCGACAAAAAGGTACCAGTTTATATTATATATGGATATGAGATTTATAAGCCGAATTGGCTGTTTGATTTTCTTTTGGGTTAAAGAAGGCCCAGAGAGGCGAGTTGGAGTTTGAGATATCGATCAGTACAAAGGAGGTGCTGGCGAAATTTTTTCAAAAGTTAAGGCGTTTGAAAATTTTCAGGATTTTTGAAAATTTAGTTAGTCGAAATAAATTAATATTTTAGTCGATATTAATTGGTTCAGTTGAAACCAGAGATAAGAGGTAAACAGATAAATTTTTACCCAGAAGATAGGGTCGTCCCCTAGCTTAGCAATTTCGAGGACGAAATTTTATTAAGGGGGAAAGATTGTAGTAACCCACATTTTAGCTGTTGAACAATTAATTTATTTAATTATTAAATATCGATTTATCGATATCGAGAACATGAATTAAATAATATTGAATATTTAATTAATAATTATAATATAATAAAATATATTATAATGTCGAAATAATCAAAAATATTGGAAATACAAATATTCTGTGAACGGGGTCATCCCTAAGATATAATTCAACTTAGAGTTGGATTATATTGACGAATATATTCAATCGATGACAGTATGAACGTATAATTATATTATAATTAAAATCGAGCTTGAAATGGCGCTGCAGTTCGCGATTTGGCGATTTAAACTTCAACTGAATGTACAGGATTCGTTTTAAGCCGGATTTCAGTGAAACAAGAAACATGTGGAGCTGGTGGAGTATATTTTCTAGTGGAAGAGAAAAATCGGGATTTCGTCGTGTAGATTTTGATGTACGTCCAAATCAAATTTCAGAAAAGTCGCTGTGGAATTCCTTTATAATTTGCGATGCTTTATATACGTTATAAATGGATTTTTCAGTATAAACTGAATATCGAGATAATTTGCAACCTGAAATATCAAGCTGTAAATTCTGATATGATATTCTGGGGCTGTACGATATCATATGTGAAGATATACGATAATGTTTAATTTTAAATATTTAATTTAATTATATTTAAATATATTTACATATTTAAATAGGCTATTTAGAGCTTTAAAAATAGCCGGTTTTGCAAACGAAGTCGGAATTCGACGAAACTAATTTTGTTCGATCCGCAATGTCAAATTATTGCTAGATGTCATTTTCCGTGATTTTTAGAGTCATTGTGTGGTCGTACGGATTTTTAGAGTGAGAAACAGTCAGTATTTTGACGGTTAAAAATACGCTGTGTGAGCAAACGGAGTCGGAATTCGACGAAACCAGTTTCGTCGGGAACGTAATGTCAAACTCTAGCTACATGTCCAGTTTCGTGATTTTTGAATATTGTGTGTGATCACACGAATTTTAGAAGGTAAAACGAATTATCAAAAAAAGGAATATACTGGGAATATTCCCATCAAAAAAAAATATCTAGATATTTTTTTCTTTATAAATACCCCCTCTAACTTTTTCCTAAACCCTAAACACAATCCTACAGTCAACGTTTTTTTTCCGCCGTTGTTTTTCTCGTTTCCAAAGGGGAAACCGACCTCTAAAACCAAAAAGAATTCAAAGAAATTTGTATAAATCGATCCACATATATATATGGAATCCTTGTAACCTGCTCTTCAATCCTATATGTGTTTTGCTGAGTTCGATGCTGACTTGTGTTCGCTGGAAATGATGAGCGCGAGTAAGGGTTCGACCTTGTTCGAGATTTAGGGAGAGTTAAATCGTTTCGAGTTCGTATTGTTAATCATGAGATCGAATAGCATCTCGTTGTTGTGTTTTTGAGGGAATCGGTGGGTTTTGGTGTCGCTGTTTTTGTGTACAGCGAGGAAAAATGGGTTTCGACGGAAAATAGGGAGGGTGACCGAGTGCGGTAGCGTTGGTGTGGAAGTGATGAGATTTGAACAAGGAGTTCAACGGTGGCGTGGGTTTTGGAATCGATGGAGAAATAAAGCAACAGTGGGAATTTGAAGTTCGGCCATGTCCTTGTGTGGAGCAGCAGCATCGACGGGGAAGAAAGGAAATGGCAGGCCGAGATTTGAAAGTAAATGATGGGCCGGGTTTTATTAAATGAGGGTAAGGCCCATTAAATATTTAAAATTCCAAGTTATTTTAAAATAAATGTTTATAAAACTTCGAAAGGTTATAACTTTACCATACGATGTCGAAATCGAACAAACCAGGATCCGTTGGGATCATATGGACGGGAGCTTCACAATGGAACTGACTGAGAGAGAATTGGAGCTCGTTTGAATTTACGGCGAATTAAACTGTTTGATTCAGATCAAACGACAGTTTATCGTTCTTTAACGATGAACTGCAAATGTGAGTAAATCTCACTAACTCTGAACAGTTTATATTTTCATGTTGTATTTTTAGAACTGTTAAATATTGACTGATTGATTGTGTGTTGACTGTTTGATTGAACTGCTAGTCAGTTAGTTGAATTTCTATATTGATTCTGTTTAACAGAATATATCATATGAAACTGAAAGTGATGTTGATTTTATTGTGTAACATCTGTGGATGCAGGGAAACAGGTTGGAGGAATCCGACTGGATTCCTCAACAGTTATTTTATTATTTTTCATATATTGTGATATTTGACGTGATTTATAATCTGTTGTTGATTGTGTGTGTATGGACGATATTGAACATCGTGATTTGATATGATTAAACACCGTGATATACCGAAATATTGAAAAGAGAATATTTATAGAATCAAGAGGATTTTATAAAAGAGAATATTTATAAATAGGATATTTATAAATAGAAATATTTATAAATGGAATATTTATAAATAGAAAATACGTTAAGTGGAATTATAAATGAAGGAAAGCCTTTATAAATGGAATATTTATAAGGTGAATTATTTATTTAGAATAAACAGATAAGATATTATGACATGGATTATTTATTTGTTAAATAAATAAAATATTAAATAGGGATTATTTACTTAGAAATAAATAGGTGATATTCAAAAAGGAAATAACTGCAAATCATTTTCTTTTTGAATGGAAAGGCTTGTGTAGCGGTTTGGGGATTTTCCCGATACTCCCGATACAAAGGAGGTTATGGCGAATTTTCCCAGGAATTTAAGGAGATAGAATATTTTTAAGAATAAATTAGAAAAGGAGAAATATTTGTAAATGATTTACAAATGAAATTAAAAGAGAAATATTTGTAAAACATTACAAATGAAACCAAAGGAGAAATATTTGTAAATCATTTACAAATGAAATCAAAAGAGAAATATTTGTGAAACCTTTACAAATGAAATCGAATAGGAGATATTTGTAAAGCACTTATAAATAGAAAGATAAAGGAAATCATTTATGAAGTGAAGAACCGTTACTAGAAGTAAATCTTTTCAAATGAATGAACGTTATAAAAAGGAAATCTTTATAAAGCAAAAAGAGTATTCGAATTCAGTTATTCGAATAGAGTAAAAAGAGTATTCGAATTCAGTTATTCGAATAGAGTTAAAAGGAGTTATTCGAATATGTTATTCGAATAGAGTTAAAAGGAGTTATTCGAATTTAGTTATTTGAATAGAGGTTAGTAAATAAGAGTAAATCAGTTAGGGTTAACCAGTTAGAGTTAATCAGTTAGGGTTAGCCATTTAGAGTTAGCTAGTTAGAGTTAATCAGTTAGAGTTAGCCTGTTAGAGTTAATCAGTTAGAGTTAGCCAGTTAGAGTTAAATCAGTTAGAGATAATCAGTTAGAGTAAACCAGTTAGAGTAAACCAGTTGAGTTAAGTAAGTCGAGTTAACCAGTTGAGTTAAGTAAGTCAAGTTAATCAGTTTGAGTTAATACAAATGAGTTAATTCAAAGGAGTTAGCCGAATATTAGTTATTCGAATAGAGTTAGAGGAGTTAGTCGAATATAGTTTATTCAAATAATGTTAAAGAGTTATCGATTAGTTAATCATAAGAAGATTTTCGAATATAGCGTATTCCAAAGAAAGAGATCGAATATAGTTTATTCGAAAGAGAGAGATTTCGAATATAAGTTATTCGAAGAGAGATAATCGAATATAGGTTATTCGAAGAAGAGTTAATCAAATAGAGATTACTCGAAAGAGAAATATATGTCGAATTCAATTATATCGAATTCGAGAAAGTAATATTTACTTTCCGGTTTTTAAATCAAGAATATACACTAATAAATTAGGGTTATGTTTAATTACTCGAATTAAAGAATAAAGGTTTTAATTGAAGTTAGATATTGCGAAAGTAGGGATTTTAACGTTATCGTTAAAATCAAATGTTTTCAATAAAGAAGTGGATTCGTAAATTGAATCCGAGAGTTACGTAAAGAAGTTGTTAAAAGATTAAAAGATAAACTGTTACTATTTCGAAGTTATAACGTTGTTCAGTTAAGGTCTGAGAGGTAATTATACCCCAACTTGATTGACTTCCTTCTTAACTAAGGAATGGTAAGGTTTGATAGTGAATGATGGTTAAGTGAATTTAATAAATGAGTTGAGTTGGCATAGCGATATTTTATTTAAACATCTGTTTAAATACAATGAAGGAACTTTAGAAATGTTTTCCAAATAAGAAATCAGAAATGTTTTCTAATATAGGAAACATGAAATGGTTTTCCATTGTTAATAAAGATATATTTTCTAAAATTAGAAAATAAGAAATGTTGAATATAGGGAAACATGATATAAGTAAAATAATGAACTAAAGAGATAAATGTTGAATGATGATTGATTGATATAATTTCTATCTGGAAATAATATCGTTGTTTGCACACGAGTTTTTCTTTGATAGTTAAATCACAGACTATCAATGTTTTGACCATTTTACGTTGTTAATATGGAGAGACCGGTTGGATTATTATCTGAAGAACCACTCTGTATTGGCATAAGCATTGCGAATCAAGTATGCTGAATATATTGAAGACAGAGTAAAGTGCAAGGGCTATTGTATAAGTCTTAGATAACAGTGCCTAAGATGGATGTACTGAATAGTGCCTTCGGTTTGTCCAGTCCCAGGACAACTTGTATGGACGAATATCTAACAGAGTATTCCTAACGAATCATATATGTTGATCTCTTCAACGTATTACGTTTGGTGGTAGAGGAATTCGTTTCTCTTAGCTTCATACCCGTGATACCGTTAGGGAAATCGATAATGATTCGGCGGGTATGACGATGTGGCATTCTAAGTGAATGAAGATATGACATAAAAGATAAGCGTAGCTTCTAGCCTCACATCCGGTAAAATGACAGAAATCGGGCAGGCAGCATGGCTAAGTCGGTCGCACCGAAGTAGGGTGTATAGTCACCTATCTAGAGAATATTCATTTGCTTCTTTAATCTATCAATGCTGTCCCATATATATATACGGGAACGGTTGCTGATCCCAACCGTTGGTGATGTACATTCGATTCACTCAAGCGAAATGAGTGGTCGGTCATGTGTGGCTGAGTTGCAAGATGTTCTTGTTGAACTCCAGTGTATCGTTCCTAGAGTACACTGATCGGAAGGTGGTTCCATACCTTGTCATAGTTGAAAATCCATTACCCAATACGTGCTTGCGGTTTTGATTGTATACTATATATGTAGAACGTGAGATGCAAGCGTTTCTACTAGGCTGATATTTATTTGTATTTAGACATTATTATAATATCAGAATGATATTGCTTTGCAAAGATGTTTGGATTCTCATAAGGTAAAAACCCATTTCGTATTCACGGCGTGGTCTTATGAGATATCATATACCTGTTTTAAATGATTTGAGTTTACTCACACCAGTCCATGACTGACCCGGAGTTTATTTTGTTTTCCCTAAAACTCTTGGGTTCCTAAATTTGTACGGGCAGTCAAGTAGTCAGGATTTACAGGTATACTTGAAGAGCTTGGAGCAGGAGGCTTCAGCAGTCGATAGCTATTATTTATTCCGCTGTGATGTTATGTGTTGTACTCTGAAATGGTATGTATATACAGTTATAACTTTGTATTTCAAAAGTTATGTTATATTTTATTCGTTCCGCTGTGAGATTCGTGTTACTCTGATGATGTTGTATGTTCTTCTTCTTCTTCTATTCTAAGTTTCTACCTTATCTATCCTCACCCTCTGTGTTCTTTCTATTAGTTTCTTGAATTTCCAGTGCGATTTGGGTTGGACTTGTGTTATTTAGTCAGCTCAAATTGGACCGGATTTTCGGGTCACTACAATGGAAGTCTACGAAGATGATTAATTCCAGTATAGTTAAATTGAAGATAAAGTTTTATTAATGATGATTTAGTGTTTTCAATGTTTTCCATTGTGAAGTTGATAAGCAGCTAGTGAACCAGAAGTGAGAACGTGTGATATGGGACGCATTGTTACCACTACTTGGGTTACTGACTGTGAGTTAGTGATGCATATTGTGTTTGTTGAGCCAGTACTTCGCTTCAGGGGGAAGCCGAGACTTGGGGGGGAGTCATGTATGCGTATTCACTTGACCATGGGGCCAACATACACTCGACCGGGGGGGTCGCAGAGACATGCGCCTAACTTGAATACTTATAAAAATTGAGCTAAGCTTGGGGGAACAATATTATCATGTGGTTGCACGTGTATAATCACTTCTAATGGATCCATATTGTGATGATATTTTGTGATTTGATCTATACGATCATACACTGAAGATTATTGGTTTTTAAATTTACATAAACATTTTGTGATTTCCTATGTTGGTGTGTGATGCTCCTTTCGTGATATTTGACTCATTCGAGTTATATGATGATTTTGATGATTTTCATTTGATAGTACATGACTATTGCTCGGGATGTGTAATACTATAACTCAAGGTGGGATATAATTTACTTAATAGCATGTGCACATTATTTATGATGATTTTTATGTTATGATTTGATGTTGGTGATCTTCATTTGCTAATACTTGGCTATTTCTGAAGATGAGAAACATTATAGATTAGATAGGCTTTATTATTATTGCATGCACACGTTTCTTATGGTTTCTTTTATAGGTTGGGTTTGATGATTTTAACTCGATCTGTATGATTGTACATTTGCAGAGTGTATTTGGATTTCTAACCCATTATATTTCGAGATTGGAGTGGGGGTACTACTCCCTTTATTGATCATATTGTTTTATATATGAAAATGTTATGAGAATCTTATTGATTTATATGTGATAATCTGATTTAATTTATTTTGTCATATTGTTTCATATGATAAATGCAACGAGGATTTTATTGAGTTATGATACTCTGACTTGATTTATTATGAGTATTATATTGATTTAAAAATGATATTTGTTATGAGTAACCTGTTGGTTTATACATGGTACTCTTTGTTGATTCATTCGATCATAATATTTCATGGTTGATAAATGCCACGTTGATTTAATTGGCTCCACTTTAATTTAATTTATCATAGTTCTTATATATGATAAATGTCATAAAGATTTTATTCGATTTGACTCAAATTGTTATCATATTGTATGTAATATTTGTTATGAATATCATATTGGTTTATATATGATATCTTGTCTAACTTTTATCAAATTTTCTAAAATTATTATTAGAATCAAATTGATTTATATACGATAGTTTTCTTTAATTATCATGCTGAAAATGGTGAGAGTATTTTCTAATTGGTGAGAGTTAAATTTTTTTTTTACAAAAATTAAGTAATCAATTTTGAAATTTTCTGTTGTTACAATCTAAATAAGTTGGGAGAGACTACAGAAGTTTCAAACTCTATATGTTAGATACTCAAATAAAAGGGAAGAAGTTAAGATGCGACGTTGGAATCCTGTAACGATGTATATTAACCCAATCAAATTGCGAGGACACAATTTTATTAAGGGGGAAGTCTGTAACAACCTGGATTTTAGTAGGGGGTTGTAATAGTTTAGAAAATTTTAGGCGTTTAAAAAATAAATAAATTAATTAAGATTTAACATTCAAATAAATATTTATATTTGGATTTAAATTTAAAATTTGGAATTGTATCTATTTTAACCCTAGTCTGAATTTATTTAATGGAATTCTTTTAGTAAATTTGTATAAATAGTTTTGTCAAAACGAATATTTTATTATAAATTTGGATTTATTTAAATGTTTGAATTCGATTTTAAATGTAAATTTATAACTTAATATATTTTGAAAAATAAAAATGATATCGGAATTGTATTTGAAAATATACAAATACCTTAGTAATGGCTGTATAGTGTAGTAGTATGTACATTTAGAGAATTCAAAAGGTATATATGTTCTTTTAGGATTTTTGTTAAATGTTGTTGCCACCTGTTCAATTTGCTAAATTTGTTTGATACCTGTTGAAAACTTGGCAAAAGTGGTTTACTTGTGTTAAATTAGTTCTGATAGACGTGTCTCGATTTCTCCATTCCCCTTTAATTTCTCTACACGTCTCGTTCCAGGGGGATTTTCATTTTCTTCAATTTTCCCTTCACCGCCTGTTTTCCCCCAAATCTCATAATCATGGTCGGCCTTCAGATCCCAATTTTGCTCCTACTAAATTCTGTTTGCCTTCAACCTCTCTACCATCTCACCAATTGTAATCCGCGCTCAAGCTCCTCTTGCGTCAACGTTGAATCTTGCTGCTCCTTCCGTCTGTAATTCACGCACCAAGCATCGTTGCATCGTCACTGCCTAAGGCGCCACTATGCACGACAAGTCAACAATTCCACTTCACCCTCGATTGACCAGCCTTCTCTCTGACTCGTTCTACGCTGACAACTCCTCTGTTACTGGCATTGCATCACCAAGTGTCAGCACCCAATCGATCTCATGCGCTAATGTACTAGTGAGTTTATTTCTCGACTCTCTGGTATTCAAGTTTACTTTAACTATGCTGAGTTTGGTGTGTTTGCATGGGGAATTATGTGTTTGAAATCAGTTATGTGTTTGAAAAATAGGAGGATAACAGCCCTGAACTTCATTTATGGTAGCGTCGCATCACAATGGATGTTTGAAACCTCGCCTTGCAATCTTCCATTGCTTTTTTTTTTACACTGGTTATTTGAAGCTAATAAAATTTTATACCAAGACCTCTAGGAAAAAAATTGCAGAGACAAAGATTGACCATATAGTCTGTTTTGCATTCACAAGCTCATCAAATATTTTTGCTATCATACATATTCATGAAACAGGGAGATTTTACTAAAATTAGTCAAAAATATTATTCCAACAACTATCAATTTAAAATGATATTTTTTATGAGTGTTTCGGCATTGATTCCTACAAATTCAATGGACCTCTCCAATTTTCTATGATAAATATAGTCACTCTAGTATGAGAAAATCAAAATATCCCTATGCAAATATTGGAAAAAAAACATCATTCTTCCACTCCTTGTTGCGTTTATTTTTCCTACCCATGCCTGTTTTGTAAAAATCTAAACCAAATGAGTAAAAAATAGAATTGGAAAATTGCACAAAATCATTCCAGAAAATTTTCAATCGTTTGGATTATGTAGTGCCACCATTTCCATTTTTGTTTTGCTTGACATGTATTTGTATTGCCGGAATGAAACGTTTTAACAATGGTATGTAGTACAGTAAACAATTTTGTTGGTTTTTATGCATGATATTAGCATAGTGAAAGTTAAACAAGGTATCTTTAGCACTGGACTAATTTAATAGTTTAGTCAACAGTGATATATGGACTATAGCCTTAAGGGCATTGCATGAGTATTAAATGTTCTATACATGATAAGCTTAGTAGCTTAATTCATGAATGAACAATAGTCAATAAAAATCAGGGCTGTCATATTCTAATATCCATGGAACATACAGCAGTGGGAGATGTTTGGAGCTTGAACTATCTCAATAACGTGTGAATCTCCCATCAATTTCCATAGCAATATTTGCATTTAGTTTACCTATTGTTGCTTTAGAATAATTTTTTTTTATCACTTATGCATTGATTCAATTCATTTTATTTGCGTGCATTTAGTAAATTCATTTTATTTGCATGTACTAGTTCAATTTGTCTTACTCATGCATTAAGCTCGCCTTCAGTCCATCTTGCCTCAGAATAAGAAAAAAACATTACGCATTCATTAATTCAATTCATTTTATTTGCGTGCATTTATTGAATTCGATTTATTTACATGTACTAGTATAATTTGTTTTACTTTCTTGCCTTAGAATAAGAAAAATACCACGCATGCGTTGATTCAATTCATTTTATTTAACAATATGGCTGTTACATTACATATGATAATGGTTCAATCTGAGAAACATATATGACATGTCATATCCTGCTGGGATATTTTTCCTTTTTATTTGTCTACATGAGAAAGCCATTATACATTATTTACGTTTGTTAGACAATAAAATCCAATGTTAAACTTCCATTTACTGGTGTGCTTCATGAGATTTCCAAGTGTGTGAAATTCTTAGATGGTCAAAAATTTGCTTCGTGTTATATACTTAGCTTTTATGTGCTTTGAAATTTCAGAATAATTTATCTCTTTTGTTTTCATGAGATCTCCAACAACATGTTTTGGACAATATTTTGAGTTAAAGGATTTGTTCAAATGTTAAAGACGCTACAAACTGTAAGTTCATGAAAACTGCACTACACTTAGTTGCAGTGTTCTCCTTTCATATAACAGCAAGTTATATTAATATGCTGTTAATTTTTTCTGAGAATTATCCTTATAAAATTCTCATAAATGAAAGGTTGTTAAAAAAAGCATGAATTGCTTAATCAGCCAAACTCTGACGTCATTTGCAGAAAAATCTTATGTTTAATTGTTACTCACTAACATTCAAATCTCTCGTTCCATGCCTTTATGAGTGTGAATTTGACTGTTAATTTATTCAAATATGAAATATGTGATCGCAATATACCTTGCATATTTAGCGCATATGAGATATATTATATGACAATGGTTTGCTATTATATAAATGCAACAGTCAACTCTTCTCATACGCGTATGTTAATTATTATTTTCTTCCCTATTTAGTGTAAATTTTCGAGTCTTTGCATGTTGCCGAATGTAAGTACCACTATGAGATGAAAAATACATCGTATGGAAAAAACTCGTGTGCGTAGCACGGGTTCGCACTTGTGTGTATGTGTGTGTGTGTGTGTGTATATATATATATATATATATATATATATATATATATATATATATATGCCTTAGAATGCTAATACTCGCAGAATATTGACTGGGTATTATGTATTGACATTTGCTAGCATGAACTAACCTTTCAAGCTAAAACATATGAAGATTTTCATTATAGCTGTTGGTTTTGTTATTTTTAACTATTTTTGTAAACTAATGTTAAAAAGTCCTCTTTTTTCATTTTAATGTTGTTTCAGCATTCATTACAAACAAGAAGTCCTCTTTTTTCATTTTAATGGTAGCTGTTCCTGCCCTGTCCAATCACCTTACCCCGACCATCCCATCTACCGTACCCCCTACCGTGTCTCCTCCGCCAAGCCAAACTGCTCAAACACCCCCACCTATGCGTCCTCCTGATCCCATAGCTCAATCTCCTTCCCCTAACCTAAATCTGGTTTCTTCATCCTCGTCAATCTCTGCTATACCTTCCTTGTCAATCCTGCTATACCTTCCTCGTCAATCCCTGATATACCTGATCCAAATATAAATTCATCAAACCCTAATCTACCGGCCATCAAAGCAGCGTTGCAAAACCCTACCTCTGAACAAGATTGGACTTTCGTGTTGTTCCAACACCTTCCTCGAAATGCGGGGAAGTGCAAACCTGTTCAGAAGGAGATTAAATTCAAAGAAGGAAAAATGATTCCCAGCGCAGGAGAAGAAATATGGAAAAACTATGTAGTGGGTTTTTTTCTTGATAGACCTCTCCCGTATACCTTGGTGATTGAAATGCTGAAAGAAAGATGGGATCTTAATGGTAATGTAAAGGTTAAATCGGATGGTACCCTATTTCTTTTCTTATTTTTTGATGAATCTGATAAAGAAAAAGTGGTACAAGGAGACCCCATTATAACGAGAAACAGGATTTTTATAACAAAACAATGGGATCCTCATATCAGTAATGTCATTGGATCGATCAAAGCAGTTCCTGTTTGGATTTATTTGTCTAATATTCCTATATATTTGTGGTCCCCCCGGTTTAAACTGGCTATCACATAGACTTCGAAGATTAATTTGCTTGGATAGTGTAACTGAAATTTTTTCCAGAATTCAGGTAGCAAAATGCTTGATAGAGATAGCTCCAGAAAATGACCTGATTGAATCCTTTGAAGTTGAGAATCCTGATGGCACCACACAAACTACATGCTTCTTACCCCCCGAGACCTGAAATATGTTTGAAGTGCCATGTTTTTGGTCATATGACTATGGCGTGTAAAGAAAATATCAATCAAAAAACAAAGGAAAATGAAGAAAAACAAAGTAATAAAGCAGCGGTTACTGAAGGAAATGAGAGAGTCAATTCGACTAAACAACAAAAAACATATAAGGAGAATACAACATGGACAAGAGTTACAGCAAGCAAGAGGAAGGCAAACATTGCTCCGAGGAATGAAAGCATACATATAAGGAAACAAATAGGACAGGGAAAATATGAGAAAGGAAAGAAGCCAAATTTATGGTAATTAAATACAAATAGCAAGGGAAACAAACAATGCAAGGGCAAATGCTAATAAATACTCTGCTCTATCATCTGATGATGTCAACACAAAAGAACATGAAGTGATGCAGGAACATGCGACATCACGGAGTAAAGAATTGAATGCAAATAGTAAAAACCAGAAAGAGAAAATGGGCAATCAAAGTCAATTTGTATTTAAAGCAATGCATGCAAAACTTAAAGCTCCTCATCACATTGCTTCTGTGAACCAATCAAAAACCACATCCATGCAAAATCAAAACCTCCCGAACTTTCCTCCCTTGCAAAAGAAAACTACCTATACCAATGCCATTCCCAAATCATTCTTACCACCAATTTTACCAAATCCTACCTCTGATGACACATTAGATCTTGACTTGTCCTTTCACTTTTCATTAAATCCCAATCCAACAATAATGCCCTGTCATCCTTATTACTCAGCATCATCGGCCCCTCCAACACCAAAACCTCCTGATCCTATCCTTGTTCCTCCAGTCCTGGCCCATTATGTCAGTTCCTCCTCTGACATGTCTATCTCCCTTCTCATTACTCCTATATCACCTTCAACCCCTGTTGTTAAACCTGTTAACACCACAATTCTTCCCTCCTTCTCTCTAACCCAAGCTTTGCATACCCCCACCAAATCTCCTTCACTAGCTGACCTGTGCAAAAGGCAATATGAAATAATGCTTAAGAGAAATAAGAAGTATGAAATGGAAACTATACAGCTGAATGTGAAAAAGAATAAAAAGAAAAAGAGAGAGAAAACTCCAAAGGAAACACCACCTCTATATCCAATTGATAATGATGATGATTTCATTAACAGTGAAACAGAAAAGGATCTCATGTCTTCTAAAACCAGAAGCTCTACAAAATCCCCTTCCATTGTTTAATTATGTTGCACAAACTTGCAGCATGGATTATAAGGGGTTCTCATAAAAATTCCAAACTTGACCAAATTAAAGCTCTTATCCACAACCACCAGCTTTCTCTAGTCTCCATTTCTAAAGCCAAACTCAACCTCCCTCTCTCAATTTATTCTTCCTCTTACATAAACCCCCTGTGGCATTATATTTCAAATCACTCTCATGCTGATTATGGGAGATTACTGATTATATATGATCTAGTAGTTTATGAAATCTCTCTTATACTAATGAACTTCCAATTCATACATGCTAAGCTAATTCATCTCCCAACTTCTACATCATTCTATATTATCTTTATGTATGCTAGCAATAGCAACAATGATAGACAAATTTTCCACGATTATCTGCCTCACTTTACCCAATCCTCTCACCCATGGGTAGTTATTGGTGATTTTAACTGTTCTTATATGTCCTCTCATAAACTTGGAGGGAATCCTTTGACCTTATCTAATATGGCCCCTCTGAACAGTGCTATACACAACGCTACATTGATTGAGATACCTTACACCGGCTCCTTATACACATGGTCAAATAAAAGTATCACTAACCCAAGAACCCTTACCAAAATAGACCATGGTCTGATGAATGTTCAAACCCTCCAAACATGGCCTACCATACACTTTCACATACCAATGCCATCCCTCTCTGATCATTGCCCATTAATCCTATCTCTGGGACCAACTAACATATTTAAGTAGGTGAATTTCAAATTTTATGATGTATGGTTAAATCATGAGAATTTTATTAGGTGGTTAAGACAGCTTGGGATATAAATACATATGGAAATCCAATGCTAAGACTACAGAAGAAACTCAAAAACACCAAGGAAGCTCTTAAATTATGGTCGCGAGAAGTGTATGGAATAGGCAACAAACAATCAACTGAAATTGCAAAGAATCTGGAGAAAATACAACAAAGAAACTTTCAACACAATCAGAACATTGGGGATTACATGTTAGAAAAGGAATTATGTATCCAGCTAGAGAAGGCCTTGGTGATGAAGTAAGCATGGTAAAGATAAAATGAAGAAGAGATGGGCTATACATGGTGATAGAAACACAAAGCTCTCTCATGCATCTTTGAAGATAAAGCAAGCTAAGGAGTACATACATCTAATTGATGATATGCATGGTAATACCCAGTCAACATCTGACACCATAGACAATGCCTTTATTGACTATTTTTTGTCGCTGCAAGGTTCTGAGCCCATTGTCCCTGATATGTCCTTTCTTAATGACTTATCCCTCCCAATTCTATCTTTGGGCATGAAAAACTCTTTGAATGCCCCTGTTATGGACGATGACATTAAAAACTCTATATCTGGTATGAGCAAAGCAGCATCTCCTGGATCGGATGGATTTACTACTAATTTCTGTATTAGCTGCTGGCCTATTATCTCCTTGGATGTTCTTGCGGCAGTTCATAACTTCTTTGTAAAAAGAAAATTCTAACCTCCATCAACTCCACCGACTTGGACTTGATTCCAAAAACTCTCAATCCATTAAATGTGTCACAATTCCGTCCCATAGTTTGCTGCAATGTTATATACAAAGCCATTTCCAGAATTCTAGCTTTGAGACTCAAAAGAATTCTATCTAACCTTATTTCTCCTAACCAAGCAGCCTTTCTTCCGCAGCGAAATATTATTGATAATGTATTGCTTACTCATGAATTGTTGAATGGATATAATAAGAAAAATATGTCACCAAGAGCAATGATGAAGATAGACATAAGAAAAGCATTTGACACCATTAATTGGAAGACTATGATATTTATAATGGAAAAGATGGAATTTCCGCAGGCATTTATAAAATGGATTCATTTGTGTATGTCAACAGTTCTATATATGCTTGTATACAATGCTCATGCTATTGGTTATTTTTATGGTCGTAATGGATTGAGACAAGGTGACCCCATATCAGCTTATTTATTCATCTTAGTAATGGAAACTCTATCTCTTGAATTCGAAAGACAAGTATCTCTCAAAAATTTCTCCCTTCATCCTAAATGCTCTTCTCCACAAATAACATCCCTAGGCTTTGCTGATGACCTTATAATCTTCACAAAACCTTCAACAAAATCCCTGTCTTCAATAATGAGTACTTTAGAGAGATTCCACGCTTTCTCTGGCCTATAGCTTAATCATGCCAAATCTCAAATCCTTCTTGCTGGCTTGAATCATGATGAAATCTCTGAGGGACAAAGAATAACTAACATGTGCCTTATGGATGGCAGTGCAACATACCTTGGCATACCCCTGACAATGAAAAGAATTACTGTTCAGTAATGTGATCCATTGTATGAGCAGATCACATCTATGTTGAATAGATGGGAGAACAGATTTCTTTCCTATGCTGGTAGATTGATAATAATTAATGCATTAATTTTTTCTGTATCTGTGTATTGGAGTCGAACCTTCTTTTGTCGGCTAAACTGATCTCAACATTAGAAATGCAATGAGAAACTTTTTGTGGTTTGGATCCATTCATACTAATAAGCTTCCTATCATAGCACACAATTAGATTGAAAACCCAAGGAGATATGGAGGTCTAGGAATTAAAAGCGTAAAATATGGAATTATGCAGCACTTTCCATACACTATCAGAATCTAGTCATTCGATCAAACACTTTGTGGGTTAAATGGTGCATTAGCTACAATCTAAAAGGAGATGATATATGGACTGTAAAACCGAAAGCTACGAGCAGCTGGGTATGGAAAACTATGATTAAGGTGCATGATAAGCTTTTACCACCCTCCATGCTACACATTGCTTTCAATAGTAATGCAACATTTTGGACCTCTCTATGGTTAAAGCCAGGTTTGATTCTTATGAATGCTGTTACTCATGGTGAAGTCTTGATGAGTGGTATACCTCTTAATGCTATAGCAATATCATATGTTCGCAATGGTATGATTACTTTCCCTAATGTTAGTGGCAACAACATGTTAAGGTGTTAAGCAAATACAATGGAATGCCTTACAATCTTCAACACAAAGACAGATACAACCGGAATGATAATGCAGTGAAGCATAGCACGGGAATAGTCTATTCTGCATTGATGGGGGAAAACAACATGATCAAAATGAGATGATTCTTTGAACTTGGAATAACAAATGTAATGAGAGGCCGAACTTATTTTTGTGGAAGGTAAAACATAATGCTTTGCACACTCTAACAAAACCGGCAGGGAAAGTTATTAATGTGATTAACTTATGTATGTTCTGCAAGTCTTCTACTGAAGACATTGAGCATTTGTATTTCAATTGTTCATATACTGGCTATATTTGGAACAGAATCAAAGCTATAGGAGGTTTTAATGATGTGAGACATGTGAGCAAAGAAGAATGATATTCGATATACATGGCAACAAGATGGAAAGAGGAGAAAACATATATGCTTCTGATAATGTTCAAATGCATGTTATTGGAAGTATGGAATGAAAGAAGTCAGAGAATATTTAATGGAAAGATGAAGACAAGATTGCAACTCTTTCATGAGATTAGCAACAGCATTAAGAGACAATTACTTTATTCTCCCTATGTCTTTAGCACTATTGTGCTAGAAAGATGGAGCTAACTCTATGTCCCTCCTTCTTATCTTTACTGCTTTTTCTATCTGTATCTCTGTATTTATATTGTAAGCTCTCTTTAAATATAAATATAACGGTAGGGGCCATTCAACCCCGCAGGCTTTGCCAAAAAAAATGTTAGTATTCATGCAAGTTATTAATAAAAAAATTAATGTTGTTGAATACTGTCAACCTACACACTGGCGATTTAAAATGATGCAAAGACTTTAGCTCTTAAAGAGGAGAGCTACGAGAAGACGCAGGAGCGAGAAGAGCTCGACAACAGTTGTAATTTGTTAAAAAGAAAATTCATGTGTAAATATATATATATATATATATCTCCACTGTACAAAATATTGTATTATAAACTATGATATTTGAATAAAATTTTATTTTATTACTACTGTCGAGCATAGCAATTCCGTGTTAGATTCCATTTTAAACCCTGTAAGCCAATAACAATCCGTTGTTTTGAATGCTTCGAGTTGGTTTAATTATCAACTTGGGGCGGTCAAAATGGTGGGCTGTTACATGAAATTAATAAGTAAGAGGAACTTGGTAACTTGATTAAGAATTCAATATGAATGGGAATAACCAAGTTAGATGGAAACCTGATGAGGTAAGGCAAGCGCATAAAAGAATGTTTAGACATAGGGTCAAACAACATATTAAAGTGAGGCACTTGGACCAGTCCACACTTTTGAGGGTGAACAACCCAACGGGGTAGATCATTATGGTGTTACAAGGCATGAGGGGAGCACACATTTATCTGATTATTCTGTCGGCTCCAAAGGACTGGAAGTGGAAGCACGCGGCTTCGTGAGATACGTAAGGTGCTCTTAGTAGTCCTCTGTGTAGTGGAAGATATTAAGGCCGTGCTCACAGAGGTAGGGTTTGCGTGTAACTACTAGGTGGGTGGGCCTTGACTGCAAAAGTAGCTTTGCAGTCAGAATGCTGTGACAGGGCGACACCAGGTGATTCAACGATGCCTCAATGGGAGGCGAGGTCAGGACCAACAAATATAGTTGATCATCAGATACCCGTCATCGGCAGCCGGTGGGTTACGAGAAGACTAGAGCTAAACCCAAGATACCATTCACCTTTCACTATCGAGGTAGGGGGTTGAGGGGAGACGCCATATGGATGTTTTAGATTGCTTGTTATTAGGGGCATGTCGCTTAGCTCTAATAGTCTTTACTAGTTGAGGGAGGGGCCGGCGTAGTGCCATAGCCACCATGGAATATAGACCCTAGGAATATCTGTATTTTGAGGCTCTTAAAGGCAAGCCTGTACAGATATGGAAAAGCTCCCAACCGAGTTCTGTGTTCCTTATATTGCCTTGCTACGAAACTTGGTGCACATTAGAGGACGTGCGATTGAGGCATCGAGCTACAATTATAGCACATACGTGGGACAGTCTAGATACATGCATGACTGCTCTGGGTGATGTATCGTAGACTTGAGGGCATTGCTCCGGAATGAAATCTGATTCGATCGATGTAGCAGTCCATACACTTGTGTAGCATAGTAATGACAGATATAGGCGAAACGTAACATTGTTATATAGAGAACCATACGTCACTCCAGCGTAGGATGAGGGACTGCGTACTTTTCTATGGCATTACGAGGAAGACCTGGTGAGTGGGGTACCATGGGGTGAACCTCAGTATTGAGGGTACTACATATATACTATATTAGATTAATCCACTTTGAAGTAAATTGGTACGACATGTGTGTAAGCCTTGAGTGCTGTTAACCCAAGTAACCTACTAAATAAGAAGATATGATTGAACGGTACACGTAGTGTTATTCAAAGTGTATAATTTAAATCCAGTCTCCAGAACTTGTGTTCTGACCTCCTCCTCATAACATACTCGCAGGTTAGATTTGTGGCAGACACTTGAGACATTATAGCTTTGGATACTGGTTAGGTAGTATTATTAATACGATAGGGCTATATTTTGATTATATTATATTTTATCCATTCCGCTGTGACATGTTCCCTGAGCTCTGAAATGTTTTATGTCTCTATCTTTTCTGCAGGATACAAGAGCAAACCAATCCAAGTTACGATAGATAGGAATTTTGAAAAAAAATCGGTCTGTCGAAATTGGGGTTGTTATAGTTAGGTTTTGACACATTTTCTTTGCCTTCTTTTCTTTGCAGGTATGGATTATACTCGCTGTTGGTGGGCCCATCGTGGTCTTGTTATTTTGGTTTTCTAGCCTTCTTACAATACGATTCGGCGTGATCATGACATTAGAACTTCTATGGATTTCTTGGATTATCCATAACAAATCTTCTTTTCTCAATAAAGATATTTTCTAAGGTCAAAATGTTGGCATGTTTTTTTGGTCAAAGCGATGACACATCAAGTTTCTGCTTAGCAACGCTCTCAAGCATCGAGAACATCGTTAGCAAACCAAAAGAGATTTGGTTGAAGTTGCAATGCAAACATAAAAAGGTATGAATCCCCCTTTAGATGGCCTCTTTTGGGCCTGAAAACATCACTTATGATGCTTTGCAGCATAACTCTTGTAGCCCTCTGAATTAGCTTCAGGCAAAACTTTTGCTTGGCCCAAACGGCCTTATGGTTTGAAAGTTACTCTAATTTCCGTAAACACAAGTAGAAATACTCTATCAAAAGAGCTACACATGACTTGAGTATAAACTTGCATTGATCGACAATCACTTGGATAAAGTGACAAAACTTTGGAGTAAATTTGATTATACATGCAATCACTACCGGGTCAGATCGAATGAAGATACCAACTCTTCATCGCCTTGCCACTAGTCGAATCATCGGATTGGGTCGAATCCGACCTGACCCTGCCACATGCACAGAATAGACTAGGCATAACAACATTGTCACACTGGTTCGAAATCACCTACCCGATTGCTCACAGTATCATGATATCAGTATCGCTGGTTTGGGTCAAACCAGGCCGCCGCGACCCGCCTGGGACAATTGCTCTAGCATGAAACGTATACCTATTCTCTAGCCTGTGAACTCAGATCGATCTCTACCTTGCACTCTCGATTTGGATACACTTTCTCTACTACTCCCCAAGATCACCTCCAGGCTGGCCACGTGACACATCCGACCCGACATTCTAAAAAGCCTACCTATGGCCATAAATACACCATCTTAAGAAAAATGAAAGGATCTATTTGGCTATCCTTCTTTACATCTCCTGCTGTTATCAACGCAAGGCCGTTGCTTCACCTCCATAACCAATTCCACCACATAACACGAGGATTTCATGTATGAATTCATATATTCAAAGGATATTGTGTATAATCATTCTCTTTTTCCTCTTTCTCACCAACATACTGATTTCTCTTGTTATCTGTCAGTATACGTAAAAGATTATAAAGTGGTTGTAGGCATAGGATAAGTCGAACCATGATAAAAGTATCGTGTGTCCTCTGTTATTTACTGCATTTATTTTCTATGATATGTGTTTGTGACGATTTCACACCACATTTGGTGTTAGTGTCATTTCTCGGTCTAGAAGTTTTGATGACAACAACCTTATTTTAACTATTATAAAACGTATACTTACACTATTGTTTAGAAATATCTATTCAGTTATTTTATGCAGACATTGGTTTTGAAGATTGTACAGTTTTAAGATTCTAGATTATATATTATAAAGAAGAATTCGAGATTGAAGACTCATGAGTAACAAGAGCTCAAGAGATCAGGATTAGTAATAGAGTCTAGAACATTTGTTAAAACTCCGTAATAGCATTAAAACCTTTATTCCAATTCTCTCAACTTTTTTCTTTTATAATATTTTAAAATTATATTAACTTTTAACTAATTTTAAAATTACATCCTATTTTTAAAATATATTATATATCTTTTGACCTTTAAATTATTCTAAATATTTCTTAAATTTTAATTTAACTCCTGATTTAAATATTTTAGATTTTCTTGTTTATATTTTAGTTTTAAATATACATGTTTATGTTTACTTTAGTTTTAATATTCTTATTTACTTATATTCATATTTGTTGTTTTATATCTTAAATTTTTAGTTTCTCATATTTATATTTGTAATTTTATATTAAGTGTTGGTATCACTTTTATATATCATAAATATATGCTTTTAATTTATATTCTTACTTATTATACTACTTTAATATATTGGAAAATAGTTTGTTTAAACTCCAGAATTATCTTGATTTATTTAAACATCATTTACATTGTTTTCAAAATTTTAAATTTCAAAATTATACAGGGCATGTCAACATCATAGTAGTTTTTTCCAAATTTCAAAAGAAGTGTCTATTTATTTAAAAAATTTCCTGAAAAGTCATAACTGTTAAATCCCTATAAATACCCATTTGAATTCAAAAATTTTAACAACTTTTCATTATCTTCTTCTCCCTTTTTCTCCTCTTCATCTATTCTCTTAAATTTCAAGTTTCCATAATCAAACTCTACCAAAATTCAAAGAGAATCAAACCAAATCTTTTCTAGCTTGATTGCCTGCCACTTTCTTTCAAAGATCCAAATGCTATTCAGATTATAAGAATATTTGTGATCAAAGATTGTAAAATTAAAGTTGTATCGAGTCTTTCTCCCAAATTAGTACTAGAAAGGTGTGGTTGTATCGCATTTAAATCAACTTGGTGTGATTGTAATCCATAAATAAATTAGGTGATCTTGTAGCCTGGTTAAATCAAGAGAGCCTCCTGTGCTCGGAAGTAGTTGTGGGTGGACCTTATGGCCCACGAAATCGAGGACTGTAAGATTGGGTATTATCTGAAAAGAAATCTACACAACCCAGAGTTGTGTGGGACTGAATGTAGAGTAACTGCAAACTAGTATAAAATTCCAATGTGTTTTTTCCTTTGCTGCTTTTACTTATTACTTGCATTTGCATCCTATTCTGTGTTTGATTCATATTTGTGATTTACATTTGATTCTGTTAAATTCAACAAGATTACAAAAAGTTCATAAATTCCATTAAACACTATTCGCCCCTCCTCTAATGTTAAGTTAGCCTTAAGATCCGTAGTTCGCATTTCCCAACAATTGTTATCGGAGTATTTGTTTTCAAAGTTTTCATAATTTGAATTTTTGAAAAATTCAAATTGGCATTTTTTGGAATTTCTGATAATAATGTTGAAAGGCATTTAACTTATCATTGTTTCATTAGTCTACATTTAATTATTTTGAAAAAACAAGTTATCTACCGAATTGGTGTGTTGTGTGGAACAGATATTGTTGACGTCAATAGTTGGTCTTATGATGATCAAACCCCAAAGTGTGTAACCCAGACCCAAATCATAGAGTATTCTCATAATTTCAATCACAAAAATGCAATAAAATAAACAAGTACAAGGAACACGCAACAACTTTTATAGTGGCTTGTCTTAATCCAAGCCTACCTCCACTTTATAATCTTTGTTTGTACTACTAATTTCAGCTTATAATTGCTTTCGATTGAAAGAAGGTTGAGTGGTTTATACACAAAATCCTTGTGTTGCAATGTTATTCGATAGAATGTATAGTGAATTATTTTTCAAAAGCCAAACATGAACTTTTCTCGAAAGAAACTCTTCTTTTCTTTCTCTGGAATGGCCTATTTATAGGAAAAACTCAAGTTGATATGTGTATCATGTGGCAGTCATTCATTATTGGTTTGTCCACGTGTTATCCGATCTAAAAAAGTATTTGTATAAGGGGGGACCTGGTCTCCTATTGGGGATAGTTCTTCTCGAAAATTGAGGCATATATGTGCCTCAAACTTGGAGCTAGGGAGAGAGAATAGGTCAGATTTGACCAATACAGTAGCTTTGAGAATCAGGAGTTGTTGTGCAGTATAGGGAACATATCGATGTATCAAGGATCGAGTTATTGGATTAATTGGTCTGATCCTTAAACTCTAAATCATGAGGAAGAAGGGTGCTTCCTCTTGAAATAGGAATCCATAGCCATACCGGACCATATTATAGAAAGGCCAGAAAACCGACGATCGCTTGGGATCATATTAAAGGCATAATAAATCAGAAAAGACCAAAGCTCCGCTGGATCGTCCTAATCATGGACGTCTCCTGAACCTGAAAAAGAAGGTAAGCAAACCAATGCATCAAATCCTGGTAAGGTAGTCTAGTGCTTCAGGTATGAGTGATACCTAGAAATCCAGATTGAGTCATAGACCGTGCTCAAGGTATAATCTGTACCGAGATATTGAGCATAAACCATACTCGAGCTTTAGTAGTTTTTTCTTTCCAATTCCTGACAAGGTGGTTTTAGTTTACCTAAGTATAATCTATACTTGGTATTCTGGTTCGAGAATAACCCATGCTCATTTTAAGAAAAGAGCTAGGTTTGTCACATCCTGATAAGCAAGATTAGTGTTTAGGCATCAGCCATACCTGGGGTATAGGAACGAGTATAAGCCAATGTAACACCCTGTAAAATTCATAAGTATTAATAATAAAATAAATAATTAAAAATAAGCAATTAAATAATATAGCTGGAAAATGAGATTTTGCAGCTTTAGGAATTTAGCTATGAAATTCTTTTATTTGGATTCGTGGTGAAATTCTGAATCGTTTTCATATATGATATGCTGAAAATGGTCAACATATGAAGAAATTATGAACGAATGAATTTTGGACAGTAAACGTAATATATATATAATTATATGAATAATATATATATATATATATATGTCCAAATTATAAATTAAAAATAAAGAGGGAAAATTCAAATTTTTAATTAGTGATAAGATCAGGAGGACAAAATATATTGCATATATGGAAAAAGATTGAGAGATTAAGGAACGTATTAAATAAAATAAACAGCTAAGCAACGCAACCTTATTGGGCGTTCCATCCCCGAAGGGGTTGACCGCCCCCTTTAAGGGGTGTCGACCGCTCGACGGCTGGACAACCCAATAAAACTAGATGGTTAGGGTTTTCCTTAGAGTATTTATATAATTAAAGGCTTGGATTAATTCTAAGTAATCCAACGGTCTATGCTCACACAGGAAACTATATATACCTCTCCTATCACACTATGAAAACCCTAATCATTCTTCATCTCTGCCTCCATGCTGCCTTTCCACCATTGTTAAATTCTAGAGAAAATATAAAGAATAGGTTTTCTTCTAATTCTCTATCTATTCAAATTTACATACGTTTAGAATCTTGGAATTTAGCATAAACACATATGTATAAGATTCTAATGTATGTCTCTTATAGGTATATTAATAGGAGGGTTATTAGAGCTGGCTTGAACGTAAAGAATTATTTAGGATCTTGTAATTCTACCAAAGATTTCTCTCTATTCCGCCTAGATCTGTGAGTGGAATCTAGTTCACTTAAGGAATATTCACGTTTTTAATAGAATGTCACGTGAATAGGCATGCCTAGGGGGATTTGGAAATTTGATAATGTAAACATGAAAACCCCCAAATCCTCTATCTTTTAATTTCTTATGAATTGTCATGATTAATTGGGTATTGTAGATATTTGGTTTTAATATTAGATTAAAGATGAAATTTGGTTGTTGCTATTATTGTTATTATTATTATTATTATTATTATTATTTTAGGTAATTCACCTTAATTGTCATTTGATTTTAGCCTAAAAAGCTTTGGATTTAATTGTTTCATGGTTTGAATTGGGTTTGGATCCTATTTTGGGTCTAAATGCATTCACAATAGAAACAGGTCAAATGTAAACATTTTTATGTGAATAACACCAAAAAGGCGTGAATTGGATAAAATATGAATTATAATCATACATGTGTAAATGTATGTAATACCCTATTTTTAATTCAGTATTGAAATCATTTCTACATGCCTAGGATGAAAGTTGATATGTTATGTATGCATGTTTTTCCATCCACTTCTATATTGTAATCTTGTCATTATGTTATCATGCCTATGTTGTAGCAGTGGAAGTATGGAAAACCTAACTTATATGCCTTGATTTGATAAAATTTGACTACTGCCACCTCATTAGAGCGTTTCACCAATTATACGAATATTTACTTTGTTTGGGAATTATTATTATTATACTTATATAAACATAATTAACGTTGTATTAATGTAATAAATGTGGTTAGATTAGATTTGAATTTGAAATTGTCCTCTTAACAATATAAATTTGTTTGCTTGTGTGTGCGTATAAAGAATGGCTTTAAATATATATATAAATAGCAACACATAAACATAAGGTTAGTTTCATTTGTGGTGGAAGTCTGCCCGAAACCGATCGACAAATCCAATAACCACAAGTTGGCCCAACTAATGTGAGATGTCTAGGAGCTATGGCTCATCCAAAAACATAGTACGTTACACACGAGGTTAAACCAACTTGTAGTAGAAGTCTTACCAGAACCGACAGATATATCCAACATCTACGGGTGTGCAGTTTAATGTGAGAAGTCTAGTGTGTGTATATATATATATATAACTATATATATAAGTTTGTTGTGTGTGGAAATAAGTAGGTTTACTACGCCCTGAAAAGGTCTTAAGTGGCTGACTCTCTTTTTTATCTAGTTTGGGTCTTAAGTGGTTAAGGCTCGGGTCCCTCTGATGGTTTTTCCCTAGAGAATAACCAAAGTCATGGGACCCACCCTTATCAGATTAGAGGTAGGTCTTTGGGTCCTCTTTCTCTAAAGTGGTTAGGCATAAAATGGTAACAGAGTAGGGTAATTCAAGGAGATGTTCACTTCTTCTAGAAGATTATAAGGGCTCAACTAGGGACAGATTGGTATTTGAAGGATATGCAGCCATTGCATGCTCACAAACTGTCAAAGTGAAGTCTTAGACGACATAGGTGTCCTACTGGGTATTATCATTTCAAGTAATAATGTTCGCAATACTACTTCTCATATTACAAATGAGAGAATAGACTTAAGAACGTTAATGTATTAGGATGGGTTCTGAAAGGGCTACGGGTCCACGTTTGGGTTATAAGAGATCGTAAGAATCCACCTTTAATTGGGCTATAAGAGACCGAGAATGCCACCTCGTTGGGTCTTTACCCTAAAAACAATAATGGGCGATTGACTTGGATATCTACCCCATTGGTTAGACACGTGGTGTTTGTGTGAATCTTGTGTGCTGCGTAGACATACCTTGACATGTGTAACCTACTAAAAATATAGGTATGGACATTAAGTTACACTATATTTCAGTCACATAGAACTTTATATTTTGACCCCTCTCCTTAACATCCAACAGGTCAATAGATGGGGTAAAAGTCATAGACGAAGTGATGTGTGAAGCTAAAGAAGAAGACGGAGTTGTCATGTTATTGTTAGCAGTTATTGCTTTGCTTCTTTTGGAATCTTATGAGAATGAACGATTTGATGCGCCTATTGAATAGATGTGACTATGACTTTTGTATTCTGAGAATTTGAAATAAGTGGTACATCTTATTTTCAGTATTTTATTTTCTCTTTCCACTGTGTGAAATTTCAATTCGAAGTATATGTTATTTTTATATGTGCAAATATACAGGAACCAACGACCCGGTTATACTGGCTCTAAGTTTCAATTAGCCTTTTCTAGGTCGAAATTTAGGCCCTTTCTGGCGGGTTGTTACATTTGGTATCAAAGCCTAGGATAGCCGATTAAAAGGGAAATATACGTATGAGAGATATATTTGTATATTGAAAAAGATTTTTCAAACTATATATATATAATACATTTACCCCAATAAGCATACGAATTTATACTAGACATCTTCATCATTTTTCCTTTTTCAACTTAAGTACCATCTCAGGAGTATCCACTAAGGAGTTCTTCCTTTTCAGATAGTAAAATGGATGAAAATCCTAATGAGCAGGGTAACCATGCAAGACCCCGCTACTTGCCAGAATTTTTTCAACAGTATCTCTGAACTGTTAAACAGATCCCTACTGCTAATCCTGCCCAGTGGCTCCTGCAGCTCCTGCCACTGAGGTGGCCTTTGATTTTTCTTGCTTTTGTAAGACCTTTATGAATCTTGGAGGAAAATCGTTTTCTAGAAAGGAAGGCTTTGCTAGTGCCCAATCTTGGGTTATTGACTATGAAAGAATCTTTAGGGCTACTGCCTGGCCTGATGAAGTAAAAAGGAGGACAACGACCTGACAATTGAAGGATGAGGCCCTTGAATGGTGGAACTTAATATCGATGGAAAGCGAGGGTCGGATCTTTACATGGGCCGAATTCAAGACCCGTTTTGAAGCAAAGTTTTTTTCAAGGGTAGAAATGACCATTCAGCTAGAGAAGTTCATCCACCTTAAGCAAGGAAACTTGAGCCTACTAGAATATATATCCAAACTCACGATTTATGTAAGTTCGGGAGAGGGATGGTAGACACCCCATGAATAAATCCCTTATGTTTGTTAAAGGACTGAACTCACCGTTGAAGGAAACTCTATTACCCCAAGTAACATTGGGGGCAACTTTTGAGACTCTGGTTGAGAAAGCTACCATTTGCATGGCTGAAAGCTCCAAGGAGGGTAAAGAGGGTGAGAAAGGAGAAAGCTTCAACAAAAATAAGAAGAAGGAATGGTGGAAAAACAAGAAGAAGAACAAATTCAAAAAGGATGCAAAAAATCGTACGAGGTGCAACCGCAAGGACCATAAGGCCAAGGATTGTAGGACCTCGTTAGCGAAAAAAGAGTTCAAAGAATTTTTTTACAACTGCCATGAAGAAGGACCATGAGGCCATGAACCTATGTTTTAGGAAATTCAGTATACACCTTGTTCGATTCTAGAGCAACCCATTCTTTTATCTCCAAGCAATCGGTAAATCTGTTACATATTTCCATATCTATCTCAGGTAGTCCGATAGAGGTGGACAACCCTATCGGGGGATCTAAGTATCTTGAACTGTTGTGCAAAGACCTAGTGTTGAAGGTCGACATTGTAGAGTTCCATTGTGAAGCATATGCGTTGGATTTTATGAGGTATGACTTTATCTTAGGTATGGATTGACTATCGTTTTAATGGGCCATCCTAGATCGCGATAAGAGGATTGTTTGTCTTAGGAGTCGAGGAGGACGTAGTTTGAATATTCCTTGTAATGTAAGAAACAAGGATAAAGCCTTATTATATTCCTTGTCTCCTAGTTCTTAAGAACCATTTTCGGTCCCTATCATTTGTGAGTTCTTAGATGTTTTTAAGGAAGTCACGAGACTTTCGCCCCCACAGAGAAATCTCCTTTCGTACTGACCTAGAGAATGAAACACCCCACCCTCCATTAAGTCAGTCACAAAGGGAATGCCTTAACTTTGGTGGAGGTTTGTAAGAAAAAGTCACAAATAAAACACAAGACAGATATAAACACGTGTATATAAGCAGCGGAAAACAACAGACTTTTTATTTCATAAATATGTGTTCATAGAAAACATTTCCATAACTGTCACATAATAACTTCGAAAACATCACATCATCATTTTTGTCTTGGTTTTTAAATAAGGAAGCATAAATAAATAATAAAAACTGCATAAATCCCCATAGAATGTGTCCAACAGCCATAGCTAAGGAAAGAGAGTCCAAACCGTACATATACTATCTTGAAGCTTGCAATGAGTCTGACTAAGCTGGGTTGTTTCCTCCCTGTGAACCTGGAGGGGGGAAACGGAAGAAAAGAAGACGAAAGAAAATAGGGTCAGACATAAAGCCTGGTAAGTCTAGTGACTCTTCAGTATGTGAATAAGAAAAAGGGCATGATAGGTATAAACTGGAAATAGGAAAGTATCATAAACTAAGATAAAGCAGTTTGAATCGAATATACTATCGCACCCCACACTATATCTCTGCACCTACTTGCATTGTCTCAACTGGCATCCAATGATTGAGGTGAAGTGATCCCCTTTCTAAAGATCGGCTCCTACTCGCATAATCATCTGTGTCTTACGGCCCCCAAAGATTGTAGATACCTATGCTGGTCCCACCATGAGGTGTATCAAGTCCCATGGTGGCGGCCCGACACAACTCTAGAATGCATAGGTTATACTACTGGTGCCCCCAGTGCCCTGTTTGTCTGATCCGAAGTGTGTGCACGCCCGTACTCCGTTAGAACCCACACTGTTCCACCCACCGCCATCGCTTTTGACCGCTTACAATCAGCCCAGTAATCCCCACCCTGCCTAGTTTCAGGGTACCACGATATTTAATTGGGTTACTACTGAAATGGGTCCCCGTTACTAGGGTTTTCTAGTCAAACATGTTAAGTGGTTAAGTGTCTGTATTTACCTAGCCCCACCCATTAGTTTAATTAACATATTGAATTGGTTAAGTGTTTTAGTTAACTTAACCCTACCATCCTGACTTGTATGTCCTTAGCTTTTTAAAGCACCGACCACTCACATTAGACAGGTATTGTTACGATTACTGGATGTGCCGGTCGGTTCCGGGCAGATTTACACCGTAACTCAGTCTAACCTCGGGTCCTTATTAGGCTGAATGCTTAACCTCTCACATTAGATAGGTATTGTTGTGACTACTGGACAACCGGGGGGTCCGGGCATGTTTACATCACAACTCAATCCAACCTCGTGTTAAGCATACTCGTATTTTCTAAATTTACATATTTGTCTCTATTACTTGTTATATGTAAATTTGTTAACAATTAAATGGTATGGCCCACTTTCCAAGTTTAACACTTTTGGTATAAGAATTTATACCATTTAAGTGCTACCAATTTTGGCATGTGACAAACATGCCAACTTCATATATTTTCACCAATTCATGTCAAGTTACCAATTTATCCCAACGTTACCCCATCTAATTATTAGGCTAACAATCTTAGCATAATTCTTCGTTCGCATGATTTTTAACATATAATATTAGGCTAAAAACTTAGCCTAATTTAGCGTACACAAAATTGGAATAAAGCAATTCATAAACATAAACATGATTTAGGTGTAAACTTGGCATTATTGGCATAGTCAATATGAACATCATAGGTGTGAACTTGCAAAATAGTCAACATGAATATCATAGGTGTGAACTTGCAACGTAGACTGAATCATGGGTTTCAACTTGTCATGTGGACTTGCATTAAAAAGGGGGATCTAACTAAACAGGTGTCACATGAATTAGCATATGATTTAGACAACATAAGCCTAAACATGTTTAGATCTAGGCATAACATCGAACATCACTAGCATATGACAAGAATATGACATGTTCAGTATGTATAATTTTATCACATGTGAACTAGATCCAATCATATGTCCAACTACAACATGAAACATGTATTAAAGTGGATCTTGGCATGGATCCAATTAGGAACTTGCAACTTTTATATAAACATAGGAACATGTATATGAACATAATCATTTAGGCATAAAGGTTTTAGCAAATATACATGAGATCTTAGCTTGGACATATCACATACAACTTATATAATCACATAAACATATAGGTGTAGATTACAACATGAACTATACAACTTGCATGTAATGTTGTTTTCATTTGAATGGATCCAACGCCAAGTAAATTTAACCACAAACATTCCAACCATTCACAATACAACCATTTCAATACATAGGTATGAATTAACATCATCGTTATACAATAACACAATTCCATTTCCAATTTACATCGAATCAAATCCTAACTTTTATTCACATCGGAAAAATCACTATACTTACAACAAACGACGGTCTTGTTTTCTGATTTCTGAGTTCTGAATTTACAATGCTTTCCTTTGGGTAGACAAACGTTGATTTGATTCTTGTTTTAATTTTAATTTGGCTTGTCTCTAAGCTTTTCTACAAGTGGAGTCTCCTCTCAGTTTTCTCCCGACAGCATGGCGGCTCCGTCTCTAATTTTTTATGTGAATTTAGGTTGGAGACTTAAGTTGTTTATATAGAATTTCAGATTGATTTGAGCCGTCAGATGATCATATATGAATCTAGATCATTCACTTCGAGAGGAGCCAACCAGAATGTGACAAATCAGCCCTAGTGACACATCCAAGCTCCGAAATTTGACTAGAAACCGACCAGGTCTGCCAGGGCCAAACTAGGTCGATTGGGCCGGTCGACCCCCAGGTCGACCCTATGGTCGACCTGGTTACCCAGGTCGACCTGGTGCCTGGGCGGGAATTTTCCTGCCCAACCCAGTTTGGGTTTGTTTTTTCGAATTTTTAACTTCATTTGAACTGTCTGAATTTTAAATTTGAATTCTGAAACTTCCGAAGGTCATAACTCCTTCATACGGAGTCCGATTCCCGCAAACTCAGACTCTATCTCAAGCAGAATTCTGAGACGAATGCAATGGCGCAACTCATTTCCCTTAATTATTTCATTTATAATTAATTATACTTTAATTTGCTAATTTACAGTTAACAGAAAATTTGGGGAGTTACATTCTCCCCTCCTTAAAGGATTTCGTCCTCGAAATCTTCAAGTCTAGGAGAACGTAAAACCTAACATCCAATCGTCCATCTACTCAACCGACAAACACAAGCGTCCATTGTCCTTAAAAGACTTCTAATGCTTTATGCTTATATGCATAGTGTGTGTACAAGTCCTTATCTAATGCAAAAATCAGGCGGTCTATTGATCCAGTTGACCTCCTTAATGCAAATCATGTAAGTGTCATGAATCCATTATGTATGCAAATTTTTTCCTACTTGTAATTCTACCCGAGTGCGCAACCATCCACACAAATGCGACATCCGTATGACAACATATCAAGTTTCAACCACATACGATTATGAATACATATATGCATATGCAGTATGAAGTGACTGAGCCGATCTAAAACCTAGGTTGTGTGTGTATATGCATCCACAAGCAACCACTAGCAACCACTTGCAGCCATCAACCATAACATGTTTATAATACATGTTTACATCCAAAAGGGGTTTCAACCAAAGGATAAAGGATAATATCGAGGAGATATACCTAAAAAGATAGATACAAGCACAACTTAAGGAAAAAGAGAAATCAAAGATGTGCCCTCAAAAAGAAAAGGGTAGGTCGTGCGTATTCTGTCCTCAGTTTTCCAAGTCGCGTCTTCCTGGGCGTCGCTCCAGTGAACCTTAAGAGCTTGACTTGGCGGTTGCATAGCTTTTTGATTTCAGTTCCTACGATTCGAGTTGGAATTCTCCTCACAGTTGCTTTGCGTTCCACTTTGGCTTCTTTTAGAATGCTTGGCTCCATCACTTCTGCAGATTCATGTAGACATTTTCGGAGATGAGAAACGTGAAAGACGTTGTGAATTCCAGCCAATCTTTTAGGCAGCTCTACTCTATAAGCCATTTTCCCAATCTTCTCGATGATAGGGAACGGTCCTACAAATCTTGGTGCTAGCTTTCCTGCGAATTCAAAGCGAACGACGTTCCTTAAAGGAGATACCTTAAGGAAAACCCCGTCCCTAACCTCAAACTCAAGGTCGGTCCTTCTTTTGTCTGCGTAGGATTTCTGTCTATCTTGGGCAGTCTTCATTCTCTTCGTATCAAGTCTAATTTTTCTGAAGTCTCCCTAATCATGTCTGGCCCAAGTATAGTCTTGTCAGTAGACTCCCACCAACAGTTGGTGATTGGCACGGTCTTCCATATAGAGCTTCGAAGGGCGCCATGCCGATGGTGGCTTGGTAGCTGTTGTTGTAGGCGAATTCCACTAAAGGATGATGATCCTTACATGTCCCTCCGAAGTCAAGAACGCACAGTCCCAGAAGATCATCTAGTACTCTGTTCACCCTTTCCATATGACCATCAGTTTGGGGGTGATAGGCCGTGCTCAAGCATAACTGTGTGCCTACAACTTCTTGTAGACTCCGCCAAAATTCGCTCGTAAAGATGGGATCTCTGTCACTCACTATGCTGGAGGGTATTCCATGGAGTCGAACTATTTCCTTGAGATAAAGAGAAGCTAAAGACGAGGCAATCCTTCTACTCTTGATAGGTATAAAGTGGGCATTTTTAGTAAGTCTGTCCACTATTACCCAAATGCTAGTATTTCTCTTCTTGACCTAGGCAACCCATCAATGAAGTCCATTGAAATGCTATCCCACTTCCATTGCGGGACTTCTAGGGGATGAAGCAGTCCTCCATGCTTCTTTTGTTCCGCCTTTACCTATTGGTATGTCACGCACTTAGAAACGAAATCTGCCACGTCCTTCTTCATGTCGCTCCAATAGAAAACTCTCTTTATGTCCTTGTACATCTTGTCCCCACCTGGGTGTATTGTCATCTTGGAATGATGTGCTTCCTCGAGAACCCTCTTTACTAAATCCCTTTCTTGTGGGATGCATAGTCTTCCATCCTGTCTTAGCCAACCCCTATAATCGATGGAGTACCTATTGAGGTGACTAGAAGTTTCACCCCTAATTAGTTTATCCATCACATCCACAAGCTGAGGGTCTTCGCGTTGTGCGGCCCCCATCGAGTCTAAAAGAGTGGGTTGTACTTCTAAGGCCAACAAACTAGATATAAAATCAGAGGAGGGCCTAAAGTCAAGACTGGCTATATACTCCAAGCTTTGCCTTTCTACAAAGAGAGGGCTTAGGGTCAGCTTCTTTCTGCTCAACGCGTCTGCTACTACGTTGCCTTTGCCAGGAGTATAAGAAATCTCAAATCATATGAGGCAAGGAACTCCATCCACCTTTGCTGCCTCAAGTTAAGATCTTTCTACGAGAAAAGATACTTCAACGATTTATGGTCAGTATATAATTCGAACTTCTCACCTAGGAGATAATGGCGCCAAGACTTAAGCGCAAAGACGATGGCGGCCAACTCAAGATCGTGGGTTGGGTAGTTCTTTTCATGAACTTTCAATTGTCTTCCACCATAAGCTACTACCCTCCATTCTTGCATCAGAACAGCGCCTAGTACCGTACCACAAGCATCCGTATATAATGTGAACATCTTGCTTCCATCTGGCAAAGTCAGGACTGGGGCTGTTGTAAGAGCCCTTTTTAGTCGTTGGAAGGCAAATTCGCAATCCAAATCCCAAGTGAACGCCAGATTCTTCTTTGTTAGCCTTGTGAGTGGAGCTGAGATTTTCACGAAATCCCTAATGAACTTTCGGTAAAAACCGGCTAGCCTAAGAAATCTTCAGACTTCGGTTGCATTTCTCGGTGTCTTCCAATCTTGCATAGCCACCACTTTCGCGGGGTCCACAGCTAAACCCTCTTTGGACACTATATGTCCAAGAAATCTTACTTCTTCTCTCCAAAAGTGGCACTTGGAGAATTTAGCTTTTAGCCGATGAACTCGAAGAGTTTCCATGATCTCCTTCATATGCCGAGCATATTCTTCCTCATTCTTTGAGAAGATCAAAATATCGTCTACGAAGACCACTACGAACTTATTGAGGATTTCTCTGAACACCCTGCTCATTAGGCTACGAAATAAACGGGTGCATTTGTCAAACCGAAAGGCATGACAAGCCACTCGTAGAAACCGTCTGGGGTTCTGAACGCCGTTTTATCAATGTTAACTTCAGCTACCGTTAGCTGATGGAACCCAGTAGCCAGATCAAGTTGGGAGAAGACCGACGCACCTACAAGCTAATCAAACAAATCGTCTATTCGGGGAAGCGGGTGTCTATTCTTTTTGGTCAGCTTGTTTAGCTCCCTATAGTCCACACAAAGACGTAGTGAACCATCTGCTTTTGTGGCGAACACCACTAGAGCACCCCATTCCGAGATACTTCGCCTTATAAACCCCTTCTCGAGAAGCTCCTTCACTTGCTTACTGAGCTCCTTTCTCTCCTTTAGAGCCACGTGTCTAACAGGCAGAGCTACGGGCTTTGCATTATCAACAAGATATATGCGGAAGTCTATTTCCCGCGTTGGAGGTAAGCCTTTCACCTCTTCAAAGACATCCGGATATTCCTAGACCACTCTAACCTAATGCAAATTATCAACAGAAGCGTCAAGCGACTCTAAATAACTAAGCATAACAGCATTCAAGGGATTACAAGAAATTTCTAGAGTGTTACCGAGCCGAGTCAAGAGTCTAACCACTCTTTTCTCACAATCAAGAATGGCACCATTACTGGATAACCTGTCCATGCCTAAGATCAATCCATATCCTGAGACGCCCAAAACAAAGGCACTACATCTAAATTCAACACTTAGAATGGAGATTTTCAAATCCAAGCAAAACATCGACAAATAAGCCGAGCCCCCAATTGGATTTGAAACAACCAAGGGATCTTCTACCATACTAGTGTCTTGGTGCAGAGATTCTACTAAAGCAGATGAAATAAAGGAGTGCGATGCACCAGAATCAAAGAGAGTGCGAACTGGATGATCATAAAGATAAACTAAGCTTTCAACGGAAATATTTCTACCTCGTTCCTGTGGAGGTGCCACCAGCACGTGAACCTGTCCCCCTGAGGTGGATCCAGTCCACTGTCCCTGCCCCCGCTTCTTTGGGCAGTCCTTAGCCAAGTGTCCGGTCTCTCCACAATGGAAACAACCACAATT
This sequence comes from Allium sativum, assembly GCA_030737875.1. Taxonomy (NCBI): domain Eukaryota; kingdom Viridiplantae; phylum Streptophyta; class Magnoliopsida; order Asparagales; family Amaryllidaceae; genus Allium; species Allium sativum. The sequence goes on along the minus strand of CM060924.1, from coordinate 617,902,504 downwards.
CATCTTTGCCTTCTTCTTCCTGCAGTCTTTCGCTATATGTCCAACAATGTCACAGAAACTACACCTTCTCTTTTCGTGGGTTTTGTTGTTCTTCCTACCTTTCTTGAAGTCTGTCTTCTTAGCCTGTAAACCCTTTTTCTTTTCTTGAGGCACTTCCACCTTTGCCTCTTTCTTTCCTTTATCTTCCTCGTGTGGCAGCGCCATGTCTACCAAGCTTTCATAGGTCGCTCCATGGGTATATGGGTCATCGCAAGGCTGTGTAGAGGCTCATTCAAACCTTTGACGAAGCGAAGGGCCTTCTTGTGTTGGTTGTTTACTAAATCCAGCCCAAATCTGCCCAGTTGATTAAACTAATTGATGTACTCCTTAATTGTCATACTTCCTTGTTTAAGAGTTAGGAACTTCTCCATTTGCAGGCTTCTTTCAGCTTGGGAGAGGAATTTCATCTCTAACCTCATCCTGAAATCTTCTAAAGTTTCCACCGGCCTATCAGCGTGGGTAACTTCCCACCAATAGGAAGCTTCATCTTTAAGCAACCACACTTCTAGTTGTATCTTTTGCTTATCGTCAACTTCGAAGATGACGAACAAATCTTCGGTCTCCTTCAGCCAGTTCCTTGCTATCACAAATGATTCAGTTCCATAAAAGTCCTTTCCACCCATAGCCTTGTAGTCCCTACACGTCTTAGCGAAAGTATTTCCATGATGAGGAGGAGGAACGGCTGCCACTGTTGGAGGAGGAATGTCTGCTGGGCCCGCACCATTGGCCCTAGCCTCTAAGTACCTTCGGAACCAGCCAGGTATCAGTACTCCTTCCGGAAGGTTAAGATCTCCAGACATGCTTGAATAAAAAGGAAAGTATTCAAGACAAAGGATAGAGAGATAGTGCATATGGCTTTTGGGGAATTATGTCGTTTAAAAACAACTCTTTTTCTTGAAAACAATGCTTCTTTAAACTTATTTTTGAAAATAGTTTCAAAAACTTTTATCTAGTCTAGTAAATTAGTGCTCTGATACCAAGTGAAACACCCCACCCTCCATTAAGATCACTCACAAAGGGAATGCCTTAACTTTGGTGGAGGTTTGTAAGTAAAAGTCACAGATAAAACACAAGACAAATATAAACACATGTATATAAGCAGCGGAAAACAACAGACTTTTTATTTCATAAATATGTGTGCATACAAAGCATTTCCATAACTATCACATAATAACTTCCAAAACATTACATCATCATTTTTGTCTTGGTTATTAAATAAAGAAGCATAAAAACATAATTAAAACTTAAATCCCCATAGAATGTGTCCAACAGCCATATCCAAGGAAAGAGAGTCCAAACCGTACATCTACTATCTTGAAGCTTGCAAAGAGTCTGACTAAGCTGGGTTGTTTCCTCCCTATGGACCTGGGGGGGGGGGAGGGAAAACGGAAGAAAAGAAGACGAAAGAAAATATCGTCAGACATAAAGCCTGGTAAGTCTAGTGACTCTTCAGTATGTGAATAAGAAAAAGGGCATGATAGGTATAAACTGGAAATAGGAAAGTATCATAAACTAAGGTAAAGCAGTGTGAATCGAATATACTATCGCACCCCACACTATATCTCTGCACCTACTTGCATTGTCTCAACTGGCACCCAATGATCGATGTGAAGTGATCCCCTTTCTAAAGATCAGCTCCTACTCGCATAATCTTCTGTGTCTTACGGCCCCCAAAGATTGTAGATACCTATGCTGGTCCCACCATGGGGTGTATCAAGTCCCATGGTGGCGGCCCGACACAACTCTAGAATGCATAGGTTATACTACTGGTGCCCCCAGTGTCCTGTTTGTTTGCTCCGAAGTGTGTGCACGCCCGCACTCCGTTAGAACCCACATTGTTGCACCCACCGCCGTCGCTTTTGACCGTTTACAATCAGCCTAGTAATCGTGCCCCACCCTGCCTAGTTTTAGGGTACCATGATACTTAATTGGGTTACTGTTGAAATGGGTCCCCGTTACTAGGGTTTTCTAGTCAAACATGTTAAGTAGTTAAGTGTCTGTATTTACCTAACCCCACACATCAGTTTAATTAACATGTTGAATTGGTTAAGTGTTTTAGTTAACTTAACCCTACCATCCTGACTGTCCTTAGCTTTTTAAAGCAACGACCACTCACATTAGACAGGTATTGTTACGGTTACTAGATGTGTCGGTCGGTTCCGGACAGATTTACACCGTAACTCAGTCTAACCTCGGGTCCTTATTGGGCTCAATGCTTAACCTCTCACATTGGATATGTATTGTTGTGACTACTGGACAGCCGGGCTGGTTTACATCACAACTCAATCCAACATCGTGTTAAGCATACTCGTATTTTCTAAATTTACATATTTGTCTCTATTACTTGTTATATGTAAATTTGTTAACAATTAAATGTTATGGCCCACTTTCCATATTTAACACTTTTGGTATAAGAATTTATACCATTCAAGTGCCACCAATTTTGGCATGTGACAAACATGCCAATTTCATATATTTTCACCAATTCATGTCAAGTTACCAATTTATCCCAACGTTACCCCGTGTTATTATTAAGCTAACAATCTTAGCCTAATTCTTCGTTCGCATGATTTTTAACATATAATATTAGGCTAAAAACTTAGCCTAATTTAGCGTACACAAAATTGGCATAAAGCAATTCATAAACATAAACATGACACATGTGTAAACTAGGCATTATTGGCATAGTCAATATGAACATCATAGGTATGAAATTGCAAAATACTCAACATGAATATAATAGGTGTGAACTTGCAACGTAGACTGAATCATGGGTTTCAACTTGTCATGTGAACTTGCATTAAAAAGGGGGATCTAACTAAACAGGTGTCACATGAATGAGCATATGATTTAGACAACATAAGCCTAAACATGTTTAGATCTAGGCATAACATCGAACATCACTAGCATATGACAAGAATATGACATGTTCAGTATGTATAATTTTATCACATGTGAACTAGATCCAATCATATGTCCAACTACAACATGAAACATGTACTAATGTGGATCTTGGCATGGATCCAATTAGGAACTTGCAACTTTTGTATAAACATAGGAACATGTATATGAACATAATCATTTAGGCATAAAGGTTTTAGCAAATATACATGAGATCTTAGCTTGGACAAATCACATACAACTTATATAACCACATAAACATATAGGTGTAGATTACAACATGAACTATACAACTTGCATGTGATGTTGTTTTCATTTGAATGGATCCAACACCAAGTAAATTTAACCACAAACATTCCAACCATTCACAATACAACCATTTCAACACATAGGTATGAATTAACATCATCATTATACAATAACACAATTCCATTTCCAATTTATATCAAATCAAATCCTAACTTTTATTCACATCGGAAAAATCACTATACTTACAACAAACGACGGTCTTGTTTTCTGAGTTCTGAATTTGCAATGCTTTCCTTTGGGTAGACAAACGTTGATTATTCTTGTTTTAACTTTAATTTGAATCGTCTCTAAGCTTTTCTACAAGCGGAGGCTCCTCTCAGTTTTCTCCCGACAGCATGGCGGCTCCGTCTCTAATTTTTTTATGTGAATTTAGGTTGGAGACTTAAGCTGTTTATATAGAATTTCAGATTGATTTGAGCCGTCAAATGATCATAGATGAGTCTAGACCATTCGCTTTGAGAGGAGCCAACCAGAATGTGACAAATCAACCCTAGTGACACAGCCAAGCTCAGAAATTTGACCAGAAACCGACCAGGCCAGCCAGGGCCAAACCAGGTCGACTGGGCAGGTCGACCCCCAGGTCAACCCTATGGTCGACCTGGTAACCCAGGTCGACTTGGTGCCTGGGCGGGAATTTTCCTGCCCAGCCCAGTTTGGGTTTTTTTTTTCGAATTTTGAAATTCATTTGAATTGTTTGAATTTTAAATTTGAATTCTGAAATTTCTGAAGGTCATAACACCTTCATACGTAGTCCGATTCCCGCAAACTCGGACTTTATCTCATGCAGAATTCCGAGACGAACAAAATGGCGTAACTCGTTTCCATTAATTCTTTCATTTAGAATTAATTATACTTTAATTTGTTAATTTATAGTTAACAGAAAATTCGGGGTGTTACAGAGAAGGACGTTAGACCTGTAGCGCTACACTTGAGGCATATGGCATCCAAGGAAAGAAGGGAGTTAGATAAACAAATTTCAGAGTTATTACAAAAGGTTTCATTCTTTGAAATACTCAGAATGGGGTGCACCAGTATTATTTGCCACCATAGCAGACTTATCTTTGAGACTTTGTGTGGATTATAAGGAACTTAATAAATTGACCAAGAAGAATAGGTACCCTTTACCCAGAATCGATGACCTTTTTGACCACTTGGGAAGAGCCCGATTATTTTCTCAACTAGACATTGATACTGGATTTCACCAGTTAAGAATTGCAGAGGACAGCAAGGACAAAACTGTGTTTAGGACACCAGATGGGTTGTTCCAATGGGAAGTTATGCCCTTCTGATTAATGAATGCACCCGGCTTCTTAGTTGACCTCATGAGCAGAATGTTTAAGGGAATTCTAAATAAAATTGTGGTAGTCTTCGTATACGATATCCTTATATTTTCAAAAGATCGTGAAGAGCATGAAAAATACTTAAGACAAGTGTTAGGGATTTTAAGAAAGAACCAATTAAAAGCAAAATTCTTGAAGTGCCATTTCTAGAGGGGAGAAGTAAAATTCTTAGGACATATTGTGTCAAGTAGTGGCTTGGCCGTAGACCCTGCGATGATTGAGGCAATAGAGGAATGGAGAACACCTTGAAATGCTACAGAGGTAAGAAGTTTCCTTGGATTGATCGTATATTATAGGAAATTCATTAAAGACTTCGAAAAGATTGCTACTCCATTAACACAATTGACAAGGAAGAATTTGGTGTTCACTTGGAGTAATAAACGTGAGATAGCCTTTAAGAAATTAAAGGAAGCATTAACTAGCGCACCAGTCCTAATTATACCCGACAGTTCAAAATTGTTCACCGTTTACACTAACGCATGTGGGACCGATTTAGGAGCAGTACTTATGCAAGAAGGAAGTGTAATTTCCTATGCTAGTAGACAACTCAAGGATCCAAAGAAAAGTTACCCATTTCATGACCTTGAGTTAGCCGCAGAAGTGTTCGGCCTTAACATGTGGAGGCATTACCTCTTAGGGGAGAAATTTGAATTTTCTCAACGTGACTTAAACATGAGACAACAAAAGTGGATGGAGTATATTGCCTCATTTGACTTTAAGATTCAGTATACCCTAGGCAAGGGGAATGTTGTGGCGGATGCTTTAAGTTGGAAACGTGCGACTTTGAATGCAATAATAGAATGGAAGCAATTAGAGTTCCTCACAAATTTTAAATTGCAACCCTCAACAACCACTTCTAATGGTTTCTTGGGGCTATGATAATTAGAACTATCCTAAGAGAAAGGGTCCAAGGCACGCAAGACTTTGACGAGGAATTAAGAAACATAAAAGAAAAAGTGACAAAAAGGAGACTTTCCCCATTTGGTTAGGTATTCAATAGGAGGTGATGGGAGTTCACTTTGGGACTGATGACTCCACGTTCCCAAAGATGAAGGGTTAAGGAAAGAAATTCTAGAGGAGTGCCATAGGCCAAAATTGACCATACACCCCAGTGGGGATAAAATGTACAAGGATATGAAGAGGAATCTCCATTGGGAGGGAATGAAGAGAGACATAGCCGAGTTCGTGGACAAATGTGTAACGAACAGAAGATTTTCGACCTCGAAAATCGACATAAATACAATTACCGTATAACATGCCGACCTTTTAGGAACTGAAAACACCAGAACGTTAATACAAAGAAATTAGGGGGTAAGATAACAAAGAAAGAAATATCAGAATAGAAGAAGTTGAAGAACCAACACAACACAGAGTCTCCCATCGCAGCGAAACAAAATAAAATATAGAAATAAATCTTTATTGAGAGCTTTAAAAGTACTTACAATAATCACAGTACATCAACACATCTGGACAGTTATATCAACCTTTTTTCATATACAATCACATAGCGGAATAAATACTAGATATATCAAACGTCTGAATACCTCCAGCCCATCTTCTGAAATTCGCAACATCCAAATCTAAACCTGTTAAACCCGATCTAACCTGAGCATTACAAACGTCAGATCAGTCTGGTGAACCAGAGCGAGAAAAACACACTAAGTTTAAAGATATCACGCAACTTGGTTATAAAATCAAAATCTTTTCGAAAGAAAAGGATAATCATAAGACCAAATCCACACATAAATACAAACGGTCTTTACCTTACAATAATCCAAAACATTTTTGAAACCAATATCTTTTCTGATATTATAATAGTGACTAAATACAAATAATTATCAATCTAGCAGAACACTTACATCTCACACTCTACATATATAGTATACAATCAAAACCATGGGCTCTTATTGGAGAATGGATTTCCTATCAAGGTATGGGACTACCTTCCCACAAACGTACCTCTGGAGATGAATACATTGAGGTTCGACAAGAACATCTTGCAACCCAGGCTAAACATGGTCGGCCTCTCACTTCTCTTGAGAGTTCCGAATATATCATTACCATGATTGGGGGCTAGCCAACCGAACCGATAGCATACATACAAAAATAAAAAGGGACAATCGAAGGCATCTGATTTCTCCAGATCAGATAATTATATACCATTTTGATGGGTGCAAGCCACATAACCATGCGTCCTACCGGATTTTGTGACGTTTCCCAGTTGATGAGGCTTGAGGTCATAAATCTTTTGGAACATCTGGTCACCATTCACTTTGAATGCCACGTCGTTAGATCCACCAGATATCACTAACTGACGTCCACAAAAACACTTTGGGTGCAAGCTATCGCCGATAGAAGTACGTTTATAGAAATCAATGTACGTGATCCTTTGGAAATACTTTGTCAAGCACTCGTCCATACAAGTTATCCAGGAACAAGATGAACCGAAGGCACCCTCCTACCAAATGCTAGTTATCACCCTATAGACCGGTAGCGACTAGTCCTTGCAATCCGAAGATTCCAATCATGACAGAATCATTGTCGAAATATCTCTAGCTGCTAAACCAGAGAAATTCAACAAGTAGTTCTTTCGCTCAAGAAGATCAACGGTCTTCAATTGCTCCATCTTCAATCAACACCTTCCACATATTTGCTGATTCAGAATGGTTTTTGGATATAAATACGATCCCAGTCTTTCCGTACCAACAATCATATTGGCCAGATTCGATAGTCGATTATTTAACTATCAAATAAATAAGAAAATAAAAATGAGTTCACTGGTTCAGTACTTGGCATTACTTGGCCTCTTTTAAAAACAATTAACGAATGGTTAATTTAAAACTTAAAAATCTTTTCAATATATCAACATAGCTTTTCACTTCTTATTTAACATAAGGTTATTTTCAAAACAATTTTATTTCCTTACTTAGGAAAATATTCTATAACCTTATTCAATTTTCTATTCTACTACCATTTTCAAAACATTTACTACCTCATCACTCATTATCTATATCAGGAAAATCAACTCAACTTATCATTCGTAAAATAATGCTACGAAATCTCTTTTGGTTTCATTACTTGAATACATTAACCCGCCCTTATTCCTTTAAAATAATTCCATTCCCAAAACTAAACTTTTCAATTTCCTTTTACCTCGAGAATACCATTTTAATTTCACACAATCTCCATTTATTTCCTTTACTTCGGAAATATCATTATATATATGTTTTATAAAACTTCTTACTTTTAAAATTCTCCTTCTCGAGTACAACTATTATTTCTTAGTTCATTGATTAAGAAATTACTTACTAAAACATCACCTTTAATTTTCTTTAAACAATTTGTTTTAACTTTCATATTTTTGTTCCAAAATCCTTTTACTCACTTCTTTACCAAATTCACATTTAACCATCCCTTTTCTAATCCATTTAACCATTCCCACTTGAAAATCTAATTTCGATTTCCCCAATTTTAATAAATTCTATTATTATGTAACGTTAATTTAAAATTTACGCTTTAACGCCTCATATCCTATTTATAAACTTCGTTTATAAAATTCTGCTTAATATAAACCCTTTTATTCTCAATTTTCTTCTACCTAGTTCAAATATTAAGTAAACATTAATTTAAGTTATCATATTTGCTTAAAATTCCTTTTATAACTTCGTTATAAAAACTCGGGTTTTAATATCAAACATGTTCATAAAATCCTTCCACAATTCAATTAGATTTCATTTCAACTTCGATAACTTTTTAAATGAATTTTGGATAAAAAGTAATCTCCAAAATTATTATAAATTAAAATAATAATTTACTTCAATCATTAACTAAAGTAGTAGTTAATTTCTTTTATTAACTTAAATAACTAGTAAATTTATTTTTAAAATCTTATTGAAATTAAAATAATTATTTGTTAAGCCATTTCATTATATTAATTCAAAAAAAAAACTAATTTAATAATCATTCTTAGTTAAAATGATTGATTGGTCAATTCAAAACACATTTATCTCGTAAACTAAATCCACTCATAGTCCTTCCTTTAAATTAATTAATAATATAATTAATTTCATTTAATTCTTTCTCTTAGAAACAATTATTCAATTCTTCACCGTTAGGTTATTTCCATCTCATTTGCTTAAAAATCTGATTAACATAAGCATTTGCTTTATAAAATTATTTAATACTCGCTTATAAATTTAAATAATAAATATTTATTTCTTTTTATTAAACTTTTATTCAAATAATATATTTCAAAATCTAACTTCAGTTATAAAATAAGTTTCATAACTTCATTCCTAACGATTCACCTAACAGTAAATCAATATTTAGAAAATGATTACTTTATAGGCCATATACTACCAAATATTACTCAACTAATATTACCCATTGGTTATAACAAAACAAATTGTGAACTTCTGGTCAACGGTCAACAATCAAATCAATCATCCAATTAGAACTGTTCATATAATGATAATATAAGAACAAATAACATCAAATATATTTCAAGAATCCAGTTGGATCCCTCCAACCTGTTCTTCCCTGTATCTAAATATGTTATTTCAAATAAAACCATTAAATAAGAATTATTAAATTTTAAACTAATAATTTCTATAACGGTAAATAATAGTTATATAACATCAATCAATTTATTTAACAAACAATTTAATTAAACGCGTTTGTGTGATAAACGTGACCAATAAGGTAAGTTACCTCAACTGGTTCCAATCGTTAGAATAACGATTTGGTTTTAAGTGAAACTAAACAACATTTAATTTCATCGGTTTAATCAATATATGATTATATAATTAACCAACAATCAACCATTAGTAGCCATAACACACAATTATATAACCCGACTTATATAAAATATAGGTGGGAAAAACTAAGTGAGTTTAACTTACCTTGATTTGTTTCGCGGTTGAACAATTCATTTCAATTAAATTAAACAATTGTTTAATTCAACTGAAAATCACAGTTGATTCCAATCACATCCATTTCTGTTCCATGGTGTAGATCTCGTCAAGATGATCGTGACGCAACATGAATCGTCTAACTCTAATCATAGGTGCACAAGTTATAACCATATAAGCATTAACCATTTTAGTTAAATTAGATATTCCTTAAATATTTCTTAAATTAGACTAATTACACTAATTAATTAATTTAATTACATTTGCTACAAAAGAATGAGGCTCGAATCCTCTGTTTACTTTCTGTGCATTCATTCAGCGGTATCCAATATTATGCCTGCATAAATTCACGTCTAAAGTTATTAAATTTAACTAAATAACTTTTTAATCACTCATTATACTCAAAATTAGTAATTTGCATTTTAATATAAATTATGTTTAACCTGGATGTCAGCCGAACTGATTACTTCTGGCTTCGAAAACAAAGGAACGACCCCGACCGTTTGCTTCGTTCCTCGTTTAGCTTCAGGCAGAAATAATACTGCACCAGTTTCTACTTATGATAAGTATAAAATTATATTAACAAATTACAATTTTCAATATATTTTAATTACAACCTTTAATTATTGTTTTAAATTAGGCTGATCTTCTTCTATTCATTGCATTCTGCTCACGCGATTACTTCCGGTATTCTGTGCCTGTTCAAAATTCACTATTTCAGTTATAACACAGTTTGATTCTAATAATTAACTTCTAACAACATCAATCTTCCTCTTCGTATGTCGTCTCCGCCTCATTCCAGGTTCATGAGAACCCACGACTTCACTTCAATGGTGAGTTGTCGCCGCCACATCCCTCAGCCGGACCATGCTCTGAAAACGCCATATGATGCGCCTCTATGTGCTTCACCAACGGCCCAACCACCGTCTAGCTCGACGTCCCCTACTGCCTCCTAAACGACCTCAAATGCCATGCCTTTCAGATGATATTTCGGCCACGTAAGGTTCCGAAAAACACATCGCAACCTATCAATGAACAACTCTTGTCAAGCTGGAGATAATTATAGTTGGAAAGTTCTTTGATTAAGGATTGGATCAAACGATAATTAAAGGGAAAGGTTGGATATTTTGGTGCATTCATTTATTTGGAGGCGGCAGCCTGATAAGTTGACCACACGAGAAGTATAACTTAGGGTTTGAACATTTTCTTTTGGGGTATATATAGTATAAGAGGTTAACAAAATATTATTTTAATTTAACCAAACTTAAGCATGAAGTATTAGGTTAAAACAAGCACATACGACCTCCGTTTGAGATGAAAATCCTAATCCTAGCATAAAAAATATTCCGGACCCAATGGAACAGGTTTCGTCGAATTCTGAGGTCGTTGGTAAAAAGTCCTTTATAAATCACACGTTAAAAATCACGCGTTCAAATTTCCCACAATCACAAAATAAATCCAAGCAGCTTTAAAATTTGAAATTCTACTAGACTTCTGGTTATGGATCCAATGAAATTAATCAGATTTTGTTTGGCCAATCGTTTATTCCTTTAAATTTACCGCTGTCTAATTTGGCCAAAATAATATAAACGATTGAATAAAAACAAGGGTGTTTGATGTTGCCACGATCACATGGTTAATCGGAATGCTACCAAATTTGAAATGTAACAATATTTTACTAATACAGATCCACTAAAACTCGTTTGGTCAAAATCCGACTCTGTTTGAATAACGACGATATTTTCTAATTTAAATTGTTTGTCGGTTAATAATTAAATTTCGTACGTTCGCATATTAACTCCGTTTGGCCCTAAAATTTGTAGCATGCTATGTTTGGACGTTCCGGACCCAACAAAATTCATTTCATTGCAAACGGAGGTTGTTTGAGAATTAGCCATTTCTAAGGCTTATAAAATATCTGTAACAACCCGTATTTTTCGATAACGTGTTAAGACGAGAATCAAGGCAGAATTTAATTTTAAATTCTGAATCAAGTAAAACGGGCTATGCCATTGCGTTCGTCTCGGAAAAATACGCGAAATAGAGTATGAGTTTTCGAGAATCGGAGTCCGTATGACCAAGATATGGCCTCGCGAAGTTTCACGAAAAATTCCCAAATTAAAGTATACTTAATTAAGTGAAATGGGTTGCGCAGAGAAATATATATATATATTTATATATATATATAATTGAAAATTAAATAAATAAATATGCAAAAATGTTCAAAACAGCGAATTGGGAGAGGGGAATAACCGAACCGGCCCATTTTTGAGGTCGACCCAAGCCCGCTGGGTCGACTAGGGGTTAATCCAGGGTGTTTGGCTGTCAACCCGTGGGCCGATTCGCTCAAATGCAGATTTTGCATTTGGATGGTTCTCATGGTTCATCTTTAATCTAAAGGCCCTAGATGGTTCCTACACTTGACTTCTTCCCCAAGACATGCTTTGATGGCTTGGATTGAATCTAGGTTTAATCCTATGGCCTAAAACACTTGCCTAATCTATAAATAAGACCCTAACCTATCCTAAACCCTCATTATTCACTCATGTAACTAAACTATGGCCAAATTTCTACTCTCATGGCCTCCATCTCAAATCCCTAGAGCCTATGCATTCAAATCGGGTTCAAATCAAAAGATGCAAGCTTGCTACACCAAAGAGAGGCAAAATCAACGTTGCTATGCGAGTTCCATGACGATTCTTCAACAAAGGAGGCACCTTTCTTAGCCAAGATGATTCATGCTTCTTTCCCTAGGCCTAACTATGTAAGTTCTAGCTACTTTTAGATGGAAACGGTAGTTTTGATAATGACATGGGATAAAATGAGGCTAAACATGATTATGCGAACCTATATGAACCTTACCTTGCCTCTTGTGTTCATGTTTATGATTTTAGGCCATGTGAGTGACTTAATCATGCCTCTCATGCTATGCATAACCTAGTTTATCTTGCAAGTTTGGATCTTTATGCATGAAATGCTAGCATGAACCTTTAGGAACCACTTTACTTGTGAAACATTGGCTAAGACAAGATTTTGGGGCTTATGCATGTTTATGAACCCAAACCCTTTATGCTAACATGCAAGTTTGTGGCCAAATCCTTTATGAGATTATGCATGCTCGTGGCCAATCCCCTCTTTTAAGTTGTGCATGTTTATGGCCAAACCCTTTTTGATAATATGCATGTTTGTGGCCAAATTACCTTATGACACTATGCATGTTTATGGCCAATCCCTTTATGATGTTATGCATGTGGAAGCCAAGCCCTTTTTGGCATCATGCATGTTTTGAGACCAATATGTGACATAGTATCCTTACTATGTTGACTCGCTTTGCTTGCGTTGGGAAAACACGATTTTGGGTAGTTAGATAAACATGAACATGTCGCAAAATCTTAACTTGAATATGACATGTGTTTATACTTGAAAATATGACTTGAAAGATAACATGGAGGTTGGCATGTAAGTATGCGTAAAAACATGAGCTTGGGAATTTACCTATTAAGTTAGGTCTACCCTTTGGGAATTTACCTATTAAGTTAGGTCTACCCAAATGCTTGAAAACTTGTAACATGTTTTGGAAACATGATGAACTTGGATAATGTAAGTATGGCCAACTCGAGGTTGGGTTGAGTTTGCAACGTAAAACTACCCGGAACCGACCGGCCTAACTAGTAGTTGCAAACAATAGGACCCAATGTGAGAAGTTGGTCATGTCGCGCTTAAGACCCGAGGTTAGACTAGGTTGTGGTGTAAATCTACCCGGACCCGCCCGGCTTAACTAGTAACCACAACAAGGTCTAATGTGAGAGGTTGAGGGTGCATTAATTAAATTAATGCCACATAATAGGGTTAAGTTAATTTGATTAATGAGGCTTAACCAAATATGATATGGACAAATGGGTTAAGTAATTTGATTAGGCTAATGATACTTAACAAAACATGATAAGCTTGGGTAGGTTAAGTAACTTGATTTGCCTAATGACACTTGACCATTTTTATACGACTAGTGGACGGGATTAAGTTAACCAACACTTAATCAATCCAACACGATAACGTGATAAGGTTAAGTAAATTTTCTTAATGACACTTAACCGTATAATACAGTTAATGGATGGGGTTAAGATTAGGCTTAACTTATCTAAACATGGTAATCGGATGGGGTTAAGTTAGCCTAGACTTAATTAATCCAACTTGGTAATTTAATGGGGTTAAGTTAAACACTTAACTAATTTAACACGATGATTTGATGAGGTTAAGTGACCTATACTTAACCAATCTAACTCGTTAATTTGATGAGGTTAAGTTAATCTATACTTAACCAATCTAACGTGAAAACATGATAAGGCTAAGTCACGAATCACTTGAATACGCTTGACCGATTTGATGACAAGGTCAAGTTAAATTATATAATTAACCAATCTAAAATGATAATTAGACGAGGTTAAGTCATGGATTCCTTGATATACTTAACCAACTTGACACATGGTTTGTAGGGTTAGGTCTTGGACTTGTATACTTAGCCAATTTTGACATGGTTTGTAGACGGGCTAAGTTATGAACTTAAGTGACACTTAACCCATTAGATAAACCCTAATTCGGAGGGTTAGGTAAATAACCATAATTAACAAGGATTATGGAAATAAGGCTAAGTGGTAAACCTTAGTTAAGGGAAACTAAGTAATAATTCTTAGTCAAGGAAATTTGGACCATTTCTTAGATAGATTAGTAACCCGATACGTTAGGTCAACGTTTAAGTATGCGTGTAGGAGCAGGCTATCTGATTTAGATAAAGGCTCCAACGAACTGGGTAACGAAGCAGCGGCTTCGGGGAACGTGAGGATATTCTTGGGATCCCTCTGTGAGCTGCCAGGTCATTATACTAGGCTCACGAGAGGTTGAGGTCTGCGGTAGAAGAACCAAGAATATGCCTTGGTTGCTATGCGAGCGACCTAAAGACTGGGGTGGATAGTAGTGAGTCGACGAATACATAAGGTGCCCGAGATAGCAAGTTCGTCGATCATCTACCATCTTGAGTCAAGCGTGTACGTACGGAAAGGCAAGGAACACCCAATAGACCATAATTGCTATCTAATTATGGGTGAGGTAGGCCGTAGGATGTGGGCTGGCCGGAGTGTAGTTCTCATGCAAGATTTTCTCTTGTGTTGCCTTTCACTAGTTGAGGGAGGGGTCTCGTGGGACCATAGCCACGTGTAGAAAAGCAGACCTCAGTATCTGCATCGGCAGATAAATCTAAAGCTCCCGACCGAGTCCTGTATTTCTTGGTTTGCCCTGTGACAGGACTCGGATGGCACGATGTGATACATGTGCATACAGTTATAGAAAAACGATTCACGATGAATGCGTGGGAAAAAGGGCGCGGTTGAGGGTTAGCGTAATCCCTAGTGGCCTAGGTGGTTTAACCCAAACCGAAATACGAAAGCGTGCAATAGGTAAGCGTAATCCCTAGTGGTGCTAGGTGGCGTAAGTCCTAGTAGTTCAAACGATGATTCATATGGAAGAGCCTAGCTAGAACAAGGGTGACAGTCCAAACGAATTCAAGGATAATACGATATGAGGAAGCCCGTACGAGGTACGGCAAAGGACTGAACTTATATACATGAAAAGAAACATATGATTTGAGTAACCTATATATGCGATATACTAGGTTGACATGGACCATCACACGACTTTGAGCAAGGGACATTCATGGTTAACACATGACGCGGGTAGGGGTACTAGTACGAGAGGTGCAGAGCAAATATACATGTTAGGACTAAGAAGAATATACATAATAGATACCGTGGGATGTTAGACGGGGTGGATACCTTGGGATAATGTACTCGATAGAAATCTGACGATGTGATACCTTGACTTATCATGACACCGTAGTTTATCATGATACCTCAGTTTACTTTGCCACAGTAGTTCAACCGGCTACCCTGGTTTATCTATCTTGTAGTTATCCTTATGTTTACTTTCAGTTTATGCATGTCATGTTACATTTACCTGTTTTTATACTGGAAGTAGATAGGACTTACTCAGTCTTTTTGACTGACCCGTTTTGTTTCGCCTCTTTTCTTCCGTTTCCCCCCCCCCTCCAGGTTACAGGGAGGAAACAATGCTGTTTAGTTCGGACTTCTTCTGCTTGAAGGTCATCATGGATGGCTTGGACTTTTCTTGGCTATGACTACTTTACTGTTTTTACTTGGGGAATAATTTATGAAAATGTCTTTATGCTTCTTTACTATTGCAAGACAGGTTTTGACGTACTCTGATGTAAAAGGCTTTAGACCTTATTTACTCATGTTATGAAAGTTTGATTTTACTTTCGCTATTCTATATGTTCTGTCTTGTGATATTTCTGTGCATGTTTACCAATAATGCCCCTCTAAAGCTAGTGCATTCCTTTGAGAGTGACCCTAGCGGAGGCGGGGTGTTACATTTGGTATCAGAGCAAAAGGTTACCAGACTGGGCAAAAGTTTTTAAAGACCTTCTGAAAACTATTTGAAAATCATTTATAAAGAAGCATTTTTCAAGAAAATTTTCTTTTAAAAGAAAAAGGCTTTTCCCCAAAGGCCATTTGCACTATCCTTGTTTCCTTAATTGAATCTCTTTTCCTTTCTTTCCTCCATCTGTAGTCACAGTGGTTTTAACTGCGACTAGTCTTTTCTATCTACGAAAGTGTTTTCCTTACGATGGAGGTGGTTCTCGAGAGACCAGTGGCCGCGTTATAAGAAAGGATAGCGAGGAAGAGGATAAAGGATACGAGCTTAAGGATGAGCAACTTGTTGGTATGGCTCAGCCCAGGACGAGAGAGAAGGATGAACAATGAAACCCATGACGAGAAAGTATCTTTGGTATGGTGAAACGGGACGGATAGTTAAGTATTGTGGGACAAGGACAAGATCATCGTTGTATACCCTCACTAGAGTACCTGAGTAGGGGGATAACATCCTTGTTGAAGATCTAGTTATTCTTTTCTATCATCCCGCCAAGACTTTGTTTTGATCCCCGCATCATTAAGTCCGCTTCGGTAGTTGAGTCTCTGCACCTTAAGTACTAACGTAATAGAGAATCCCATTTTTGTCTCAAAGTCCTATTGGAGAATCAGTCCATTTATACATGACTTGTTTGGATTTGGGAATGTCTATGCCAAGTGTTGAGTTTGGAAATAATGCTTATAAGCTGTGGATGGATTCTAGGGATGAAGTGGTTATCTAGTAGGGGGTGCCACTCTCGGTTTTGATAGGAGGGTAGTTAGACCTTTTGACTAGCCTTGGTAATGCCCTCGAAGTATCGGGTAACCTTTTTGAGGTTCTGTCATGACTAGTTATTTAGAATCCCTTGATGCCTTTATTGGAAATTTGAAGCCCGATCGAGTGGTGTTCGCCAATAAGACGGATGGTTTACTTCATTTATGCATGGGTTATAGAGTTCACCCTAGTAAGTGCGCATGATAACCTGATTGACATCTGTTTACTTTCAAGAGAAAGTTCTTCTACATGGAATGCCTTATAGTATATAAACGAGATCCAAGATTCACTAGTGAATTTTGGAAAGCTTGCATGAGATCATGAGTACGCAGTCATGTTTGCGCCAAGTATTCTATAAAAAGGATAAGTGCAAGTGGAACGAGAGGCGACGAAGAAATGAGTTTCAGCTCATGTTATGGAAGCAGGAAATAAGAAGCTACGAAATCGCGAAGTTAAAGGGCGGTCAAGGCACAATGGAAGTAAGCCCGAGGAAATACGACTTTGATGGTCAAAGACTAGATACGCGCATGATATCTCTTTTTGGGAGTATATCCTTGATCCCTGTTTCTGTAGAGCTTACTTGTAGGTTATCTTTTGTGGACATCCTCTCGGTCCTACTTTCTGTTACAAACCCCGTGAGGAGTTAGTCTTGTTTATCTTCTCGGCCCTGTTTCAGGGAATTCTAGGTAGAACCCTATGGATGTAAACATGTATTTGAAACATGTTATGATTGATATGGTTGCAAGTGGTTGCTCATGGATGCGCGAATACACATTAGATACTAGCTCGACTCGGTCACATTTCATATTGCATATGCACGAGTATTTATACTTGTTTATGGATGAAATCGAATGTATTATCATGTGGTTGTTGCATATGAATGAATGATTGTGCACGCATATAGTATCTATATGACTAGGACTATTTGCATACATGTTGGATTCATGGCACTATACATATTTTGCATTAGAAAGATTATTCAGGCCTGATCATTAGCATTAGCTAAGGAACATGTACACACACGTTTTGCATATATTCATACAGCATTAGAAATCATCTAAGGACAATGGTTGCTTGTGGATGATGTTTTGAGTAGATGGATGATGGATGGTAGGATATGTTCTTCCTAACTTGGAGATTTCGGGGACGAAATCCTAAAAGGTGGGGAGAATGTAACAACCCGTATTTTTCGATAACGTGTTAAGACGAGAATCAAGGCAGAATTTAATTTTAAATTCTGAATCAAGTAAAACGGGCTATGCCATTGCGTTCGTCTCGGAAAAATACGCGAAATAGAGTATGAGTTTTCGAGAATCGGAGTCCGTATGACCAAGATATGGCCTCGCGAAGTTTCACGAAAAATTCCCAAATTAAAGTATACTTAATTAAGTGAAATGGGTTGCGCAGAGAAATATATATATATATTTATATATATATATAATTGAAAATTAAATAAATAAATATGCAAAAATGTTCAAAACAGCGAATTGGGAGAGGGGAATAACCGAACCGGCCCATTTTTGAGGTCGACCCAAGCCCGCTGGGTCGACTAGGGGTTAATCCAGGGTGTTTGGCTGTCAACCCGTGGGCCGATTCGCTCAAATGCAGATTTTGCATTTGGATGGTTCTCATGGTTCATCTTTAATCTAAAGGCCCTAGATGGTTCCTACACTTGACTTCTTCCCCAAGACATGCTTTGATGGCTTGGATTGAATCTAGGTTTAATCCTATGGCCTAAAACACTTGCCTAATCTATAAATAAGACCCTAACCTATCCTAAACCCTCATTATTCACTCATGTAACTAAACTATGGCCAAATTTCTACTCTCATGGCCTCCATCTCAAATCCCTAGAGCCTATGCATTCAAATCGGGTTCAAATCAAAAGATGCAAGCTTGCTACACCAAAGAGAGGCAAAATCAACGTTGCTATGCGAGTTCCATGACGATTCTTCAACAAAGGAGGCACCTTTCTTAGCCAAGATGATTCATGCTTCTTTCCCTAGGCCTAACTATGTAAGTTCTAGCTACTTTTAGATGGAAACGGTAGTTTTGATAATGACATGGGATAAAATGAGGCTAAACATGATTATGCGAACCTATATGAACCTTACCTTGCCTCTTGTGTTCATGTTTATGATTTTAGGCCATGTGAGTGACTTAATCATGCCTCTCATGCTATGCATAACCTAGTTTATCTTGCAAGTTTGGATCTTTATGCATGAAATGCTAGCATGAACCTTTAGGAACCACTTTACTTGTGAAACATTGGCTAAGACAAGATTTTGGGGCTTATGCATGTTTATGAACCCAAACCCTTTATGCTAACATGCAAGTTTGTGGCCAAATCCTTTATGAGATTATGCATGCTCGTGGCCAATCCCCTCTTTTAAGTTGTGCATGTTTATGGCCAAACCCTTTTTGATAATATGCATGTTTGTGGCCAAATTACCTTATGACACTATGCATGTTTATGGCCAATCCCTTTATGATGTTATGCATGTGGAAGCCAAGCCCTTTTTGGCATCATGCATGTTTTGAGACCAATATGTGACATAGTATCCTTACTATGTTGACTCGCTTTGCTTGCGTTGGGAAAACACGATTTTGGGTAGTTAGATAAACATGAACATGTCGCAAAATCTTAACTTGAATATGACATGTGTTTATACTTGAAAATATGACTTGAAAGATAACATGGAGGTTGGCATGTAAGTATGCGTAAAAACATGAGCTTGGGAATTTACCTATTAAGTTAGGTCTACCCTTTGGGAATTTACCTATTAAGTTAGGTCTACCCAAATGCTTGAAAACTTGTAACATGTTTTGGAAACATGATGAACTTGGATAATGTAAGTATGGCCAACTCGAGGTTGGGTTGAGTTTGCAACGTAAAACTACCCGGAACCGACCGGCCTAACTAGTAGTTGCAAACAATAGGACCCAATGTGAGAAGTTGGTCATGTCGCGCTTAAGACCCGAGGTTAGACTAGGTTGTGGTGTAAATCTACCCGGACCCGCCCGGCTTAACTAGTAACCACAACAAGGTCTAATGTGAGAGGTTGAGGGTGCATTAATTAAATTAATGCCACATAATAGGGTTAAGTTAATTTGATTAATGAGGCTTAACCAAATATGATATGGACAAATGGTTTAAGTAATTTGATTAGGCTAATGATACTTAACAAAACATGATAAGCTTGGGTAGGTTAAGTAACTTGATTTGCCTAATGACACTTGACCATTTTTATACGACTAGTGGACGGGATTAAGTTAACCAACACTTAATCAATCCAACACGATAACGTGATAAGGTTAAGTAAATTTTCTTAATGACACTTAACCGTATAATACAGTTAATGGATGGGGTTAAGATTAGGCTTAACTAATCTAAACATGGTAATCGGATGGGGTTAAGTTAGCCTAGACTTAATTAATCCAACTTGGTAATTTAATGGGGTTAAGTTAAACACTTAACTAATTTAACACGATGATTTGATGAGGTTAAGTGACCTATACTTAACCAATCTAACTCGTTAATTTGATGAGGTTAAGTTAATCTATACTTAACCAATCTAACGTGAAAACATGATAAGGCTAAGTCACGAATCACTTGAATACGCTTGACCGATTTGATGACAAGGTCAAGTTAAATTATATAATTAACCAATCTAAAATGATAATTAGACGAGGTTAAGTCATGGATTCCTTGATATACTTAACCAACTTGACACATGGTTTGTAGGGTTAGGTCTTGGACTTGTATACTTAGCCAATTTTGACATGGTTTGTAGACGGGCTAAGTTATGAACTTAAGTGACACTTAACCCATTAGATAAACCCTAATTCGGAGGGTTAGGTAAATAACCATAATTAACAAGGATTATGGAAATAAGGCTAAGTGGTAAACCTTAGTTAAGGGAAACTAAGTAATAATTCTTAGTCAAGGAAATTTGGACCATTTCTTAGATAGATTAGTAACCCGATACGTTAGGTCAACGTTTAAGTATGCGTGTAGGAGCAGGCTATCTGATTTAGATAAAGGCTCCAACGAACTGGGTAACGAAGCAGCGGCTTCGGGGAACGTGAGGATATTCTTGGGATCCCTCTGTGAGCTGCCAGGTCATTATACTAGGCTCACGAGAGGTTGAGGTCTGCGGTAGAAGAACCAAGAATATGCCTTGGTTGCTATGCGAGCGACCTAAAGACTGGGGTGGATAGTAGTGAGTCGACGAATACATAAGGTGCCCGAGATAGCAAGTTCGTCGATCATCTACCATCTTAAGTCAAGCGTGTACGTACGGAAAGGCAGGGAACACCCAATAGACCATAATTGCTATCTAATTATGGGTGAGGTAGGCCGTAGGATGTGGGCTGGCCGGAGTGTAGTTCTCATGCAAGATTTTCTCTTATGTTGCCTTTCACTAGTTGAGGGAGGGGTCTCGTGGGACCATAGCCACGTGTAGAAAAGCAGACCTCAGTATCTGCATCGGCAGATAAATCTAAAGCTCCCGACCGAGTCCTGTATTTCTTGGTTTGCCCTGTGACAGGACTCGGATGGCACGATGTGATACATGTGCATACAGTTATAGAAAAATGATTCACGATGAATGCGTGGGAAAAAGGGCGCGGTTGAGGGTTCGTAATCCCTAGTGGCCTAGGTGGTTTAACCCAAACCGAAATACGAAAGCGTGCAATAGGTAAGCGTAATCCCTAGTGGTGCTAGGTGGCGTAAGTCCTAGTAGTTCAAACGATGATTCATATGGAAGAGCCTAGCTAGAACAAGGGTGACAGTCCAAACGAATTCAAGGATAATACGATATGAGGAAGCCCGTACGAGGTACGGCAAAGGACTGAACTTATATACATGGAAAGAAACATATGATTTGAGTAACCTATATATGCAATATACTAGGTTGACATGGACCATCACACGACTTTGAGCAAGGGACATTCATGGTTAACACATGACGCGGGTAGGGGTACTAGTACGAGAGGTGCAGAGCAAATATACATGTTAGGACTAAGAAGAATATACATAATAGATACCGTGGGATGTTAGACGGGGTGGATACCTTGGGATAATGTACTCGATAGAAATCTGACGATGTGATACCTTGACTTATCATGACACCGTAGTTTATCATGATACCTTAGTTTACTTTGCCACAGTAGTTCAACCGGCTACCCTGGTTTATCTATCTTGTAGTTATCCTTATGTTTACTTTCAGTTTATGCATGTCATGTTACCTTTACCTGTTTTTATACTGGAAGTAGATAGGACTTACTCAGTCTTTTTGACTGACCCGTTTTGTTTCGCCTCTTTTCTTCCGTTTCCCCCCCCCTCCAGGTTACAGGGAGGAAACAATGCTGTTTAGTTCGGACTTCTTCTGCTTGAAGGTCATCATGGATGGCTTGGACTTTTCTTGGCTATGACTACTTTACTGTTTTTACTTGGGGAATAATTTATGAAAATGTCTTTATGCTTCTTTACTATTGCAAGACAGGTTTTGATGTACTCTGATGTAAAAGGCTTTAGACCTTATTTACTCATGTTATGAAAGTTTGATTTTACTTTCACTATTCTATATGTTCTGTCTTGTGATATTTCTGTGCATGTTTACCAATAATGCCCCTCTAAAGCTAGTGCA
Organism: Allium sativum; assembly: GCA_030737875.1. Taxonomy (NCBI): domain Eukaryota; kingdom Viridiplantae; phylum Streptophyta; class Magnoliopsida; order Asparagales; family Amaryllidaceae; genus Allium; species Allium sativum. The sequence goes on along the minus strand of CM060924.1, from coordinate 617,880,100 downwards.
TTCCTTTGCGAGTGACCCTAGCGGAGGCAGGGTGTTACAATATCGATTAAATATTATAAAATAATTCAATAAAATAATAAAAAATTATTATTATTAAAAATATCCAAACAAAAATATCATATATCTCCATATATAAACAAATATGGATTATACAATTCGATATTAACATTTTTTGAGTTATCAGGGTATACAAATTATATTAAAACTCTTTTAAATTATTAAATAAACGTTATAGTTATAAACGATTCCCATAGCGACTATTTTAAACTTTGATTTGGACATAACTAACAATTTATAACATGAAATCTGGATTTTTCTCTTTCATTAGAAAATTATAATAAAAAAGGTTCAAACGTTTCTTGTTTCACAGAATTCCGACTTAAAACGGATTCTGTATATTCAATGGAAGTTCAAAACTCAATAATACGAACAACCGCGCCATTATAAGCTCGTTTTGAATTATATATAAATTTAACGTTCAAACGTCCTTTTAAATAAACGAATTCAATACTAAAATCCATTAATATTCCAAATATAATATTTAAAATAATAAATTGAATTATACATTTGTCTACTAAAAATACGGGACATTACATTCTTCCTCTCTTAAAAGAATTTCGTCCCGAAAATTACTAAGGTGGGAAAAATTATGTAAACCCATTACCTTTCAAAAACCTAGTTTATTTTAAATCAAAACGCAATTCATTATCGTTAAATAAAAATATCAAATATATCGAAAAAAATTAACACTTTAAATTCCCTGAAAAATTCTGCAGAGTCTTCCCCATACGGAGTGACATCTACAATATCGTAGGAACAAATAATATATAAACATCGACCCACATGGCCGGAAAACAAATTTCAAAATCCAAAATTTGTATTTTCGCGTAGGTGCACCTTATACGAGCGCTATTGAGCATATTTGCTCAATTTACGTGCAATCCATGCAACCGAAATCAATCCTTAAGCCATCTGGCACTTGTACTTACTCAATTCAACACATAAATAACAGATATATGAAATTCTTAAATACTATTTCACTAATCGACTAGTATAACTACACCTATTTCCAAAATCAAACATGAACACCATTCATTTGAAAATACAGAAATTAAATTATCCTGTTTCAATTCATATGTGAACTCATTTGAATTTATAATATTGGAATTCATTTCCGATGCTTTCCAATTCATTTAACTTATTACAACTACCGATGAACATATTTCAATTAATCTAACACACAATGAATAATCAGTCAACATCCAGTGCACAACCAACTTAATTAAATCAACTGAATTTACATTAAATATTAATATTTACATTGGTTTAACATATTTGAACATCAATCGATTAATATTCAATTGATTTCTATTAAATAATTCATTAAATTTCCAAATTCAAATCTATTTTATTTAATCTCAATAACATTTCTTAATTTAATTTCACTTAACCAATTTAAGTTCCAATTCAAATTCTAGATCCAATTTGAATATTATTCTAATTAATCAGCACACAATATCTCAATAATTTAAATAAATTATTTCTTTTCTATACAAAAATATAATTTGGGTAAAATTATTTCATTTACCCTCTTTACAAAACAATATTGTATCCATTACCAATTCAATGCTTCTCAACACTTAAACTAGTCAAATAACACAATACAAAACATTTGTATATATAAAATCTACACATACACGCTCTCGTATATGCACTCAACTCAATCTAGGGTATTACTAACCCAATCTCTATCGAGTTATGCCACAAAACCAAGGTTATTACTAAACCAATAGCTCTGATACCATTGTAACGAACAGGAGATTTTCGACCCCGAAAATCGACATAAATACAACTACCGTATAACATACCGACCTTCCAAGCATCGAAAACACTAGAACATTAATAGAAAGAAACTAGACGGTGAGATAAGAAAGAAAGAATTATTAGAATAGAAGTAGATGAAGAACACAACATAAAGTTTCACATCATAGTGGAACAAAATATAATATAGAAATAAATCTTTATTGAGAGATTTAAAAATACTTACAATAATCAGAGTACATCAACACATCTGGACAGTTATATCAACCTGTTCCCATATATAATCACACATCGGAATAAATACTAGATGTATCATATGTCTAAACACCTCCAGCATGTCTTTTGAAATTTGCAGCATCCAAATCTAAACCTATGAAACCCGGTCTAACCCGAGCATTACAAACGCCTTATCAGCCTGGTGAACTAGAGAGAGAGAAAAACACACTAAGTTTAAAGGTATCACACAACTTGACTTTAAAGACAAAATCTTTTCGAAAGAAAAGGATAATCGTAAGACCAAATCCACCCATAAATACAGACGGTTTTTACCTTACGATAATCCAAAACATTTTTGAAACCAATGTCTTTTCTGATATTATAATAGTGTCTAAATACAAATAAATATCAATCTACCAGAACGCTTGCATCTCACACTCTACATACATAGAACGAATTTCCTGGCAAGGTATAGGACCATCTTCCCGCCAATGTACCTCTGGAGATGAATACATTGGGTTTCAGCAAGAATTTCTTGCAACCCAGGCTAAACATGACCAGCCCCTCGCTTCTCATGAGAGTACCGAATATATCATTACCACGGTTGAGGGCCAGCCAACCAAACCGATAGCATACACACAAAAATAAAAAGGGACAAACCAGGCTAAACATGACTGGCCCCTTGCTTCTCATAAGATCATCAGTCTTCAATTGCTCCATTTTCAATCAACACCTTCCACGTATTTGCTGATTTTGAATAGTTTTCGAATATAAACTTGGTCCCGGTCTTTCTATACCAACAATCGTATTGGCTAGATTTGATAGTCATTTATTTAACTATCAAATAAATAATTATGAAAATAAAAATGAGTTCACTAATTCAGTACTCGGCATTACTTAGCCTCTTTTAAAAATAATTAACGAATAGTTAATTTAAAACTTAAAAATCTTTTCAATATATCAATATAGCATTTCACTTCTTATTTAACATAAGATTATTTTCAAAACTATTTTATTTTCCTACTTAGGAAAATATTCTGTAATCATATTCATTTTTTATTCTACTATCATTTCCAAAACATTTACTATTTCATTACTCATTATCTATATTGGTAAATTCAACTCAACTTATCATTCATAAAATAATGTTACGAAATCTCTTTTGGTTGCATTACTTGAATAAATTTACCTACTCTTATTCCTTTAGAATAAATCCATTCCTAAAACTTAACTTTTCAATTTCCTTTTACCTCAAAAATACAATTTTAATTTCACACAGTCTCCTTTTATTTCCTTTACTTCGGAAATATCATTATATATATATATATATTCTCAAATCTTGCCATTTCCGTTACTTGGGAAATCTCATTATATATTATTGACTCTTTTATTTACATTGCGTTATTATTTCTCATATGGAAATAATAAATTATTCATAATCTCTTTCCCATTACAAACTAATATCATCCTTAGATAATCCTGAAGTCGTTCAAGTTGGGGTATTTATTTACCTCTCAGGCCTTGATCAACAATGTTCTCAACTTTAGATAAACAAGAGGTGTAATTCAAAAAATCGATATTTATTCTAATACCAAACACATCTCATTTAATTTATTTATTTATAATGTGTTTTATAAATCTTCTCACTTTTGAAAATCTCCTTCTCGAGTATAACTATTATTTCTTAATTCATTGATTAAGAATTTACTTACTAAAACATCACCTTTAATTTTCTTTAAACAATTTCTTTTAACTCTCGGATTTTTCTTTCAAAATCCTATTACTCACTTCTTTACCAAAATCACTTTTAACTATCCCTTTTCTAATCCATTTAACCATTCCCGCTTGAAAATCTTATTTCCATTTCCCCAATTTTATTAATTGTATTATTAAGTAATGTTAATTTAAAATAACGCTTTAACACCTCATCTCCTTTTTATAAACTTCGTTTATAAAATTCTGGTTAATATAAACCCTTATATTCTCAATTTTCTTTTACCTAATTCAAATATTAAGTAAACATTAATATAAGTTATCTTATTTGCTTAAAATTTCTTTTGTAACTTCATTATAAAATCTCGGGTTATAATATCAAACCCATTCATAAACTCCTTTCATAATTCAATTAGATTTCATTTCAACTTCGATTACTTTTTAAATGAATTTCAAATAAAAAGTAATCTCTTAAATTATTATTAATTAAAATAATAAGTTACTTCAATCATTAACTACAGTAGTAGTTAATTTCTTTATTAACTTAAATAACTAGCAAATTTCTTTTTAAAATCTTATTAAAATTAAAACAAATATTCACTAAGCTATTTCATTATATTAATTCAAAACAAACTAGTTTAATAATCATTCTCGGTTAAAACGATTGACTTAGTCAACTCAAAACATAATTATCTCGTTAACCAAATCCACTCATAGTCCTACCTTTAAATTAATTAATAATATAGTTAATTTAATTAATTTCATTTAATTGTTTCTCTTAGAAATAATTATTCAATTCTTAACCGTTAGGTTAATTTCTGCTCATTTGCTTATAAATTTGATTAACATAAGCACTTGCTTTAAAAATTCATTTAATACTCTCTTATAAATTTAAATAATAAATAATAAAAATTTATTTATTTTTAATAAACTTTTATTCAAATAATATATTTCAAAATCTAACTTCAGTTATAAAATAAATTTTACAACTTCATTCCTATCGATTCACCTAACGGTAAATCAATATTTAGAAAATGATTGATTTGTAGGCCATATACTGCCAATTACTCAACCAATATTACCCATTGGTTATAACAAAACAAATGTTGAACTTCAGGCCAACGGTCAACAGTCAAATCAATCATCCAATTAGAATAGTTCATATAATGATAATATGAGAATAAATAATATCTAATATATTTGAGGAATCCAGTTAGATCCCTCCAACCTATTCTTCCCTGTATCCAAATATGTTATCTCAAATAAAACCATTAAATAAGAATTATTAAATTTTGAACTAATAATTTCTATAACGGTAAATAATAGTTGTTTAACATCAATCAATTTATTTATCAAGTAATTCAAACAATTTAATTAAACACGTTTTTGTTATAAACGTGTCCAATAAGGTAAGTTACCTCAATTAGTTCCAATCGTTAGAATAACGATTTGGTTTTAAATAAAGTTAAACGATGTTTAATTTCATTGGTTCAATCATTACATGAACATATAATTAACCGACAATCAACCATTAGCAGCCACAGAACACAATTATAAAACCCGACTTATATAAAATATAAGTAGGAAAAACCGAGTTTAACTCAACCTAATTTGATTCGCGATTGAACAATTTATTTCAGTTAATTAAGCAATTGTTTAATTCAATTGAAAATCACAATTGATTCCAATCATGTCCCTTTTTGTTCCATGGTGTAGATCTCATCAAGATGATCGTAACGCAACTTGATTCGTCCAATTCTGTTCATAGGTGCATAAGTTATAACCATATAATCATTAACCATTTTAATTAAATTAAATATTCCTTAATTATTTCTTAAATTAGACTAATTGCACTAATTAATTAATTTAATTACATTTTCTACAAAAGAATGAGGCTCGATTCCTCTATATCCTTTCTGTGCACTCATTCAGCGGTATCCAATAATATGCTAGCATAAATTCACGTCTAAAGTTATTAAATTTAACTAAATAACTTTTTAATCACTAATTATACTCAAAATTAGTTATTCACGTTTTAATATAATTTAGGTTTAACCTAGATGTCGGCCGAACTGATTCCTTCCGACTTCAAAAACAAAGGAACAGCCCCGACTGTTTGCTTTCTTCCTCGTTTTGCTTCAGAGAGAAATAATACTGGACCAGTTTCTACTTATGATAAGTATAAAATTATATTAACTAATTAGAGTTTTCAATATATTTTAATTACAATCTTTGATTATTGTTATAAATTAGGCCAATCTTCTTCTATTCACTGCGTTCCTCTTAAGCAATTACTTCCAGTATTCTGTGCCTGTCCCAAATTCACGGTTTCAGTTATAACACACTTTGATTATAATAATTAACTTCTAACAACTTCAATTAATTAATAATTAATTACATTTTACTTAGAGGATATTCGGCTGAGATGGTTTTGGCTTCCTCTTTGTATGTCGTCTCGGCCTTATTCCAGGTTCATGAGGACCCACGGCTTCACTTCAATGGTGAACTGCCGCCGCCACATCCCTCAGCCGGGCCATGATCTGGAAACGCCAAATGATGCGCCTCAATGAGCTTCACCAACAGCCAACTACCCTCTAGCTCGACGTCCCCTACTGCCCCCTAAATAACCTCAAACGTCATGCCTTTCAGACGATATTCCGGCCACGACGGGTTTTAAAAAAGCATCGCCACCGATCAACGAACATCTCTTATCAAGCTGGAGATAATTATAGGTTAAAAGTTCTTCGATTAAGTGTTGGATCCAACGATAATTAGAGGGAAAGGCTAGAGATTTTGGTGTTCATTTATTTGGAGGCGGCGGCCTGATAAGTTAACTAAACGAGAAGTATAACTTAGGGTTTGAATGTTTTCTTTTGGGGTATATATAGTATAAGAGGTTAATAAAATATTATTTTAATTTAACCAAACTTAAGCGTGAAGTATCAGGTTAAAACAAGCACATACTATTTCCATTTGAGATGAAAATCCTAATCCTAGCATAAAAAATATTCCGGACCCAATGGGACAGGTTTCGTCGAATTTTAAGGGCGTTTATAAAAGGTCATTTATAAGCCATAGGCTAAAAATCAAGCGTTTAAAGTTTCCATGATTACAAAATAAATCCAATCAACTTGAAACTCTGAAATTCGATTAGACCTTTACCTTACGGATCCAATAAATTTTGTTTTGTTAAAATCGGAGTTTGTTTAGCTAGTCGTTTATTCCTTTAAAGTTACCCCTGTCTAAACTGGCCAAAATAATATAAACGATTAAATAAAAATGAGGGCGTTTGACGCTACCACGATCACATGGTTAATCTGATTGCTACCAAATTTGAAACATAACAATAACTTACTAATGTGGATCCACTAAAACTCGTTTGGTCGAAATCCAACTCCGTTTGGGAAACAACGATATTTTATAATTTAAATTATTTGTCGGTTTACAATTAAATTCCGTACGCTCACATATTAACCTCGTTTGGTCCCAAAATTTGCAGCATGTTATGTTTTGACGTTTCGGACCCAATAAATTCATTTCATCGCAAACGGAGGCCGTTTGAAAATTGGCTTTTTCTAAGGCTTATAAAATATCGATTAAATATTATAAAATTAAAAAATAATTCAATAAAAGAATAATAATTTATTATTATTAAAAATATCATATATCTCTATATATAAACAAATATGGATTATACAACTCGATATTACCATTTTCGAGTTACCACGGTATCCAAATTATATTAAAACTCTTTTAAATTATTAAATAAATGTTATATTTACAAACGATTTCCATAGCGACTATTTTAAATTTTGATTTAGACATAACAAATGATCTATAACATGAAATCTAGATGTTTATCTTTTATTAGAAAATTATAATCAACAAGATTCAAATGTTTCTTGTTTCATAGATTAAAACGGATTATGTATATTAAATTGCAGTTCAAAACTCAATATTATGAAATACCGTGTAATTACGAGCTCGATTTAAATTATATATAAACTTAACGTTTAAACCTCATTTTAAATAAACGAATTCAATAATAATATCCATTAATATTCCAAATATATTATTTAAAATAATAAATAAATTATATATTTGACTACAAAAAATACGGGACATTACAAAATATATAACATGTCAAAAAGTCAAATCGGAGCAAGGGAAGCCCGGAGGACTATTACTACCTTTAGAGATCCCCACGTGGAAGTGGGAGCATATTTTCGTGGACTTCCTAGAAGTTAAAAAGGGAATAAGGCCATTTGGGTTGTGGTAGACCGTTTAACCAAAAGCGCCCATTTTATGTCAGTCAAGAAGACAAGGAATGCAGCCTCGTTAGCCCAATTATACGTTAAAGTGATAGTTAGACTCCATGGTATCCCATCTAGTATCAGAAGTGATAGAGACCCCTTATTCAATAGTGAGTTTTGGAGATTCCTACTAGCAGCATTAGGGATGACCCTTAACTTGAGCACAACTTATCACCCGCAGACAGACGGAAAGAAAGAGATAATAAACAAAATCTTAGAAGACTTGCTCAAGAGCTTTCCTTATCGACTGTGGATGAGTTTAGGAGTCGCACCCACTAATTGTGGAGTTACTTATAATAATAGTTTTCAAGTGACGATTGGTATGGCCCCTTTCGTAGCGCTACACGGGAGGCCATGCAAATCGCCAACTTGTTGGTAGGAAACTACCGACAAGGTTATACTCGGGCCAGACTTCATCCCTGAATCCACGGAGAAGATATCTTTGATTAGGCAGAGAATAAAGGCAGCCCAAGACCGTCAGAAATTGTATGCCAATAAGCGAAGAAGGGATCTTGAGTTTAATGTTGGAGACCTGGTGCTCGTAGAAGTATCCCCTCTTAAGAGAACTGTTCGGTCTGGGAAAACTAGGAAGTTGGCTCCCAGGTTTATTGGGCCTTTTAGTATCACCGAGAAGATAAGATCTTTAGCTTATAGAGTGGATGCCTGGTACGTCTATCGGGAACCCATAATGTTTTTCATGTATCTCATCTAAGGAAACACCTTCATGATTCTACTATCAGATTCGAGCTTGATGAAATTGGGGACATACAAAAACTCGAGTTGGAGTTCAAGGTGCCCCTTGCCACTGTAAGGATTGTAGAGCACGAAATCAAGAGACTCTGCAAAAAAACGTTCTCCTCGTCCAAGAATAACAGGGAAATGACCCTACAGAACGCGCATGGGAGACCGAGGATAAGATGGGACAGACTCACCCAGAGCTTTTCTCGGGTAAATTTTTCCTTAAAATTTCGTTTATAGATGCATCGTGATTGCTTGATTGGATGTTAGGAAATGGATGCAACACCATTGCACCAAGCCCTCATATAGAATTATATGCATATTTAGGTTTTTTTGCATACATATTGCATCACATATTACACCTACATGCTAGGTTAAAGCTCACCTTATTAAGTCTGCAGTTCGTGATCACTGCAAGTCATGGATGCTTATGGGTGAAATATAAATAACATGGGTATACAACATGGGTGATTCGAGCGAGTTGTATTTTTTGCCCCTTAAATAGATTTCGGGATGAAATCTATTTTAAGGAGGGAGAACGTAACACCCCGTAAAATTCATAAGTATTAATAATAAAATAAATAATTAAAAATAAGCAATTAATAATATGTCTAGAAAATGAGATTTTGTAGCTTTAGAAATTTGGCTACGAAATTCTTTTATTTGGATTCGTGACAAATTCTGAATCATTTTCATATATAATATGCTGAAAACAGTCAACGTATGAAGAAGTTATGAACGAATGAATTTTGGACAGTAAAAGTAAAAAATATACATAATTATATGAATAATATATATGTGTGTTAAAATTATAAATTCAAAATAAAGAGTGAAAATTCAAATTTTGAATTAGAGATAGGATCAGGGGACAAAATATATCGCATATATGGAAAAAGATTGAGAGATTAAGGAATGTATTAAAATAAAATAAACAGCTTGGCAATGCAGCCTTATTGGGCGTTCCAGCCCCGAAGGGGTCGACCACCCCCTTAAGGGGTGTCGACCGTCGGTCAGCCATTAGGGGTCGACCGCTCGGCAGTTGGACAACCCAATAAAGCAAGCAGTTTAGGGTTTTTCTTGGAGGATATATAAATTAAAGTCTTGGATTAATTCTAAGTAATCCAACAGTCTATGCTTACATGGGCAACTATAAATACTATCACACTATGAAAACCCTAATCATTCTCCATATCTGCCTCCATGCTTCCTTTTTACCATTGTTAAATTCCAGAGAAAAATGTAAAGAATAAGTTTTCTTCTTATTTTATATCTATTCTAATTTACATAAGTTTAGAATTCTGGAATTTAGCATAAACATATATATTTATATAAGATTCTAATGTATGTCTATGTATATTATTAGAAGGATTATTGGAGCTCGCTTGAACGTCCAGAATTTTTTGCGGATCTTGTAATTCTACCTCAGATTTCTCACTATTCCACATGGATCTGTGAGTGGAGTCTAATTTAGTTAAGACATATTCATGTTTTTAATAAATTGTCATCTGAATAGATTTGCCTTGGGGGATTTGGAAATTTGATAATGTAAACATGAAAACCCCCAAATCGTCTATCTTGTAAATTCGTATGAATTGTCATAATTAATTGGGTTTTGTAGATTTTTTCTTTTAATATTGGATTTAAGATGAAATTTTTGTGCTTCTTTTATTATTATTTATAATTTATGTAATTCACCTTCATTGTCATTTGATCTTAGCCTAAAAAGGTTTAGATTTAACTGTTTCATGGATTGAATTGGGTTTGGATATTATTTTGGGTCTAAATGCATTCAAATTGAAATAGGTCAAATGTAAACATTTTTATGTGAATAACACCAAAAAGGGGTGAACTGGATTAAATATGAATTATAAACATACATGTGTAAGTGTATGCAATACTCTATTTTAAATTCAGTATTGAAATCATTTCTACATGCCTTGGATGTAAGTTGACATTTTATGTATGCACGTTTTTCCATCCACTGCTGTATTGTCATCTTGTCATTATGTTATCATGCCTAAGCTGTAACAGTAAAAGTATGGAAAACCTAACTTGTATGCCTTGATTAAAATAGAAGTTGACAATAACCACGTCGTTAGAATGTTTCACCAATTATACGTATATTTATGTTATTTAGGCGTTATTATTATTCTAACATAAATGTAATCAACGTAATTGACATGGTATTTATGTAATAAATAAGGTTAGATCAGATTCGAATTCGAAATTATCCCTTTAACAAATATATATTTGTTTGCTTGTGTGCGTATAAAGAATGGCTTTAAATATAAGTAAATAGTGACACACGGACACGAGGTTAGTTGCCATATGTGGTGGAAGTCTTCCCGGAACCGACCGACAAATCCAGCAACTACAAGCAGGCCTAAATAATGTGAGATGTCTTGGTGCCATGTTCCATTCAGAAACTTCATACACTGGGCATGAGGTTAAACCAACTTATAGTGGAAGTCTGCCCAGAACCGACCTGCATATCCAACATCTACAGGTGCATGGTTTAATGTGAGAGGTCTAGTGTGTATATATATAACTATATATATAAGTTTGTTGCATGTGGAAATAAGTAGGTTTACTATGCCTTGAGAAGGTCTTAAGTGGTCGACTCTCTTTTTATCTAGTTCGGGTCTTAAGTGGTTAGGACTAGGGTCCCTCCGAAGGTTTATTCCTAAGAGAGGAACCAAATTCATGGGACCCACCCTTATTAGATTTGAGGTAGGTCTTTGGGTCCCCTTTCTCCAAAAGTGGTTAGGCATAAAATGGTATCAGAGTAGGGTAGTTCATGGAGATGTCCAATTCCTTTAGAAGCTTGTAAGGGCTCAAATAGGGACATATTGATAACTGAAGGATATATGGCCATTGCATGCTCACCAACTGTTTAAGGGAAGTCTTAGGCGACACAGGTGTCCTACCGGGTATTATCATTTAAGTAATAATGTTCGCAATACTACTCATATTACAAATGAGAGAATAGACTTAAGAATGTTAATGTATTAAGATGGGGTTTGAAAGGGCTAGGGGTCCACCTCAGGGTTACAAGAGATCGTAAGAATCCACCTTTAATAGGGCCATGAGAGACCGAGAATACCACCTCATTGGGTCTTTACCGTAAAAAAACTAATTGGCGATTGACTTAGATATCTACCCCATTGGTTAGACACTTGGTGTTTGTGTGAATCTTGTGTGCAGCGTAGAAATACCTTGATATATGTAACTTGCTAAAAATACAGGGCATGGACATTAAGTAACACTATATTTTAGTTACACAGAACTTTATGTTCTGACCCCTTTCCTTAACATCCAACAGGTTAGTAGAGGGGTAAGAGCCATGGACAAAACGATGATTGAAGCTGATGAAGTAGACGAAGTAGTTATGTTATTATTAGAAGTTATTGCTTTACTTCTTCTGGAATCTTATGAGAATGAACTTTTTGATGTACCTATTGAACAGATGTGACTGTTGTATTTCTGAGATTTTGAAATAAGTGGTACATCTTATTTTCAGTATTATATTTTATCTTTCCGCTGTGTGAGATTTCCATTCGAAGTATACGTTATTGTTATCTGTGCAAATGTAATCCTTATAGGAACCAACGACCCGATTAGAATGGCTCTAAATTTCAATGAGCCTTTTTGGGTCGAAATTAAGGCCCATTCTGGGTGGGTTGTTACAGCCATGCACGGGTTTATATTGAGAACCTTGCCACATCCTTGCAAGACATTTATGTCGGTCAAACATAATCCAAGCTTGAGAAATAAATTTTGATAGTGCCTAAAATTATTAAAAAATCAAAACAAATTCCAATTGGTTCATGATTGAATCCAGAGCACGTCTTGGGATTAAATCCTAACCCCGTACATGTGTACTTCAATATAACCTTTTAATCGTAGGATAGCTGCATTGCCGAGAACGTAATATGTTTGAGGGTTAAAGCCTAACCCCCATTCATATATCAGTCAGCATAGCCATTTAAAATCTTAAAGCAAACAGAAATACATCTCTTATATCCTAAGAAATGAAGTATATCTAGGATGATCTAATCCAGATCAGTTTATGATTATGCCATAGTTGCTCTGTTGAGGATCCTTCCCATTCTGAGAAACGTGGGAACTGTTTTAAGGGGCATGGAGTAGCTGTGGCGGTCCAGATGCCCTAGATTTCTTAACATACTCGGTTAGCTCTCCACGTCTAACCCATTCTTCGATGAGATCACACAAGTGCCTGCAGTCATTGGTGCCATAACCTGCCATATCGTGAAACATTTAGTGCTTTCAAGACTCGAGCTCTTTCTGATTTTGCTCCCTCCCAGGAGGCTTAGGAAAAGGAAGAGTTCCTTTAATGTCAAGGTATATATCTAGCAGTGAGGAATTGAGCTTGGTGTATTTTTAATATTTGGGTTCTCTCTAGAACCGCATATTCCTATCATTCTTTTCTAGGGCTTCCCCCTTTCCTTTGTTCCAAACGGTGGTGGATGGGCCTCCATCCTCCACAAAAAGTACATCGAAACTATCCATCTCAATATTTGCATCTTCTTGTCAGAGGAACCTATCCGCCTCCAATTAGAAATCACCAATGTCCCCGAGAGGATCCCTTTGGGGAGAGAGATCTTGAAGTCTGTTCTGTCCCGGACACTGGCCATGGCGGCCATGTGCGCCATCGACGGTTCAAGTCGATCGACCGATGCTACAGCTGCGTTGTATCTTTTCAGGAAGGAGCATAGGGTCTCGTCAGACCGTCCTGCTTAGTAGATGCAAGGAACATGCCGCTCTTGGGTCGAGATATGTGAACTCTGAATTGCTCAATAAAGCGGATGACCAACATATTCCATTTTTTGATCAATTCGGTTGTTAGCTGTCGAAACTGCATGGCAGCGATGTCGGTCAGATATAGAGGTAAGCACTTGACTATAACATTAACAAATGTTAATAGTACTTCCATGTGATGCATATAACGCATAAGATGTATGGTAGGATCTGTATTGCTGTTGTATGGTTCCAAAACTAGAAGTTTGAAGTCAGGCAGGTTACGGGAAATCGAATTTCCTGTGTGAAAGGGCTGCAATGGTCGTTATCCATGTTCTGTTTAGAAGATGTGCCTCGAGTGAAGCGCTTGATGATGCTGATGATTTGATTACCGTCCCCAAGGAGTCGTTGCCACAAATCCAATTCTACATCGGTGGATTCAGCGAGAATCTCAGTACAAGGTGGAAGCATGCCTTGCGTTCTTGGGGTCTTTTCGGTGCAGCCCACGAGTGATGGGTGAAGGTGGTCCGCAGCCTCGGTTGTTGATTTCAGATAGTCCGAGATCCCTGAATTGGTATGTGTGTTGGGCCGAACCATCTCCGTGCTGCTTAGATTGGACCGACTTAGGAAAGCGTTATCAGCTCGGGGTTCAGCATTGCCCCCGCTTGGGGAAATATGAGAGTTATCTACAGTAACGTTTCCCTCCGTCGAATTGGGAGCTAATATGGTATTGCGGTCTTGGAGAGACAAAGGCTTGCTGTCTCCAGTCGTGCTTGGATAACCGTGCTAGTAAGTTCAAGTGTGGGGTTACAAATGTCCAGTTTTTGGTAAGATGCCGGACCGAACCATGCTCTGGCCAATCCAGAGGTTGCATCGATCGATCTAGTACAAAATTTAGTCGATCTAGGAGTTGAGTCGAATCTGGTTGTAGAATGTCTCTGGACTAATTTAGGGCTTGGATTTCATTGATTTGAAATGTACCTACTTCCCTAGCTTCACCTGTTGCAGCGAGTGATCGCTGGTTGCTTGGTCTTCCTTCCGTCCACGCTAATAAATTATTCATCATTTCCTGCCGTTTTTGGAGGAGTTCAACCTGATGTGCCCTGAGTTCGGCTAGGACTCCATCCATCTCGTCCTTAGTCAAGTATTGGAACTGTTCTTCATGAGAAGAGGCCTCCAGGCTTTCTTCTGTTGCTGCGTATGCTGCGCTAGTCATTTGAACATGAGAAGACATTATATCCTTCTTTTGTTTTACCATTGATCCTTCATAAATAAGCTATTCAAACCCATTAAAGCTTAGAAATTTCTGAAGATGGTCGAAGGTTTGCTGCGCTGTTTAGGTTCGTCCCCTTCGTAGCGCCCCCAAAAGTGTTGACATCAAAAGTTAGTCTTATGACGACCAACACCCAAATTGTGTAACCCACACCCATATCATAGAGTATTCTCACATTTTAATCACAAAAATGCAAGAAAATAAACAAGTTCAGGGAGCGCACAACAGCTTTTATGGTGGTTCGGCTTAATCCATGCCTGCGTCCACTTTATAATCTTTGTTTATACTGCTGATTTCAGATTGCAGTTGCTTTCGATTGAAAGAAGGTGGAGAAATAAGTGGTTCATATACAAAATCCTTGTGTTTCATTGTTATTCGATTGAAATGTATGATGAACTATTTTTAGAAAGCCAACCATGAAATTTTCGCAAAAGAAATTCTTCTTTTTTCTTCTTTTGGAATGACCTATTTATAGGCAAGAACTCAAGTTGATCTGTGTGCCATGTGGCAGTCATGCGTTATTGGTTCCGCCATATGTTATTCGGTCCAAAAGAGTAGTTGTTGGCGGTGGGACGGTGTCTCCTACTGGGGAATAGTTCTTCTAAAAAATTGAGGCATATTTTTGTGCCTTGAAACTTGGATCTAGGGAGAGAGAATATGTCAGATTTGACCAATACAGTAGCCTTGAGAATTGGGCGATGTTGTGTAGCGTTGGGAATAGATCGATATATCTAGGATCGAGTTATTAGATTGATCGGTCTGATCACTGAACTATGAATCAAGTTGAAGAAGGGTGCTTCCTCTTGAAATACGATCGATAAGGGTCCATCCAAGTTCTGGTCAACCCAGATAAAGGTCGATATCGGAGGTGAAATGCCAATCCTTAGTGAAGTTTTTGACTTGTGACAGCTTTTAGCAAAAAGCTGGTCAATAAATATGTTAGGTGGCTCTTCATGATTCAACACTCAATGGAAAAATGGTGAAAATCAATAAAGGTTAATGGATACTTGATACTAGTTGTTCAATACATATGACTAGAAATCTAGATATATTGATATGCCTTACGAAGATGGAGGAATGGTTAATTTGGGTAACAACTCAATAGAATATATGATTGCCATCCGCATTGTCGGTAATTCTAAAACTCCTACTATTGCTGATGTTTTATTAGTTAAGAATTTAAAACATAGCTTGCTTAGTATAAGTCAGTAATGTGATAAAGATAAGTATTGCATCGAAGATAATAATTCAAATATTATATTCGAAGGAATTAAAAAGAAAGATATTTACATCCTAAGTATGAAAATTTCAAATGACAACTTATGTCTTTTGGCTAATACAAGTGATCCTTGGATTTGGGATAAAAAATTGGGTATTTAAATATCAAACTCCTTTCTAAGATTTATAAACTAGATTTACTAAAAGGACCCTCTTAATGGATTTTAAAATAGATAGTATATGTAATGCTTGTCAACTAGGTTAACTAAGGAAAAGTTCATTTAAACTAAAAGATAAGATTTCTGTTGGATCTAAATTAACCCTAGAGGGGAGTGAATAGGGTTTATTAAATTTTTGTGAGATATTAAAATATTCACAGATCACAAAATATAGCAGAAATAGAAATGTAGTAAGTAAATGACACAAGAGATACCCAGCTTCGGAAAAACCCTGCCTACTGCTGCATTCCTAAGGTTTCTTCTAGGTGACAGAACATATCCCGCATACAAGACCATGTACACTTGCAAACCCTACTCCTATTCTAACCCTACGCTCAAAAACATAGACTGATCTAAATCTGCTGGATCAGATTTCCCTAGATTACAAAACTATAAACCGTAACCCTAGCTTTTACAAACTCTAGTAAACTGCCAGCTAAACCCTAACTGGATACCCTAGTATTTTACAGACACTAGAAACTGATCGAATTATTTTACAACACAAATTAAAAAACAATACAAAAACCCAAGGAAATTAAAATAAGGATCATCCACTTTATCACTCAAAGAATAGACCAACCACTTTGAAATGATTTCGCCCCTGTTCTCTTTTATCTCCCAATCTCTTTTCCTTTTGTAAAAAATGGCGGCGGCTACGAGATATTGCTAGGGTTTCTTCAATCTTCCCAAATCGATAATGTTGTTCAAATAAGAATTCGATTCTTCTGATGCTCTAGTCTTCGAAGGCTTCACTATCTTGTTCGATCGATTTGGGATATCCTCTGGTGATCGAAACAGTGAGTAATTAGAAATATATTTATTAGAATTTCTCTCGAGTTGTTTTGTTGTTTTTCGATCTTTCTATGCCAGTGATGAATTGGTTGTGTATGTATAGGGTCTTGAAACCCTAAATCAAAACTCTGATTTCTGTATTTGACTTGCTCTGATTGTGTGTTTCCTCTTTTGAATTGCCCTCGATTGAAATTGAGATTTGTTGCCTTGTTTGCATTTTGTTGATTCTGGAAATCCATACTTGATAAAACTATAAAATAATAAACCTTTTCCCTTTAGCCCTTGCATGTGATTCCTTGCCAAAATTGAATTGATAAATTGCGGAACATTAGTGTATGCCATATATCAGTTTGATGCTGTCCATTTTTGAATGATCCATAAACTGGAAAGTTTTGATTTATTGCCTTTGACACAATTCTGAAAAAATAATTTTTTGGCCCTTGAGAAATTTTGATTACTTGCTCGATTTAAAATGCCTTGAAATCTGAATAAATATCCATGCAATAATAAATTGTTTTATGAAAATAATTATGGCTATGATTTCATACTTGCCAAATATAGTTTTCATTTCTGAAAACTGTTGGATTTGTATTGTGGAATTTCTTGACTGAAAACATATGAATTTTTTTGCTTAAAAATAGACTGCTAATTCTAGAAACAATATAAATTAGCCCCTTTAATTTTCTTGTGTGATTTCAAACTTTCCTGATTTCCAGTACGCAGTTTTTGCTTTGCCATATCTGGAAATATTTTAAAATAATTGCTGCCATGAATTTCCATAACTTCTCAAATTTCTAGAAAAAACATTTTGGTCAAAAAAATTGTATTTTGTACATATTGAAACATGTACATGCTTGGCCATATGCTTGCTTATACAGGTCGAGCTAGTTTCATCCAATTTAATGCATGAGTCCCGTTTCATGTTTTGACTGACCAAGTATATAGACATGTATGCTCCATCTGTTGCATATTTAGCTTGCTACATGATGTTCATGCCATTAGCTTTGGCCCCACTGCACCTTGTTCCTTTATTTGACATATATGCACCCTTGATCATGTGCTTACCACCACTGTTGTGAACTTATGCTGAAACGTCCTGTTGCATTGATGTGTTGTCTACACTTGTATACACCCATATGCCTATCCATTTTCTCTTGATCATGTCAGTTTGGTGCTTTGTCGAGCTTGAATAAGTACACTATTCATTTGCATCACTTCAATGAAGTTGTTAACTTATTAGCTTCTCCATTTGATTGAGCACAAAACTGATCTTGCTACCCATGAACATTGCTGAGTTTCCTTGAGTTATGTTTTTACTTAACTCATGTACACCAGTGCGCACCATTCATGCTGTGTTGAACATGTGTTGTGTACCCATCACTTTGAAGGATGCATGCTTTAACTTGTATATGCTATGTGAACATGAAGCATTACACGTTGTATACTTGTTCCACCAATAGCACTTGATTTTTTTGCTTTATTATGTATTTGCAAACATCACCGCCTCTTCTCCATTATTGTCTTGATCTTTGTCACTAATCTTGATCACTATGCAGCACTTGAGTTTGCTTGATCCATGCTCACACACCATGTTTGTGCTTCCATGTTATTTATTTGTATCACCACTTTTGCTGATTTGAAATGTTGTACATGTTCCACCATAACCATGTATTCCTGCATACACTCCCTGCTATGATCATCACAATGTTATTTGGCTCGACACTTGGGCTATGTTGCTGTGTTGTCCACCTTGCTTGTACATGCATGTGCAATGACACATGAACCATTTGTGTTTGTTGCACATGCATTGTATATTCACTTGCATTGTTTTGAATTTTCTGTTTTGACCTTGTATTGTTGCACTGAGTCGAGATGGTCCATATGGCTACTCCTCTGCGGCTTGCTGATTGGCGAGGCAGTGCACACGTGTATATTTATACATGTGTGTGTATGCAGCCATCAGACAAGATTTCCTGTCCCTGTACTATAAATATACAAACTGACTAGACACAGATGAAATCAGACCAAGTCATGAAAATGATGAGAAACACACTAGAAATCTGAGGCAAATAAAATTTTAAAATTAAAATTTATATTCGTGTGTATTCAGCTTTTACTATGTGTGTGTGATTCATTGTGACAGGTAAGCAGATGATGACTGGATTGACAGAGAGTTGTGAAGACAGAAGACTGAAGACAGTGAATGAAGTAGTGTTAGTAAATGTGTCTGTATATGAAAGTGAAAAAGTATGTATATAAAATGAAATGAAATATGTCAAATAGAGGACTTATAAAAGATGTACTATTTGAAATTGAAATAAAATATTTATATTAAAATAAAATACTGTGTAAATATCTGAATGTCTGTATAGTTGTATTTTATTTGAATATAAATATTATATTCGTGGCTGTGATGTATATATGAAAACAGTACAGTAACAAACACATTTAAAATTATAAATATTTGGTTGTTATCATCAAACAAAAATCATATAATTGTGTATATAACTGCGTTATTTACAACAATCTCCCCCTTTTGATGATGACAAACAAATATTAAGATTTTGAATATAGTAAATGTGTTTGACATTGAGGAACTGAGGAACTGAACTCCCCCTATTTGAAAGCTCCCCCTACCACACAAACTCCTCCCATAATTGTGCATGAGTGAAATGGATAAATAATAATGAATTTTCAAAATAAAAAAATATTTATAAAATATTCACTCATAAATCAAAATCTCAACTCATTCTCCCCCTTTTCTTATCATCAAAAGGATATAGAATTTAAAATATAGATGAAAAATGACTCACAAATACAATATCATCTTAAGAGGAAGAACAGTCATCATAAATCTCAATCAGTCAAACAAAAATCATAATAAACTGAGAACTAATGGCATATTTCACATTGTAGAATGAATTTTATAAAAATGGAGAGTGTTTTAAAAAAAACATTTCTAATCATTTTCCAATAAGATTTTCAAAAAAAAAATGAAGCATAAAAACAGTGACGGATTCAGACTATAATTAATAATTCAGTTTAAGTGACAAAATCGTATAATCTCAAATCCATATAGCTATCAATTAACAAATCATAATACATCATAAGATAATAACACATTTCACAAAATAGAACATGAATTGATAGGCAAGTTTTTATACACCAAGGAGAATTTCAGATTGATTTCAATTTATAGCCATTATTTCCTTTTTCTTTTTATTTTATTTAAGAGCACACTGACTATGCATAACCAGAGCTTGGATTTTTAAATGAGATCAGTCATAGCTTAAATCATAAGTTGTCTCATAACCATGCATAACCAGAGCTTGGATTTTTAAATGGGGTTAGTCACAACTTAAATTATAAGTTGTCTCATAGCCATGCATAGCCAGAGCTTAGATTTTTAAATGAGGTTAGAGACACACTTATGTATTAATTATATATTTTATCATTTTCAGCTTTAAATAGAAAAACTCCTCGGTATATACAACCAATATGAATGATAGAAATGTGGTAGGTACAGAAATGGACTCTGAAATAAATTTCTAAATTATTTATATTATGAAATATGCTTGATTGTACCGGGATCATTGAAAATTTTCAATTATCACTAATTCTGAATAATAATGTAACCACAATTCCATCACAAATATTTTCACTGTTTATTCAAGATGATTTAAAAATATTAAACTCTCCACATTAAAAAAAATGATGGATGGCAGAAGGATGACAGATAATAAAGACGGTCATGAAATAATTGCCAATTCAAAGATATTATAGTAAATGTTCAAGCATCATGAAAATCTAAATAAAATCTCCTCTTGTTGTGAAATATACTGCAGTCACAATTCATCACAATTTAAAAATCTGGTAATAAATTTGATGAATTATAAATACAGTTCAATTTGGATATTGATTTCAATTTCTGAATGAATAATCAATAAATAATCTTAAAATTGAAAATCAATTACAAAAGGAATATGAAGAGCTATATAGGACACGAGGGATTAAAAAATATATACAAAAAAATTCAGCACATCTAAACTGATACCAATTGGTATCTCTTTTATTGAGGAATTTAATTACACGCAAGATATCTCAGACTAAATAATTTCGAACACAAGGCCAAAAGAGTCAAGATTACACATTTGGCACATTTATTAGAGCAGCAGGCATTTTTACTCAAAACAAGAAGTGATCAAAAAACATTTTCAAAAAACAGTATCAGAGCAGCACCAAAATCAGCTTCAAATTAGACTAGTCAAGATGATGGTAACATAAGATGATTCATGATCCAAGATTAAAAAATACCGTTTATTTTAAATCATTTGATGTAATATGAAAATCTCAAGATTCAATGAATTAATCACACCAGACTATAAATTTCAAATCCGGGATATGTGTGTGATTCAATAAGTCAATAATTTCAAATGATTTTAAACAAACAAATACTCAAGTCAAATAATCGTGAAATAACAGTGAGTTTTAAGATCGGATTTTCAAAGTATTTTTCACAAATATCTTTAACAAGTAAAAGATTTACTTAAGATCATTTACATCAGATTTGAGAGATATTCATGATCCAAAATAATTTATTTGAAATCACTTGAATCAATGTCAAGTTTTGAGGTATTATGAATCAGTCACACAGGGTTGATAATTTCAAATTCACGAGGTGTGTGAGATTCAAAATATCAAGAATTTCATATGATTACAAACAAATAAATTTCAACCATACTGATCATGAATAAAAAAGAATTTCAAGATGTATCACTAATTCAAGACAATACAAAAATTTCAAACCAATCTGAAAATTAATGAAATTATCACAACTGATAAGTAGCAAAGTGCTGTAATGAGTATAAATTTTCAAGCCTTTCTAAAATGAATTAGAAGAAACTCAGAACAGCAGAGGTGTGTGAAACTTCATCAAATTTTCAGATCTTCAAGAATGTAACGACCCGGAAAATCTAAACCAATTTAAAAAATTTAAATTGGCTAAAATAGTGGATTTTAAATATTTAAAATAAATATTTTAAATAATAGCGATGAAAAATGAGTTTGAATCGACAATTGAAAAGGAATATAATTAATTCTAATTATAAACAAGGCCTGAAATGGCACGGTAGTTTCAAAATTTGAATTCAAACTTTGACTGACTGTACCGGGTGCAAAACAAAATACGTTTGAGTGAAACCAAAAATATTTAAATATGTTAGTGAATACCTTTCTAACGAATCTGAAAAATCAAAGTTTCATAGCGGAAAGCAAAAGTTATGGCCAAATGAATTTTCAGAAAGGTCGCTATGGAATTTATATAGCCCGTGAAAATGGCCGTTTTGCAAACGACCTCGGAATTCGACGAAACCACTTTTGTTGGATCCGGGATGTGAAGTTATTGCTAGGTTTCAAATTTCATAATTTTGAAGCTAGTATCTGAGTGTGGCAAAGGAAAACGTGTTTTGGTCAATTATAGTTAAATTGGATCGACCAAAAATGGGCCATTTTGCAAACGGTCTCAGAATTCGATGAAACTAGTTTTGTTGGGACCGTATCGTCAAAACATAGCTAGATTTATTTTTTTGGGATTTTTCGAATCAGTTTGTGGCCCTGGCAAATTGAAATGTGCGTTCAAATCGAATATTGATTGTTTTATATTTTAATTCGAAGTAAAACTGACTAAACAATCGAATGGGCCTACGAAACATATCCCATTGTGTTTGGAATGGGGGTAAAACACTAGGGACGACAGTCGTTGGGTTTGGATTGGGTTTGTGTGTTAAGGAGGGTGTTTTTGGAATTTTAAAAGTTATAAATAAATAAAAACGTGATTGGTCAAATCTATTTCTCTCTCCCCGTAATCGAACGCGACGCACGGCGGAAACCATCTAATCCCTTCTCTCCTCATTTTCGCCTCCTACAAGCAAAATCAGGCCCTCCTCCAGTTGAAGATTTTGAAGAGCACGAGAAGATCTTCAAATCCATATATAGCTTGGATTTTTTCATTGTGTGGTTTGGCAGAACCGACGTCACGAAGTCGGAGACTTCAAACAGCCGCCGCGCCTCCATGCCAACATCGAGCTGGACCCCACCACCGGCGCCGCAAAGCCCCTCCTCCCTTTTCAACGCTGTATGGTTCGATCGAGCTGCAACTTCACGGATTTGGCAAAAATCTTAAACCTAGTTTTGAAGGAATAAATAAGGTATACGACTGAGTTAATTTTCAACTGTTTTAACACCTTTAAACCGTTGCAAACTTTGAGAAATCATATCTTTTTCGTTTCTCGACGAAATTCGATGAAACAGGAAACATCGTGACCGTGTGGACGTCTTCTACATTCTAGAAGAAACCGCATATTTTTCTGAGCCTTCTGCTATTTTTGGTGGAGTGGAACCCAATGTGATATTTCTAATTTATAAACGATATGGAAAACGACGATGTATAAATTATATAGTCGATGTATAAGTTATATAAGCGTTGTACACCTCTTTTATAAGTTGTATATGCGTTGTAAAAATTATATATGTGTTGAAATAGAAGTGAAATGATATATATATATATATATATATATATATATATATATATATAAGCCCCTCGTCCACAAACCATGGACGATATTTATTGGTTGTGATTGGTGTGAAAATAGATTGATAGCGAATGGTTGATTGAAATTGTTTGTGGTTGGAATTGATTGATTGTGGTTGAAAAATACCCGTTTGTGGTTGAGAAATATTTGGTTGAAACCACATAGGATTAGTTTGTGGAAATGAAAAAAATATACATGCCGCCTGCGTGCGAACTAGATGCATGATTCCCCATTGTCAAAAGCTGCGAGGCTTTAAGGTAGAGCGATGAGCCGTACTAGGGACGGTCCCGGTTTTAACTACCCTGCCGTTATGCTGCCGAAATTTTGAATAATATTCATGTGTTAGAATTATTTTCCTGTGTTGAAATTATATTCGTTTGTTGAATAGAAAACCTTCAGGTGTTGAATAGAAATTCATTCGTTGAATTGAAATTCATGTGTTGAATGGTATTCGTGTTTTAAATATAAAAATCACCTTTTTATCTATATATACAAACTATAGAAAACCTTCATGTGTTGAATAGAAATTCATTCGTTGAATTGAAATTCATGTGTTGAATGGTATTCGTGTTTTAAATATAAAAATCACCTTTTTATCTATATATACAAACTATAGAAAACCTTCATGTGTTGAATCGAAATTCATTCATTGAATAGAAATTCATGTGTTGAATGGTATTCGTATTTTGAAAGAATTTTTTTTACAATAAAAATCATATTTTTATTACCTATATGAACTATATAAAATAATCTTGTTTTGAAATAAATTGTTTTATAATAAAAATCATATTTTTATTACCTACATGAACTATATAAAATAATCGTGTTTTGAAATGAATTGGTTTACAATAAAAATCACATTTTTATTATATACATGAATTGTTAAAAATAGTGAAGTGTTGAAATAGAAGAAAGTTAGATAAAAATATCATTTTTATCAAATGTATGAAAATCATATAGTTTTGAAATTAAAGAATCGATATATATATATATATATATATAAATAGAATTGAAATATATCGAATAACGAAGCTGCAGTTCGTATTTTGAAACCGTGATTTCAAACGATTGGTGCGGGAGATCCGACCATCGGATTTTCCCGAAACCGCAACCGTTGGGTTCGCTTTGGAAATATCTTTCCAACGGCACCAACTTTGTAAAAATCCAACGGTTGGATTGTCTGGAATGTTTAATTCAAATTTGAAGAAAAACAACGCCAGAATCGATTATATATATATATATATATATAAATATAATTATATTTAATCAAATAACGACGCTGCAGTTTGTATTTTGAAATCGAAACTTCAAACGATTATACCGGGAGATCCGACCGTCGGATTTTCCCGAAACTGGAACCGTTAGATTCGTTTTGAAAAGATCTTTCTAATGATATAAATTTTGAGAAGATCCAACAGTTAGAATTTCAGATATGTGTAAATCAAATCTGAAGAAAAACAGCGCCAGAATCGATTATATTTTTATATATATATAAATATAATTATATTTAATCAAATAACGACGCTGCAGTTCGTATTTTGAAATCGAAACTTCAAACGATTATACCGGGGACCGTCGGATTTTCCCGAAATTGGTACCGTTGGATTCGTTTTGAAAAGATCTTTCTAATGATATAAATTTTGAGAAGATCCAACGGTTAGAATTTCAGATATGTGTAAATCAAATCTGACGAAAAACAGCGCCACGGCCGCGTTATGGCCCGAAGCGTCGTTTTGAATAAATTGGTAATTTTAAAATAAATAAAAATAGCGATAAATCGTTATAAAATATTATAAACGATATGGATGTGAAATTTAGAAACTAACTGAAGGTTGGCTAAGTCGAATGGTTTCCTAGATGTTGATCTGATGTTGGTTTCGGCCTTCGGGGTTAATATTTGGGAAATCGTTCTCTTACTGATTTACGGTTAGTGACTAATGAATTGAAATGATGCATATGTATGTTTGTGTTGCATTTGTTTATTTTATACGTGAGTTGCTCAGAAAGACTGGGTTTATCCCATTCTGAATAACCGAATCGACGATAAGAAGTCGAAGACGGGGGTTGAAGACCAATCTTCACCTCGTTTGGATGGTAACTGATGTCCTGATTGGGAGGCATCCCAAAATATGGATAATGAGTGGTGATCGTCTAGACCTACGTGGGGATCAATGGATATGCGAGGTATTTAGTGCCTCCAGTTTCGTTCAGACCCAGAACGGACTTGCAAATGGAATGTGTGTCTGACATTGGAATTCATTCTGTGCGATTGATAACCATCAGTTTCGTGGTGTGAATTGCCTTTGTGGCATGCTAAGATGCAGTGATCAGGGCTTCTGTTGAAAAGCAAAGTCTTGTGGTGATGATCAAAGCACCGCCTGTGTGGCGTAGCTTTGTGTATAACGTGAATTCGCGAGCCTCACACCCCGGTATGAACCAGAAACGGGAGAGGACCTCAGGGAGGACATGCGTTTCTTTCTAGCTAGAAGTGGCGTCAGTGGTTTTACACACCGTGACGAGTTTGACTTATGTGGTTGTTACTGTTGCGAAGCACCTCGGTTAAATCGGACGATCCGGGTCTGATGGAGTCATTCGTTGGCTCATTTACGCCCCCAGAGGGCGGAGAAACGTAGTGTTCAGGCATTATAATCCACTGCGTGTGGACCGGCCCTGTCGCTCCAAGGGTCGATGCGCTCTGACCCTGAGACATGGGCTAGATTTTTTCGAAGTCGGTAAGGACTATATTTTGCCCTGGTTCATGACGGAAATCCAATTTCCAAATACGTGACTGTGCGGTTTTGATTGTATACCTATACTTGGCGACATAGTGGCATGGGACGCTCATGTCATCTATGATTGATAGTTATGATTTAAAATTTTTTTTGAAACATATAAACACTAGTAATAATATCAAATGCTTTTTTTTTATTCGTATCTAGCATATTTTGTCCATTATAAGGTAAAACTCTATCCTCCGGTTTGCGTTGCATTGTGTGATGGGAACTGTGTCTTATAATGGCTTCATTTTTATAAAAAGCATTGCGATGTTTCAAAGAATGATTTGTTTTAAAGCACTGGCAATCCAATGGAGTAAACCCATTCCATAAAAGTGGCGTGGTCCTGTGATTAGCCATATTTTGAATGTGTTGAGTAGATTTCTCATAACAGTCCCATGACTTACTCGTAGTTTTTTCACTTTCAAACTCGGGTGCCCCTTTTTCTACACGGGCAGCCTTGTATTCAGGTTTTAGCTGGCTTTCTTTGGATAGCTGGAGCTGAAGATGGATTCTATCATTTATCTCTTTTTATGCTGTTCAGCTCTTATTGTACATTATGTTTGTTTTCCGCTGTAGACATTTATGTATAGCTGAACTGTATTTGTACTAAGTATGATCCTGGATACTGTGTAACTCTGATGATTACGTTTATTCAGTGTATTATTTGTGCATTATCAGGTGTATTTATTTATTTATGTTCTGCTGTTATCTGTTTATGTGTTATATTCCAAGGATTACCCTTGCCGCCGTTAGTACGGGGTTTGGGGTCGTCACAACGTGCTCTATCAATGTAGTGATTATAAAACTGGCGATTATTTCATTCTTTCGGCTTAACGCATCGGCCACGACATTGGCTTTCCCTGGAGTGTATAGAATCTCAAAATCGTATGCTGCAAGGAATTCTAGCCAACGTTGCTGCCTCAGATTCAAGTCCTTCTGGGTGAACATATACTTTAATGACTGGTGATCTGTAAACAGTTCAAATCTCTCACCCAGAAGATAATGTCTCCAGATTTTCAAAGCGAATACTATAGCCAATAACTCAAGATCATGAGTGACGTAGTTTTTCTCGTGCGGCTTCAGCTGACGGCTAGCATAAGCAATCACTTGACCTCTTTGCATTAACACTGCACCAAGGCCTTCTCTAGAGGCATCTGTCCAGACTTTTAAATCCTGATTGCCGTTGATAATGGTTAACACTGGAGCTGTCATTGATCTTAACTTTAGCTCTTCAAAAGCCTCTTCACATTCTGGAGTCCATTTGAATTTTGAGTGCTTCTTTGTAAGCTTCGTTAAGTGACCAGATATCTTTGAAAAGTTTTTAACGAACTTCCGGTAATAACTAGCCAATCCAAGAAAACTGCGAACTTCTGTAGGAGTACTGGGCTGTTTCCAATTTTGAATAGCCGTGATTTTACTTGGATCCACAGCAATTCTTTCTTTTGATACGACGTGGCACAGAAATTTCACTTCATCTTGCCAGAATATACATTTCGACAGTTTGGCTTTCAATACATTCTTTCTCAGAATTTCTAAAACCTGTTCCAAATGCTTTTCATGTTCGGCTTTTGATTTAGAGATAATTAGAATATCGTCAATAAAAACCAGAAAAAATTTATTCAGGACTCCTCTGAACATTCTATTCATCAAATCGACGAAGTATGCTGGAGCGTTACATAAGCCGAACGACATTACTAACCACTCATAGAATAAATCTGGACCTCTGAATGCTGTCATAGGAACACACTCTTCGGCAATTCGAAGTTGATGGAAGCCTGTAGCTAGGTCCATCCTTGAAAACACTTGTGCTCCATTCAGATGATCCAATAAATCATCGATTCGCGGCAATGGATATTTATTCTTTATGGTCTTCTTGTTCAAATCACGATAATCCACACATAGTCGCAGAGTACCGTCAGATTTTGGGACAAACACCACTGCTGCTCCCCAATCAGAGAAACTAGGCCTGATCAGACCCTTCCATATGAGTTGTCGTGTTTGATTGTCTAATTCCTCTTTCTCTTTCAAGGACATTCTTCGAATAGCGTGAACTACCGGCCTTGCATTCAAAATTAAAGCAATTTTGAAATCAATTTCTCTTTGCGGAGGTAAGCGAACAACTTCTTCGAACACATCCGCATAGTTTTGACGACAGGAATATTTTTGACATTAAGCGTGCCTTCCAAAACATCAGCCCTTTCTTGACTAGCTGAGGGCCCGAAAGTCTCTGCTACTTCATTTATATGTACTACTTCAGATTTCTGAGATAGCGGGCAGTTTTTTGCAATATGCCCAGCCTGATGGCACTTATGGCATCCTCTGCCCTCATGAACCTTCTTACTGGGTTCAGATCCACTCTTTCTTCGTTTGTTCCAAGATTTGCAACTTATCGCCAAATGTCCTTTTCTATTGCAGCTTGAGCACGTAGCGGTCGATACTGGTTCTTTCCCAGATCTGGCCCTTTTTCTCTTGGCACTGGGCTTCTCACTGACCTCCGGACTATCAGTCACCGACTCCACTTTGTTACTCGAACTGATTTCTTCTTCGTCGTGCAACATACCTTTCTTATGGAGATCTTCATACTGATAAGCCATGTATATCATTTCAGAAAAAGGAAGCTTCACATTCCTCATCACACTATTCTGATATTTCCTTTGCAGGCCATGAATAAATCTCAGATTTTTCCTCTTTGGATCTTGAATCAGATGAGGAGCAAAGTGAGAAAGTTCGTTGAATTTCTAATGATATTCAGGAATGGTCATATCTCCTTGTATCAGATAAGAGAATTCATCACATAATTGCTCTGTCACTTCAGGAGGAGTAAATCTTTCTAGGAAAATCTCTTTTGAATCTGTCCCAGGTGATATCACCTTCTGGATTATCTTTGATGATTGTTTCGTAACCCATTTTCTCTGTTAGTCGATGCCCTACTTGCCAGCTAGTCAAAAGCGACCAACAGGAACTGGCTGGATTGTTACAACCGCTAGACGTTCCAGGCTGGAAGTGGGAACATATTTCCATGGACTTCATTGATGGTTTGTCTAGAACCATAAAAGGAAATGACAGTATTTGGGTGATCGTAGATCGCTTTACGAAGACCGCCCATTTCATACCTGTCAGATCAAACAAAACTGCTCAGAGTCTGGCGTAGATATACTTCAAGGAAATTGTTAGACTACACGGAGTGCCGATCAGTATAGTGAGTGATAGAGATCCAATATTCACTAGCAAATTCTGGGAGGCATTTCAAGTAGAGCTGGGAACAAAGCTGAACTTGAGCACCGCCTATCATCCTCAGATAGATGGTCAGACTAAAAGGGTGAATCGTATTTTAGAAGATCTATTGCAGGCTTGTGTTCTAGATTTTGGTGGATCATGGGAAGACCGTTTACATTTGGATGAATTCTCATATAACAACAGCTACCAGGCGAGCCTGACAATGTCACCATTCGAAGCATTGTATGGTAGACTATGCCGATCCCCTGCTTGTTGGGTCGAACCTGGTAATAGACTTGTGTTGGGGCCAGATATGATCCAAGTAGCTACCGACAAAGTCGATTTTATTAAGAAACGATTACTCGCCGCTCAAAGCCGCCAGAAAAGCTATGCAGATAGGAGAAGGAGAGATATATCGTTTGCTGTTGGCGACTATGTATATCTGAAAGTATCGCCGATGAGAGGAGTTATCCGGTTCGGTAAAACAGGGAAGTTGGCGCCCAAATTCATTGGTCCGTTTCCTATTCTGGAACGGATCGGAACTCTCGCTTATAGGGTTAAATTGCCTGATTGGTTGCCTGGAGTGCATGATGTATTTCACATATCTCAACTTCGAAAGCACGTTCATGATCCAGACTTGATCGTGGAAGAAGCAGCTCAACAAGATATTGAAATTACTCCAGAATTAGCTGTGAGAAGAGAGCCGCTAAAGATCATCGGCAAAGAAACCAAAGAGCTGAGAAATAAGAAAGTTCACTTAGTCAAAGTGCAATGGAGTGGAGATCCGCGAGATTGTACTTGGGAAACTGAGGAGAGCATTCAGAAAGCCTATCCTAAGTGTCGAGTAGATATCTTTGATTGACTCCGGTGCAAGGTACATTTACCATACTTTGCATTACCAATTAATTCCCTACTTTGTTGTTATTTTCTTTCCATGGACGTGCACTTTTAATTCTATAGTCTGCTTAATTTAAAAAGAATGTATGAATTAATTTGTATGATTTTGAAAAATTAAAAACAAATTGATTGTTGTTTGTGTTGTGTGATAGTAGATTTGATTAATTAAAATTATTGAAACGATAGTTAGTTTAATTAATAAGGGAATGAATTGTAGAATTTATTCGATTAAATCACACATTGAACTGATTTAAAAATAGATAGAAATATATAATTGTGCATTATATATGTTTGAACAGGTAACTGGATAACTGTTGAGTAAAGAATTTATTTGCGTGCCCGACAAATAGGTAAACCTTAATGAGTTGGATGCGAAATATTATTATATCAACTCCTGTGAGTGCCATTGGATGCGGAGTGTTGGTTGTTCTGTGTGTAATAATAAACTTCGCCATAGGATAGTAACAATTAATTTTGAACTACATTACATCATTACATGGCATACTTCTGGAAGATAGGCATACTTCATCATATACCACATAAGCATTTGGGGCTTGTGTGACGAGGTGGAAGATTTACCATACGAGCAAGAGGCTTGTATGGCGATGACCATATTTTACAGGTTGAACTGATGACGGATATGGACTATTTAAATTGTAACGATAAAATTGCCAGATTAAAAAAAAACCCCACACGGGTCTGGAGTTGACAATAATCATGTCTCTCTAGTTATTAAATATGGCACATGGATTATTTATTTCCCACACGGGACGAGGTGACGAGGATTTATCCTCTTGAGCAATTAAAATACACACTCCCTCAGGCTTTGACAGGGTGACGAGAATTTATTCTCTGGAGTTATTATCTATACACGCTCCCCTGTAAACACCATAATATATCACCATAACTATGTGTATGCTTATTAGGATTTATTGGGTACCTAATACGGCCCAATAAATTTCCAAACCTCTCCCCGTACAAAGGAGGTTATGGCGAAATTTTTCGAAAATTCCGGGTGTTAGCCATATTTTTGAAGAATTTGAAAATTCTCAGAAATTGAATAGTTGGAGAATGGAAGCCAGATTGAACGTAGAGTTGATTAATCAAACCACTTTCGACTTTGTTCCTTTTCGGGGACGAAAAGTTTTAAGTGGGGGAGATTGTAACGACCTGGAAAATTTGAACCAATTTAAAATTTTTAAATTGGCCAAAATAGTGGATTTTGAATATCTAAAATAAATATTTTAAATAATAGCAATGAAAACTGAGTTTGAATCGACAATTGAAAAGGAATATAATTAATTCTAATTATAAACAAGGCCTGAAATGGCGCGGTAGTTTCAAAATTTGAATTCAAACTTTGACTGACTGTACCGGGTGCAAAACAAAACGGATTTGAGTGAAACCAAAAATATTTAAATCTGTTAGTGAATACCTTTCTAACGAATCTGAAAAATCGAAGTTTCATAGCGGAAAGCAAAAGTTATAGCCAAATGAATTTTCAGAAAGGTCGCTATGGAATTTATATAGCCCGTGAAAATGGCCGTTTTGCAAACGACCTTGGAATTCGACGAAACCACTTTTGTTGGATCCGGGATGTGAAGTTATTGCTAGGTTTCAAATTTCATAAATTTTGAAGCTAGTATGTGAGCGTGGCAAAACGTGTTTTGGTCAATTACAGTTAAATTGGATCGACCAAAAATGGGCCTTTTTGCAAACGGTCTCAGAATTCGACGAAACTAGTTTTGTTGGGACCGTATCGTCAAAACATAGCTAGATTTATTTTTCTGGAATTTTTCAAATTAGTTTGTGGCCCTGGCAAATTGAAATGTACGTTCAAATCGAATATTGAATGTTTTATATTTTAATTCGAAGTAAAACTGACTGAAACAGTTGAATGGGCCTATGAAACATATCCCATTGTGTTCGGAATGGGGGTAAAACGCTAGGGACGATAGTCGTATTTTGAAAGAAATTGTTTTACAATAAAAATCATATTTCTATTACCTATATGAACTATATAAAATAATCTTGTTTTGAAATAAATTGTTTTAGAATAAAAATTATATTTTTATTACCTATATGAACTATATAAAATAATCTTGTTTTGAAATAAATTGTTTTATAATAAAAATATATTTTTATTACCTATATGAACTATATAAAATAATCGTGTTTTGAAATGAATTGTTTTACAATAAAAATCACATTTTAATTATATACATGAATTGGTAAAAATAGTGAAGTGTTGAACTACAAGACAGTTAGATAAAAATATCATTTTTATCAAATGTATGAAAATCATATAGTTTTGAAATCGAAGAATCGATAAATATATATATATATATATATATATATAAATAGAATTGAAATATATCGAATAACGAAGCTGCAGTTCGTATTTTGAAACCGTGATTTCAAACGATTGGTGCGGGAGATCCGACCATCGGATTTTCCCGAAACCGCAACCGTTGGGTTCGCTTTGGAAATATCTTTCCAACGGCACCAACTTTGTAAAAATCCAACGGTTGGATTGTCTGGAATGATTAATTCAAATCTGAAGAAAAACAGCGCCAAAATCGATTATATATATATACATATAATTATATATAATCGAATAACGACGCTGCAGTTCGTATTTTGAAATCGAAACTTCAAACGATTATACCGGGAGATCCGATCGTCGGATTTTCCCGAAACTGGAACCGTTGGATTCGTTTTGAAAAGATCTTTCTAATGATATAAATTTTGAGAAGATCCAATGGTTAGAATTTCAGATATGTGTAAATCAAATCTGAAGAAAAACAGCGCCACGACCGCGTTATGGCCCGAAGCGTCGTTTTGAATAAATTGGTTATTTTAAAATAAATAAAAATAGCGATAAATCGTTATATAATATTATAAACGATATGGATGTGAAATTTAGAAACTAACTGAAGGTTGTCTACGTCGAATGGTTTCCTGGATGTTGATCTGATGTTGGTTTCGGCCTTCGGGGTTAATATTTGGGAAATCGTTCTCTTACTGATTGACGATTAGTGACTAATGAATTGAAATGATGCGTATGTATGTTTGTGTTTCACTTGTTTATTATATACGCGAGTTGCTCAGAAAGACCGGGTTTATCCCATTCTGAATAACGGAATCGACGATAAGAAGTCGAAGATGAAGACGGGGGTTGAAGACCGATCTTCACCTCGTTTGGATGGTAACTGATGTCCTGATTGGGAGGCATCCCGAAATATGGATAATGAGTGGTGATCGTCCAGACGTACGTGGGCGTCGATGGATATGCGAGGTATTTAGTGCCTCCGGTTTCGTTCAGACCCAGAACGGACTTGCAAATGGAATGTGTGTCTGACATTGGAATTCATTCTGTGCGATTGATAACCATCATTTGCGTGGTGTGAATTGCCTTTGTGGCATGCTAAGATGCAGTGATCAGGGCTTCTATTGAAAAGCAAAGTCTTGTGGTGATGATCAAAGCACCGCCAGTGTGGCGTAGCTTTGTGAATAGCGTGAATTCGCTAGCCTCACACCCCGGTATGAACCAGAAACGGGAGAGGACCTCAGGGAGGACATGCGTTTCTTTCTAGCTAGAAGTGGCGTCAGTGGTTTTACACGCCCTGAGGAGTTTGACTTATGTCGTTGTTACTATTGCGAGGCGCCTCGGTTGAATCGGACGATCCGGGTCCGATGGAGTCATTCGTTGGCTCATTTACGCCCCCAAAGGGCGGAGAAACGTAGTGTTCAGGCATTATAATCCACTCCATGTGGACCGGCCCTGTCGCTCCAAGGGTCGATGCGCTCTGACCCTGAGACATGGGCTAGATTGTCTCGAAATCGGTAAGGACTATCTTTTTCCTTGGTTCACGACGGAAATCCAATTTCCAAATACTTGACTGTGCGGTTTTGATTGTATACCTATATTTGGCGACATAGTGGCATGGGACGCTCATGTCGTCTATGATTGATAGTTATGATTTAAAAAAAAAATTTGAAACATATAAACACTTGTAATAATATCAAATGCTTTTGTTTTATTTGTATCAAGCATATTTTGGCCATTATAAGGTAAAACTCTATCCTCCGGTTTGCGTTGCATTGTGTGATGGGAACTGAGTCTTATAATGGCTTCATTTTTATAAAAAGCATTGCGATGTTTCAAAGAATGATTTGTTTTAAAGCACTGGCAATCCAATGGAGTAAACCCGTTCCACGAAAGTGGCGTGGTCCTGTGATTAGCCATATTTTAAATGTGTTGAGTAGATTTCTCATACCAGTCCCATGACTGACTCGTAGTTTGTTTCACTTTCAAACTCGGGTGCCCCTTTTTCTACACGGGCAGCCTTGTATTCAGGTTTTAGCTGGCTTTCTCTGGATAGCTGGAGCTGAAGATGGATTCTATCATTTTTCTCTTTTTATGCTGTTCAGCTCCTATTGTACATTATGTTTGTTTTCCGCTGTAGACAATTATGTATAGCTGAACTGTATTTGTACTAAGTATGATCCTGGATACTGTGTAACTCTGATGATTACGTTTATTCAGTGTATTATTTTTGCATTATCTGGTGTATTTATTTATTTATGTTCTGCTGTTATCTGTTTATGTGTTATATTCCAAGGATTACCCTTGCCGCCATCAGTACGGGGTTTGGGGTCGTCACAAAGAATTTAGAATTCTAATTAACAGTTCCAAGATATGACAAGAATACATTGACACTGTTATGAATTCAGAAATCAGAAAAATAAACTTCAAAACAATTGCAGATATTTACAAGATTAAATACAGGATCTGGAAATAATTAAAACATCAGAGTTCTATTCAGCTAAAGAGAATTTCCAGAAAATATGAGTTCTACAATTGGAAGTTAATGAAGCCCAAAAGAAGTCACAATGATATGACAGTGACATAATAGAAAAAGAATGGGTAGAAGAAGTAATATATAAAAAATATTTACAAATATGAGTTTAGAGGTTATACTTGAAATCAATGTAAACAATAGAATCTCTAACTCATCAGATCCTTGTTACAGGAACTGTAAATGATACAAAATTATAAACCAACATGATTTCAAATTTCTTTCAGCACAGTAGTTTATCAGCCACCTTCGGTACCTAACAGTTTAAAGGATCGAGTGGTTTAACAAAATTAGTAAAACTACTCACAGTTTTGTTAACATCTTTCGGTACCCAAATCTATTTGTATAACATCCCATTCGAATCTATCTTTGTGCCTTTAGGAACCCAAAATTGTATGAATTTAATGAATCCTGTCTTATTTCCTTTTGGGATCCAAGATTCTTTGAATGGCTTGTTATAAAACAAATTCCCATCTCGGTTGTGATTCAAATATCCTTTTAAATTTTCAGAAATTAAATTTCCTAGATGATCCTTTTTAGAACAATTTGAGGGATTTTTGAAAACACAAGAATTTAGATTTTCAAAAACATTTGTTTTCCCAAATCCGAGACTATTCTTATTTCCAAGAGAAAATTGGTTTTTCAGAAGCATATTCAAAGTTTTTTCTCTAGGTGAAAAATGTTTCAAACTCATCTCAAGATTATTTATTTTAGATTTCAACAAATCATTCTCGTTTAGAAGCTTCTCTGTTTTGGCATTAGACTCAGAAATCTCACTATCAAATTGTTTTTGTTTTTCAACCTCAAAAATCTTGAAATCCTCGATTTCTTTTTCATGTTCATTTAGAATTGCTTCTATTTTCAACAAATTCTCTTGTTCAAAAATTTTACGTTTGGAATTAAACTTATTCAACTCTACTTGTAAAGCATCGTTCTTACAAATTAGCACATCCTCGTTTTGTTTTAAAACCAAAATTTCTTTTTCAAGCTTTTGAAAGTTTTCGTTTTGATGGGCTAAATCAGTTTTCAAATTTTTACAATTAGAGCTTTTAAGTTTTAATTCCAACATATTATTTTTGCATCAAAACTCAGAATTTTCAGATTTCAGAAGTTTATTTTTCCTTTGGAGATGATCAACAATTCTTATTAAATCATTACAACGAGAAATCAATTCTTCATATGAAAAATCTCCATCGTCTGAAAAATCATCAATTGCTCCAGTTAAGTACACATCTGAATCTAAGTTGGCAATTGAAGGTTTTGAGCTGTTGTTGTCATTTTCATACAACGTGTTGGGAGTTTTCCAGATATCCTACGCAGTTAAACAATGAGAGATAAATTTTAATTGATCATTACCAAGATAAGAATAAATAATATGCATAGCATGAGCATTGAAAACCTTATTCCTCTTATCTAACATATCTCCCAAATTTTCAATAATATTCCAATACTCTAAATTAACATATTTTAAATAGGATTCCATTTCTGATTTCCAAATTAAAAAAAGTTGTTCCATAAAAAATAACTGGAATACGACTGGACTAACTCTCAGAAGATTGATAACTAGGATTCACCATTTCTCTAGAGTTAAAGAAAAAACTAGCTCTGATACCACTTGAAGATCTAGAATATAATTTATGGCCCTTCAGTGTACCTTAGACACTGGTTTTACATCCGACCTCTAGACACGGAATAACCCAAATAGGACATATGGGGGTAAGAGTCCATGCTTCGCCAACCATATCATAGATCACAAGGCGAGAACCTCCCATCATGCATTAACCAGCTCTGATACCAATTGTTGGATCTAGATTAACCCTAAAAGGGGGTGAATAGGGTTTATTAAATTTTCATGAGATATTAAAATATTCACAGATCACAAAATATAGCAGAAATAGAAATGCAGCAAGTAAATGAGATAAGAGATACCCAGCTTCGACAAAACCCTACCTATTGCTGCATTCCTAAGGTTTCCACTAGGTGATAGAACAGATCCCGCATACAAGACCATATACACTTGCAAACCCTGCTCCTATTCTAACCCTACGCTCAAAACCATGGACTGATCTAAATCCCCTAGATTAGATTTCCCCGAATTACAAAACCATAAACCGTAACCCTAGTTTTTATAGACTCTAGGTAACTGCCAGCTAAACCCTAACTGGATTCCCTAGTATTTTACAGACATTAGAAACTGATCGAATTGTTTTACAACACAAATTAAAAAAAATACAAAACCCCGAGGAAATTAAAATAAGGGTCATCTCCTTTATCACTCAAAGAATAGGCCAGCCACTTTGAAATGATTCGACCCCTGTTCTCATTTATCTCCCGATCTCTTTTCCTTATGTAAAAAATGGCGGCGGCTACGAGATATTGCTAAGGTTTCTTCAATCTTCCCAAATCGATGATGTTGTTCAAATAAGAATTCGATTCTTCTGATGCTCTAGTCTTCGAAGGCTTCACTATCTTGCTCGATCGATTTGGGATATCCTTTGGTTATCGAAACAGTGAGTAATTTGAAATATATTTATTAGAATTTCTCTCGAGTTGTTTTATTGTTTTTTGATCTTTCTATTCCGGTGATGAATTGGTTGTGTATGTATAGTGTCTTGAAACCCTAAATCAAAACTCTTATTTCTGTATTTTACTTGCTCTGATTGCGTGTTTCCTCTTTTGAATTGCCCTCGATTTAAATTGAAATTTGTTGCCTTGTTTGCATTGTGTTGATTCAGGAAATCCATACTTGATAAAATTGGAAAACAATAAACCTTTTACCTTTAGCCCTTACGTGTGATTCCTTGCCAAAGATGAATTGATAAATTGCTGAACATTAGTGTATGCCATATATCAGTTTGATGCTGTCCATTTTTGAATGATTCAAAAACGGGAAAGTTTTGATTTGTTGCCTTTGACACAATTCTGAAAAAATAATTTTCTAGCCCTTGAGAACTTTTGATTACTTGCTCGATTTAAAATGCCTTGAAATGTGAATAAATATCCATGCATAAATAAATTGTTTTCTGAAAATATTTATGGCTATGATTTCATACTTGCCAAGTATAGTTTTCATTTCTGAAAACTGTTGGATTTGCACTGTGGGATTTCTTGACTGAAAACACATGAATTTCTTTGCTTAAAAATAGAATGCTAATTCTGGAAACAATATAAATTGGCCCCTTTAGTTTTCTTGCATGATTTAAAACTTTCCTGATTTTCAGTATGCAGTTTTTGCTTGCCATACCTGGAAATATTTTAAAAAAATTGCTTCCATGAATTTCCATAACTTCTCAAATTTTCAGAAAATACATTTTGGCCAAAAAAAAAGTATTTTGTACATGCAGAAACATGCACATGCTTGGCCATATGCTTGCTTATACTGGTTAAGCTAGTTTCATTCAATTCCATGCATGAGTCATGTTTCATGTTTTGACTGACCATGTATATAGACATGTATGCTCCACCTGTTGCATATTTAGCTTGCTACATGATGTTCGTGCCATTAGCTTTGTCCCCACTGCTCCTTGTTCCTTTACTTGACATATACGCACCATTGATCATGTGCTTACCACCACTGTTGTGAACTTGTGCTGAAACGTCCTTTTGCATTGCTGTGTTGTCTACACTTTTATACATCCATATGCCTATCCATTTTCTCTTGATCATGTTAGTTTGGTGCTTTGTCGAGCTTGAATAAGTACATTATTCATTTGCATCACTTCGTTGAAGTTGTTTACTTATTACCTTCTCTACTTGATCGAGCACAGAACTGGTCTTGCTACCCATGAGCATTGCTGAGTATCTTTGAGTTATGTATTTACTTAACTCATGTACACTAGTGTGCACCGTTCATGCTGTGTTGAACATGTGTTGTGTACCCATCATTTTGAAGGATGCATGCTTTAACTTGTATATGCTGCGTGAACATGAAGCATTACACGTTGTATACTTGTTCCACCAATAGCACTTGATTTTTCTGCTTTATTATGTATTTGCAAACATCACCACCTCTTCTCCATGTACTGTCTTGATCTTTGTCACTAATCTTGATCACCATGCAGCACTTGAGTTTGCTTGATCCATGCTTACACATCATGTTTGTGTTTCCATGTTATTTATTTGTATCACCACTTTTGCTGATTTGAAATGTTGTACATGCTCCACCATAACCATGTATTGCTGCATACACTCCCTGCTATGATCATCACAATGTTATTTGGCTCGACACTTGGGCTATGTTGCTGTGTTTTCCACCTTGCTTGTACATGCATGTGCAATGACACATGAACCATTTGTGTTTGTTGCACATGCATTGTATATTCACTTGCATTGTTTTGAATTTTCTGTTTTGACCTTGTATTGTTGCACTGAGTTGAGATGGTCCATGTGGCTACTCCTCAGATGCTTGCTGATTGGTGAGGTAGTGCACACGTGTATATTTATACATGTGTGTATATGCATCCATCAGACAAGATTTTCTGTCCCTATACTATACATATACAAACTGACTAAACACAGAAGAAATCAGATCAAGTCATGAAAAATGATGAGAAACACACTAGAAATCTGTGGCAAATAAAATTTTAAAATTAAAATTTATATTCGTGTGTATTCAGCTTTATTTTTATTGCAATGTACTCTGTGTGTGTGTGTGTTTCATTGCGACAGGTAAGCAGATGATGACTGGACTGACAGAGAGTTGTGAAGACTGAAGACAGTGAATGAAGCAGTTTCAGTAAATGTGTCTGTATATGAAAGTGAAAAAGTATGTTTATAAAAATGAAATGAAATATGTCAAATAGAGGAGTTATAAAATATGTACTATTTGATATTGAAACAAAATATTTATATTAAAATAAAATACTGTGTAAAAATCTGACTGTCTGTACAGTTGTATTTTATTTGAATATAAATATTATATTCCTGTCTGTGATGTATATATGAAAACAAGACAGAAACAAACACAATTAAAATAATAAATATTTGGTTGTTATCATCAAACAAAAACCATATAATTCTGTATACAACTGCAATATATACAACAATTTCTACATCCCCAAGGATAGTAAGGATTTCTTTGAATGGACACACTCCTATATAATAGGGATCAATCCCTTGGTTATATTCCATTCACTTAACATTGATCTAAATGTAACACCTATATGACAAGGGAAAAGGTAATTGGACAAGGTTCAGTCTGAAGCCTTAAAGGAGAAAGTAAGGAGATTACTTGCGAGTAGGTTGATCCATGAAGTTTTTTACCCCAAGTGGTTAGCGAACCCCATTTTTGTAAGGAAATCAAATGGAAAATGGAGTACATGTGTCGATTACACATACCTAAACAAAGCTTGCTTGAAGGACTGTTACTCTTGTCAAGAATCGATCAACTAGTAGTGCCATATATGGGCATAAGTTATTGTCTTTTATGGATGCCTATTCAAGCTATAATCAAATATCCATGTTCAAACCAGATAAGGATCATACAAGTTTCATTACTAACAATGGAACATATTGTTATAGAGCCTTGCCTTTCGGTCTAAAGTACGCTGGAGCAACACATCAAAGGCTAGTCAATAAAATATTTTATGGATAAATCGAAAGGAACATGCAAGTTTACATGGATGATATTTTGGCCAATTCATTAGAAGTGGAAAGCCATATCAAGGAACTTGAGGAAATGTTCGAGGTTATGAGAAAATACCAGATGAAAGTAAATCCTTAATAATTCCACTTTGGAGTTCACTTTGGGAAAAATCTAGGTTATATTATAAGTGAGAGAGGGATAAAGGACACTCCAACAAAATTAAAGGAAATAATAGAATTCGTTGAGCTGAAGACAACTAAGGATGTAATGAGCTTTAATGGTAAGGTGACGCTTTAAATAAATTCATTTTGAAAGCTATAGATAAATGTATTCGATTTTTCAATGTAATTTAAAAGAAGATAAACTTCTAGTGGGTAGAAGAATTTCAAAGGGAATTTCAAGAGTTAAAAGACCATTTGGAAAACCTCATATAATGTCGAGCTTAAAAGATGGTGAAATCTTATACCATTATATGGCGGTATCGGAACATCTTGTTAGTTCAGTACTAATACGCGAAGAAGCCAAAACCTGACTTCCCGTTTATTTTGTAATCCGATGGCTAAAGAATTCTGAAACTTGTTATATAATTATTGAGAAACTGGCTTATGGATTAATAT
Source organism: Allium sativum (assembly GCA_030737875.1). Lineage (NCBI taxonomy): Eukaryota > Viridiplantae > Streptophyta > Magnoliopsida > Asparagales > Amaryllidaceae > Allium > Allium sativum. The sequence goes on along the minus strand of CM060924.1, from coordinate 617,838,497 downwards.
TAGCTGCCCGAAAGCTACGGTCATACTTTCAAGTATATCCAATTAAAGATCAAACTTACCCCTTAAGCAAGTTTTTAATAAGCCAGAAAATTTCTGAAGACTTGTATAATGGGGGATTGAGCTAAGTAAATATGACATTGAGTATAAATCTCAGACTGCAATCAAGGGTCATGCCCTAGCAAACTTTGTAAATGAATGCACTAGATTCGTAGAACAACTTTCCGAATGGGAAAAGGATTTACAACCATAACGGCAATGATTTGTCGAGGTAGCATCTAATGAGCAAAGTGAAGGAGAAAGGTATGTCATTATAATTCCAAATGGGAACCAACTACATTATGCCAGGAAATTGGGGTTCCTCGCAACAAACACTGTGGTCGATCTATGGTTGCAGCATTAACCTTGGAAAAAAAACTTAAGATACCACAGATATAAGTCTTCAGTGATTCTCAATTAATGGTGAATCAGCTTAGACAAACATATCAAACAAAGGATTCTAAACCATCTCAGTATGTCAAAAAGTTATTGGGAAGGCTAACAGCCTTCCAGGACATATCGATACATCAAACCCCAAGAGGTGAAAATTCCCAACCTGTTAGCCAAACTAGCCAACTCAAGAGGAGCTTCAGAAACACAAAAGGTTTGTATCGAATACCAGGTGATACCCAACATTAAGGAAAAAGAGATTGGTAACGGAAAAGAATCTTTGGTATTAACCAGATCCTTAGCAAAGGGCCACTCCAATGGAATAAAACTGGCCATGCGAACTGTGCGACAAGGATTCTTTTGGCCACAAATGACTAAACAGACCATCGATTTAGTTAAGAGGTATGATAAGTGCCAAAGATACTCAAAAATTCTTCAGCTGATTACCAATCTCGAAAGAAGGCGCAAAATATGTTATGGTAGCCACTGACCATTTTATCAAGTGGATGGAAGTGGAGCTGCTTCCGAAAATCACTTCCGGCTATGTCTTGAGGTTTGTCATCCGAAATATAGTTATCCGATCTAGAATACTTGCTAAGAATACATCTAAATATAGTTATCCCGATTATGCTTTAATAATGTTATTACCAGAAGTTTCATTCTATAGCACAACTAAATGCCAATGGTGCTGTAGAGGCAACTAATAATAATATTCAAACCATACTAAATAAATGTTTGAATAGAGAAAAAGGAAATTGCATAGAAGAATTATCTTTTGTACTTTGGGATTATCAACATTTACTAAAACAACAATGGGCCAGATACGGTATTCTCTAACCTTTGAATGTAAAGCAATGCTTCCAGTTGAAATAGAAATTCCCCCACACTGAAGTGTAGCCTATGCTTTCATAGTACTAAGAGTTGAGAAATGAATCGTTGGACTTAATTCTCGATCTCAGGGACGAATTTGCTATTTAGAGGTGTAATATCAAAGATGACCCAATACTATTACACAGAAGTAAGGTCAAAAGTTTCAGGGAAGGAGACCTAGTTCTCCGATGGGTAATGGCCAATATAAAAAATCCGGCAGATGGAGCATTAGGGCCAAATTGGGATGGAACCTTGATTATCCATATGGCAATTACTCCGGAAGCGTACCCCAATGTCACCTCAACAGTAATGTGGTTCCAAGAAAACAGAATGTAGAACAATTGTGACCATACTTCCCTGCTATAAATGAATGAAGTAAGAAACACCAAGGAAAATGCTCCCATAAAGGATTAAGAGAAATCAGCCTCGAGGGCAAGAAAAAGGAAATTATGACTCAATAAATTTTGTCAAATTCACCTGCATAGATAAAATAATGGATAGATGACTTCCAAATGGAGTATCAAAATAAGAAATTCTACTTGGTCGAGGATGAAATTCCCTTCATAAACGTATTAATATAGAAAGTCCAGTACATAGTCAAGGAGCTTCCTGAATAGGAGGAGAGGTAAGCATCAAACACCCATTAAATTCCTTGGTATACCAAGGTCCTTCACCAAAGAGGGAGAGGGTAAGCCCAGGACATACGAGCTTGGCCCCGGGGTAAACCCAGGACACACGAGCCTGGTCCACAAGGTCCATGACATAGTAAGGGGACCTTTGGAAGGGGGACGGGTAATCTATTTCTGGTGCATAATATTTATTCCGATTAAAGTCCTTGGCTTAGTCGGGGCGTCCACTGGAAGAGGGAAGGTTACTCTATTTCTTGTGCACATTCCTGGTTCCGAATGGAGCATTCTAATCCACTGCATATGTCTCATCCAGCATAAAGGAACGAAAAGTCGAAAAAGAGCACCTAAAGCATGTCAAGCCTTTGCTTTAGGAAAAAGCCTAAAAAATGGCAAAGAATCGGTTAAAACCAAAAGCAATTATGTAATTAAAAGAATGGTTGAGGTCATTCTAGAATTCTATTATCCTAAATACCTGAATAAGGGTTTCATGTATTCCATTAAAGAAGAAGTTGGTTTCGTAACTATTGAAACTGGAAGAGGCCAATCCAAATTTTCTATTATCCTATGTACCTGAATATTGGTTCTGGGTCTCCCATTAAAGTCGTATATGGTTTTTTAACTATTGAAACTAGAAGATTTAATTCTGGACTTCCATTGTCCTAAGTACCCGAATCTAGGTTCTGGGAGTTATAAAAAGCCCAAGAAGCTTCGTATATATTATTCCCAAAATTGGGATTTCTGGATTTCTACGTTTCTTATTACCCGAGTCTAGGTTTTAGGACTTCTAATAAGACGAAGGAAGCTTCATACATGTTATTTTTAAAATTGATATTTATGGATTTTTAAGTTTCTTATTACCCGAATTTAGGCTTTGATATTTCTAATAAGCCGAAGGAGGCTTCATACATTTTATTTCCACAATTTGGATTTCTGAATTTTTAAGCTTCTTATTATCAAATCTGGATTTCTGGATTTTTAAGTTTCTTATTACCCGAATTTAGGTTTTGATATTTCTAATAAGCCGAAGGAGGCTTCATACATATTATTTCCAGAATTTGGTTTTCTGAATTTTTAAGTTTCATAGTACTCAAATCTGGATTTTTGAATTTCTAGGTTTCTTATTACTCAAGTCTTGTAATAAGCCGAAGAAGGCTTCATACATATTATTTCCATTATTAGGATTTCGAGATTTCTAAGTTTCTTATTACCTGAATCTGGGTTTCATATTTCTAATAAACTGTTGGAGACTTTGTTGGATCTCGCAATATGGCGTTTTGATTATGACGACTATACATGTACATATATATTATTATCGACTAATTCTATGTTGCAGGCAGATATTTTTGACAATCAGATTCAAGAACACAAAACGAAGATCACTTATATGTTGTAAGAGTCTGTTAGTCCTAAATTTATATGTTAAAGTCTTCCTTGATGACACACACACATGTTTTATATATATATATATAGTTTTCTAATTTAAACAAGGCAAAGAATAGGCAAGAAACAGAAAACAGACGTCTGGTCTGAAAAATTCAGACGTCTGTTTGTTGAAATAGAATGTTTTTAAATACAATATTCAGACGACTGGTTGATATATTTCAGACATCTGAAATGCCCCTGAAACACACTATTTCCTTTCTGACTTGATTTTTAAAATAAACAGACATCTGAATTTTATTTTCAGACATCTGAATTCTGAAGAGTTGCATCCTTTATGAAGAGACACAACTATTTAATCCATATCTCTTCATCAAAACTCTTCACGATCAGTTGTATCTTTTCATATATTATAAATAGAGAATTGCTTAGATGATCTAAACACCGAATTTTATTCTAATTCTCTCTATCTTATTCAAAGCTCTCTAAGTTCTAAAAAGCTATATACTTTCATACTTGAGACTTTTAAACTTCCATATTCCTTCACACACTTCACGATTATCATCAAGAAAAGGCTATAGGAAGGGTGTACTTAATATTCGACAATCTGTGTTATCAAGAACACAAAAGAGTCAACGATTATTCTGTATTAGTGAAGACCTCTTCAGTGGTTGAGGCAAGAAATCTCGTTCAGCGGTTCGGGTAATTGTGAACCTATTCCTCCGGGTGAAGTGAGGGTTTTAGTGTTAGTGAAATACCAGAAGTGAGCCTGAGACTGGACGTAAGACAGTGGTCTGAACCAGTATAAATCGACTGTGTGATTTACTGCTTTCTCCTCTGCTATATAGATATTATATCCTATTCTCCATACTACACGATCCTATACTACTGCATATACACTTTCAATTGGTATCAGAGCTTGGTATTCTGGAGATCGTAACAACATCCTAGAATAAATAGAAATAAAGAAATCTAGTAAAGGAATTATAAAGTGGAAGAACAACAAAGCAGAAGCGACGGAGCAAGAGAGCAAATGTTTAATGGCTAAAGTGAGATCACAATCGGTATGTGAGGATTCATTATATAAAGATCTTTTATTAGACCACGAAAAATTATTAAAAGATTTTAAAAGTTTGGGTAAACTTAATACAATTATTTTAGCTAAGTCTAAATATTGTGAGCAAGAAAATTCCGAATTAAAAGAAGAAAACAATTTTTTAGTCAAACAAGCCAAATGTTTTGAAAATACCTTAGAAGAGCTTGTTTTTCAAAAAGATTTCCTTCAAAAAGAAAATGAGCGACTAGAAGATAAAAACAATGTTCTTTTAAAGGAAATTGATCTCTTGAAAAATAGAAATGAATCATTAGAAGATTCTTTAAATAATTCTAATTCTTTAGTTCCGTCTCTTGAAATAGAGAATGGAGCTTTAACTGAAAAGAATTTAGAATTATCTAAAGAATATGAGTTTTTAAAGGTTAATAATAATATTTTTCAAAATGAAACGTCTGATTCGAAAGAAAATTTTGAAAAATTACACTCTTCTTTAGTTAATTCAGGATCTCAAATTTTTCGTCTCGAAAATGAGAATAGTACTTTAAAAAGGGAGAATTTTGAATTAAATAAGAAAATTGGTTTAAAAGATTGCAAGACTTCTTTTGAAAATTTCAATCGTGACTTTGGAATCAAATTTGAAAAATGTACAAATAAGTTCGCCAAATTTAATAAAGGTCAAAATGATTTAAATGATATTTTATCTTGCTCTAGACCTTTACACGATAAAAGTGGCTTAGGGTATAAAAAAACTAATCATAGAACTAGTACTAGATATGTTTTCATGTATTACAAAAAATTAACTACTAGTACTAAAGCACGTGTAACTCGAAGATCAATTTTTTATAGAAATTCAAATGCTTCTGTGACTGGAAACATTTATAATAGAAGTACAAAAGGAAATATTAATAGAAATTATCTAAGTATTTGGGTTCCTGTAAATTGGAAAAACAGAGAAAAATATATTGATGATTACTTTGATTCAGTAGTTAAAAATAAAAACTTTATTTTCAAAGGTACCATTAAACCCTTGTGGGTATGGTTACCTTCTCTCTAACCCTTGGACCCTAACAGAGAAAGTGGAAACCAAAGTATATATATAATATTTGTTGCAGGTACACCATAACAAAAAGGAGGGTATTTCAGTATCTCTAATATCTTTGAAAACAGAGCTCAAAGCTAAATCAGGGAATTTGGGAAAATAATAGTCACATACTTAGGGGGAGAAATATTCATATATCACATATGCAGGGGAAGAAAATAAAGTGAATGTGACGATATTTATTACATCCCCTCATTCTTTTTGTCAATGACAAAGGGGAGAAATATATGATAATATATGCATATTGATAGGGGGAGTCACATATATAGTTGTCATTATCAAAATGGGGGAGAATGTTGGATCTCGCAATAAGGCGTTTTGATTATGACAACTATACAAGTACATATATATTATTATCGACTAATTCTATGTTGCAGGAAGATATTTTTGACAATCAAATTCAAGAACACAAAACGAAGATCACTTATATGTTGTAAGGGTCTGTTAGTCCTAGATTTATATGTTAAAGTCTTCCTTGATGACATACACACACGTTTTATATATATATAGTTTTGTAATTTAAACAAGGCAAGGAATAGGAAAGAAACAGAAAACAGACGTCTAGTCTGAAAAATTCAGACGTCTGTTTGCTGAAACAGAATGCTTTTAAATACAATATTCAGACGTCTGGTTGATATATTTCAGACGTCTGAAATGCCCCCGAAATACACTATTTCCTTTTTGACTTGATTTTTAAAATAAACAGACATCTGAATTTTATTTTTAGACATCTGAATTCCGAAGAGTTGCATCCTTTATGAAGAGACACAACTATTTAATCCATATCTCTTCATCAAAACTCTTCACGATTAGTTATACCTATTATAAATAGAGAATTGCTTAGATGATCTAAACACCGAATTTTATTCTAATTCTCTCTATCTTATTCAAAGCTCTCTAAGTTCTAAAAAGCTATATACTTTCATACTTGAGACTTTTAAACTTCCATATTCCTTCACATACTTCACGATTATCATCAAGGAAAGGCTATAGGAAGGGTGTACTTAATATTCGACAATCCATGTTATCAAGAACACAAAAGGGTCAACAATTATTCTATACTAGTGAAGACCTCTTCAGTGGTTGAGGTAAGAAATCCCGTTCAGTGGTTCGGGTAATTGTGAACCTATTCCTCCGGATGAAGTGAGGGTTTTAGTGTTAGTGAAATACCAGAAGTGAGTCTGGGACTGGACGTAGGACAGTGGTCCGAACCAATATAAATTGACTGTGTGATTTACTGCTTTCTACTCAGCTATATAGATATTATATCCTATTTTCCATACTACACGATCCTATATTGCTGCATACACACTTGCAGACTTCGTATGTATTATTTCCAGAATTTGGATTTATGGAATTCTAAGTTTCACATAACCTGAATATCGGTGAGCCGAAGGTGCCTTCGAATATATTATTTCTGGAATGGGATCTCCATATTTCTAGACTTCCCTGGACTTTATAGCTTCTGCAAACCAAAAATGGTTTTGTTCATGTAAAATATTCTGAGAGGAAGGCCTCCGAATAACTATCATCTTCAGAATATGAGCTTCAGGTTCATTAATAAGCCAAAAATGACTTCACAACCATTATTTTTCAAAGTAATTTTCAAAAGTTTTACTATTATCCAAATAAATTCATTATAGGTTCTCACAACTTCGACCAAACCAAATTATTACATGGAAAGATTTTTATATTTCTTTTTCCCAAAAATTTTGATTTAATCAAAGCCATTGCTAACCCATTAAAATTAGGTCGTAGATAATGGGTCGGTCACGAGGTAACATAATGGATCGACCATGAAAAGGTTCTATGGATCGGTCCTAAAAAGGCTATACTTCGGTCATATGGATCGGTCATTCCACATTCTATATGGGTCATCGGTCGGCAGCAACAGGATGGGTCGATCGGGATCTCTCACAATGGATCAGTCGACATTAAAAAGATGGATCAGTCAGTTAGAAACAAAGGTATGGATATGTCGGCAGCAATAGGATGGGTCGGTCGGGATCTCTCACAATGGATCGTTCGACATTAAAAAGATGAATCGATCAGAATTGTAATAGATGGATCGGTCAGCTAGAGGACAAACAGCTGGATGGATCATCATAAAGTCAACCAGTGGAATTTTCGCAAATAAGTTTGAGATCGATCTGTAGCCTGCATATAAGATTTCAGCTTCTTCACTTCATTCCGGGAACACCTATAAATACCCCATGGCTTCCACAATTTGGGGGATCAATTACTAGCTCCACGAAGTTCTGGACATTTGTTTTCCCAACTGTTCTAATCCATTCTAACCTCCATTAGAGTTCATTCAAGCTCTGATCTAAATCCCATCCAATATGGAATCAACAAAGATCTTCTGAATGCAAAGTTATAGAAGATTCATTCCATTAATCTTTACAACTCCAGAGATCTAAGGATTTCCATATCAAATTCGAGAGATTAAAGAGATTAGAGTGAATCTTTAAGATTGAGAAAAGCTTGTACTTTGTAATAATTGAAATGCTAATGAAATTCTCTCTTATAGTGGATTTAGGGTAAAATTGAGACCGAACCACTTTAATTCTCCATGTTCTTTTTGTCTTTCTTGTGTTTGTGGCTCCTACTTTAAATTTCATTTTTTGTGAAACGAACATATCCTCTATGGTGGTGTTCATGCCATTTTTGGTATAAATACTTTTTGACTCCCACGGTGGGGCCCGTTCACATTCTCAATTCTAAGTGCTTTATGGAGGTAGTGTTTGAAGCCCGTTCCTACGATAGATCCTTCAAATCTAAGATCTGGGCCAACTGACGAATTTTCTTTGAGGTATATAAATTTGTCTGAAATAGTGCCATCGAAAAAACCACCAACTAGCAAGACTGTGGTAGCTATGACTTGTGGTAACGCAGTGGATGATCTGATCACTCTACAAACAAATTTTGAGACTGGCCAATCCTCCAGAGCAGGAGTTGGTGTGACTAGAGAAAAGCTGGATGAAGTTGTCGTTGGTTTGACTCAATGAATGGAAATTTCAATTAATGCCATGATGAAAAGGCTGGAAACTCTCTTTGTTATCCAAGCCAGCATATATCAAAAGTTATCAATAATGCCACCAGTGTGGGAGGTGCTCACTTATCTACCACAAGCATGAATCATGACCAATCTGTTCAGGAGATCAATGGCCTCGACAAAGTGGATTATGCGGAATCTAAACCCCCTGCCGGAAACTATGCAGAGAGACCAACTTCTCGAAAAGCGACTAGTTCCGCTAAAGGGGCATTTCCCCATAAGGGAGGCACAGGGCCCCATATCCCAAGTCATGACCGTTTGCGTAAGCAAACATCCGCGAAGGAGACGACGCCCTCCCTGCGGATCGGCGGGACGAGAAGGAGCATCTTGAAGACACGGTTCGATAAATCATAAAGGGAAGTGTTGATCGAAAGGATGATGAAAAAGAGTGGTAGTTTTCTCCACCTAAAACGCCACTCACTAAAAGGATCAAGTAAGCCAAGTTCCCATGAAAGTTCAATCCGCATATGACACAGGCTTATAATGGGACAGGTGATCCCAATTTTTTCTTATACAAATACGATCAGCACATGGATAGTGCTACAGCAATGGATGAACTCAAATTCTTATATTTTTTGGTATATCTAGAAGGAGTAGACTTGCTCTGGTTTACCGATCTTCCACCCAGATCTATAGATAACTTTTCCTCTCTTGCTAAGAAATTCAAGGAGCAGTTCAGGCTACAATCGACAAAGGTCAAAGACGTGATGTCATTAAATGACATGGAGCAAAAGCCTGGAGAGTTATTTAAAGCTTTCTTCAATCGATTCAATGCTGTCACAGCAGAGGTTGCGGATCCAGAACATGGCTAGTGTTAATGGCAATGAAGCGTGCTAGCATTAAAAAGTCAAAGTCTGGAATATGGTTGAAAATGAAAAAGCCTAACACATTAAAGAGATTCTATGCAAAGGCAGAGAAGTACATCGATGTGGAAGATGTTTCATCCTTTGTTATGGATGTTGCTGAGGGTAGCACAGGTCCATCGAAGAAAGACAATAATGTTCCAAGTGACCAAAAGAACAATGGGGCTAGAAGCGGGGAAATGATGCTAAAAATAACTAAAATGGGAAGAAGTTACGTTTCTTTAAAGCTACCGAATTAACCCCGTTGACGGAGACGCCGGAGAACATTTTCATGGCCACCAAGGATATCGAGGACTACCCCAAGCCTAAGAATCAGAAGGTGACCAATAATTAAGCAAATTCTGGAAGATTCTGCCGCTTCCACAATCAGCCTGGCCATAATGCAGATGAATGCAAACACCTTAAGAACCAGTTTAAAGAGTTGATTAGGAAGAACCTCCTACAGCAGTATGTGAAAAAGCAACAGTTTGCCAATCCCCCTCTAACTGCCCAAGAGCAGAAAGCATCTGGATCAGGAGATAAGGCTCCAGCACCAGTTAATCAAAGGCCCGTGATTTAAAAAAATTCTGGTGGTCCTCATCAATTTGGGGCAAGTTGGGGAGATATTGAAAGATATGATAACGTGCTAAAGAATGCTCCAAATAAATAAAGATGCTTGGTCTTGAACAATTCCATTTCCACAAATCAGCAAAAGACCACAGTTGGGGATGTCATGCTCAACGGGAAAGACAGGAAGGAATAATCACTACAACTCAGGATCCCATGGTAGTGACGGTCAGGATAGGCCCGGCCACTGTGAAGCGGGTCTTTGTTGATTATGGAGTCTCTGTGAATGTACTGTTCAAAAGCACTTTCGACAGAATGAAGCTTTCCATATAAAATGTGCTAGCTTGCCAAAAGAAAATCCAAGGGTTCACAGGGGAGCCAAAGAAACCCATTAGGGTTATTGGTTTACCTGTGGAACTTAGAGATAGAGAGAGGAAAGACGCTTTAATGCAATCCTTTGTCCTTGTAGATGAGCCAACGACATATAACACTTTTATATGAAGACCAGTTTTGGCGGCTTTCATAATTGTGTTGGCCCCTTGGTGCTAGACAATGAAGTTTCCAACAGACGTGTGCGACATATCCCGCTCCGCATTCGTGATCATGCCTTGTAGACAATGAAGTTTCCAGGGTTATTGATTAGGATATTGCTAGAGAATGCTATATCAATGGGTTAAGAGAAGCTAGTAAGAAATAAACAGGAAAGTGTGCGGAGGTCCCCCTCCGTATTCGCGATCCTGCCTTGTAGCAATTAGGGCATGACCCCTGTACTGGTGAGCATAGAGAGGCCTAAAAAGAAATGGATCCAAGGAAGGCCAGTACAGGGGAGGAGAGAGCAGCGCCAACTGAAGTCACAATTCCAATTTCAATTGATGATAAAGATCCAGATATATTATTGAACATTGGCTCTCAACTGGGCCTAAAATTGCAGAAAGAGTTGGTTATGTTTTGAAAGCTAAATCTTAACGTTGCTTGGAGTCACTCTGACGTGTGCGACATATCCCCCGAAGTGGTGGTTCATGCACTCAACATTGACCCAAGCATCATCCAATCAAGAAAAAAAGAAGGAATCAAGGCCTGGAAAGGTCGGCTGCACTCAAAGAAGAAGTGGACAGACTAATAGGGAATCACTTTATATGAGAATCTACATATCCTTCCTGGGTCTCGAATCCTGCACTTGTAAACAAATCCAACGACAAGTGGCGAGTATGCATCGATTACTATGATCTTAATAAAGAATGTCCCAAAGACAGTTTCCCGCTGCCCAGAATTGACAAGCTTGTTGATGCAACAACGGGGCATGAGCTCCTATCTTTTGTGGGTGCATACTCTGGCTATAATCAAATCTTGATGCACGAGCCTGACTAAGAAAATACGAGCTATATTATAGATGTCGGCTTGTGTTATTATAAAGTGATGTCGTTCAGGTTGAAAAATGTTGGAGCAACTTACCAATGCCTTGTCAATTCCATGTTCAAATCTCAAATAGGCAAGACTATAGAGGTTTATGTAGATCGCATGTTGGCGAAGTCCAAAAGAGCTAATGATCATCTAGAACAATTCGCTGAGATGTTTAACATTCTAAGAAAATACGGCATGAAGCTCAATCCTCTCAAGTGTTCGTTTGGGGTCGCATCAGGGAAGTTTCTTGGGTTCATGGTTAAAGCTCGGGGAATTGAATCCAGCCCTACACAGATTACTATTTTGAGAGAGATGCAAGCTCCCCGAACGAAGAAGGAGCTACAAAGTCTGAATGGGAAAGTGACTGCTTTGAACCATTTCATTTCTAAGGCAACAGATTGGTGCATTCCTCTTTTCGATGCTCTAAGAAAAGGGAGGAAAGATTTCCAGTGGACTCCGGAATGTCAAACTACTTTTGAAGAGTTAGCTTAGCATATGGAATTGCTACCAATGTTGTCCAAGCCTAAAGACGGAGAAGATCTATTCTTATTTCTGACAGTTTCATCCCATGCATTAAGCGCTACCTTGGTCAGAGAGGAGTCGAGAGTTCAAAGGTCGGTCTATTACATCAGCATGAGGCAGTCAGGGGGAAAGTTAAACTATAACAAATTGGAAAAGCTTGCATATTGTTTGCTCATTGCCTCTAAAATGCTAAGGCCATATTTCCAGTCTCATCCTATTAAGGTTCTCATAGACCAGCCTCTAAACCAGGTCCTATTCCGTCCAGAGACTTCCAGAAGATTACTAAAGTGGAACATCGAGCTCAGTCAATACGATATCACTTGCCATCCGCGAAGGGCAATTAATGGATAGGCTTTGGCAGACTTTGCTGCTAAACTCATGGATAAGGGAGATGACAAGGAAGAAGCTACCAAAGTGGTCACTCGGTGGAAATTATTTGTTGATGATGCCATAAACGAGTACTGCTTAGGGGCGGGGGAGTGCTTGAGACTCCTGAAGAACGTTCGCTATGCTATGCCCTGAGATTGGAATTTCTTTCAACAAATAATGAAGTAGAATATGAAGCCCTCATTGCTAGATTGAGAATTTCAAGAGAATTACAGTTTAAAGCCTTACACATTTTCAATGATTCATAGTTAGTAGTATGTCAAGTCTAGAAGCAGTTCCAGGCTAAGGGAGGAAATTTGCCAGCTTACCTATCAAAAGCTTGGGAGCTTCTTGATTACTTTGACTACTACACTATTTCACATGTACCTCGGGAAGAGAACTTGAAGGCTGATTCACTCGTAATGCTTGCTAGCACGGGGGATGCAAAGTTGCTGGAGATAGTTACAGTCAAAATGGCCATCGGCTGACCATTTGAGTCAATTCCGGTTCAAGTATGTCATTGTAGCTGTCGATTACTTCACCAAATGGAAGGAATTACCTATAGAAAAATCCAGTTTCAAGTATATCATTGTAGCTATTAATTACTTCACCAAATGGGCCGAAGTAGAGCCACTAGCCCCAATCACCTGAAAGAAAGTTATAAATTCGTCAGGACTAACATTATTTGTAGGTTTGGTGTGCCACAGAAGATAATCACAGACAATGGGACACAATTTGAATGCAAAGCGTTTAAATAATTCTGCACCAAGTATAAGATTCGAAAGAGTTTAGCAGCAGTGGCCCATCCGCATGTCAACGGGCAGGTCGAAGCCATAAACAAGATCATAAAGTCAATCATCAAAAAGCATCTTGAGAAAGCTAAAGGTGGTTGGGTCGATGAAATTCTACTTGTACTATGGGCTTACTGCACCTCTCATAAAAATACGACTGGGCACACTCCGTTTTCTCTAGCATTTGGATCTGAGGCCATGATCCCGGTGGAACTGGAAATTCCCACTCACCACAGGATTCATTTCAACCAAGGAGAAAATGAGAAGCTGCAACTTGAAGCACTATATCAGTTCGAGGAGAGGAGAAATAAAGCAGAGCTCAGAGTCATTGCTCACTAAAGAATGATCGCCATACATTTTAATTCTTGAGTCAAACAATGGAACTTTGAGATTGGGGACCTTGTATTGAAAAGAATAATGATTGGAATCGGATTTTTCGGACCTAATTGGGAAGGACCCATCATTATAAGTCAAAAGCTCCTAGATGGCACTTTCAAATTGAAAACGACGAATGGAGTTCAGATTCCCAGGTCTTGGAATGCCAACCATCTCCACTGCTATTTTACCTAATTTTTCATTTATGTTTTCTGCAAAACCGTTGTAAATACTTTGCAAACGTTGTAATCAAATTGTTACATATGAATGAAAGAAGTAAAATTGCTTGCCTGAATCATATATTTGTAAACTCTTGTTTACTTACTCAAAGTTGCAAAAATCGATTTTTGATTGCAGATCATCGAACGATTGTCACCAGCAACCCAATAGGACCTGGTTACCTTTACAGCAAATCCCGATAGGGACAGCTCAAACAGCTAGTGCCATAAAAACCATTCACAACAAGTACGAAGGTGTAAATCACGACTTTGCAACAAATAAAGGCCACCAAGAGTCAAACGGATAAAAGGTGCAACGTCAAATCTAAAGATAAAAACATCGCAAGTTTCACCAAAAGGGCATCTCCTGAAAAGAGAAAACCAGGACCCTAGTCCTGTTACTAGGATAGCTTGTTGCGACGAGCATCCGGTAATGGAACTAGCGTCCGCCTACTGAAACTACGCAATGATAAAGCCTCTTATAAGTGAAGCTAATCAAAATTGCCAGCCTATAAGGGGTACTCAATGAGATCGTCGGTGTTTGAAAATATCTGACCCAATTACGACAAGCATTGGGAATAAAAACCTCTTTGGGGGTATCTGATTAGATCGCTAGTGTCTACTGATCACAAACCCAACACTCGGCATATTTTAAAGACCTCTTTGGAGGCACCTGATTAGTTCGTTAGCGTCTACTGATCACAAACTCGGTGATCGGCAGGCTTCAAAAGACCCCTTCGAGGGCAAAAGATATCCTCGGAGGCACCCAAGAAGATCGTTTATGTTAGGAGCTACCTGGCCCAATTACGACAAAAATTGGGGTGGAACCAAAGACCTCTCTAGGGGCACCCAGTTGATCGTCAGTGTCAATAAGTACCTGACTCGATTACGACAAACATTGGGATTCAAATACCTCTTCGAAGGCAAAAGACCTCTGCGGGGGCACCCGATTAGATTGTTAGTGTCTGCTAACCACTGACTTGGCAATCTGCGGGCTTTAAATGACCTCTTTGGAGGCATCCATTAGCTCGATTAGCACCCAGATACCTTGAGTTGCGACGCTCAATGCACCTAAGAAGGACCTTTTCGGAGGCACCCAATGAAATCACCGACTCTAGAATACATCAGCCTAGTGCAGACAAGAGTCTCCTATCTCTAAATTAACTAGTCAGAAAACATATTAACATTGGGCCAAAAATATAAGACCTCTCAAGCAAGGGCACATTAACTAAGGCATGAATTCGATCAATTAAACCAGATTTAATGGTTAATGGACAAGCTGAGGAGTGCTAAGCACAATGACAAAAAGCAAAAAGACTTAGTCAATTGAGCAAGAGCTCCTAGTGTTTTATCCATAAGCCAATAAAACCCCAATAGAATTGATCGCATCTGACCTAAGAAGTTATGCTGACCTTTTTTATAGGGGCATCAACTACCACATTAAGACGGAGCAATAATGCTCACAAAACATACCACAAGCTCGCCACAACTTCATACCAAACAAAAATGACTTGTAATGTAAATGTGAAAAGAAACAGGCGTGGAATGCAAACAAAAAAAAGTACGATAAAGCTAAAGCAAAAAAAGCTTAAGTACATCAAGTGGAGCATAGTTTCATCACATCAACAACAACACAAGTCACTGATATAAGAGTTTCAAACACGAACATGCATAAAGTGATTAGCGAGGACCGGCATTCGCATATACAACCGGTCTAAATGCAGTACGTAAAAGAAATAATAGAAAGAAAAGAAAGCCTAACACAGGAACAACACTAAGTGTTCTTTTTTCCATTCTTCGAGCCATTGGACCTTAGAGATAGTTTGGTAGAAGGAGGAAGTGAATCAGCTGGCTGGTTCCGTCTTTGACTACCGTGCCACCAGCAGGACTTTCGGGAGAAGATAGATCGATAACTTCTTGCTTTCAACAACGCGCTTTCCTCCTTTATGCTTCGAAGATGAAAAAGGGTTAGTTTTCTGCTTCTTCTGGTCACCAGCACCTCTTTCTGGGTTCCCATCTGCATTGTCAGAATCTTCAGCCTCGTCGCTAGGAATATAGTCAGCATCATCATCCATGTTAACAAGTGTATCAATCTGTGTGTTTTGTGATCCTTGAGTCATAGCAGCAAGTCAGGATGCATCACCCGAAGGAGGAGTAACAACTGGGGCAGGAGAAGTCAACATGAAGGTCGAATCAGTAATGGTGGCCTCAGTCGTCGTCATGTTGCCTACAGCGGAAGAAAGTTGTGATGAGATTAAGCCTAATGCAAAGGTATAATGAGTATGGAATGCAAGAGATCCAAGTGAATTAAAAAGAGAATCCAAGTATGACAGCCTGGCCAATCTCGGTTTTACTTAGAGGTTGAGGATTTTTGTACTCAACTTTGTATTTTACCACATTATTATCATCATCCCCATCGTCGTCTTGGTTGTGCTCCTCAATAGTATCCTTAGTGGCAGTATTGTATCTTTCTCTGTTAGAACATCAAAAGGATCAACAAGAGGATTTATCGGAGTTTGAGAGCTAGATGCCTTGACATTGGTAGATCAGTAGGGGCATCGATATTGACCATGTTCTGATATTTTCCCCCAAAAGATCCGGCCTCATCACTTAACAATCCTTGATTTTTCATTAGTTGTATCTTCCCTTCGGCCAAGGCTTCATGGGATTTATCGTCCAATAGATTATATGAGAGGTAATCTTCGGTATGAGTACCTTCAGAGTACTTAAGTACAGATTCCCAAACCAAGGCCAAAGCCATCACGAAGTCTGATCCCAAATAGCGTAAGCTTCCCTGACTCATAACACTGTAAATGTAAAATTTAAACAAAGTGGCAACGACATCCGCTTTAACTTTTTTAAGGGCAGTCACAGCTTTTACTCTATCCTCCTCAAAAAGTTCATTCCTGGTTTTTACCACAGAAAGAGCCATACTCTGAGAGGTGATCTTCTCTTGAAGGATAACATTCTCTCGCTGATAAGTGGTGGAAGCTTGTTTTTCGGATAATTGAGATTCAGCAAGTTGTTGGGCAGACTGAGCATCTTTGACTTGCACTATTAGTGTATCTTCTCTTAACTTAGCGGCAGCAAGCTCTTCCTTGAGCCTCCTATTTTCAGCCTCTAGCCCTTCTAACTTTGTGTTTCTTTGTGTGATAGAGGCAATGGTGTTATCCCATGATTCGAGAACTTTGGCCCATTCGACCTTGTCATCCTCTAAAGTAGCAATTTTATCAAGGTAGACTCCATTAAGTATCTGGAGATCTTGAGCAAACTTATACTGTAAACCTAGTTGTTTCTCACCACGACTCCTGACTGCATTTAACCGCGTCTCAAGATGACTTTTGGTAGTATCCAACTGTGTAAACATATGGCCTTTCAAGGTGACCTTTTCTTTAAGTATAAATCATTTATCAGATGGATATATGTCTAAGTCGAAGTACAAGCCTTTCAAACACCAACCCTTGAATCTTTCAGCAAGCACAGTGGTTGGCTAGGCAGGATCGTAACGAGGCCATTGTATGATCGCTTGGATATCAATAGAAGGACCACTAGATGAAGTAGTTTGGGTGGCAACAGGAAGTTTGTCTTATGTAAGGCACTTTTGAGAATCATCCCTGCCTCGATCGTCCTTATGTATCTTCCTCCACAGGTTTTCTTCATCTTCCCGATCGTCGTATCGGTCATCGTGTTTGTCTCCATAACCATGAGAACCTCGTTCCCTCTCTCTCTCCAGTATCTCCCTCTCATTTGCATCCAACATATCTTGGAGATCACGCGCCGACCCCTTTTTCTCATCAGTAACTAAGTAGCCACGTTGTGAGTA
Organism: Allium sativum; assembly: GCA_030737875.1. NCBI lineage: Eukaryota > Viridiplantae > Streptophyta > Magnoliopsida > Asparagales > Amaryllidaceae > Allium > Allium sativum. The sequence continues at coordinate 617,821,079 of CM060924.1, read as the reverse complement.
TTGCGGAGGATTGGTCTGTACGAGATGCTTTGGATTGGAGTAGCAGGTATGTTGTTTGAAGGTCTTCATAGCTGAATAACTCATGTATGGACCTGGAAAAAAGGCCAAGCAGGATTTCAATACTTGGAATGGAAAGTGTTGGAGAAAATTATAAAAGCTTATGCACTGCATTAAGAAGCTTATAGCATATGAAAAATGTTTTGTAATGCGCATTTAATAATGAACCGATCTTAAGAGGCAAATCTAAATCAGTCCTTGCATCTGCAAGTGTTTTTCCTGATGAAGAAGTTGAAGCAACAGTTATATCAGTTCCTATTTTTGTGACCTGGGGATTAAGTTGTTGAGTAACAATCTCGCACGAGAGGTCCTTCGCAGAGCTAAGATCACTTAAGGTCCTAAAATTATCTATGGAACTCCCCTCACGAGTATCTGGAATAATGGGGTTCTCACCTACATTCTTAACACCTAGATTGCCCCAAGGAGATGTCTCAACCTCTATGCTCTGTTCAATTTCCTTTGAAGGATCCAAGGAAGTATCTTCCTTCTTGACTTGTTCGATAGAAATCATAAGACTTTTACCCTCGCACTGTTTGAACTCCTATTCTTCAATAGGAGACAGTTTAGAATTAGGAGGTGTCTTACTACTATCCCTAGGGTCTGAGCATTTCTTTAGAGAAGCTTTCTTGGTAGGGGATTAACCAACAATATCTTCCTTGGTAGTCAGGCTAGCATGAGAGTACATGAAGGATCAAGCAAGTGATACTGGCGAAGGAATTCCTCAGTAACTAAAAATTATCTACTTCTCTCTCCCTCAATGACTTTCAAAGAATCAAATAGTGCTTGATCAACAACAGCATCTTGATCAGAAGGAAGTTCTATAAAATTAGAAAAGGATTTAAGAATCAAAGCTTAGATGGAAAATGAAATGACAAAACTCTAAGTAAATATTCACCTCCTTCCATCTATCTGCCATAAAAACTCTCAGGACACCGAACATAGCAGCACTGATCTATGGTTCCCGTAACACTCTCTGGTAAGTCAGTTATAAGCTTGGAATTCTGGATTCCTTCAACAAAGATAATTGGCAGTCATTCTTTCCTCCTTTTGAAAACATATAGAGAACATATATCCTTGAAAGTGGGTGCGCATTGCTTTGTCCTTATAAAAAGCAATTAGAGGCCAGTTAGAATGGCATAGCCATTTAGGTGTAGCTGGAAAGGGGAAATAGCTAAGAATCAGAGAATCATTTCCAAAAATGGATTAAAGGGAGGAACGACCCCATTTACTAACATGTGACGATTTAATGTAACGTAGTCTGGGGATGAAAGGTCAGCAAATCGTTCTTTTTCGGTAATTTCGCATCGGTTTTCGGAATATTAACTGAGCACAAAAGTGATTATATGAACGCTCGGAAAGTTTTGTTGATTTCCATTCGAGGGGTGCTTTAGTAAGAGTCGAGGCAGAGGAAAATCCTGTTCAGCATTCAGCCCAGAAGCATTAACCATCGTAGTGTCCGAAGTTTGAGCGAAAGTCTCGAACTGAATAGACCCAGATGCTTCCTTGGCTTGTTGGCGCGATTGATGTCGATTTACCATTTCTGTGTACATAAATAATCATGCTTGAAAACAAACTACGGGTATGTGTTTCCGAAAATAAGAAGCATTATGTTGTTCACAGTTATATGTGAAAGCGAGGTTCGGGATCTGTACTTATCATGGATTGATTAATCGATTCCAAATACTTCAAACTTATGTTATAATGCTTATATTTGCGCAAAAGATGTGTGACTATTGAAAATGGTTAGTAAAGCAATTCGGTACAAATATTCATTCCAATACAATTTGTAAAGTTCGTCATAGAAACTCTATAATCATTTATCTAACTTGTTGCCAATATTGGCGGTCGACAATATAGTATATTAGCCTAAAACATGCGAGTGTTTTTTATTATAGAATAGGTGATAATAAATAACACATTCTGCGACGGCCCGCCCCGCACCAACCAACATTTCCAATGAAGGCGCACTGTGCCAATGCCCGACTAGCACGGGACGGTCGCCAAAAAAGCAATTCGAACTAGCAAGGAACCTATAGAATGTCTTACAACGCATGGAATAAAATATAATAATAACATACTTGATATAAAATAGGCGAGACAGTGCATAAGCTGAAAACTAAACCATTATAGCAGCGAAAAATTCAAAGTACAGCTTATGATCCAAACCATCATTATTACAACTTTGAAATACTATCTCTAAAGCAAAAGAAAAAGGTACACTACTGATGCCCAAATAGTGACCAGCAGCAACACAGGGAGATTATATATATATATATATATATATATATATATATCGTACATAGAAGCCTTCTGCTCGTCTCCGGTATAGCTACTCGTGCATAATCATCTGACCTGCCTCTAGTTTGTCTGTTTAAGGGCACCCAGAGTAATAAGAAGAGACATAAAACTCTGGGTCAGACAAAAGTCTGGTATGAGCGATAAGCAGCAAAATAGAACAATAACAGGTATACATAACCATACCTGAACCTAGACCTGCAACCAAAGAGTTAGCACAACAGGATGTACAATACTCTAAGGTGACACTAACATATGGTGTAAAGATACGGGGAAGGGGTGTGCATGTCATGGTGATATCAAACAATCAAGCATAGTAACAATCCTCACATCTCTCACTCAGTGCGTAAAGCATACGATATCCACTGCTTTGACCACCCAAATCCTTTGCTATGATCACTCTGCTCTATGGAGTCAAGATGGCTCCACTGCACTGATCCATAGCCACTAATCCCTTGTTATGTCCACTCTGCCCCCATGAAGTCATGACAACTCCACTGCACTGGCTCATAGCCACGCTACAATCACCCTGCCCCATGGATACCCCACTGCACTAATCCGTTGTCTAACATCCATCTTGGTGGTGAATCAAATTTGTGGACGTCGATAACCCCTTAGCACACGTCCCGCAGCAAAGTCCAATTCATAAAGTTAACTCGTTGGTTCCCAACTGGATCCTGAGCTCTACTTCCTATTTGGACTACCATTGCATCTCGGGTTTTGGTCTCCTCCGGATCGGTTCAGTCCTTTTTCTCATCTTCGGTTCGGTCGTGATTATCTTTCCCTAGCGTTTCGGGTCATAGTACCTCGACATAGTCCCACTCGTAATCCCACTTCTTCTCACGTTCGGTTCATGGATTCCTGCTTGTGCGGGTCAGGTCGTGATACTTCAGGCTGGGTCGTGGTGCCACACTGGTTCGGATCGTACCATTTTCAGTAGATCGGGTCGGAGTTGCATGGTGCTCCACGGTTCGGTCTTGGTCGGGTCGTGGTCTTCAAGTGCAAGCAGATCGTGGCACACTCCAGATGCCAGCGGTCAGGGTAATGGGATGCTCCACGAGCGGGTCTGTTCGGAGGGGTGCGATCCGATCCGGTTTCTTGCACAGTTTTCTGCACTTTGTCCAGCGAGTTGTTTACGACATACACGGCGTTTTCGACCATTCTAACTGGTCTATGCAATCATAGATCATACCAAACAGTAATAGCAACATGTATAATCTACCACAAACATCATAACAACAATTTAACATGTTTATATGAATCAAACATATTCAAAAACCCATGTTTTTCCCTTAATCCCCCTTAATCTTATTTAAGCATACAATTAGCAAAACTTATCCAAATTAGCCCAAATTTCTATCAGAGCCCTAAAATAATATTTTAGAATTTTATAAATTTTTCTGAGCCATAATTTCGCTAATTATCACTAATCACCCCTAATTAGCCATAATTAGTGGGAAAAACAATGCAAATCATTCACCTTGGCCATAAAATAATCTTAGATCTGAACTTTGCTACTGTTATAGGTCGAATTCCAATGCTTAGCAGCAGCTCCAACTCTGATTTGCCACTAGACTTCTTCAATTTGGTGTATATTAAGCTAATACGCGATTAAACGATGATTTGGGATGAATTTAGAAAGTGGAGGCCACTGTTAGGGTTGAAGAGAGGTAGGTGGCGGCTGGAAAATGACAAAAAAAGGTTTCTCTAACCCTAATCATCCCTCATATAGCTCAAATCACGAAATCTCTCAATGGGTCTAGCTGCTAATAACCCGGTTAAGCCCAACTAAGCTGTTTTTCACCTTCTAAACCTTATTTCAGCCATATCCCTTAAACGGTAAGTCCATTTGATTAATGTGACCACTCTACAGAAAGGTAAACCATCATCTAGATCTAATGAAAGTGGCTTCAGGTCAAAAATCCTTACCAATCAAAAGTTATGGGCAAAACAAGATTCGCCAGGGGCAAAACGATCATTTAAAAATCGGCAAAAATCGTGAACATGGGAGATGACCCCAATAGTCATTCCCCAAAGTTACATGACTATATGACCTCATACGAAGAAGAAATAAATATTCTACGATCCTTCGATGCGTAGAATGCGCGTCGTTACACTCTCCCACCCTCAAGAAACTTCGCCTTCGAAATTCCTCAATTAAGTAACAACCAATGGGTCCCGCATCCCTACCAGCCATATCTCTCAATCAAACATACAAACAAAACAAACCTATCCTAACATGTGGAAAGACTAAATCAAAATGGAAACCTTACCAGGCAAAGAGTTCTGGGTACGTCTCCTTAATGCACTCCTCTGTCTCCTAAGTACAGTCACTCTCATTCTCGCCCCACTGAACCTTGACTAGTTTCACCGCCTTCCTTCGAAGTTGCTTCGTATCATGCTCGACAATACGAATCGGCTTGCGGTTCCCAAACGCCTCGGGTTCTACTTTGATGTCATCTAACTAATCCGGTGAAATTGTCACATTAGGGTCGTGCACGAACTTCCGTAACTGGAAAACTTGAAATGCGTCCTGAACTCCTGCCATCTTGTCTGGCAACTCAACTTTATGTGCCAAATTCCCAACTTGCTCAAGAACTGGGAATGGACCAACAAATCTTGGTGTTAACTTGCCTTTCCTACCAAATCGTATCACGCTCTTTAACGGAGAAATCTTGACAAACACCAAGTCGCCAATGGAGAATTTCAAGTCTCTTCGTCTTTTATCAGCATAACTCTTCTACCTATCTTGAGCGGCCTTCATTCGCTGTTGAACAATATTGATCTTGTCATATGTTTCTCTTATTCAAGTACATATTTCTCACCGATCTCTAACCAACATGATGGTGAGTTGCACGGTCTTCCGTACAAAGCTTCAAATGGAGCCATACCAATACTGGATTGATAACTGTTATTATATGCAAACTCTACTAGATGCAAATGGTCATCCCATGATCCACCAAAATCCAATACACAAGCTCTTAAGAGATCTTCTAATAAACGATTCACCCTCTCTGTCTGACCATCGGTTTGGGGATGGTATGCGATACTTAGATGTAATTATGATCCTAAAGCCTCTTGTAAGATCTTCCAAAATCCATTAGTGAACGACGGATCTCGGTCACTTACAATGCCTTTGGGTACTCCATGAAATCTCACTACCCATTTCGTATACAGTTCCGCTAACTTACCTGCACTTCTGTTCGACTTGACGGGTATAAACCTTGCACTCTTTGTCAATCGGTCCACAATCACCCAAATGCTATCTTGGCCCGATCTAGTCCTTGGTAAACCGTCAATGAAATCCATTGAGACTTGTTCCCATTTCCATTCGAGAATTTCCAACGGTTGTAACAAACCACTACGCTCTTTTTGCTCAGCTTTAACTAGTTGGCAATTCATTGCACTTGATATAAACTTCCCAATGTCTCTCTTCATCCCTTCCCAGTAGTAGGTCTGCTTCATGTCTCGATACATTTTTGTTACCACCGGGGTGCATAGTCAGTTTTAAGTGATGAAGTTCTCTAACTTCATCTCTCAATCCATTAACGTTGGGTACAACTAGTCTCTCATTCTTTCGAAGCCATCTTCCTCGATCAAGTCCATACTTGTTCGTCTTCTCACTGTCGATGCCCATCTCTACCTTGGAGATGATTTCCAATAGATTAGGATCGTCCCTCTAACTGGAACCAATCCGCGCAATCAAAGTCGTTCTGATCGTCTAACTTACTAACATTTCTGGATCCAATCCATACTTACGTCTGAGATCATATCCCACAATATACTCCAGTTGCTTCCATTCAAGAAACATAGCATCTTATCTATCATGTCTCCTATTCAATGCACCAGCTATCGCACCTAGTCCGGTAGCACAGGAATCCGTGTATGTCGTCATCTCTTCATTCTCTATTACCAGAATCCTACAGGTGATAGTCTACTCAAGGGAACAAAAATAGGAACAAACATAGCAACCATAGCATCCACCAAACATGTCCTATCTATCAATTGCTAAAGCCATAAATACGTCGATACCTACCTGATTGGTCCATCCAATCCCAAGGCTAATGGAAGCCCCGCCGCCATACATACGTCGATGCCTACTTGACTGGTCCAACCAATCCCAAGGCTAATGGAAGCCCCGCCTCCATACAGACTACCGTACGTCCAACGTACGTTTATCCTCAAAGGATAACTAGATCACGTCCAACGGATCCAAGGTGATGGGCATCCCAGATACCCCTCCTTTGAGTCTGCCTAGAACACTCTAAGTATCGACAATTTCTTGGTACTCTCATCAGAAGAGCTACCCACCTACTTAGACCCAGTCTTGAGTATCCACTACTGACAAATATCAAGTCCAACATGAGTCGTCTCTCAATTCGTTGCATCTCCAAAATAAACTAACAACCATTTTTCTTTTACGATTTCATGTCCAACTTGAATCTTCCTAACCTTCGTTGCATCTCCATGATCAACGAACACATCTTATCCTTTTAGACTTGAATCGTCCTAACCCTTGTTGCATCTCCACAATCAACAAGTACATCTTATCCCTTTGAAGTTCTACTATTCTTGAACCAAAGAGAGCATCAACATAGGGTCCTAAACAATCCATTACCTTGCAGCTTCCTCAAGTCCCACTCGAGTATCTCCTTGCCCTATCGAATCCAACTCGGGGCAGTGCATACCATTGAACAGTTTTATCATGCCACGGTTGCACATCACTCCTCGAGTAAGCTGAGATATCATTCAATGGAAATCAACACAACTACTTATATCTCACGCAATTCATCCTAGTCGAACTCGACATTCCATAAGCACAAGCCCCGAAGGCCTAAATAATTATCAGATAAGCACTCAAGGAACATCTTCTCCGAATTCAGACAATCCACATGAGATGATACTAGCAAAACAACTAAGCAATCACTAGCAAACATACATCCATAACTCGATAAGACCACATTACAACAAATCATGCAAAGACTAGTCGAACCACCTATCGGGTTCGTCACAAATAAAGGTCTATTGATTATCTCAGGTTCCAATCCCAACTTATCTACCAGGTCACTAGATATGAAGGAATGGGATGCCTCGCTATCAACAAAACCCAAACAGAAACATCATAAATAGAAATCATACCTCGAACAATGACACCCTTTCCCTACACCGCCGTAGTTGGGGCATTCGACGAAGAAGGAACAACGTTGATAACCTATGCTTTCACAATCTGCTTCTCTTTAGGGGGTTGCGGGCAATTATCCTTATGACGTCCCACTTGGCCGCAATTGAAGCACTTCCTTACCCCAGGATTTTCCTGATAATCTCTAGCATAGTGGCCCTTCTTTCCGCAACTAAAGCACTCCTTATCTTTCTTGTCCTTCTTTTTCTGACCACCCTTGGTCTGATCCTATTTTCTCTTGTTCTGAGACTCCTTCTTACCTCCACCACCTGCTTGCGGCTTTGGTTCCTCTACAGATGCAATAGAAACATCGGCCTTTGACTTTGGGTAAAGACTCTCTGATCTCAATGCTTTCCCCACTATAGACTCGAACGTCTTGTAGACGTGGTTTATCAGCCTTTCCCCTAAGTACTCATCTAAGCTGGTTATGAACTTCTCGTTCTTCTTCTTGGTTGTGTCGATAAGAGATAATCCATACTTTGATAAATTATCGAACTCAGCAATATATTCCGAGACTGCCCTACCGTTCTGCTTAAGCTCCAAAAATTTCCTAAACAACTCTGACTTCTGGGCAGCTGGGATAAACTTATCACTGAAGCGAGCTTTAAATTGGTTCCATGTAACTTGATCCTCAGGAGTAGCTGCCTTAATAGCATTCCACCAATTCATCGCCCATCCTTGCAGCTGACGGGATGCTAGCTTTCTCTTCATCGCATCCTTGATACCCAAATCTTCGAAGACGCGCACGCGGATATCAAGCCAATCCTGAACTTTTGTAGCCGATTCCGTTCCGTGGAACGACTTCCCACCAAGACTAGTGTAGTCCTTACAAAGCCTGGCGAAATTGGCCATAGGCGCCTGCACCGCTACACCACCACCATTAGCAGCATTAGGAATTGCTCCTTGCACATCTCTAAGCATCTCTCTTATGAAGTCAGTGAACATCGTCCTCATATCAGGAGCATTCCCATTATTAGCTCATCCACCAGTACACCTCATATGTCGGTTCATCGTTCAATCTGTAAGGAGAAAATAATTAACCATCTCTTCAGTGGTGCCAGTGCAGTGCGACTCCATCCGTAGATATACTAATAGTATATATATATATATATAACTTTTGAAAACCAAAATATCACAAATACGCACTCTCTTATACGTATACTATCTCTCCCTGGTATCTTTCCCTTGGTTAACAACGCAACCTAGAGCATTGATACCAAGTGTAACGGCCCGCTCCGCACCAGTTGACATTTCCAATGAACGTGCGCTATGCCAATGCCCGATTAGCATGGGACGGTTGCCAAAGAAAGGAAAAGAAAGGAATTTGAACTAGCAATGAACCTGTAGAATGTCTCACAGTGCAAGGAATAAAATATAATAATAACATACTTGACATAAACAGGCGAGACAGTGCATAAGCTGAAAACTAAACCATCATAGCAGTGGAAAATTCAAAGTACAGCTTATGATCCAAACCACCATCAATACAACTTTGAAATACTGTCTCTAAAGCAAAAGAAAAAGGTACACTACTAATGCCCAAAGTTGTGACCAGTAGCGACACAGGGAGATTATATATATATATATACATATATCATACGTAGAAGCCTCCCGCTCGTCTCTGGTACAACTACTCATGCATAATCACCTGACCTGTCTCTAGTCTGCCCGTTTAAAAGCACTCGGAGTAATAAGAAGAGATGTAACACCCCTACGTCCCACATCGTGGAAGTCTGTGTGAAGTGAATACCTATATAGTAGAGCCTATCTCTTACTAATGATGAGGCCTTTTAAGGAACAAAACCCCACACCTATACAGTGGCTAAGTTGGGGACAATATCTTGCATGAACGGAGGTGCGGGTTTTTACAGTGGTATCGGAGCCAATACCCAGCCGGAATTGCGGCTCATGTGTGGACTACAGCGCTTGAGTGAGGTGTTTGTGAGCCAACAGGGACGTTGAGCTATGTAGGAGGGGAGAATGTAACACCTCTAAGTCCCACATCGTGGAAGCCAATATATAGTGGGTACTTATATAATAGAGCCCATCTCTTACTAACTCCGAGGCCTTTTGAGGAACAAAACCCCATAACTATACGGTGGCTAGTTGGGGACAATATCTTGCGTGAACGGAGGTGCAGGTTGTTACAAGAGATATAGAACTCTGGGTCAGATAAAAGTCCGGTATGAGCGATAAGCAGCAAAATAGAACAATAATAGGTATACATAACCATACCTAAACCTGGACCTACAACCAAAGAGTTAGCACAACAGGATATACAATACTCTAAGGTGACAATAACATATGGTGTAAATATACGGGGAAGGGGTGTGCATGTCATAGTGATATCAAACAATCAAGCATAGGAACCATCCTCACATCTCTCACTCAGTGCGTAAAGCATACGATATCCACTGCTTTGACCACCCAAATCCTTTGCTATGATCACTCTGCCCCCATGGAGTCATGATGGCTACACTGCACTGATCCGTAGCCACTAATCCCTTGCTATTTCCACTCTGCCCCATGAAGTCATGACGACTCCACTGCACTGGCTCATATCCATGCTACGATCACTCTGCCCCATGGAGTAATAACTACCCCACTGCACTGATCCATAGCCTAACATCCGTCTTGGTGGTGAATCAAAGTTGTAGACGTCGATAACCCCTTTGCACACGTCCCACAGCAAAGCCCAATTCAAGAAGTTAACTTGTTGGTTCCCAACTGTATCCTGAGTTCTACTTCCTATTTGGACTACCTTTGCATCTCAGGTTTTGGTCTCCTCCGTATCGGTTCAGTCCTTCTTCTCATCTTTGGTTCGGTCGTGATTACCTTTCCTTGGCGGTTTTGCTCGTAGTACCTCGACATAGTCCCACTCATGGTCCCCCTTCTTCTCACGTTCGGTTCGGTTCATGGATTCCTGCTCGTGTGGGTTGGGTCGTGATACTCCAGGCTGGGTCGTGGTGCCACACTGGTTCAGATTGTACCATTTTCAGCAGATCGGGTCGGAGTTGCATGGTGCTCCAAGGTTCGGTCTGGGTCGGGTCGTGGTCTTCAAGTGCGAGCAGTTCGGGACACACTCCAGATGCCAGCGGTTAGGGTCGTGGGATGCTCCACGAGCGGGTCGATTCGGAGGGGTACGATCCGATCCAGTTTCCTGCACAGATTCTGCACTTTGTCCAACGAGCTATTTACGCCATACGAAGGCGTTTTCGACCATTCTAACTGTTCTATGCAATCACAAATCATACCAAACAGTAGTAGCAACTTGTATAATCATCCACAAACATCAAAACAACAATTTAATATGTTTATATGGATCAAACATACCCAAAAACCCTTGTTTTCCCCTTAACCCCCCTTAATCATGTTTAAGCATACAATTAGCAAAACTTATCCAAATTTGCCCAAATTTCTATCAGAGCCCTAAAATAATATTCTAGAATTTTACAAATTTTTCCAAATTTTTCTGAGCCATAATTTCGCTAATTATCACTAATCACCGCTAATTAGCCGTAATTAGTTGGAAAAACAATGCAAATCACTCACCTTGGCCATAAATTAATCTTAGATCTGAAATTTGCTACTATTATAGGTCGAATTCCAATGCTTAGAAGAAGCCCCAACTCTGATTTGCCACTAGACTTCCTTGATTTGGTGCAGATTTAGCTAATACACGATTAAACGGTTATTTGGGATGAATTTAGAAAGTAGAGGCCATTGTTAGGGTTGAAGAGAGGTAGGTGCGGCTGGAAAATGACAAGGAAAAGGTTTCTCTAACCCTAATCAGCCCTCATATAGCTCTAATCCTCAAATCCCCCACTGGGCCTAGCTGCAAATCACCCGGTTAAGCCCAATTAAGTTGTTTACACCTTCTAAACCTTATTTCAGCCATATCTCCCAAATGGTAAGTCTGTTTGATTAATGTGACCACTCTACGGAAAGGTAAATCATCATTCGAATCTAATGGAAATGGTTTCAGGTCAAAACTCCTTTCCAATCATAAGTTATGGGCAAAACAAGGTTTTCCATGGGCAAAACGGTCATTTGAAAATCGGCAAAAATCGTGAACACGGAAGATGATCCCAATAGTCGTTCCCCAAAGTTACCCGACTATATGACCTCATACGAAGAAGAAATAAATATTTTACGATCCTCTGATGCGTAGAATGCGGGTCGTTACACATTCAGTACATCATCACTTCTATACTTAGCACAATACAGGAGAGGTCAATAACCAGAAAGGTTGTATGCACGATTCAGTAGATCCATAATGAATCGACATTAACCGAGCCATTATGGATCGGCAGCCAGTCCACCAGTACTCAAAAATTCTCCAACTTCCCGATATCGTGATCAAAACCTTAAAAATCAAATGCAACCAGTTCTGGTAATCATAGTGTGGTGACAACAATACAAATCATGGATTAACGACAACAGAATTGCAACCAATAACAAAAGACGAGCATTATCGTAATATAATTAAGTACAAGGACATGAACTATCTATAAGATTCAAAATCAAAGAGTTCAAACGCAACATCATTGCCGAAGTATGAGTTCATATCAAAATTTCAAGACTAAAATCAGATTACACCCGAACATCCAAGGTTTTCAACACTCAGACAATTCGACAAACACCTTGTAGTCACCAAACCAAAATCAAGATTTCATAGGTTCAATAGTACCTAAATCTCTCATTCACTCGATGACTACTTAACCAATATTTTGGATACACACTATTGAATCGACTCAACCAAATCCACTATTGCAAATCCTAATTACTCGAACATTCATCTCAACCCCAAAACCGTCCTAATTCAATGCAAATTCCAAAGAAATTTAGTACCTGCGGTTCCATCAAGCAATTGAATTTGAGTGTCGGAGGTTGGTTTGGGCTCAGCGGCATCGGAAAGTCTCTGATTTGGGGGATTCAATTCAAAATTGGCTTGATCCGGTTGCGAGCGAGATGGTGGTTGGCTTCGAGCATAGCTAAAGATGCGGATCTGATTGGAAGAAGAAGCTGAAAATTTCGGAATTGAATTTTCTTCAAAAAAAATAAGTCCAGCATTAACGTAGCTTTCAGCCGAGGGAAATAAAAATGAAGAAGAGCAAAGGCTGAAAAGATATTATAAAGGACATATTCAAGTGGGCCGACCGATCCAAAAAGGCCGCGACACGTCCGACCCATGAAGCAACACATCATCTGATCCATAAAACCTTATTGTATCTGATCCATTCAAACTTATTTCCAACCGATCCATAGCAAATTGGCGTATTCCGATCCATCCTGAATTGAGTAATAACGAACCATAATGAACCCATCTTTATTCGATCCATATGTAAAACAATAAAACATGAAGACGTGACTGAATTATCATCTAATGGACACCTATTGTATATAACCATATATTTCGAAGCTCATAATTTTTGTTACCGACAGAAATTATAAACTCTGAAGGCCAAATGTTAACCCACTAAAATTAGGCCATAGATAATTGGTCGATCACGAGGTAACATAGTGGACCGGTCAGGAAAAGGTTCTATGGATCGGTCCTAAAAATGCTACGGGTAGGTCAATACGTATTCTATATGGATCGGTCAGTACACGTTCCGTATGGGTCGGCTGCTTACTATAAGAATGGATCAGTCGGTCAGAAACAAAGTATGGATTGATCGGCAACAACAGGATAGGTCGGTTGGGATCTCTCACAATGGATCGGTTAGCATTAAAAAGATGGATCGGTCGGTCAAAAACAAATGTAAGGATTGGTCGACAGCAACAGGATGGGTCGGTCGACATTAAAAAGATGGATCGGTCGGCATTGTAATAGATGGATCGGTCAGCCAAAGGACAACTGGTGACAGCTGGATGGATCAGCATAAAGTTAACCAGTGGCATTTTCATAAATAAGTTTGTGACTGATCCATAGACTGCATATAAGATTTCAGCTTCTTCACTTCATTCCGAGAACACCTATAAATACCCCACGGCTTCCACAATTTGGGGAACCGATTCCTTGCTCGACAAGTGCTACCCATTTGTTTTTCCCAACTATTCTAAGCCATTCTAACCTCCATTAAAGTTCATTCAAGCTCCGATCTACAATCTCATCCAACATGGAATCAACAAAGATCTTCCGGATTCAAAGTTATAGAAGATTCATTCCATTAAGCTTTACAACTCCATATATCTAAGGATTTCCACACCAAATTCGAGAGATCAAAGAGATTAGAGTGAAATGTATAAGATTGAGAAAATCTTGTATTTTGTAACCATTGAAATGCTAATGAAATCCTCTCTTACAGTGGATGTAGGTCAAAATTAAGACTAAACTATTTAATTCTCCGTGTTCTTATTATTTTTCTTGCCCTTGTGGCTCTGTACTTTAAATTTCATTTTCTGTGAATTGAATACATCCTCTTCGGGCGTGTTTGTACCATTTTTGGTACAAACAGCCATGATATGCTCTAATAAAAACCCACTTAAGAGTTTTAGAATATGTTAGTTTGTAGGTTATCACAATCAAATGAATTTATGCATATTTACTATTCTTGAGATTTCTAACATAAATAAACTTGCAGGAAAATAAGACGAAGGCATTCTCGGTTTTTTGCTAAAGGAAAAAAGCTCCTTTTACACTAGTTGGGCTAAATGTTATCCAAAATTTACTCTTCGGGTAGACTAGGTGAAAGAAGGCTATAGAGGAAAAGAAACCCTATAGAGGAAACAATGAATGGATATAAACTCCTAAAAGGTTACCATACGAATAAAGGAAATAGCCAAAAAGATTGTACAAACCAAGGAACCTTCGGCACATTAAACAAAAACTACTTTCGGAGAACTAAAAGGTCACTTCCTTCGAGAAAATATGTTCCAAATTCAAGTGGCAAAAGGCGAAGCAGAAGAAAATATGTTCTTGAAGAAGGTCACGAAACCGCGGTCTTATGCCTGATGAAAGGATATCATGCCAACAAACCATTAATGCAAGGATGAGTTGTAATAATAGGCCGAAAGCTTTCATAAATACGTGTCCCCTGCAACTACCAAACCAGCTCTCAACAAATGTGCTCCAGGGATTCAATAGTCATCAACCGCTTATAGACAAAGTCATCTTCGTAAAAGCTTCCAGAGCAGCTTCTGAAGAAGCGTTAGCGGGGACTCAAACTGTCTCCATGAAAACGCCCCTTGCAGGGACGGGGTTGATTCATTCCCTGCCTGAATCCTCAAAAAGCTCCTTACCTTCGGGACTATGGTCATCCTCCATATCCCAGTCATAATCAAACTCTGTAGATTCTTCCGTGCTTAAGTCAAGATCATCCGAAAGGTCTTCAAGGAACAAAAAATATTTAGGCTTAGACTTACCCTTCAGTGGAACCTTGACCCTCCTCTTGATTGACTCAATTCTTTCCATAACTCTGCTTCGAACGGAAGGATGGACAGAAGGAAAATCTATCTCAAGAAACTTTTTGAAGTTATGATAAAATGTTAGGAAAAGGGAATCCTCATAATATTCGATCACCGTCCTTGGAAAATGCTCTTCCAAAAATTCAAAAAAAAATCCTATTCTTCGTTTAATAGATTATACGCTTATAAACGGACAGTTCCTTTCGACCTCGAGAAAGTTGAGCATCCCTCTCTTCCAGCCTTTTATTATGGTTAGCTACCATCCTAGTCTTCTTATCCTTAACCTTATGCTTAAACAATTGAAGCGCCAATACCTAGTCACTCAAAGAAACATAGCTTTCCTCTCATTCTCCAGTTCCGATCTAACCCTTTCTAGAGACAATTCAATTCTGCACATTCTTTCTTGTGACCCTCTGTTAAAGAGTCTATTTTATGAGTTATAGCGTCTCTTTCCTCCTTGAGTGATGAAGTTTCTAGAGAGAGGGAAATAAGCATCTCTAGAAAATAAAACCATCTTTTGGAAATCTAGAACGAGAATAAGGATCATAACTCGCATAAAGATGGAAATAGAGCAAAACGAAGTCATACTAGCAACTGTTGCTCAACAAGTAACTGAGAAATGCCCTTTGAAAGAAAAAGGTTAGCCACTTCATCAGAAGAAAGGGAAACCCTTACAAGTTCATCAAAGCTTGGAGTTGAGGAACTAGCATGTTCGGGCGAAGAACCCGACAATAACTCATGTTATGTCATATTCAAAGATACAGGGATATCTGAAACACAGACATGGCAAAGAAAGTTGCTACTCAACGTTTCAGTTGAGAAAGGAGTAGTGTTAGGAGTCAACCAGCAGACGGAATAACACAAAAGGGGGTACAGAACTCATCGGGATTAGCAAAGCCAACTTCATGAGATACAAGGAGGGCTTCGTATCTCTTAGAAACCAGTTCTTCGACGGAAGAAACAAGTTCTCCCGTAGCTGCAACATCATATTGGGACAGGGCGGCTAAAGTAGATTCCTCATCAGTAGCTTAGGATGTTGATTAAAACAGTCATGATATAATACATGATGAATATGGATAAGGTTGTAAAATGACACTCAAGAGTAGTAATTAACTAAAGACCCAAGTGATAGAGAGGTAGATTGGTGAACATATCAGAATCCGGGAAAAGATATGCGACGACCGCCCATAACCCATGCACTAGATAGGAGGAATAATGCGCTGAAAGATGTGCACGACACCTATGGACAATCATCAGAGTAGGTAGACACAATCGGTACCTGTCGTAAACTCACAGCGCAAGGATAAAACATAATAGAACATATACAACAGGTTTTATTAGTGAAGCTGAAAACACTAAACTTTCATAATAACTACAAAGTTATATCCATACACTTGGATTCAACAATAGTGTTTATACAATTTTTCCTCACTACCGCACTTAGAGAATAATAACAAATAGCGGAAAACAAAGGTACTAGATAGTAGTAAAGATAATACGCCAGCCTCCTGCTCGCTTCCAAGCTACAACATCGTCCTCACTAAACTATCACATGTCATCTGCCACCTAGTCTGCTCATCCACAAGCGGATGAACAACCCGAGGTAATAAGAGGGAAACATAAAACCTTGAGTCAGACAATAGTCTTAGTGAGCGATAAAACAACTAACAAACATCAACAATAAAGTATATGAGAATGAATGGATAAACATACTAATCTACCCACAACACCAGAGAAGAACTCAACCCTATCTTCCCTACATCGGACAATGATAGCTTTTACAACAACATTTCAACCATACATCCACGGAAACTAGAACATCAATTCAATCATGGCAAGGCACTCATGACATCCATATTATATATCTTATATAAACCATCCTAATCGAACTCAACATCCCTCAAGCACAAGCCCCAGAGGCTTAAACAAGTATCAGACAAGCACCCAAGGAACATCTCCTTCGATGTTGGACAATCTACATGAGACGGTTCAAACTTGACAACTAATCAGCTATGACAGACTCTGACTATCACCGCCAATCCTGCTTCAAAACCATCATTAATCATATGATGGTCAACCTGGTTATATGTTAAGGGCTATTGGTAACCCCAGTTCTAACATATACTCCATATGCTTTTCAATGATATGTATGTATGTCCAACCTTGATAACTAGGCCTTTCAACGATACCCAAGGTACACGACCTTTAATCGGCCTTTTAGTTGCCCCTGTTATACCCCTGTTTTGAGCCTACTAGAACTCATGACAACGATAATCTCTTGGCCTTCGTATCTCTAGTCATCTAACCCAACGGCTTTTCATAGCTCAAGCAACCATTATCCACAAACTCACAACCTTTGAGTTGCCACCTCATTCGTTATTCTGCACTGATCAACGAACACAGACAACACTTCGAATATTCCCAATTGAATTTACTTCGAAGTCATAACATCACTGTGCTACGGCTAGGGTTTGGAGGGTTTTAGAAAATGACCCAATGCGACCGACCCTGGCGTGATCAACCTTGTCCTGCTCGACCGACTCGGTCATTGTTCGACCCATCCACCATACTCGACCCGACCCTGCTCGTACCCATGCTGCTCGATCGGAGTATGCACGAACGACCATGAGCTTGACCATTGTACGATCAACCGACCCCAAATGACTAATTCCAATGTGCTCGACCCGGCTTGATATGCACGACCGAGCATCCTCACCAAAACCGACCGCTCGCATGCACGACCAGACCTTTCCCCTCGTGCACGACTGACCTGAATTCTGTACTACACTGTACTTCCCTTTGTACTTCACGCTCGACCCGTGGCCTTTACAGCTCCAATTCAAGTCCAATTTCAACGAAAACTTCGCTAATCGACAGAATCGACGAAATGAACTCATATAATTCATTCAACACAACCATAAGCATGTTATGAAATCACTAACAACATGAATATGGCAGTTATCACCAAAATTATGCAAATTTCACCAAAATCATGATAAATGAACATATGAACTAAATTATGGAACTAACTTGTATAAACATATGAAATAGCATAAAAAAATCATTGGTTTTAAGTTACTAAATTAGATCCTATGGCGATTCATATGAAAATAAGCTTAACATGATGTAGATCTAAGGAAAACGACTTAAATTTGATGAAAAACATGATCAAACACTCATACACTTGATTGAATCCGTGTGAGAGAAGCATATCACTCACCAATTCTCCAAATCAAAGAGAAACCAGTGAAATTAGATTTTGGACAGCGAAGAACATGATCCAAATCCTTTGATTTTATGAACTCTCACTTCAAATGATGTAGATCTAGCTTTAAATGGTATAGATCTTGGATTCCCTTTCTTAGATCTCAATTTTAATAGTGGAAAGGTGTTATAGGAAGGAGGAACACAAGACCACCAAATGAGGGAATGGAGAAAGTAATCTATTCTCCATACCTCTTACCCCATATTTATTGCCTTCCACTAGCCCACTAATGGGCCTCTACAAATCAACCCATTAAGGATCCCAAAACCTAGACAACAAAAAGAAAAACCTTAAAACAACGATTCCTCCCAAACCCCTGAGCCAAATCTTCTATATCTACGGAAAGGGAATCATCATTTCCTTTCTAATGGCACAGATTTCAACACCTGATTCGATCCCAGTCAATAGTTATTCCCTGTACAAGACTGACAGGGGCAAAATGGTCACAAACAAAATTAGTAAAAATTATGGACATGTCTTACATCCCCATAAGAAACATATTAAAATATGAGAATGATCCATCCCTTAGGGAATAAAATAAAAATATTGTACAATCTTTCGATACGTAAAATGCGGGCTGTTACATTCTTCCCCGTTAGGAATTTTGCCCCCGAAATTCCAGCAACCACAACAATTCCGCATGCCTATCACTCATGAGTAGCCAATTCTATCATCCAAACTAGCAGCATCAAACCATGCATCCATAGCCTTATCCTAGCACGCGGAATTCTAAAAACAACCACAACACAAGTTACAATGATGTAAGGTGGTACGATACTAATGGGTCATAACGACGAAGAATTCTGGATGGGTCGCCGTCGTGCTCTCTTCTGTCTCCCATGTACAATCTTCGTCATCCTCACTACATTGTACCTTGACTAGCTTAATCGTCTTCCTCCTAAACTGTTTCGTGTCATTCCCTACAACACGAAGTGGCTTACAAGGTCTCGCAACTACGGCCTCAACATCTAGATCTTCATACTGCTCTGGAGATACCACCACATTCGAATCATGAACGAACTGTAGCACCCCGTACTTTTAGTGTAAGATAATAAAATATGAACAACTTAATTAAATAATCAGAATTAAGTAAAACGGATTATACCGTTACGTTCATCTTGGAAGACTGGTTCAGATAGAGTCCGAGTTTGCATAAAACAAACATCGTATGAAAAAGTTATGGACGGTAGAAGTTTGTCAGAAATATCAGGAAGCAGGCCAGAACAGTTGGCGCACTTGGCAAGTGCGCCATGCCATTTTTGCACAGGCGCACCTCCCAGGTGCGCCCAAAACAATTTTCGGCCTCCGGACCCATGGGGGTCGAACCCCTTCAGGGGGTCGACCCACCTGAAGGGGGGTCGACCCTCGGCGGCAGATTTGATAGATTAGGGTTTTCTGATATTTTGATGGTTCAGATGGGTTTTGGTCAAATCTAAGGGTCCTGGTTGCTCCATACACCTAAATAAGACCCTAGACCTAACCCTAAACATCATAAATCGGTGGCTACGTTGGAGCTCTTCCATGGCTTTCTCTCTCTCTCTCTTCTCAAATCTATTCTGAAATTAAAATGTTAGCCTAGGAGAATTATGAATTTAGATCTGGAAGAAAGAATCAACATCAATAAAAAGATTATTAAATCATGAAAGCAAGGTAAACTTCTTGGTCCAATCTATTCAATTCTTCCTATTTCTTTCCTTTCTCTTTTAATGAAAATAGTTGATCCACATTATTAGGTTTCAAATCAAATTAAAGGGGAAAGGAAAACCATGGATGATAGAACGAATCAGATCTAAAATTTGGGAAAGGCATAAAAGGTGAGTGGGTTTAAACTATAGTCTTTAGATAATGTTATGACTATCATTTTAGCATTCCCCTTTTTAATAAATTGTAAAATTGACAGTTTATTTATAAATTGTTATTATAACAAGTTGAGACGTTAATATGAATAGATCAGGAAATTCATATGTTGAATCTATTAAATTGGGGGAATGATTAGCATGATATAACGTCAAATTGTTAATATGAATAATTCATATGTTGAATCAGTTGAAATGTTAGAAAGTTTACATGTTATAATATTAATTTGATCACGTGGGAAAAAATCGTCTATTGGATTTGTCGGACTGCTAAAGTGTTTACATGTAAATTTGTCCTAATTATATACAGGGAATAACTGGAGTAAGTATATGACTATATGACTATAACATAGAATCGAATAAATATGGGTTTCACAACACCATATATGCTGATTAGAATGTGTTTTTAGCCGTATCTAGAGCTCTTAGGCACGGTAAATAGCCATATCAAATAGTAACGTGTTAAATTATTAGATACGGCTACTAACGGTATCTCATTATTTTAAAATACGGCTATTAGCCATATCTAAAGTCTAATCAGACACGGTCTTTGACAATGTCTAATTATATGTGTATGCGCACACACACACACATATATATATATATATATATATATATATATATATATATATATATACATGTATATATATATGTATATATCATTTATGTGATATATATAAAACCAGAAACTGTAGCACATATCTTTCATATCCCAAAGCATACATACCACAAAGTATACACAGGAATAACACAATTTATACATATATATATATATATACTCAAAGCATTACAAGGTTTGTCATAACACGACGTACATACAAACATAAACATTAAAAGGAAACTATATTAGATTTTCATCACATTACGAAGTGACAAAAATGAGGTAAAAAGATAATAGCCTGATAAACAGTCCAGTCGAGGCCGGGAAGATTGAGCGATAACCAGCCTGGAGTTCAAGTTTCATTTGGCAGAAAAATTGAATTGTGGTATATAGCCTGCAACCTGAGTTCCAGCAAAGCACCATAATCTCCAACAAGACTGCCTATAAAATACAAGAAACAAGTTCAAATACTTCACAACTGGAGAGTAGATCGACATTGTAACATTTGGTGACTGAGATGCAAACACGAATACATAGCTGAGTGTATGTTAATACAGATATAACAGTGAAGGATTAGAATGCGCCACTGAATATTTATTTTGGTAGAAAAAGTGATTACAACAATGGTTCTAACAGTGAAGGATTAGATGATAATTTCAATATTTTGGACTTGTGTAATTTCACTGGACACCAATAATAGTGAAGGGCATATCGTGACGATCAGCGTGTTTGTGTAATTTAACGGTACGTAGCCGATCAGTGTGTTTGTGTACAAATACTTCACTGGGAACCAATAACAACCAAGTCGAATCGACTAGTCGGTTAGTCGACTAATTTCTATGTGGCCTAAATTCATAGAACAACCTAGTTAATTTTCATTAAAAATGCAAACCCAAAAGAAAAATCACCTAAAGTGTAATCCATATGCAACACCGGTAGTTCGTACCCTAGCATACCGAACATCCTCCTACACACATAAAAAGGAACAAATAAACGAAAAGAATATTCAAGATGCACGTGCACACAAGTACATGTCCATTCAATTCTTATGTAAGATACTACGTAGAGAAAAGTGTAAAATAGTATATACCTGCTCCAACGTCTAAAGATATTGAATCATCATCGTTGGATGACACACATACTTGACTTTCTAATTAAGAATTTACTGGGCGATCCACCAGGTGGATGCATTTTAGCTCACGCGCAGCGTTAGTAATCCATGCTAATTAGTTTTATCCAAATGTTGAATGCCGCTTCACTTAACCTTTGGAAAAAGCCGCTTTCACATGCAACTTTTAGTTTCTTTGAAGCATACTGTGTAGTGCAAGATAACTTACCCTACAATCTCTGCTACAAAGATAATTACTCATATACATTGCCACCTCATTCGTTATTCTACACCATCAATGAACACATACAACACTTCGAATATTCCCACTTGAATTTACTTCGCAGTCACAACATCACTGAGCCAAATTACATCACTGCGCTGCGGCTAGTGTTCGGGGGGTTTCAGAAAATGACCCTGTGCGACCGACCCTGGCCTGACTGACCCTGTCCTGCTCGATAGACCCGGTCATTATTCGACCTAACCATCATACGCGACCCGACCCTGCTCGAACTCATGCTGCTCGACCGGAGTATGCACGACCGACCCTGAGCTCGACCATTGTACGAGCAACCAACCCCAAGTGACTAATTCCAATGTGCTCGACCAAGCTTGATTTGCATGACCAAGCCTCCTCACCAAGACCGACTGATCGCTCGCACGCACGTTTAACCACTTGCATGCACGACCAGACCTTTCTACTCATGAACGACCGATCCGAATTCTGCACTACATTGTGCTTCCCTTTGTACTTCATGCTCGACCCGTGGCATGTACAGCCACAATTCAAGTCCAACTTCAACCAAAACTTCGCCAATCGACCTAATCGACGAGATATACCCATCTAATTCGTTCAACACAACCATAAGCATGTTATGAAATCACTAACATGAATATGATGGTTATCACCAAAATTATGCAAATTTCACCAAAATCATGATAAATGAACATATGAACTAAAATATGGATCTAACTTGTACAAACATATGAAATAGCATAAAAAATTACCTGTTTAAGTTGCTAAATTTGGTCCAATGGAAATTCATATGAAAATAAGCTTACCATGATGTAGATCTAAGGAAAACGACTTGAATTTGATGAAAAACAAGATCAAACACTCATACACTTGATTGAATCTGTGTGAGAGATGCATATCACTCACCAATTCTCCAAATCAAAGCAAAAATGGTGAAATTAGATTCCGGACAGCGAAGAACTTGAACCAAATCCTTCGATTTGATGAACTCTCACTTCAAATGATGTAGATCTAGCTTCAAATGGTGTAGATCTTGGATTCCCTTCCTTAGATCTCGATTTTAATGGTGGAAAGGTGTTAGAGGAATGAGGAACACAAGGCCACCAAATGAGAAAATGGAAAAGGAAACTATTCTCTATACCTCTCACCCACTGTTTATAACTTTCTACCAGCCCACTAATGGGCCTCTACAAATCAGCCCATTAAGGCTCCCAAAACCTGAACAGCAAACTGAAAAACCTTAAAACAACGATTCCTCTCAAACCGCTGAGCCATATCTTTAATGTGACCACTCTACAGAAAGGGAATCATCATTTCCTTTCCAATGGCCCAAGTTTCAGTACCTGATTCGATTCCAGTCAAAAATTATGAACATGTCTCACATCCCCCTAAGCAACATATTAAAATATGAGAATGATCCAAACCATAGGAAATAAAATAAAAATATTCTACGATCTTCCGATATGTAAAATGTGGGCTGTTACAAGATATGTAAACCCGGGGAAGTGTAAAGGAGACCTTCCCAAAATCTTTTGTCTTAAAGTAAGGAAGCCACGCTTCTGAAGGTTGCTCAAAGTCAATAGGATGGATTGTTTTCCCAACCTCTCGAAAACCTTAAACATGTTATTGACCTCTTGAATCTCCTTGCCACTCAAGTCTTTCCTCGTGGGAACGAGGGCTGAGGTAAAACAAAATGTTAAAACAAAGTGCGAGACAGAAAATAACAAGTATTGTGAAGTACCGGGAATGGCAAAAGTGCTTACAATACCCGGGGGACATATGATAAAGAAGAATTGTGAATCGTAGTCCGTAAGCTGGGTGAGATTATAACTAATCATCTTCTTAGAAAGGTTAGCATAAAAGAGAGGCCAACTGGCCCTTTGAACCACGAAAAATTGCAGCAGATGATGTAGGATGTGAGGGCTAAGAGAAAGCTGTCCTGACTCCAATGCTAGAAGCTCGAGACACAATAGGCAAGTATATGTGTTTTGTGTCAGTTGAATGGCAGCCAGCTTCAGATATTGCAAGAATTTTATAACGAAGTTTGGGAATGGGAAAAAGCCGTCATGCCAAATATGAACGGCAGAATAAGCAAAGAATCCCTCTGGAGGATTCTGAATAGTATCCTTTCCAGAAGCAAGATTAGTATCAATTCCATTCATACCGAAGCTATCAACAATCGCCTTTACTTCATCCTGAGTTCAAATATGAGAATACCGCGAAAACCTTTCCATCTAGGGATCACAAAGAAGATTGCCCGGGTTTAATATTTCCAGGTGATATTAATTCACTATAGATGTGTTATCATTGATTCTATAAAACTAATATCGTTATATAAACTCCTTAACGCGAGTCCTTAATTTCCCCTTAAAAAAGTTAAAAGCATGCGACAATCAAAAACTTTTGCCATGGATCACATATAATTGTATCTCATGCATACATCTCTATATTATCGATAAAATTTAGTTTTGATTATACCAATTATCTTATTGTCAATAACCAAGTTAATGCAATAAAAATCAGAAATGGCATACCAGTAGGACCAACATTGACCTACCCATATATTAAGGTTTCAATAGTTATAGCCCATTTCAACAACATCCAGTTCTGGGTTAATAATAAGCCTCGATGTCGGTTATGAGGGAACCGAAACCAAAGGGATTCAATAGTGACGATGTTAAGCCTACTGGCATAAGGAGGAATTTTAAATTTCACCTCGTACTAGAGATAAATTTTATACACATAGTGCCACACTGTAAACCCCAGAAAATATGACAAAGGGCAATGATCTTGTTTGAGAAATGAATTCGCAGGTGGAAGGACAGGAAAAAGAAAGGAGTATTTATGTTAAAAAGGCCCTTGAATCTCAACCGTACAAGCAAGAGCAAACCAACCAACCAGATGGAAGTATACCAAAAGTCGAAAGTCAAAGTGCCAAAGAAAAGTCAATGCTTGACTTGAAAAGTCAAAATTACCCCTTCATAAGAGGAGGGGGAAATGTTACTATCAAAATTCAACACCAAAACTGACTATTGGTGAAGGGGTATCGAACCGCCGCTAGCGGAGGGGAATGATCCGAAAGCACAAACCCGACATCAGGACAAGCAAAAAGCCTAAAAGAAGCAATGATGGAAACCAATAACTATCACCATCCTAGAAAGAGGAAGCTTAAAACCGACAAGAGATAGGCATACCGACAGGGTGGTTGCGGAACAAGAGACAACTAATGCGAAGTCAATTCCGGGAGTCAATTACCTCAAGTCCAAAGCAAATAAGAAAGAAAGGACGAAAGCTTAAAATCCGAGAATAATGACCTGACAAGGAGCAACAAAGAAAAGCAAAGGAAGACGAAAGGGCTATCGGCATTAAGTTACATAATGCTGATACAAGAAGAGGAAAAGACAATGAAGGAACAAAAGGCCGAGACACAAGCTTCCTAAAGGCCAAATATCAGACTCAAAGCTTGTTGGCTACTTAGAAACAACCTCAACAGGAAGTACACCGAAAGCACCCTTTCGAAAGACCAAAAATTCACCTCCGAGAATCACCGAGAGCAAGCCAAAGTCTCTGGGAAGAAGTTCTATCAACACTAACATGCTTAGTGTCGATACCGAAAGGAGTGACGGTTAAGCGATCAAGGCACGAAAGCAAACATCGTAAAGACTTATAGAGAAGGCCAAAAACTTATTCCCGAGTGCCGGAAGCTATAACCGATGCTATAGATACCAACAGGCTTGGTATCAATACGGAAGGTAGAAACAACTTCAAAATGAAGCTCCAAAGATTGGAACCATCTTCTCGAAATCTAGGACCGACACACTAAAGGCCATGTCATATCTCCTAACAACAACCGAGACTTAGCCAACCGTAACTGAAAGGTTGAAAGCAGCCTACGCACAACTGCTGCACCCGAAAGAGGCCTTTATTGACCTAATGTCAAAAAGAGTCCTAATTTGTCTATAAATAAGACAGCAAGGGTCACATTTCGGGGGCCGAATTCTCATTTCTCAATCTTGTATTCTTTTCTCATAGAGTAAACTCTAATTTCTAAATCAATTTGGGGATTTACTTTGTAAACACTTATGTACTCAAATCAATGAGCAATAAAGAGAAAATCAATAGTTAGCATAATTCCTATGAGTTGCTTATCTACTTCCTTTACATGCTACCTTATACGATAGAGATTCCCTACTCAAGCCTACACCCTTCCTCAAGATTATTGAGAAACCCTTTTCTATAAACCATTTGGCTTTCTATCTTGTGTTGTGCTTAGGGAATCCTTATCCCAATGTAACTGTTGGTTGTTAAGTCTCATAAGCGTGATACTCACCCCTTGAGGGCAGGATAAATAATCTTTGAGTTTAAGACTTTGATATCTAGGAAACGGTGAACTAACTCAAGCTTGTAGAAACTAAATAATCCCGTTTTCCCCTTAGGTTCATGTTCTTAGACTTATCTCCAGTGTTGATGAAAAATATCGCTAACAAGTACACTACCAAAATCCATATGATGTTGCTACCAAGGGATTGCCTTTTCTCCTCTTTACCCTTGCAATAAGAAAATATCAGCCTTTTATCCTTAAACTCACTCTTTGGGCAACTTGTTACCCTCATTAATTAATATCCAGATCAGTACACGCAGGTTGCTGTAGTTAACCCAAGGTTTGGCTTTCTTGTAATACAGAGAATAATTAATCAAATCAATGCCATTATTATGTGAAATAGCAATGGTGGTAGGCTCCATTTTGGAAAATATAATAAGGAATATTCTAATAATCATCGAATGAAGGATTACAATCTTATTGTTCTCATGTAGCACAAACTGCTCAAGCAAGGAGGTTTCCTGTTCTAATAGTCATTGAATGAAAGATTACAATCTTTTTGTTCTCATCTAGCACAAACTGATCGAGCAAGGAGGTTTCACTTTCCTATAAAGTTGTTGAAATTCAGTTACCATCTGACATTTGAAAAGGAAGTTTAGTATGAGAAGACTACTAATTCTAATTCAGTCATATAAGTATATGGAAAAACAAAGTGCATTGCGCAAGATGAGTCAAGTAAGACTCACTTTGAGAATTGTCACTCAAAACTGGAATTAGACTCTGAAGTTCGTCATTGAACATTTCACTGAATTTTAATATAGATTCCAAACGCATAGTGTTATATGATGCTAATTTAAGAGCCGGTCAGCATTACTTTGAGCCACCCTTTTTGTTGTATTTTGTCCTGTGAGACCCACTGCATAATCCATGTCACTAATGCAGGATACTGGTATGTTAGTTGGATGGATGTCGAATGCCACAGGCATATTGTTTTCAATTTCTCCACTTTGCAGAGAAGCTGCGGTGAAAGAAGCAAGCATTCTTTCAAGCTTTTTTAGCAGAAATATGTCATGAAACTTGATGACCTCGACTATGCTTTTGTCCTACTGAACAAATAATAACAAATCAGAAATAACATAGATAAATCAAATTCAGCAATTTGAATAGAACCTTTGATTTGGATATTAGAATAAGTAATTTTAGCAGCACATCCCATGTTAAGAATTTAAATAAAACTTTCAAATTAAAACAAACTCTAGTTTCATACCTTCCCCCACAAAGTAGTGCGTTGTTGCTATTGCAGGTTGGCTATTTGAATCGAGAGGACAGTCAAAAATTGACCGATGAAAATTTGGGTTTTAAGAAGTTCAAAAGTGGAAGCAAACTTTGGTAGAAGTTCGTATTTGCAAATTTGGTGATTCCACCTTCTTAAGTTAAATTTTCAGGTCCTTTTATTGTGCTAAAACTGAAAGATGAGGGGATGCGAAATTTTTTTTGGATTAAACTAAAGAAGATGGGTGGAAACGTGGAGTTAAACTAAAGAAGATGGAAAGAAATGTGGATGGAAGTGGGGTAGAAATGAAGATGACTGTAGGTTGTAAACCTGTTAGTGGGAAAAGATAAATCAGACCATCAGGAATGGGTGTCATTTCCAAATCAGCAAATGATAGTTCGGGCAATCCAAAAAAGGCTTCAAAGTGGGAAGTATTTGCTTGATATATAAGATAAGATATAAGATAAAGATAAATTTAACCTTAATGGCTAAGTAAACCCCTTATATAATGACCTTCATATGATCAATTCCAATATGCTTAACATGATCACACATAAAAACTAATACATCAGAATAAGGAGAGGACAATTCAAGCCACAAAGAGACAACACGAGACTAGGAACATAATATCACAGCACAATTGTTCCACCGTAAATTTAATAATCTAAATTATATGAGCTCCTTATTCATGTTTATGTAAAAGAAAGACAAATGTTAGTGCGAGTACAATTTTGGTTTTTGAGTGTTTTCTATGTGCTTAATAAGATGAAGATATACCCGCGATTTTCAAGTGAATTCGCCCTTCAATATTTATACAGCACTCACCTCACCAATCTCTTCAAAGAATTTGTGTACATGTTCCTCCCTTGCCAGAATTTAAAAAAATGATCCATATTGCTGACATTAAACCGTTCATATACGGCATATGCAAGAAGTATCTTATTGCATCAGGGGTGAAACCTTTTCCCGCAATTTTACATGACCTTATTCTATTTAGGGCTGTCAATTAGAACCAAGAACCCGAATCGAACCGACAAGACCCGAACCCGATGGGTCTAGGGTCGGGTCTAGGTGATGAAAAATTCAATTTAGACTCGACGAAACCCGACCCGAATTGACCCAACCTAAAAGATTCGACCAAAAAGCATTGAAATATATGTATTTCTAGTGTTATTATTCGACCGAATCCGACTCGAACCGAAACTTGAGTCGGGTTGGGTCTAGATTTTAAATATGTATAGTTTAGACCAAAAAAAAACTGATCCGCCTAGAACCGAGACCTGATGGGTCAAGTCCGGGTCCATTGGCTCGGGTCTAATTGTCGCTCCTAATTCTATTCATGATTCAACTTAGTCTTTATGTCTCAAATTACACAAACACCAAAGCACTTATTAATATGGCACTCATGTTTCTTTTCTAAATTGATTGAAGTTGGAAAATATTTTATTATTGTTTTATTAAACCGACCATTAGGGAGGTTTGCTTACTGCCGGTTGGCCAAAATAAACTTTTGTAAAACCAAAAAAATATGGAACATGCTTGTAATATGTCTTCTTAAATCTCTTCAATTACATTTACTCAATTCTTATTGGTCTAATTTACCTTAATTATCTCCACTTTTATCTCCTTAAATATCTCTAATTCCAAATATTCTCTATCATATTACTTTTTGATTTTTTTTTTTTTTTTTGGGTTGAGCCGACGAGTCGACGGGGTTGAGTGGACCCCTACCACTTTTATTGGTAAACTGAGACGATTACATAGGAAACAATATTATTTTTTGATTTTTAAATAAGATTAATTAACAAACAAAAATAGTTTTTGTTTAACCTATGCAATCTAACAATCGGTTCCCCACCGTTGTGCGGTTTTACTAGTTAGGTTTGTCCATAATTTTAGGGGAAAATTTACAAATGCGTAAGCACAATTAAAACTAACAAAATATTTAATGAAAGACCTAAAAGACATGCAGTGCATTGATTGTTGTACACTGTAGGCTTTGTTCCCTTCAGTTTATAATCTAAATCAAATTTATCAGCTTTGATATCCGCTGCACTGCAGTACGAGTTTGTTCACACCCAAAAAAGCGACGTGAACAAAACTCCCTCCCCGATGAAACACCCCACCCCCCATTAAGGTCACTCACAAGGGACTGCCTTAACTTTGGTGGAGGTTTGTAAGTAAAAGTCACAGATAAAACACAAGACCGATATAAACATATATATATAAGCAGCGGAAAACAAACAGACTTTTTGTTTCATAAATACGTGTTCATACAAAGACATTTCCATAACTGTCACATAACAACTTCCAAAAAATTACAGCATCATTTCTGTCTTGGTTATTAAATAAAGAAGCATAAAACATGATTAAAACTGCATAAATCCCCATGATTTTGTCCAATTGCCATAGCCAAATCAAGAGAGTCCAAACCGTACATATGCTATCTCGAAGCTTGCAAAGAGTCCGACTAAGCTGGATTGTTTCCTCCCTGTGGACCTGGGGGAAGATGAAGAAAAATAGGGTCAACATCAATCTTAATTATACCACAAACATCCCAATTTCATTCGCAACACAATCATTTCAATACATAGATATGAATTAACATCGTCGTTACATAATAGCACAATTCCACTTCCAATTTCCATCGAATCAAGTCTTAGTTTTATTCTCATCGGAAAAATCACTATACTTACAACGAACGACGAACTTGGATTCTGGATTCTGAATTCTGAATTTGATATGTTTTCCTTTGGGTAGAATAACGTTGTTTTTATTTGTGTTTTACTTTAGTATTGGCTTGTCTCTAAGCTTTCCAACTGACGGCCACTCCTAGTTTCTTTCCAGCAGTATGACTGCTTTAGTTCTATATTATTTGTGTGAATTTAGGTTTAGACTTGAGTTGTATTTATAGAATTTTAAACTGATTAGAGCCGTCGATGAAGCTAGAGTGAATCCAGACCATCCATCTGAAGAGAAGCCAATCAGAAAGCGACATGTAAGCCCTAGTGACTCAGCCAAGGCTCAGAAATTGACCAGAACCCGACCAGGCCAGCCAGGGCCTGACCAAGCAAGTTTTCTGGCTTGGGCGCACTTGGAAGGTGCGCCAGTGCAAATTTGTACTGGCGCACTTCCCAAGTGCGCCAGTTCAATTTTGTTCTGGCGCACTTCCCAAGTGTGTCAGTGCATTCTGACCCATTTTTGGTTTTTCTGCCCAACTTCGTTCGTCCAAATCTTCTTCATACGGTATCCGTTTTACGCAAATTCGGACTCTATCTCAAGAAGAATTCCGAGACGAACACAATGGAGTAACCCATTTCCCTTAATTCCATCATTTAGAATTAATTATACTTTAATTTGTTAAGTTACAGTTAACAGAAAATTGGGGTGTTACATTCTCCCCTCCTTAAAGGATTTCGTCCCCGAAATCTTCAAGTCTAGGAGAACGTAAG
The DNA here is from genome assembly GCA_030737875.1 of Allium sativum. Taxonomy (NCBI): domain Eukaryota; kingdom Viridiplantae; phylum Streptophyta; class Magnoliopsida; order Asparagales; family Amaryllidaceae; genus Allium; species Allium sativum. Next base: position 617,790,006 of record CM060924.1, on the reverse strand, counting down.
TCCAAACATCCAATCGTCCATCTACTCAACCAACAAACACAGGCGTCCATTGTCCTTAAAAGACTTCTAATGCTTTATGATTATATGCACAATGTGTGTATATGTCCTTAACTAATGCAAAATCAGGTGGTCTACTGATCCAATTGACCTCCTTAATGGAAATCATGTAAGTGTCATGAATCCATTATGTATGCCAATTTGTTCTTACTCATAATTCTACATGATTGTGCAACCATCAATACAAATGCGACATCCATATGACAACATACCAAGTTTCAACCACATACAAATATGGATACATATATGCATATGCAGTATGAAGTGACTGAGCCGATCTAAAACCTAGGGTTTGTGTGTATATGCATCTACGAGCAACCACTAGCAATCACTTGCAACCACTTGCAGCCATCAACCATAACATGTTTCAAATACATGTTTACATCCAAAGGGGTTTCTACCTAAGGATAAAGGATAATATCGAGGAGATATACCTAAAAAGATAGATACAAGCACAACTTAAGGAAAAAGAGAGATCAAAGATGTACCCTCAAAAAGAAAAGGGTAGGCTGCGCGTATTCTGTCCTCAGTTTCTCAAGTCACGTCTTCCTCGGCGTCGCTCCACTGAACTTTAATGAGCTTGACTTCGCGGTTGTGTAGCTTTTTCACTTCAGTTCCTACGATTCGAGTTGGAACTCTCCTCACAGTTGCTTCGCGTTCCACTTTGGCTTCTTCTAGAATGCTTGGCTCCACCACTTCCGCTGATTCATGTAGACATTTCCGGAGATGAGAAACATGAAAGACGTTGTGAATTCCAGCCAATCTTTCAGACAGCTCTACTCTATAAGCCATTTACCTAATCTTCTCGATGATAGGGAACGGTCCTACAAATCTTGGTGCTAGCTTTCCTGCGGATCCAAAGCGAACGACGTTCCTTAATGGGGATACCTTAAGGAAAACCCAGTCCCCAACCTCAAACTCAAGGTCGGTCCTTCTTTTGTCGGCGTAGGATTTCTGTCTGTCATGGGCAGTCTTCATTCTCCTTCGTATCAAGTCCAATTTTTATGAAGTCTCTCTAATCATGTCTGGCTCAAGTATAATCTTGTCAGTAGACTCCCACCAACAAGTTGGTGATTGGCACGGTCTTCCATACAAAGCTTCGAAGGGCGCCATACCAATGGTGGCTTGGTAACTGTTGTTGTAGGCGAATTCCGCTAAAGGAAGGTGATCCTCCCAAGTCCCTCCGAAGTCAAGAACGCACAGTCTTAGAAGATCTTCTAGTACTCTATTCACCCTTTCTGTCTGACCATCAGTTTGGGGGTCATAGGTCGTGCTCAAGCATAACTGTGTGCCGACATCTTCTTGCAGACTCCGCCAAAATTCGCTCGTGAAGATGGGATCTCTGTCACTCAGTATGCTGGCGGGTATTCCATGGAGTCGAACTATTTCCTTGAGATAAAGGGATGCTAGAGACGAAGCAGTCCTTCTACTCTTGATAGGTAAAAAGTGGGTGCTTTTTGTGAGCCTGTCCACTATTACCCAGATGCTAGTATTGTCTCTTCTTGACCTAGGCAACCCATCAACGAAGTCCATTGAAATGCTATCCCACTTCCATTGTGGGACTTCTAGAGGATGAAGCAGTCCTCCTTGTTTCTTTTGTTCCGCCTTGACCTGTTGGCATGTCACGCACTTAGAAACAAAATCTGCCATGTCCTTCTTCATGCCTCTCCAATAGAAAACTTTCTTTACGTCCTTGTAAATCTTGTCTTCTCTTGGGTGTATTGTCATCTTGGAATGATGTGCCTCCTCGAGAACCTTCTTCACTAAATCCCTAGCTTGTGGGACGCATAGCCTTCCATCCCATCTCAGCCAACCTTTATCATCGATGGAGTACCTATTGAGGTGACTGGAAGTTTCACCCTTAATTAGTTTATCGATCACATCCACAAGCTGTGGGTCTTCACGTTGTGCGGCCCCTGTCGAGTCTAAAAGAGTGGGCCGTACTTCTAGGGATGCCAATAAACCAGGTATAAAATCTGAGGAGGGACTAAAGTTAAAACTGACAATATACTCCAAGCTTTGCCTTTCTACAAAGAGAGGGCTTAGGGTCAGCTTCTTTCTGCTCAATGCGTCTGCTACTACGTTGGCTTTGCCAGGAGTATAGGAAATTTCAAAGTCATACGAGGCAAGGAACTCCATCCACCTTTGCTGCCTCAAGTTAAGATCTTTCTACGAGGAAAGATACTTCAATGATTTATGGTCAGTATATAATTCGAACTTCTCACCTAGGAGATAATGGCGCCAAGACTTAAGCGCAAAGACGATGGCGGCCAACTCAAGACGTGGGTTGGGTAGTTCTTTTTATGCACTTTCAATTGTCTTCCACCATAAGCTACTACCCTCCCTTCTTGCATCAGAACAGCGCCTTGCCCCGTACCACAAGCATCTGTATATACTGTGAATATTTTTCTTCCATCCGGCAAAGTCAGAACTGGGGATGTTGTGAGAGCCCTTTTTAATCGATGGAAAGCAAACTCGCAATCCAAATCCCAAGTGAACGCCAGATTCTTCTTTGTTGGCCTTATGAGTGGAGCTGAGATTTTCGTGAAATCCCTAATGAACTTTCGGTAAAAACTGGCTAGCCCAAGAAAGCTTCAGACTTTAGTTGCATTTTTTGGTGTCTTCCAATCTTGCACTGCCACCACTTTCGCGGGGTCCACAGCTAACCCCTCTTTGGACACTATATGTCCAAGAAATCTTACTTCTTCTCTCCAAAAGTGGCACTTGGAGAATTTGGCTTTTAGCTGATGTGCAAGGAGAATATCCATGATCTCCTTCAGATGCTGAGCGTGTTCTTCCTAATTTTTTGAGAAGATCAAAATATCGTCTACGAAGACCACCATGAACTTATTGAGGAATTCTCTGAACACCCTGCTCATTAGGTCCACGAAATAAGCGAGTGCGTTTGTCAAACCGAAAGGCATGACAAGCCACTCGAAGAAACCATCTAGGGTTCTAAACGCCGTTTTATCAATACTATCTTCAGCTACCCTTAGCTGATGGAATCCAGTAGCTAGATCAAGTTGGGAGAAGACTGACGCACCTACAAGCTGATCAAACAGATCGTCTATTCTGGGAAGCGGGTGTCTATTCTTTTTAGTCAGCTTGTTTAGCTACCTATAGTCCACACAAAGACGTAGTGAACCATCTGCTTTGATGATGAACACCACTGGAGCACCCCATTCCGAGATACTCCGCCTTATAAACCCCTTCTCGAGAAGCTCTTTAACTTACTTACTGAGCTCCTTTCTCTCCTTTGGAGCCATGTGTCTAACAGGCAGAGCTACGGGCTTTGCATTATCAACAAGATATATGCGTGAGTCTATTTCCTGCTTCGGAGGTAAACCTTTCACCTCTTCAAAGACATCCGGATATTCCCGGACTACTCTAACCGACTGCAAATTCTCAACAGAAGCGTCAAGCGACTCTAGATAACTAAGAATAACAACATTCAAGGGATTACAAGAAATTTCTAGAGTGTTACCGAGCCGAGTCAAGAGCCTAACCACTCTCTTCTCACAATCAAGAATGGCACCATTACTGGATAACCAGTCCATGCCTAAGATCAGTCCATATCCTGAGAAGCCCAAAACAAAGGCACTACATCTAAATTCAACACTTAGAATAGAGATTTTCAAATCCAAGCAAACCATCGATAAATAAGCCGAGCCCCCAATCGGATTTGAAACAACCAAGGGATCTTCTACCATATTAGTGTCTAGGTGCAGAGATTCTACTAAAGCAGATGAAATAAAGGAGTGTGATGCACCAGAATCAAAGAAAGTGCGAACTGGATGATCATAAAGATAAACTAAGCTTTCTACAGAAATATTTCTACCTCGTTCCTGTGGAGGTGCCACCAGCGCGTGAACTTGTCCGCCTGAGGTGGATGCAGTCCTCTGTCCCTGCCCCCGCTTCTTTGGGTAGTCCTTTGCCAAGTGTCCAGTCTCGCCACAACTGAAGCAACCACCATTCATCTTTGCCTTCTTCTTTCTGCAGTCTTTTGCTATATGTCCCACAATGCCACAGAAATTGCACTTTCTCTTTTCATGGGATTTGTTGTTCTTCCCGCCTTTCTTGAAGTCTGTTTTCTTAGCCTGTAAACCCTCCTTTTCTTGAGGCACTTCCGCCTTTGCCTCTTTCTTGCCTTTATCTTCCTCATGTAGCAGCACCATGTCCACCAAGCTTTCATAGGTCGCCCACATAGGTATATGGGTCATAGCAAGGCTATGTAGAGGCTCATTCAGGCCTATGACTAAGCGAAGGGCCTTCTTGTGTTGGGTGTTTACTAAATCCAGCCCAAATCTGGCCAGTTGATTAAACTGATTAACGTACTCTCTGATCGTCATACTCCCTTGCTTAAGAGATAGGAATTTCTCCATCTGCAGGCTTCTTTCAGCTTGGGAGAGGGATTTCATCTCAAACCTCGTCATGAAATCTTCCCAAGTTTCCACTGGCCTCTCAGCATGCGTAACTTCCCACCAATAGTAAGCTTCATCTTTGAGCAACCACATTGCTAGCTGTATCTTTTGCCTGTCGTCAACTTCGAAGATAACGAATTAATCTTCAGTCTCCTTCAGCCAGTTTCTTGCTACCACAAATGATTCAGTTCCATAAAAGTCCTTTCCTCCTATAGCCTTGAAGTCTCTACACGTCATAGCGAAAGTGTTCCCATGAGGAGGAGGAGGGGGAGGAGGAACCGCTGTCACCGTAGGAGGAGGAATGTCTGTTGGGCCCGCACCATTGGCCCTAGCCTCTAGGTACCTTCGGAGCCAGCCAGGGATCGGTACTCCTTCTGGAAGGTTAAGATCTCCAGACATGCTGGAACAAAAAGGAAAATATTCAAGATAAAGGGATAGAGGGGTAGTGCATATGGCTCTGGGGAATTATGCCTTTTAAAAACAACACTTTTTCTTGAAAAAGATGCTTCTTTAAACTTCTTTTTGAAAATAGTTTCAAAAACTTTTATCTAGTCTGGTAAACCTATGCTCTGATACCAAGTGAAACACCCCACCCTCCATTAAGGTCACTCACAAAGGACTGTCTTAACTTTGGTGGAGGTTTATAAGTAAAAGTCACAGATAAAACACAAGACAGATATAAACACATATATATAAGCAGCGGAAAACAAATAGACTTTTTATTTCATAAATACGTGTTCATACAAAGACATTTCCATAACTGTCACATAACAACTTCCAAAATATTACAGCATCATTTCTGTCTTGGTTATTAAATAAAGAAGCATAAAACCTGATTAAAACTGCATAAATCCCCATGATTTTGTCCAACTGCCATAGCCAAATCAAGAGAGTCCAAACCGTACATCTGCTATCTCGAAGCTTGCAAAGAGTCTGACTAAGCTGGATTGTTTCCTCCCTGTGGATCTGGGGGAAGATGAAGAAAAATAGGGTCAACATCAATCTTAATTATACCACAAACATCCCAATTTCATTCGCAATACAATCATTTCAATACATAGATATGAATTAACATCGTCGTTACATAATAGCACAATTCCACTTCCAATTTATATCGAATCAAGTCTTAGTTTTATTCTCATCGGAAAAATCACTATACTCACAACGAACGACGAACTTGGATTCTGGATTATGAATTTGATATGTTTTCCTTTGGGTAGACTAACGTTGTTTTGATTCGTGTTTTACTTTAGTATTGGCTTGTCTCTAAGCTTTCTAACTGACGGCCACTCCTAGTTTCTTTCCAACAGCATGACGGCTTTAGTTCTATATTATTTCTGTGAATTTAGCTTTAGACTTGAGTTGTATTTATAGAATTTTAAACTGATTAGAGCCGTCGATGAAGCTAGAGTGAATCCAGACCATCCATCTGAAGAGAAGCCAATCAGAAAGCGACATGTAAGCCCTAGTGACTCAGCCAAGGCTCAGAAATTGACCAGAACCCGACCAGGCCAGCAAGGGCCTGACCAAACAAGTTTTCTGGCCTGGGCGCACTTGGCAGGTGCGCCAGTGCAAATTTGTACTGGCGCACTTCCCAAGTGCGCCAGTGCAATTTTGTTCTGGTGCACTTCCCAAGTGCGTCAGTGCATTCTAACCCGTTTCTGGTTTTTCTGCCCAACTTCGTTCGTCCATATCTTCTTCATACGGTATTCGTTTTATGCAAACTCGGACTCTATCTCAAGCAGAATTCCGAGACGAACGCAATGGCGTAACCCATTTTCCTTAATTTCATCATTTAGAATTAATTATACTTTAATTTGCTAAGTTACAGTTAACAGAAAATTCGGGGTGTTACACCTGGTTGGTGAAAATCAGAAGGACCCATATGAGCCCCCCTGATTTCCACCAATCATGGGCCGGAGTTTTGTTCGCACCACTTTTTTGGTGTGAGCAAACTCGCACTCGCTGCACTGGGCAATGCTTCTTCATTCATATTATCTATCATTTCCTTTTCATACAGATCCTAAGGTTTTTCAATAATATTAGTGTCATGCTATTCACACCTTACTTTCCTCTTCCGGTCACCACACATTTTCGTTCGGACGTTAACGACCGAACCTCTTTCACGTCCGTCGGCCGTAAACAGCCGACCAACATCGTAAATTTTGAGGGGTAAGTCATTCGGCGGTAAACGGCCGAACGACGTGGTGGCCGGAAGGGGGAAGTGGGGTGTGAATAGCAGGACACTAATATTATCTATGTTGGATGCTTTCACAAATTCAGCTACAGCATCCTTTCGTCTCCTTGGAGGAGGTTGTCAATCAGAGGTGGCTTTAGCCATCTATCTCTTTTGAGGAGTTTTGGCTTTAGTCGAATTGTTTCTTTTGTAGAGACCGATGGAATGCTTTTTTATTCTTCTTGGGTCTTGAACATGTCAGGCTCCTACAGTCAAGCTGTCAAGCTCCTACAATGGCGAAATCACCTGAGAACTGAGATGCAGAAAATAATTAAACACTAGAAAAGAAACTCAAAATTTAGAGTTCCAGAGTATGGTGCAAGCTGTTTACCAGACAAAATAAACTTTTACCACTGACAGGAAACTCGCTCGGATGTCCGGCAAAGCTCGGGATGTAAAATAATTTTGGGAGAAAAAAGGTAAAAAAATATATAAATTAAATAAAAATAACTGTATTCAGAATGCTTCAGTTGCATAACAATGTCGTAAATTTAGAGCATTATTTCGACAAAAAAGATAAATTAAATATTGAATATCTACTTTCATAACAATGTTGCAATTTTTCATAATTTCAATTAAATGTATAATTAAGATATGTTGAACAAAAAATATCTACATCATATTAACACATTTATCATAGCTTAATGTACATAATTCATAATCCTACAGATCATGTAAATGCTTAACCAATAGTTCAAAGCAAGCAAATAAAATTTAAGTTGTGCCAATATTGTATACAAGCACTTAGCAACACTTGTTGGTTCTCTGTAGTGGATCCGTTGTAGTAGTGTAGTTTATAGTTTAGGTGGTTTAAGGAAGGAACTAGTTGCCCAACTTTGCAGTGTTGTTTATAACAATATATTTCGTTAATTTCAAATTCAACTTAACTCCAATAATAATCAAATTCGGTTTTGCTGCATAAAGTTGGAATGTGCAAGCAAAAGGCTAAACCTCATACATAAAATTTACCATATGCTACTTAAACAACACAGACGTTGTACCCTGAAGGAGATGGAAAGTGCAGTAGTCTTGTCATGACTAATAATTATTGCATGTACTAACAGTAACTTCTGTCATCAAACCAGACTCGTTCATAATAAAACCCAATTATTTCACTAATTATATGAACGAGTGTTTTGTGTCAGAATCACTAGTATAAATCAAAACTAAGAAAGGGAAGAGGAAAAAAAAAATCCTGAACCCACCATTAACTCATATAATCACCAAATCAACATTATCTAGTTCTTACATTGATGTGATTTCAAAGCTAAAAAAGGAGTAACATCATGGCTACGAAGTAAGATACATTCACAATAACTGACTACCTATCATAAATTTCAAAAACCATTTTCTTAAACATAGCTTATGTTTCATAACATAATCTTGTTAACCGAGACAACCATTCATATACATGGCCACACCTTTTTATTATGAGCATTTTGCATTCGTGGCCCTATTTATTTTTTTTTTTTTTTTTTTAATTGCACTAATAGTTCTCTTTTGCAAAATATTACAAATATAGCATGCTTTTGTCAATTCAGCGCTGAGTTGACCGGCTGGCGCGATCCCAAACCGCGCCAGGTCATTGAAAAAGTGTGTGTGTGTATATGTATATGTATATATATATATATATATATATATATATATATATATATATATATATATATATATATACACACGAGAAAGTAAGACAAAATAGCTGTCACCTGGGAGCAATCCGAAATTGCGCCCAGTTCACCTGCAGTGGAATTAAAATGAATGGGCTTTTACATAAAATAATAGTAGAAGTTGTCTTAGGCTAGTTAGTTTTGCATGGTACTACAAAAACACAAGTCTTGGGTTTGATCATGCTAAGGCTCCTGTAACACCCCTAAGTCCCACATCGTGGAAGCCTGTGTGAAGTGGGTACTTATATAGTAGAGCTCATCTCTTACTGATGCCGAGACCTTTTGAGAAACAAAACCCCACACCTATACGGTGGCTAAGTTGGAGACAATATCTTGCGTGAACGGAGGTGCGGATAGTTACAGTGGTATCAGAGCCAATACCCAGCCGGAATTGTGGCTCCTGTGTGGACCACAGCGTCCAGGTGAGGTGTCTGTGAGCCAACGGGGACGTTGGGCTCTGTTGTATAGGAGAATATAACACCCCTAAGTCCCACATCGTGGAAGCCTGTGTGAAGTGGGTACTTATGTAGTAGAGCTCATTTCTTACTAATGCCGAGGCCTTTTGAGGAACAAAACCCCACACATATACGGTGGCTAAGTTGGGTACAATATCTTGCGTGAACGGAGGTGCGGGTTGTTACAGCTCCCTTTTCCATAAAAAAAATTTCTCTAATAGATTAACATTTACATAACTACGACATCAACCAGAAGAAGTGCATGCATAAATTTTTTTTTCAAAATAGGAAAGCATGCTAGTTGAAAGTCTCATTTATCTTCATTATATGTCACATCCAATACAATTTTCTTTCACTTTAAGACACCACAATCGTGATCTGGGATCGGAGGATAAGTCCGAGAGTTCAAAAGGGGGAGGTAGTAAAAGAAGCTGGAGGAGCTGGCATGATTCTGAGCAACACCGAGGCGAACGGAGAGGAGCTTGTAGCAAATAGTCATCTGATTCCTGCTTTTGTGGTTGGAGCAGTAAATAGAAAAGCAATAAAGTCATATGCGATGACAAACCCTAAACCAACGGCTATTTTGACATTCGAAGGAGCAAAAGTCGGAATATGTCCTTCACCGGTGGTGGCTGCATTTTCATTGAGAGGGCCGAATTTTCTTTCGTTAGAGATACTGAAACGGCACATTGTCGCGCCAGGTGTCAACATATTAGCAGCATGGAGCGAACTTGCTAGCCCTTCTAACTTGGCAGCGGACCGACGAAGGGTGGGATTTAATATCTTGTCGGGGACGCAAATGTCTTGTCCGCATGTGGGTGGGGTTGCTGCATTGATCAAAGTGGCGCATCCGGAATGGATTCCTAGCGCGATAAAATCGACGTTGATGACAACTACGTACGTGCATGATAGCATGTTTCAAAAATTGAAAGACGCGGCGACTGGAACACCGTCTGCTACTCACGACCATGGAGCAGGTCGCATACATCCGCTGAAAGCTTTGGACCCGGGTTTGATTTATGATATCGACTCGGACGACTATTTTGAATTTCTTTGCACACAGAGGTTGGCTCCAATTTAGCTTAAAGTCTTCTGTTGTTTGAATTATCACACCTTAGAAACTGCTGGTGATTTGAATTATCCAACGATTTCGGTTGTTTTGTTGGCGAAACCAGGTATGGTGGTAGCGGTTCATAGAACTGTTACGAATGTCGGGCCATCGACATCGAGTTATCATGTTAAAGTATCACCGTTCAAAGGTGTAGATGTAGTAGTAGAGCCTAATGTTCTTAAACTTACACCTGAGAAGCAGAAGCTACTGCATAAGGTGACCTTTAACAATAGATTGACTCAGGCTGTTAATGGAGTCCATTCAGTTAGAAGCACCATCGCAATAACATGGCTGCTTCCATTGTAGAATGTTAGCAGAAGGAAGAGGTTTCACGTTTATATGAAATGAAATGTTTGGAAAGAAAACAAAGGGTAGAGATTGAGTTATAATGTGGAAGAAGCGGTGAAGAGGTCTATAGTGGAATGGGCACTTCCATTGGACAAAGTGAAGAAGTTTGAACAAGTAGCGGATTTGAAATTCTGTGGTAAATATGTGGAAGAAGGGATGAAGAGAGTAATTTTTGTAGCACTTGTTTGTGCACAAAGCGATGCGGAGAAAAGACCTAGTATGGTCGAGGTCGTGGAGTTGCTTAAACGGAGATGGGAGTTTAATGATGAGTGATGTGTTTGCAGTGGAGAAGAGTGAGGCCGGAGATGGGAGTGTAAATGAGATTGTAGCTATTAGCAGTTAGAAGCTTAGCTAGAGCAGAATGATGTTGTTTGATTCCTTTGATAGGATAAATTTACGTTAGAGAGAATCCAAATATACGCCATGCAGGAAACATTTAAAATCCGGATGCTTATATCATAATTATCATAACCGAACCATTAGTTGAACCGCGGTGCTCAAAGATCGGAGGTTTTCATGGTTCAACCGGTTAAACCGTCGGAACCGTACATGTTTTATTATAAACGAATAGCTGTACTAGATATAAAATTAACATAAATATGGGGATAAAATAAAACAATGCATCTAAAGCTGAAATAAAAAAGGGATCTAAATGCAAAAAAGTTGCCAAATAAATTGAAATAAAGCATGGATGTATATGTTAAGGGCCTTTAGTGCTGATCGTACAGCTTACACCCTGCCTGCCTGCTTATTTTCATCTTCTTCCTCCTCCAAAATTAACTCATCCAGAAAAAATAAAATTCCCATCAAAATCTGTAGAAACATGAAGGAAAATCTGAAATTATTTCTCGAAATCGCAGTTATGTGAAGGTTCGACTCGATTTCTTGAGGTCCAACCACGGTCCGTTGTAGGCTCACCTCCGGGCCGTCATGGCTGAAGGTCGACGGTTCCGGCGATCGGACCGACGATTCGGTCCGGTCTTGATAACAGTGGTTTATATAGTTCATATAGGGACCTATGTAGAGGACAAAAGGTCTAAACGGTCCAAAAGCATTCATGGTCACATGTCAAATTCTCCATGATAACAAAGAACTAGCACCTATGCTGGCAAACAGTTAGTTTCGTGGTGCTAAATTTATGTTTTCTCATTGGTACAATTTCCAATTGCGCCGAGGCGGGTGCAGCTTTTTTCCTTTCTCTTTTATTGAACTGGCGCAATCCAAGATTACGCCAATGTACACGTGTACCGGCGCAATCCCAGATTGCGCCAGGGCATCTGGCCAGTGCTGACCAACTCAACACTGAGCTGGACAAAATTAAGCTATTTTTGTAATAATTTGTAAAAAGGGGCTAAAAGTGCAACAAAAAAGGGGGGCTACAAACAAAAAATGTTCTTTTATTATGGAACAAGCAATAAAAAAAGACTAAGTACCCGATAGTAATAAAAGTTTAAAAGTAAAAATACAACTATGATTTATGTCTTCTGTCAAATGTTATTTAAAAGATGATTTTAAACTGCTCTTACAATGTTTGTAAAACATTAATTATTTCTGACACCATTTGGTTAAAGCCGAAATAACTGATGATATAGTCAGTGCCGGCCCAAGAAAACTACTGCCCGAGCCATAAACACATTTTGTTGCCCACTCTTTAAAACTTTCATTTTTTTAACGATATTAGAATTTTTTTACTGTCACACGCATAGTAAGCAATGAGCCAATGAATGACAATTATGCCATCACCAGACCTGCATCAAGCACATAAATATAAGCATATGCAAGAATAAGTAATATATCAGTCCAAACATTCAATTATAACATGAAGCAAGAATAAGCAATCTATGCAAGAAAAAGCAATATATGCAAAGAACAAAATAAACCTCAATTAAATTCATATGAATAAGCAAGAATAAGCATGTGCAAGAATTAGCAATATATTATATATATCATCACCAGACTTTGCATTTACACATAAGCAAGCTACAATATTCAATTATCAAAATATGGACTAATCGTCACCAAAATATAGACTAAACATCAACCATTCATACAAAATAATGACCATAATTAAGTTTATCCAAAATAATGACTATAATTAAGCTTATCCAAAATAATGACCATAATTAAGCTTAAAGAAAAATGCCTCCTCTCTTGCATTTTTTGTAGCAAATTCTTCAATCAAATTTTCATAATTAAGCTTATCCAAAAACACACTTTCAATCGATATCATTGCAAGTCCATTCAATCTTTCTTGTGGCATTGTAGTTCGAAGATAGAATCAATTTCAGCTTAGCAAAACTTCTCTCGGCGGAAGCAACCGTAGCCGGAATAGTTAACAAAATCCGATAAGCAACCTATGCACATTGAAAACCACCATCTTCTATGTAAGATCTTATAAATTCAAGAATGTCAATTGATTTAGTTATTTTCTTTGGTAGCATAGTTTGCAAAGCTCTAAGATCTTGAAATAAATCCTTTCCATATATATCATATTGTGCATTGTATTTCAAGTAGCTTTCCAAATGAATACAGTGCTCCATTAGCTCATCTTTCTCAACATTTACAAACTTTGCATTTAACAAAAATCCAAAGATGTTATCATAATGTTCAATTTGTTCGAAACGATCCTTGAATGATGTTAAAGCTTGATCTATGATATGAATGAAGTATGTGACTCTAAAAATCTCTTTTGGTGATTGACTTTCTTCATTATTAGTTGAAATATCCCCATCAAAATGTTTTTTTCTACGAATAATTCTTTTCTCCTCAAATTTTGGTTCAATACCAACATCCATAGCAAGTTCATTAGCCTCTTTCACCATTTCTTCAAATCCATGCTCTCTAAAGTTTTGAAAAAATTCAGTAAGTTCTTTTAATCTTGTAATTGCAGATTCATATCTTCATGTCGAAGTTCTTTGCTTACTTGATTCACTTTATTTAGTGACTTGTACCAAATACAAAGACTTACTAAGAACTCAAAATTCTCTAAAACATTTATACATAAACCTTTAGCTTCCGCCATCACCATATCCTCTTTAGAACTATTAGCAATTTCAACTAATGCATCTCTTAACGTTGATGGTTGAAATCTAATAGCTCTTACACTTTCAACATGACTTTCCTATCGAGTAGCCGACAATGTTTTTGGCACTAAACCTTTCACATGTCTTTTAAGAATATCCCATCGATGAGTATATCTTGAGAATACTGTACAAATCTTTTGTATGAATGCAAAAAATGTCCTTTCTTTGACACAAGATTTAGCCATATCACATAATGCAAGGTTTAAACAATGACAGCCACATGGCATTTAAAATTCTCGAGGATTCATATCAAGAAGTCTTTTTTGTACACCTTGGTGTTTACCTTTCATATTAGATCCATTGTCATAACCTTGACCTCTTACATCATCAATATTAAGTTTAAGTTCATGCAAGACATTTTCAAGTTGCTTGAAAAGGCCAAGTCCCGACCTATCATCAACCACTATAAATCCGAGGAAAAACTCTTCCACCTTCACCTCATTAATATCTTCAATATCCACATATCTTACAATGATTGACATTTGTTCTTCATGGCTTAAGTCCGGTGTACAATCAAGAATAACCGAAAAGTACTTCGCTTTTAAGATCTTGGTTAGTATGTTTTTTTTATCTCTTTTGATAATAGAAGTATTATCTCGTTTTGAATCTTATGACTAAGGTAGTGGTGTTGAATTTCTTTGTCGACTACACGTCGAAGATGGTCTTGCATGATCAGATCAAATTTAGCAAGAAACTCAATAAGCTGACAAAAAAGTCCATTATTCTTCTCATATATCTTCTCATTGCTTCCACGAAATGGCAAGCTATTCCGACAAAGTGTTTTCACAACTTCAATAATTCGAATCAATATCATCTTCCAATGAATTTTCTCTTTCTCAATTTATGCTTCCATTTCTTTTTATCAACGATTGCCTTTTGCTTTAGCCCCTTTTGCAAATCAACCCATTTCACAACATTTTCACAATGTTCCGGATTAGTTTCATACTCTCTAAGTTTGTGCGGAAGATTATGCCAATCACCTATTCCATCTTCCGATAATTTTCTTGCCATCAATTTATTTTTAAATAACTTGCAACAAAAACAAAATACCTTGTTCATTGCATTTGAATATATTAACCACTTCCTTTCATGTTCTTCGCCATTTGGAAAACGACGAATGTAATGCTTGGATGAGAAAATTCTACTTTCCCCAAATTTTATTACACTCGGAAACTTGTCATTTTTCTTCAAAATCTTGAATGGTCCTCTTTGAACAATTGTTATTCTTTTCGTATCACTCATAGGCCCCCATAAACCACGGTCATGATCAACATCAATGTCTTTGTCCAAATCAAGCACACTTTCTTCCAAATCTACATTGACTTGATCTACATTAATGTCTTTGTCCAAATCTACATTGACTTGAATATCGTTGCTTGTTTCTTCATCAACGTGTTCATTTGAATAAATAACTTCATTAATACGCACTTCATCTACATGATCTTTAAAGTTTTGATCAACATTTTCATCGGTAGCTTCAGTTGTTTCTTTAACTTGACTTGAACCAATAGATTGTTGTGTTTTTACATTGAACAATTTAGAAATTGTGCCTTCTAATGATGCAGATAATGCATCTTGATGCTGTTTTACTTTTCTATTGTAAGCTCCTGAGTTTTGCTTCCTATTCCTCATCTGTTTCTTATCGTCTTCTTCTTTTGTCATATTTTCTACTTTTTAACAAATAACAAATTAACAATATTATTAACAAAACTAACTAACATATAAATAAATAAACAATTCAAATACTTTTTTTTCTTTTCAAAAATTGAATGGCCTAAGCCTTTGCCTAAATTAAATTCACAGCAGGCTACTCATTATTTACTTGCTGAACATAAATTGAACGGCCTTTGAAGGTTCGGTCCTTCATTCAGGGAAATAAAAACTAGACAAACAACTAATTTATTTAAAAAAAATTACATTTGTAAATTATGACACATATAGTCATTCAATCATTCAGGAAATTCCATTAAGCAAGCAACTAGAGTTAGACAAACAGACAACTGAAACTAATTTATTTAGGGAATTCCATTGAGCAAAGAACAAAATAAACCTAAATTAAATTCATCCATTAAATTAGCAGAAATCGAATTAGCAAAAATTGAAAAAAAGAAATTAGCTCAAGTTGTTTAGAGATGGAAGGAGCAGCAATTGTGTGATATTTGACAATGGAGATACGATCGAATTAGGGTTGAGCAAAACACCCAAAATTTTGCTGCGGGATTAATTTAATCGATTCTGCGAGGACGAGAACCACGATGGAGATGGAAACAGCTTGAAATGTTTTCTACGAACAAACTGATCGATTTTTTTTTTTGCCCTAAGCCTGGGGTTTGCCCCAACCCATGGGCTTGGTGGGCTCTCCCCCAGGCCGGCACTAGATATAGTCGTGCTTATGATACTCATTAGCAAATGATTGGATATCTAGTTTTTTTTGTAAGTTATAAAAATTGACACAATGGTTAAAAGGCGAACTAATTATTTCCTCTGATTTGTAATATTTATTTTTAGGATGCACAAGCAATTTTCCTGAAAAAAATCTATATGCATACGCTAAGATCAATCACTTATGTGATGCTCGTGGACCAGACTAGGTGCTAGGGTGGATTTTGCGACTCTGGTCGGTTTCCCTTTTGAACAAATTCAAAACAATAAAAAAAGTCAAAATTTGCATGATCTATATGAGCATGAAAACATGTAAACATTTAAAGAATTATTTTAAGGGTATACATACCTTTACTGTGGGAAGTCTCCTAGTCCGAGGTAGGAATTTCACTTCAACCATTATCCGACTGGTCACTCCAATAACTAGTACTTGTGATTTAATTTCCCCAAATCCATCCATTTAAGTTAGAATTTGGAGCAGACCTTGCTTTCTTCAACTCCAGCCTATTTAATTAGTGAAATTATATAGACACATTAGTTCATAAACTTGCACATGGAGATAGCAGAAAATCACATTTCAAGTAAGAATGATGGCTTCTAGTGAAAAAATTCATGAAATTGTGAAGAACGACATTTTGAAAATATTGAAAAACTTCTAATGCATCGAAATGACAAACCGAAGGAACTTAATTGTTATGTAATTTTATGAGTCCCATCCAGTAAAAAGAAAGACAACATGGATCCATGCTGTAATTGACAACCACTAACTGCATTACAAATGTAAATTACAAACGCATATTCCTTGAGGAAATTAATATGTTTATCTTAGTTGTTCGATACAATATAAAATAATAAACCATGAATATCAGGTTCTCATTTTCATAGTTTTAACCAACAATATAAATAAGTGTTTAGTCCAATAATTGAGATATCAAATAACTTTCCACTTTTATGTTATTCATATGCATTCTATATGAATATGGTAAACAAGAAATATATTATAGGTTAATATTGTTGCATGGTGGTACAAATATATTTTAATTTTGTGTTGCCATATTAAAAATACAATACAAAATGCAAAAAAAAACTTTGTTTTAGAATTATGAGATTTATATCGGATGATCCTTGCTGGTGGAAGTATCTTTTGAAAACTCAATCCTAGTCTAGATAGCCATGGGATGGAAAATTTTGTAGTTCTTGGTTGCTGACGTATTGAAATAATGATAATGATAGTACATTTGAACTCCTAACGGCTTTTAAAAAAAATACTAGTTTACTTAGGAAACTGTAAGATTTAAGATTCAATCTATACCAAATAATATGACTTACTTGAATGAGATCAGTAATATACTAACCATCACCTTGTCCAATAGTTAGACACTTCGACTTGGGTGCAAAAGGTCGCAGATTTGAAACCCGTATAACGGGATTCAAACATGTATTGACGTGCAGAATGTTCCATACTACCTAAACATATATATATAAGTATCCAATTTTTTTTATTTTTTTAAAGTTCATGAATATAGGAGAGTCAAGAAGAAGTGCATAGACAATTCGATAGAATTTCAGCACTTCCTTCTTGACTAATTCATTGTCATACTTGAGTAATACCAAATAGTTTGACTTACTAAATGTAGTGTTTGATTCATCCTAAGGCTGTACTTGATCAAACATTACTATAACTGTCCAATGCATAAGTAGATAAAGAACTTTCAGTATTAGGTAATACTTATCATCCAAGAAAGGAATAGACTATGAATAAACAACTATTGTAAATCATTGGGTGTTGGGGAAATCTCGGTCTTTCCCTTTTCATGAAGTTAAGATAGGCACTTTAAGATTAAGAGTAGCAATGGAAGCATAAGGGTTTATAATTCTCCAATATGGAGATTCTTCCACTATACAAAAGAATGGTAGGATTACAAGAATATGATTACATAAGTAGCTCACACTCGGTGGCTCACCAAGCTTGAGGTTAAAGACTTCCCAATCTATCTCTCTTTTATCTCAAAGAGGCTCTCTCTAACTCTCAAGTTTTTCTCACTCTAAGAAGTGGCTTCTCTCTTGGATTCTTGGATGGATAGTAATGAAGGCTCATTATCCTATTTATACTACTCATCCTCCATGATGAATGCTAGAGATAGAGTCCGAGTTTGCGTAAAACGGATATCGTATGAAGAAGATATAGACGAACAAAATTGGGCGAAAAACCAGAAAATGGGTCAGAATGCACTGGCGCACTTGGGAAGTGCGCCAGAACAAAAATGAACTGGTGCACTTGGGAAGTGCGCCAGTACATTTTTAGCCTGGCGCACCTGCCAAGTGCGCCCAGGTCAGAATGACCTGCTGGTCAGGTCTTGGCTGGCCTGGTCTGTGTTTGGTCGATTTTCTGAGCCATGCCTTGTCACTAGGGCTAGGTGTCAGCTCCTAGTTGGTCTCCCCTTCAAACGAACGGCTATTATTGAACCAAGCTCCATTGACGGTCTAAATCAACTCACAAACTCTATAAAAAGGACCTAAGACTAACCCTAATTCACACAAACTAAAATGGAGATGAGACCGTCATGCTGCTGAGGAGAGACTAAGGATAGCCGTCAGAAATAGAGAGACAATTAGGAGATAATTCAAAGCTTAAAGCAACGTCAAATCAATCAAAACAACGCCTACAACAAAGGATAGCATCTCCAAATTCCGAACTCAGATTCCTGAATTGAAGATTCATCATACGTTGTAAGTAGAGTGCTATTCCGATGTGAATAATTAATTGCATTTGATTTGTGTAAAATGCGAAATGGAATTGTGGCGATAATAATCTATATTTGTATGTTGTTTTGATTCTAAACGATTTGGGAATGTTATGGTATACGATTGGATATTTGCAAGAATGTGATTTGCGAAATGGAATTGTGGCAATAAAAATCTATATTTGTATGTTATTTTGATTCTAAACGATTTGGCAATGCTATGGTGTACGATTGGATTCATACAAGTATATGATTTATGTTGACAACCACATGTTGTGGAATTTTAATTGGGATTCATGCAAGTATATGATTCATTATTATGCTAATATGATGTACATACTTTTATGATCACTTTTAGTGTGTAATTGAATCGACTAAGTACTATGATTTATATGAATCTATGTTGAAATTGGCAAATCATACTTTTGTATTAGAAACAAAAGTAAGCACCTTTATGAACATGACTAAACTATGTTTGGTATTATGCCTAGTTGAAATATGTTTTAGGCCTAAGTTGTTATCAAAACCATATGGTGATATATGTGACACAATTAAGTTAGATTTACACTCCAATTGCAAGTTTACAATGATTCATGTTTAAGTATTGTTCACGCCATAATCATATGAATAGAATGATTCATGTTTAAGTATTGTTTATGCCATAATCATTTAGAATGATTCATGTTTAAGTATTGTTTATGTCATAATCATATGAATAGAATGATTCATGTTTAAGTATTGTTCATGCCATAATCATATAAATAGAATGATTCATGTTTAAGTATTGTTTATGCCATAATCATCTAGAATGATTCATGTTTAAGTATTGTTTATGCCATAATCATATGAATAGAATGATTCATGTATAAGTATTGTTCATGCCATAATCATATGAATAGAATGATTCATGTTTAAGTATTGTTTATGCCATAATCATATGAATAGAATGATTCATGTTTAAGTATTGTCTATGCCATAATCATATGAATAGAATGATTCATGTTTAAGTATTGTTTATGCCATAATCATATGAATAGAATGATTCATGTTTAAGTATTGTTTATGCCATAATCATCTAGAATGATTCATGTTTAAGTATTGTATATGCCATAATCATATGAATAGAATGATTCATGTTTAAGTATTGTTCATGCCATAATCATATGAATAGAATGATTCATGTTTAAGTATTGTTTATGCCATAATCATATAGAATGATTCATGTTTAAGTATTGTTTATGCCATAGTCATATGAATAGAATGATTCATGTTTAAGTATTGTTTATGCCATAATCATATGAATAGAATAATTCATGTTTAATTATTGTCTATGCCATAATCATATGAATAGAATGATTCATGTTTAAGTATTGTTTATGCCATAATCATATGAATAGAATGATTCATGTTTAAGTATTGTTTATGCCATGATTATATGAATAGAATGATTCATGTTTAAGTATTGTTATGCCATGATGTTACAATTGCAAGTTCACATGTGCCTACTTTATGTTAATTGAATCGTTCGTTGCAAGTCCATGCGTTCACACTCCCCTTTTTATGTTACCTCATAAACACCATGTTATAAGCCTCCTCTTTTCATATGGCTAAATTGGGTTTAAATATTAAACCCAACACACCTTACATTGTAGCGAACGTGTAAAACGGGGGTAATGACGTTTGGGTTAAAATATAGAACATATGTGTTGGCATGATTGACGCATGCCAACAACCTTGAAAAACAATTAAGTGGCATAAATAAATTTTAATCAATAAAGACGAATTTGAATAATGGGCCGCAAATATTTACATATAAAAAGAAAAGAGACAAAATATGTAAATGTAGAAAATACGATGTGTTTAACCCGAGGTTGGATTGAGTTGTGATGTAAACCTGCCCGGAACCGCCCGGCTGTCCAGTAGTCACAACAATACCTATCCAATGTGGGTGGTTAAACACGGAGCCCAATAAGGACCGGAGGTTAGACTGAGTTGTGGCGTAAGACTGCCCGGACCCAACCGGCAACAGGCAGCCACAACAATACCTGTCTAATGTGAGAGGTTGAGGCTTTAATAAGACAATTAAGGTTGAGTCAGGATTGATAGGATTAAGTAAATTATATTAATACTTAATCAAAATGGAACATGCTAAACTATACAGATTGATTGGGGGTTAGGTTTATAAAACACTTAACCAACTTAGTATGTTGGCTAGAAATAGAAAACCTTGTAGCGGGGGACCCTTTTCAGCAGTAACCCTACAAGGTGTATTAGGATACCCTGAACTAGGCAGGGTGGGGCACGATTACTGGGCTGACTGTAAGAGGTCAAATCGACGGCGGTGGTGCAGCAGTGTAGGTTCTAACGGGGTGCGGGCGTGCACACACTCCGGCGTAGAAAAATAAGGCACTAGGCACCAGTAGCATACCTGTGCATTCTAGAATTGTGTCGGGCCACCACCATGGGACTTGATACACCCCATGGTGGGACCAGCATAGGTAACTACAACATCGGGGGCCGTAAGACACATGTAACTATGCGAGTAGGAGCCGTTCATCAGAAATGGATCACTTCGCCCTGATTATGGGGTGCCTGTTGGGAACTAGTTTATATGGGTACAGAGATTAATATGGGGTACGATAGTAAATTCAACCCTAGACAACTTAACTTAGTTTATGGTGCTTTCCCATTTCCAGTTTATACTTATCATACCCAGTTCTTTATTCATAGACTGAATAGTCCTAGAATTACTCAGGCTTTATGTCTGACTCTACTTTTCTTTCGCCTTCTTTTCTTTTGTTTCCCCCCCAGTTCCACAAGGAGGGAACACCGCAGCTTGACCAGAATTCACATCCAGCTTGAAGAGAAAGAATGTATTGCTTGGATCTTTTCCGTTTTGGACTATGGCTTTGGACAGCAATTATGGGACTTTTGCAGTTTATTTATGTTTTCTTTATGCTTCTTTAAATAATGTAATCAAGACAGTTATGATTTTGGAAGTATTGTAAGACAATTATGGCATGGTTTGTGTAACACGTATTTTGATGAAATAAAAGATGTTGTTGTTTTCCGCTGTTCAAAAATATGTGTTATTATATCTGTCTTGTATATCTGTGACTTATACTTATAAACCTCCACCAAAATTAGGGCATTCCCTTTGAGAGTGACCCTAATGGAGGTGGGTGTTTCACTTGGTATCAGAGCATAGGTTTACCAGATAAGATAAAAAGTTTTGAAAATTTATTTTCAAAAAGGAAATTTAAAGAAGCATTTTTAAAAGATAAAATATTATTTTATTTTAAAAAGGCAAAGTCCCCCAAAGCCATAGGTACTGTCTTCTATCCTTCGGTTTGAATCTATCCTTTCTGTTTCAGCATGTTTGGAGACCTTACTCCCCAGCTGCTGACGCTTTCTCTCCTCCTCCTCCACGTGAACCAGCAAGCGGAAGAGTCCCAGAGCAGGAAGACGAATAATAGTCAAACAAGAAAGGATCGTAACAGTAATAACAAGAAACGAGAAAAAAGGAAATGCAATTTTTGCGGTACGGAAGGGCACATAGCCAAGGATTGTAGAAAGAGGAAAAAAAAGCAAGGAGAAGGTTTTCATTGTGGGGAGACTGGACACATCAGCAAAGACTGCCCTGAGAAGACAGAATTTAAGAAGGGCGGGAAAGACAACAAGTCCCAAGAGAAGAGGAAGTGTAAATTCTGTGGCAAAGTGGGGCACTTAGTGAAAGATTGCCGGAAAAAGAAGGCCAAGATGAATGGCGGGTGCTTTTCTTGCAGTGAGACAGGCCACATGGCTAAGGACTGCCCAAAGAAACGAGGACAGGGGCAGGGGGCTGGATCCACCTCGGGGGCGCAGGTTCATGTGCTAGAAGCGCCACCTCTGCAACAGCAAGGTATAAATACTTCTGTAGAAAGTGTAGTTTATCTTTATGATCACCCCGTTCGCACTTTATTTGATTCCGGCGCATCACACTCCTTTATCTCGTCTACTTTAGTAGAATCTCTGCACCTAAAAACTAGTATGGTAGAGGACCCCTTAATTGTTTCAAACCCAATTGGGGGCCCAGCTCATTTGTCTATGATCTGTGTGGGATTAAAAATTTCTATTCTAAGCGTAGAATTTAAATGTAGTGCCTTTGTTTTGGGCCATTGGTTGATTATAGTGATGGGGTGGTTGTCCAGTAAGGGTGACCATCTCAGTTTCGAAAAGAGGGTAGTTAGACTCTTGACTTGCCTCGGTAATACCCTCGAAGTC
Organism: Allium sativum; assembly: GCA_030737875.1. Taxonomy (NCBI): domain Eukaryota; kingdom Viridiplantae; phylum Streptophyta; class Magnoliopsida; order Asparagales; family Amaryllidaceae; genus Allium; species Allium sativum. The sequence continues at coordinate 617,767,239 of CM060924.1, read as the reverse complement.
GCAGGTAACCTTTAGGGTTCTATCATGATTTATTTCCTAGAATCTCTTGACACATTTATTAGTAATTTGTAATCCGATCGAGTAGTGTTCGCCACTAAGGCAGAAGGTTCATTTCGCTTATGCATGAGTTATAGAGAGTCACCTTAGTAAGTACATTTGGCAACATGGTTGGCATTTATTTCCAAGAGATAGTTCTTCTACGTGGAATACCTGATAGTAAGTGGACGAGATCTAAGATTCACTAGTGAATTTTGGAGAGCTTGCATGAAACCATGAGTACGCCGTTATGTTTGAGCCGAGTATACTAGAAGTAGAGTAAGTGAAAGAGGAACGAGAGGCAATAGTGAAATAGGTTCCAACTCATATTTTGGAAACAAGAATTAAGAAGCTACGAAATTGTGAAGTTAAAGACGGACAAAGCATAATGGAGTTAAGCTCAAGGAAATGCGACTTAGAAGATTGAAGACTAGATTCGTGCATCATATCTCTTCTTAAGAGTATATCCTTGATCCCTCTCTTCCTGTAGAGCTTACTTGCATGCTATCTTTTGTGTATATCCTCTCGGTCCCATTCTCAATCCAATTTCTGTTGCAAACCCCATAGGGAGTATGACTCATCTGTTAGTAACACATGTTGGGGCTTGAGGGTGTTCGTTGGTTTGACTAAACTTTTTGGGTTTTATATGATACGGGTTGGTCTTAGGAAGGGACTCCCTTGTGACCTAAAAGGAGTCCATCATGCTTAGTTTCCTAGAATCATATATAGTGGTTGGGTTGAGTAATTCTTTGGGTGTCAGTCTGATGTTGATTTCGGTCTTCGGGGCTGATGCTTAGAGAGTTCTTCTCCTAATCAATATATATGTGGCATAGATTTCCAGTTTTGACATTGCCTAATGGGCACAAAGTTTTTACTTGCTTCTATCATTCGACTATACCTTTAGATAGGAAAAATTGGGTGTAAACATGTGTTTGAGACATGTTATGATTGATGGTTGCAAGTGGTTGCAAGTGATTGCTCGTGGTTGCATATACACACACAATTTAGGTTTCAGATTGGCTCAGTCACTTCATATTGCATATGCATATATGTTTGCATTCGTATATGGTTGAAGTTTAATGTGTTGTCATATGGATGTTGCATTTATATGAATGGTTGAGCACTCATGTAGAATCATGAATAGGAGAATTTGCATACATAATGGATTCATGGCACTTACATAATTTGCATTAAGGAGGTCAACTGAATCAGTAGACCGCCTGATTTTGCATTAGATAAGTACATGTACACACACACTTCGCATATGATCATGAAGCATTAGAAGTCTTTTAAGGACAATGGATGCTCGTGTTTGATGGATGAGTAGATGGATGTTTGGATGTTAGGATCTACATTCTTCCTGAACTTGAAGATTTCGGGGACGAAATCCTTTTAAGTGGGGGAGAATGTAACACCCCGTGTATTCTATAACTGTGAAATTCACAAATTAAAGTATAAATAATTTCAAATCAAAGAACTAAGGGAAACGGGATACACCATTGCATTCGTCTCGGAATTCTGCTAGAGATAGAGTCCGAGTTTACATAAAACGAATATCGTATGAAGAAGATATGGACGAACGAAATTGGGCGAAAAATCAGAAAACGGGTCAGAATGCACTGGCGCACTTGGGAAGTGCGCCAGAACAAAAATGAACTGGCGCACTTGGGAAGTGCGCCAGTAATTTTTTAGCCTGGCGCACCTGCCAAGTGCGCCCAGGTCAGAATGACCTGCTGGTCAGGTCTTGGCTGGCCCGGTCTGTGTTTGGTCGATTTTCTAAGCCATGCCTTGTCACTAGGGCTAGGTGTCAGCTCCTGGTTGGTCTCCCCTTCAAACGAACGGCTATTATTGAACCAAGCTCCATTGTCGGTCTAAATCAACTCACAAACTCTATAAAAAGGACCTAAGACTAACCCTAATTCACACAAACTAAAATGGAGATGAGACCGTCATGCTGCTGAGGAGAGACTAAGGATAGCCGTCAGAAATAGAGAGACAATTAGGAGATAATTCAAAGCTTAAAGCAACGTCAAATCAATCAAAACAACGCCTACAACAAAGGATAGCATCTCCAAATTCAGAACTCAGATTCCTGAATTGAAGATTCATCATACGTTGTAAGTAGATTGCTATTCCGATGTGAATAATTAATTGCATTTAATTTGTGTAAAATGCGAAATGGAATTGTGGCGATAATAATCTATATTTGTATGTTGTTTTGATTCTAAACGATTTGGGAATGTTATGGTATATGATTGGATATTAGCAAGAATGTGATTTGCGAAATGGAATTGTGGCAATAAAAATCTATATTTGTATGTTATTTTGATTCTAAACGATTTGGCAATGCTATGGTGTACGATTGGATTCATACAAGTATATGATTTATGTTGACAACCACATGTTGTGGAATTTTAATTGGGATTCATGCAAGTATATGATTCATTATTATGCTAATATGATGTACATACTTTTATGATCACTTTTAGTGTGTAATTGAATCGACTAAGTACTATGATTTATATGAATCTATGTTGAAATTGGCAAATCATACTTTTGTATTAGAAACAAAAGTAAGCACCTTTATGAACATGACTAAACTATGTTTGGTATTATGCCTAGTTGAAATATGTTTTAGGCCTAAGTTGTTATCAAAACCATATGGTGATATATATGACACAATTAAGTTAGATTTACATTCCAATTGCAAGTTTACAATGATTCATGTTTAAGTATTGTTCATTCCATAATCATATGAATAGAATGATTCATGTTTAAGTATTGTTTATACCATAATCATCTAGAATGATTCATGTTTAAGTATTGTTTATGCCATAATCATATGAATAGAATGATTCATGTTTAAGTATTGTTCATGCCATAATCATATGAATAGAATGATTCATGTTTAAGTATTGTTTATGCCATAATCATATGAATAGAATGATTCATGTTTAAGTATTGTCTATGCCATAATCATATGAATAGAATGACTCATGTTTAAGTATTGTTTATGCCATAATCATATGAATAGAATGATTCATGTTTAAGTATTGTTTATGCCATAATCATCTAGAATGATTCATGTTTAAGTATTGTTTATGCCATAATTATATGAATAGAATGATTCATGTTTAAGTATTGTTTATGCCATAATCATATGAATAGAATGATTCATGTTTAAGTATTTTTTATGCCATAATCATATGAATAAAATGATTCATGTTTAAGTATTGTTCATGCCATAATCATATGAATAGAATGATTCATGTTTAAGTATTGTTTATGCCATAATCATATAGAATGATTCATGTTTAAGTATTGTTTATGCCATAGTCATATGAATAGAATGATTCATGTTTAAGTATTGTTTATGCCATAATCATATGAATAGAATGATTCATGTTTAAGTATTGTCTATGCCATAATCATATGAATAGAATGATTCATGTTTAAGTATTGTTTATGCCATAATCATATGAATAGAATGATTCATGTTTAAGTATTGTTTATGCCATGATTATATGAATAGAATGATTCATGTTTAAGTATTGTTATGCCATGATGTTACAATTGCAAGTTCACATGTGCCTACTTTATGTTAATTGAATCGTTCGTTGCAAGTTCTTGCGTTCACACTCCCCTTTTTATGTTACCTCATAAACACCATGTTATAAGCCTCCCCTTTTCATATGGCTAAATTGGGTTTAAATATTAAACCCAACACACCTTACATTGTAGCGAACGTGTAAGACGGGGGTAATGACGTTTGGGTTAAAATATAGAACATATGTGTTGGCATGGTTGACGCATGCCAACAACCTTGAAAAACAATTAAGTGGCATAAATAAATTTTAATCAATAAAGATGAATTTGAATAATGGGCCGCAAATATTTACATATAAAAAGAAAAGAGACAAAATATGTAAATGTAGAAAATACGATGTGTTTAACCCGAGGTTGGATTGAGTTGTGATGTAAACCTGCCCAGAACTGCCCGGCTGTCCAGTAGTCACAACAATACCTATCCAATGTGGGTGGTTAAACACGGAGCCCAATAAGGACCCGAGGTTAGACCGAGTTAAGGCGTAAGACTGCCCGGACCCAACCGGCAATAGGCAGCCACAACAATACCTGTCTAATGTGAGAGGTTGAGGCTTTAATAAGACAATTAAGGCTGAGTCAGGATTGATAGGATTAAGTAAATTATATTAATACTTAATCAAAATGGAACATGCTAAACTATACAGACTGATTGGGGGTTAGGTTTATAAAACACTTAACCAACTTAGCATGTTGGCTAGAAATAGAAAACCTAGTAGCGGGGGACCCTTTTCAGCAGTAACCCTACAAGGTGTATCAGGATACCCTGAACTAGGCAGGGTGGGGCACGATTACTGGGCTGACTGTAAGAGGTCAAATCTACGGCGGTGGTGCAGCAGTGTAGGTTCTAACGGGGTGCGGGCGTGCACACACTCCGACGCAGAAAAATAAGGCACTGGGCACCAGTAGCATACCTGTGCATTCTAGAATTATGTCGGGCCGCCACCATGGGACTTGATACACCCCATGGTGGGACCAGCATAGGTAACTACAACATCGGGGGCCGTAAGACACATGTAACTATGCGAGTAGGAGCCGTTCATCAGAAATGGATCACTTCGCCCTGATTATGGGGTGCCTGTTGGGAACTAGTTTATATGGGTACAGAGATTAATATGGGGTACGATAGTAAATTCAACCCTAGACAACTTAACTTAGTTTATGGTGCTTTCCCATTTCCAGTTTATACTTATCATACCCAGTTCTTTATTCATAGACTGAATAGTCCTAGACTTACTCAGGCTTTATGTCTGACTCTACTTTTCTTTCGCCTTCTTTTCTTTCGTCCCCCCCCCCCCCCCCCCACAGGTCCACAGGGAGGGAACACCGCAGCTTGACCAGAATTCACATCCAGCTGGAAGAGAAAGAATGTATTGCTTGGATCTTTTCCATTTTGGACTATGGCTTTGGACAACAATTATTGGACTTTTGCAGTTTATTTATGTTTTCTTTATGCTTATTTAAATAATGTAATCAAGACAGTTATGATTTTGGAAGTATTGTAAGACAATTATGGCATGGTTTGTGTAACACGTATTTTGATGAAATAAAAGATGTTGTTGTTTTCCGCTGTTCAAAAATATGTGTTATTATATCTGTCTTGTATATCTGTGACTTATATTTATAAACCTCCACCAAAATTAGCTCATTCCCTTTGAGAGTGACCCTAATGGAGGTGGGGTGTTTCATTACTTGTATCAAGGGTGGAGATTGATTATCTAGAATGCTCCATACTCTCTAGGAATCTCTACATTCATCTATTCCCTTATGCATCATTCAGTACTCTTCCGTAAGGTTCCAAAAGGCTCCACACATCTCCAGAATATTCCATAGGGTTCCACACTCTTCCACAAGCTTCTAGAGGGTCCTACACTTCTCAAGAGTTCTCCGGTCATACTCTTCCGTAATGTTCTGGAAGGTTCCACACATCTCCAGAATATTGCAGAGGGTTCACACTCTTCCACAAGCTTCTAAAGAGTTCTACACTTCTCTAGAGTTCTCCGCAACATTCTAGAAAATTCTAGATTTCTCTAGAAAGATCTAGAATTTTCTAGAAACTATCCAATTAAGGAGGGATCCCAACAAATCTCCCCCTCCCGACTTAGTTGGGGGGTAGTAGTAGGCCGACACCTTGACAGCAATCTTCAAACTTCTTTATTGGTACTATCTTGGTCATCATGTTAGACCAGTTCTCATCTGTGTGAACCTTGTCAAGATGTATTTGTTTTTCCTCGAGGACTCCTCGGATTCATGAAATCTTTACCACGGGAGAGAATATCTCTTTGAAGTCAATACTTTTTTCTTGTCTGGATCCTTTGACGACTAACCGAGCTTTGTAGCGAGGCTTTGAACAATTCTCTTCGGTCTTGATTATATACACCCACTTATTCTTCAAAGCTATTCTCCCTTTCGGTAGATCCACTAGTTCATATGTGTTATTCTCATGCAAGGATTGCATTTCTTCTTGCATGGACATTCTCCACTCTTCATTATGACAATCACTTATTGCTTCTTTGTAGCTTTAAGGCTCCCCCTCATTAGTGAGCGTCATTATCCTCCATCTTGAACTTACGTGAGCTTTATTACGGCTATGAATGAATGTGGCTCTGATACCACTGTTGGGAAAATCTCGGTCTTTCCCTCTTCGTGAAGTTAAGATAGGCACTTTAAGATTAAAAATAGCAACGGCGGCACAAAGGTTTATAATTCTCTAACACGGAGATTCTTCCACTATACAAAAGAATAGTAGGATTACAAAATATGATTACATAAGTAACTCACACTCAGTGGCTCACCAAACTTGAGGATAAAGATTTCCCAACCTATCTCTCTTTTATCTCAAAGAGGCTCTCTAACTCTCAAGTTTTTCTCACTCTAAAGAGTGGATTCTCTCTTGATTCTTGGATGGATAGTAATGAAGGCTCCTTCTCCTATTTATGCTACTCAACCTCCATGATGAATGGTGTAGATTAGTTGCATCCAAGGGTGGAGATTGATTCTCTAGAATGCTCCATACTCTCTAAGAACCTCTACATTCTTCCATTCCCTTATGCATCCTTCAATACTCTTCCATAAGGTTCCACACATCTCCAGAATATTCCAGAGGGTTCCACACTCTTCCACAAGCTTCTAAAGGGTTCTACACTTCTTTAGAGTTCTCCGGTCGTACTCTTCCGTAATGTTTCGGAAGGTTCTACACATTTCCAGAATATTCAAGAGGGTTCCACACTCTTCCACAAGCTTCTAGAGGGTTCTACATTTCTCAAGAGTTCTCCGGAACATTCTAGAAAATTCTAGATTTCTCTAGAAAGATCTAGAATTTTCTAGAAACTCTCCAATTAAGGAGAGATCCCAACAAATCTCCCCTTCCCGACTTAATTGGGGGGTAGACCGACACCTTGACAGCAATCTTCGAACTTCTTTATTGGTACTATCTTGGTCATCATGTCAGAACAATTTTCATCTGTGTGAACCTTGTCAAGATGTATTTGTTTTTCCTCGAGGACTCCTCAGATTCATGAAATCGTTATCACGGGAGAGAATATCTCTTTAAAGTCAATACTTTTTACTTGTCTGAATCCTTTGACGACTAACCGAGCTTTGTAGCGAGGCTTTGAACAGTTCTCTTCGGTCTTGATTATATACACCTACATATTCTTCAAAACTCTTCTCCCTTTTGGTAGATCCACTAGTTCATATGTTTTACTCTCAAGCAAGAGTTCCATTTCATCTTGCATGGTCATTCTCCACTCTTCTTTATGACAATCACTTATTTCTTCTTTATAGCTTTGAGGCTCCCCCTCATCACTGAGCGTCATTATCCTCCATCTTGAACTTACACGAGCTTTATTACGGCTACGAATGAACCTGGCTCCGATACCACTGTTGGGGAAACATCGGTCTTTCCCTCTTCATGAAGTTAAGATATGCACTTTAAGATTAAAAGTAGCAACAGAAGCACAAAGGTTTATAATTCTCCAATATGAAGATTCTTCCACTACACAAAAAAGAATAGTAGGATCACAAGAATATGATTATATAAGTAACTCACACTCGGTGGCTCACCAAGCTTGAGGATAAAGACTTCCTAAGCTATCTCTCTTTTCTCTCAAAAAGGCTCTCTTTAACTCTCTTGTTTTCCTCACTCCAAGTAGTGGCTTCTCTCTTGATTCTTGAATGGATAGTCATGAAGGCTCCTTCTCCTATTTATGCTACTCAACCTCCATGATGAATGGTGGAGATTACTTGCATCCAAGGATGGAGATTGATTCCCTAGAATGCTCCATACTCTCTAGAAATCTCTACACTCTTCCATTCCCTTATGCATCCTTCAATACTCTTCCGTAAGATTCCAGAAGGTTCCACATATCTCCAGAATATTCCAGAGGGTACCACACTCTTCCACAAGCTTCTAGAGGGTTCTACACTTCTCTAGAGTTCTCCGGTCATACTCTTCCGTAATGTTCTAGAAGGTTCCGCACATCTCCAGAATATTACAGACGGTTTCACACTCTTCCACAAGCTTCTAAAGGGTTCTACACTTCTCTAGAGTTCTCCGGTCATACTCTTCCACAAGGTTCCAGAAGGTTCCACACATCTCCAGAATATTCCAGATGGTTCCACGCTTTTCTAGGGTTCTCCGGTACATTCTAGAAAATTCTAGATTTCTCTAGAAAGATCTATAATTTTCTAGAAACTATCCAATTAAGGAGGGATCCCAACATTGGGATACTAGAAACTAACAACAATATGCTAGATTAAAAGAATATTCGAAGTAACTTTTGTGACTATACGTTGTACATACTAAAAAACTAATACTCCGTATTGTGACAAACTAAAAGTCGTATTCAAAGGGAAAATTAACAAAATACATTACTCATTTAAAACCTCAAATATTATGACTTTTTATGGTTACCGATGACTTAAAATAGAAAGGATGACCAACAATTTTTTCTCGATTTACTTTTTTTTCCTAATATTGTTTAGTCCTCAGATTATAGTATATAACATGTGGTGGGAAAATACTTTGATCAAGACCACTCAACATTTTCTCTATGCAATGTGGTGAGTTAGATCGTGATAGATAGCGTACAAATAACCGTATTTATTATCAAAACCAATCTCAAAAACTAACAAACCGATCACAACACCAAAACAAGCAATAATAATATAGCAAATAATGATAAATGGATCACAGCAAGATTTTATAAAGGTTCCACTAACAATTTGTCAGTGTACATCCACTTAAGAGAGAGAGAGAGAGAGAGCATTTTACTAACACCAAAAGAAGAGTACAAGAGATTGATTACAATAGTCACTCAATTCACACAAGAATTTGATTTGTGGAGATACGAATTAAAGAAAATAGATTTAGGTTAGAGATCCTAAAACTTGATTGAGAGATAACTAGATGTCTTTCACTGTCTCTTCTAGGCTCCTTTCATAATATCAATTGCTTCATACTCAAGTTTACGTTACCCCCAAGTCAAGTAAACTTGACATCAAAGTTCTTTTTATATATGTGGCAAAAGATCTAATTAAATATGCCACCGAAAGAGAAATAAATATATAACCAAATTTCATTAATTAGGAAAAGCTATATTTTCTCTTTCTCCCCTTTAAAAAATATCATTCTTTTAATGTGATTTAGCATCATCAAATTTAACACTCCACCTTGATGCAAAATCACCTATTTCTAACTCCATGAACTAATGGTACCCATACCATACTTCGTAACCGATAGCTCCAACTATCACCATATCTACCTTCACCAAGCTTGAATGTTTTCCCAATGAGTTCCAACAAAACCACCCCCCATATTTACTCTTCTTCTTCCTACCCTAAAAACAAGTCTATGAGATGTTGTGTCTTTTAAGTAACTCAAAATAAGCATCACTGCTTCCCAATGTGATTTCCTCGGATTATCCATGAACCGGCTAATCATTCCAATGACATTTGCAATATCGGGTCTTGTACAACACCATTTCATACTTTAAACTACCAATCACACTTATATGACATCATTTCCATATAAGCCTTGTCATTTTCTTCTATAAGCGATCCTTAACTCGAAAGCTTCACATGCAAAGGTAAAGGTGTATTAGATGTTTATGCATTCTCCATGCTAAACCGGTAAAACACTTTCTTTGTGTGCTCCTTTTGAGTTAGCCTTAACTCAAAACTTTTTTGGTCCCTTTCAATTTCCATAACCAAAATCTTCTTAGCTTCACCAAGGTCTTTCATTTCGAACTCCGATTTCAACCTTAATTTTAGCTTGTTGATTTTCGTCTTGTCCTTTGAAGCTATGAGCATATTGTCTACGTATAAAAGCAAATACACCCAACAATCATTTCTCAACTTCTTGAAATATACACAAGCATCTTTGATGCTTCGATGGAAGCCATTTTTAAACATGAAATGATCAAACCTTTTGTACCATTTCCGAGGTGATTGCTTCAACCTGTATAGTAATTTCTTCAACTTGCACACCAAATTTGATTTATCATTTACCTCAAAACCTTGTGGTCGCTCCATGTAAATGTCTTCATCCAAGTCACCTTGCAAGAAGACAGTTTTCACATCAAGTTACTCCAACTCCAAGTCGTGAATAGCAATAATGACAGTAATATCCGGATAGAAGTATGACCCACAACTGGTGTGAATATCTCATCATACTCTTTCCCTTCCTTTGTGCAAACCCCTTAGCCACTAGCTTAGCTTTGTACCTTCCATCATCCTTCACCTTGTATATCCATTCGCACTCAATTGTCTGATTTCCTTTTGGAAGTGGAACCAACTTCTAAGTTTGATTTTTCATCAATGATTGCATCTCTTTCTCCATGGCACAAATCCATTACGAGCTATCACTCAACTTCGTGACGTCATCAAGGTCCATCGGTTCATCTCGGACTACATGAAGCACATGGTTCAACATATAACAAAAGCTTAGGTAGTTCTAGTCATCATATCTCTCGGATGGTCTTATAGTACGACGACGAACCCGAGTAGCAATATCATCACCCAGACTCCTTTCGGCTCCATATTGAGTCGAATCCTCTCTAGACTCATGTACATCACCAACACTACTAGAGGCACCAATGTGGACTATATGATATTCCATCAACTGCTTCTTCTCCACAAGCATCTCCAACTACTCTACTCTCTCCATTCCTTGGATAAAATATGGTAATAGCATGCTTCCCTTTTGATTCATCATGAATCAAACCCGCAATATCTGATGAGAAGTTTCTCCTTGAACATAACTGACTCATCAAAAGTGACATGACGTGAAATTCACACCTTCTTCGTTTGCAGATTCCAAATCTGATAGTCTTTCACTCTGTCTTCATAACCAAGCAAAACCTCTTTGAATGATCAAGTTCAAGCTTATCTCCTAGATCACGCACATATGCATGACAATATGCACCACAGTTGATAATGCTTCGGCCCAAAATCTCCGAGACAAACCCGATGTCAATTCTCAAGCATCGAACTCTCTGTAGTAGAGTACGGTTCACCCTTTCCGCAACTCCATTCGATTGCGGATCTCCAGATGTAGTAAAATGCCTCTGAATGCCATGCTGCTTTTAATAATCCATAAAATCTCCAAAAACATACTCTCCGCCATTGTCAGACCTAAGAACCTTCAAAAAAATTCCACTTTCCTTCTCAAAAAGAGCTCTCCATTCTTTGAATTTAGCAAATGCCTCCGACTTGGCTTTCATTACATACACCCAAAGTTTTCGAGAAAAATTATCTATGAAGGAAATATAATACTTCGCTTTACCCAAAGAAGCCACTGGTACTGGACCTCAAACATCTATGTGCAAATACTCATGAATTCCTCTTGAATCATGTCCCCCTTCACCAAATGTCACTTTAGTCTGTTTCCCCATAACACACTCCTCGTAAAACTCCAACTTGTTGAAACTTTCTCCAGCATTCATATCCCTCTTTTAAAGAATCTCCAAACTCTCCTACAAGACATAACCTAACCTCAAATGCCACAAACGTGACGCATCCAAGCCACGAGAATTGAAACGTCCTGTATTTTTGGTAGTCAGATATTTAATTTATATTATTATTTTAAATATTGATTTGGAATTATAAAAAGATTTATTATATATAATTCATTATTAAAAACGAAATTTGAACGTTAAATTCATACTTAATATAAATCAAGCTCGTAATGATGCGGTAGTTCGTAATATTACGTTTTAAACTTCAACGGAATATACATAATCCATTTTAAGTCGGAATTCTATGAAACAAGAATCGTCCGAATCTAATTGATTATAATTTTATAATAAAAGAGAAAAATCGAGATTTCATATTTTATGTTGTTAGTTATGTCCAAATCAAATTTTCGAGTAGTCGCTATGAAATCGCATATAAATTATAACAATTAATTATATAAATTTGAATTGATTTAAAAGGAATTTATTTATAACTTGAGATAACAATCGAATTAAGACCCGAAATGGATTCCATTGAATTCGTATTGACGTTTGGAGTCAGGATACATATATAGTTCATTATTTTTGGAGATCAGGTATTTTGGTGTCCAAGACTCCAAAATAGCGTCGTTTTACACGTAAAATATCATTTCGGGAAAACAGTCATGGAATTCGACGAAACTTGTGTTGTTGGATCCGTATTAGTAAGTTATTATAGGATTTCATATTTCATATCGATCGGATTTACTGTTTGATCGTGCGAATGATAATCGCATAGATTAAATCGTTTATAATTTATTGATTTAATTTGGAATTTAAGAATAACCGGTTTTCAAACGAACTCGGATTTCAGCGAAACTAATTTTATTGAATCCGTAGTAATCAATTATTGTAGTATTTCAAATTTCAAGCTAATTGGATTTATTTTGTGATCGTATGCAATTTAAACGCATGTCGATTCACGTTCTGAATTATAGAGGAATTTTTACAAATGATCTCGAAATTCGACGAAACATGTTCCATCGTATCTGAAATAGTATTTTATGCTAAGATTACGAGTTTCATCTCGATTGGAGATCGTATGTGGTGGTTTATAAGCGATACTTCAACCCTAAGTTTCGATTAATAATTAAATAATAAATAACACTTCTATATATATGCCCTACCATCACAAAACCATAATTGATTTTCACGCACGGTCAAAATTGCAAGCAGCTGCCATTTATTAAACCAACAGCCATAGATTTCAAACGTTTCCTCATCCGATTACTCCAAATCCAATTACCAATCCAAGAATTCATTATCTTCGACTTTGTAGTGCTCTTCGAGATCTCTAGAACGACCGGTTGTGATGGAGTTTTGATCACTATAGTGACCAAAAACCGAGTTCGAAGACCTGCGGTTTGTGGATCAATTGCAAGCGTTCGGTGAAGAATGGAGAGACAAGATCTGGGTCGATATGAAGGGGCTTGCGGCGCTCGATTCGCCGGTCTCTAATGGTGGCCTGGTAGTCGGTAGGTGGCGCGGTGTTGTGGAGTTTGGATGGCAGCGGGTTATGTTTTGGAACGAAGGGTACAGAAGAAAAGGAACTAATGGGTGGGAAGCAGAAGTTGCCGGCCCATATTCTTTTATCAAAGCAATTAGCAGGTTTAAATATCAATTAAAACATAATTAGCTAAAAAAGTAATTAACGTAAAGTAAGGATCAACCAGTATATTCTTAAACGAAAGAGCAGAGTATATAGAAGTCAAGCAGATTTTTTTTTACGAAATAGATGGAATGAATACAAAAGTCGAGTTCATTATTTCGAAATCAAAGAAGTGTCGGCCCTGACACGTTAAAAAAAGGGTAATTAGTTCAATAAAATATAACTAGGAATGTTTATTAATTTAATTTAAACGTAAATACTAAAACATTGATAACTTCTGATTCCGTGGACATAATTTAACGAAACAAATTGCAATGGGGTCGTGGTGACAAGCACAACATTCTGAACATTTTGGACAGATTCAAAAGCACCTGGAATTATTGGTTAAATTAAACGCTTGTTTAATTTAACCACAACCGAACCACTTCAACAAATAAAATCAAAGTGAGTATAACTAGCTCAGTTTTGACCTACTTATATTTTAAATAAGTCGAGATTTAATTTGTTTTCTATGGGTGATAATTGTTTGATGTATGCTGAATATATCTATATGTATTGGATGAATTGGTTGATTTAAACGTTTGTTTATTTTAAATGAAATCAAATCGTTATTTTAACGATTTTTACCAAAAGAGGTAACTTATCTTGTTGGTCGCGTTTATATAATAACATAAATGTGGTAAATTTGAAATAGATGTTCGTATTGTTGCTATTGATTTGTTATTTAATATTATATCTGTTTAATGAATTAGATGATTTTATTTGAGGTAACCTATTTGGATGCAAGGAAAAACGAGTTCCTCAAATTTATTGTCTATTTTCATATTGTAATTATATAAACTGTTTAACCAATCTGATTGAATTATTGACTTGATTATTGATCGTTGAATCCAAATTCAACTTTTGTTTTGCTATTAACCAATGGATAATATTGGTTGAATAACTGACAGTAGATGGCCTAAAAATCCATCGTTTTATGAAGGTTGATTTATTGTCAGGTGAATCAACAGAAACGAAGTTATAAAATTATTTTATAAATGAAAATAGATTTTGAAATATATTATTTTGAATAAAATTTATAAAAATAAAATTAATATTTATTGTTTAAGTTTATAAGTAATTATTAAATGGTTTTATTAAAAAAATTCTTATGTTAATAAGATTATAAGCAAATGAGCAGAAACTAACCTAAGGGTTAAGAGTTGGATTAATTATTTCTAAGCGACAATCAAATGGGATTATTTAAATTAATTACATTATTAATTAATTTAAAACAAGGACTAATTAGAATTGATTAACGAGATAATCATGGTTTGAGTTGACTAAGTCAACTATTTTAATTGGAATTGGTCATTTGATTAATTTGCTTTTAATTAATCTAATGGAATAGCTTAACGAATATTTGTTTTAATTTTAATAAGTTTTTAAAAAAGAAATTTATTTATTTTAGTTAATAAAGAATTTAACTACTCCTTCAATGGTTAATGGTGAAATAAATCATTATTTTAATTAATAATGATTTAAGAGATTACATTTTAAATGAAAATCATTTTAAGTAATCGAAGTTTGCAATGAAATATAATTGAATCTTGAAAGGAGTTTATGAACGGTTTTTATATTAAAACCAAGTCTTATTTATTGAGTTATAAACGGGATTTTAAGCGAACATGATTCAACCCAGAGATATAATTGGGTTCCGTCGTGGTTGAAATATATGGATTGCAAGAACTACTCGCTACTGATCTATAGGGCGATTCCTAGGATGTGGTAGAAGGGTACCTTCGGTTCATCCAGTTCCTGGATGACTTGTATAAATGGATGTCTTACAGAGTATTTCTTAAGAGTTACGTACTTTGATTTCTACAAACGTATTTCTGTGGTAGCGGAGAAAACACCTTTTCTTTGCTTAACACCCAGAGTATTTTGTGGACGTCAAGAGAATGGTTATATGTTGTTCTAAAGGTAATGTTAACCTCAAGCCTCTTCTACGCGAAATGACAAAAAATGGGCAGATAGCATGGCTATGTGGGTCGCTCACATTAGAGTGTATTATCGCCTATCTAGAGAAAATTCAATTGCTTCTTTAATCTATCGATGTTGTCTCTTTCGGGAAAGGTGGTTTGAGCCAAATCATTGGTGATATGCATTCAATACACTCAAGCGAAATGATGGTTGGTCATATGTGGTCGGATTGTAAGATGTTCTTGTTAAACCCAGTGTATTCATCTCTAGAGATACACTATTGGAAAGTGATCTCATACCTTGTCATAGTCGGAATCCAATCTCCAATAAGAGACCGCGGTTTTTGATTATATACTATGTATGTAAGAGCGTGAGATGCAAGCGTTCTGCTAGAAGATTATTTATTTGATTTAAACATTATTATAATTTCAGAACATATATGATTTCAAAATACTTTGGGTTATTGTAAGATAAAAGCCATTCGTGTTTACATTCAAAATTAATAGTTTTTGCTTGCGTAGACATGTTATTTTCATTTTAGATATCATGCATGTTCAAACATTTGCTCCAAAAAGATATCTATTATTTAAACAAGAAAACAGGAACTCAACTGCATATGTGTAATGTCCAAGGATGTACTGAGCTAAGGCCCAGTGGGGTCGGCCGCCCCCACTGGGTTTAAAAAAAAATTAAAAAAAAAAAAGAAGGACAGCAGCAGCAGCACGCAAGGTGCTTTGTTATTTCAATAACCAAATGGCACGCAAGCTGTTTCATTGATTCCAAAGGTCAAAAGGTCACCTGCAACACACGTTTTACCTTTCTTCGGTCCTCCATCTTCTCCAATTCAAGCATTTCTTCAATTCCGTTTCTCCAATTGATTTCTTCTCTTATTTGCTGGCATTCTCTCACAAGGTATAACTATTTTTGATTTGTTCTCTTGTTTCCATGGCTTTGATTTGTAGTCTATAGACAATTGTTGAGTCAATCATTGTCCCTTTTGTTTTATCATTTGATTTGTAGTCTGTAGAGTGTAGACAATAGTTGAGTCAATCATTTGATTTGTTCTTTTGTTTCCGTAAGCAATTCCTGTGTATAGAAATGAACATGTCCCTAATTGTGTGAGTTCCTGTTTTGTTTTAACAAAGAAACCGGTTTTGGTCATTTCTCCTATAGGTTTTTTTTTTTTTTTTTTTTTTTTTTTTTTTTTTGATAAAAACATACCATAAGATACTTAAATGTGCAAATTATCAATTGCTGCAAAAGAATATGTGTTGGTTGAATGACATACTTCTATACTGCTAATGTTTTTTTTATATATACATATATAAGATGATTTTTTATTTTATTTATAGGAAAAGTCAAATATTTATTAAAAGACATGAGTAATAATTTGTTGAGCTATTTCAACAAATTAAACAAAAGGAGTTCTAGTTCTAATTCTAGTGATGCTCCTCAACCTCCGTCAACTTGCCCTCCTACCGCACCTTTACTTGTTGTAGAGGATAGCGTAGACGATTATCCATCGGATCCCAGTTTAAGGAGAAACATCAGTCTTTACCATGCCAATGAAAGAGAAATAGTTCGTCGGTTTTATTTGCAAAAAGGTCCGTGTCAACCGAGAAACTACACATTTCCATGGCATGTAATTGGGCAAAGTGAGAATCAAAGGTTCATCCCTTCATGGTTCAATGACCATTCTACATGGTTGGAATATAGCATTACAAAAGATGCGGCATTTTGTTTGTATTGTTATCTTTTTAAACCCGAACACGGAGGTCAAAGTGGAGGTGATTCTTTTGTTGGTGATGGTTTTAGAAATTGGAAAAAGAAAGAAAGATTTAATGTGCATGTTGGACCACATTCTAGCATTCACAACAATTGTGTGAGAGCGGGTGATGATTTAATGAAACAAAAACAACATATTGAAGTGTCATTGTCTGATCATTCTACTAAAATGAAAAATGATTACCGTGCTCGCTTAACTGCTTCAATTGATTGTATTAAATTTCTTTTGCGTCAAGGTCTACCTTTACGCGGTCGCGATGAATCAGAAGATTCCTCAATAAAGGCAACTTTCTTGAATTATTACAGTTTCTTGCAAATCATAATGAGGACGTCAATCGAGTTTCATTGACAAATGCTCCTGAAAACTTAAAATTGACATCGCCTAGAATTCAGCATGATGTTATTAGTTCTATTGCAAATCTAACTACAAACTTAAAATTCACCGACTTATTTCAACTTTTTTTGACATTGTTTCTCAATTATCCAATATCGTAGGAGCCTCTTGCAAACGTAGAGACATTCTTCGTGATAAACAATTTGAGAAGGTCATTATAGGAGTTTGTAATGGTGAAATTTTAACCGGACAAGGTATGAATCAAGAAATGACGCTGAAACGTGCAGGAGCCACACGATGGGGATCCCACTATGGTACACTTATGAGTATACTTACTTTATTTCCTTCGGTGATTGAAGTTGTAATGGTTGTTGAAGAGGATGCAAAGAACCAAAAGCATAGAGGTCAAGCAGATAACTTGTTGCGAGTTATACAATGCTTTGAGTTTGTATTTCAATTGCATTTGATGAAAAATATATTGGGAATTACAAACGACTTGTCTCAAGCATTGCAAAGGAAGGATCAAGATATGGTAAATGCCATGATACTTGTGAGAATAACTAAGCAACAACTACAAACTATGAGAGATAATGGATGGGAGCAATTGTTTGAAGAAGTTTCTTCATTTTGCATTAAAAACGAGATAATCATTCCTAATATGGATAGCTTGTTTGTAATTCAAGGAAGATCGCGTCGTAAGCTTGAGAGAAAGACAAACCTTCATTATTATCGTGTTGGACTATTTTATGAAGTAATAGATATGCAACTTCAAGAGTTAAATAATCGTTTTAATGAAGTGAATACGGAGCTATTATTGTGCATGGCTTGTCTTAGTCCAAGCGATGCTTTTTCTTCATATGATAAAGGGAAGCTTATTCGTTTTGCTGAATTTTACCCTTTGGATTTTTCTTCAAATGATTTAATGCAACTTAATCATCAACTTGATAATTATATTCTGGATTTGAAATTTGATAGTCAATTTTCCGAAGTCGAAGGAATTAGTGCTCTTGCTAAGAAGATGGTTCAAAGAAAGAAACATCGTTTATATCCTTTAGTATATTTGCTTTTGAAGTTAGCATTACTACTGCCTGTTGCGACTGCGACGGTCGAAAGAGTCTTTTCTGCAATGAAAATTATCAAGTCATCTCTAGGTAATCGATTAGGAGATGATGTTATGAATGACTGTTTAGTGCCAAATGTGGAAAGAGACATAGCAGATACCATTGGAGTTGAAGAAATCATTCAACATTTCCAAAATATGAAGTCTCGAAGAGTTTGCTTGTGAAGAATCATTTGTAAGGATGATATTTTGAGAAGAAAATGCATATGATATATTTTGTGATATTATATTTTATGATGATAATTGTAAGATGATAATTTGTATGTATTTTGAGAAGAAAACTGCTCCTTCCCCCACTATTTTCCAGTTTTCATCTTTTTCTCACCAGCGACACCTATGAAGTCATCGTCAAAATTACCAATTTCCAATTTATATGTTCGTCTCCGTTTTCTCTCCTTCACATGTGTTTTCTACCAAATGAATTTGTTTTCCATCAATTTCATCTTCGTACCGATGAGTCAAAGGCTAAATTTTACCATTGCTTGCTAACATCGTACTGTTTTGTCTTAATTTTAGTTCATGCATATGTTTTTTTTTTTTTTTTTGTTTCAGATCTTATTTTCCACTAATCTTGCATGGGACTTGAAGCAGTTATGATTTCCCCTGTAACGTTCGCCAAACTAGATTACTTTCCAAATGTTCAAAATGGAATTTCATAGCGTCAAATCATCGACGGGTATGTGACATCTCTGATTATTATTTCGTTTTTAAGTGGGAAAGGTTATTAAAAAAGACTAACTTGATCACTGATTTTCATTTTTACATTTTTTGGTACCGCAAATATGATTGGCATTCATAATATGTTTTCATCTTTTAACCATGTATCTCAAAATTAGAGGGTTTTAGGTTAATAATTTTATGACGTTTAACTCGGCTTTGGGATTGTGTTTAGATTTAAACATGTAGTTCGTTATGCGTAGATCTGAATTCATACTTCAACCGTCTTTTATTCCTACATGATTTTATGACGTTTAACCCAGATGATTTTTTCTCAACTTTATAGTTTTGCACATTGAAATTTTTCTGTAGGACATAGGATCTTCTCAGGTTCTTAAATTATTACTATAAATAGTTTACTGCGTACTGTAATCAACAAAATCAGTCGATACATGTTTTTCTCATGAATGACTGAATTACTAAAAGAACTAAATACTGTGTTACCAAAATATATTGATTAAGTAATATCCGCTTTTGTAAATCGTTTGGTGCGTCATCTCAACCTTATGTGCTCTTATTGAAGACAATTGGGTACCTAGTCTATAAGCCTTCAAAGAATTTTAGTGACTATTACTGTTTTTTTACATGTAAACAACATGCTTGAGCATGCTTGACAAATATAAGGGTACGAAACTCTATAACTTGATAGAATACAACAAATTCAACCTCAGTGAGTATAAAAATGAGTTACCTAACACTAGTTTATAATATTAATGGCTTACAAGTATTTTTCCAATGGTTAACTTGTTAACAAGTTACCAATCACCTCGAACTTATCAATTTTCCTTCTATGATAGATAGAGATTTTAAAGAAAACGACTATCATGATAGATAAATGATTATCATAATTGTGACAGGTAGAGATTTTAAAGACGAACTATTGTCTAAAAGACAATGAATATCATAACAATGATAGATACAAAATTATTTCCATTTCTCGTCTTTAAACCTATCATGATAGGTGAAAATTTTAAAAACAATGACTATCATGATAGGTAGAAACATATTTGAACATCGTTAGGATACACCACCTTTAGTTTTCAACTTTTCTAGACCACTTATTTCCAGCATTGACGTGTGTGCTCGTTCGTCGTTAGGGCAGGCTTCTAAGCGATAATCCTATTTGCGCTTCCATCTCAGTCTCTATCCAGTTTTGTATAGATAGAGATTTTAAAGACAACGACTATATCATGATAGATGGAAACGTATCTGAACGTCGTTAGGACGCACTTCTTCCAATTTTCATCTTTGTACACCACTTATTTACAGTGTGTCTATTCGTCCATAGGACGGGCCTCTAAATAATAATCCTATTTGCACTCTTGTCACAGTCCTCATCGTGTCTATATTTATTTTTAAGTTTATACCTATCATCATTATGATAGTCATTGTCTTTTAGATTTTCTTCCTATCATGATAGTAGTTATCATAAAAATCTCTATCTATTACACGTGTGATAGTCATCTGCCTATCATGACAGTCATTATCTTTAAAATCTCCACCTATCATATTAATTATAGTCCTCTATTTATCATGATTATTAAGGGATGAGGAGGAGAGTTATTGGAGAGGAACAATTGCAATTTTTATTGATGCAAAACATGATACAAAGAGCACATATATATAGTGCTATGAGCCCAACGGCTAGTACAAAATATACCAAATATGTATGAGCCTAACGGCTAGTATTAAATATACCAAGTATGCATGAGCCTAACGGCTAGTAGATAATGACAAAGCATGCTAAATATGATAAAAACGTGTTCACACTCTAACGGCTCTATTGTCTTCGTTATGCCCCCTCAGTTCGAACTAGGGTTTCCTTGCTCATTCTGGCTTCCGCCTGCACTGATAACGCGAAGTTCCTCTCTCATTCTGATGAAATTTTTGGTCGAAAGGGCCTTTGTTAGAGCATCTGCTCTCTGATAGTATGCGGGCACATGACATATTGCAAGTCTTCCTGATTGTGTTCTTTCTCTCACAAAGTGGAGATCAATTTCAAGATGTTTCGTCCTTGAATGTTGAATAGGGTTTAGAGATAAAGATACTGTGCTCTTATTATCGCACCAAATGACCAGCTTTCGTCTTGGAGTGAAACCAAACTCCTCCATCAGTGATTCTATCCACATGATTTCGGCTGTAGCGCTTGCCAGTGCACGGTACTCAGCCTCTGTGCTAGATCTTGATGTGGTCTGTTGTTTCTTCGTACACCAGGAAATGATATTGAAACCGAGGTAAACGCAGTATCCTGAGACAGACTTTCGATCGTCAATATCGTTGGCCCAATCGGCATCGCTAAAGCACTGCAAGTTAAGTTCCTTTTCTGAATTTAGGCGTACGCCGTAATGTTTTGTTCCTTGTAAGTATCGTAACACTCTCTTTAATGCCATCCAATGTTCTGATAAAGGGTTCTGCATGTATTGACTGAGTTTATTGACGCTGTAGCATATGTCTGGTCGAGTAATAGTTGCGTATTGTAACGCTCCTATTATGCTTCTATATTGTTTGGCATTGTCGATAGCTTCTCCTTTATGCTTAGATAGTCTTAGGTTACTAATCATAGGCGTAGGTAATGGGTTTGCCTTGTGCATATTTTCCCTTTGCAGTATTTTAGTGATATAATTTTGTTGGGATAATATTAATTCACCATTTTTTTCCCTAATCACTTGTATTCCAAGAATTTTTTTTAGCTCCCCCAAGTCTTTAATGGCGAAATTTTGATCCAGCTTGTGTACAATTCTGTTTATTTCTTTGTTGTTGTCTCCTGTTATTAGCATGTCGTCAACGTATACTAGAATGAACACAGTTCCATGTATGCCCTTCTTCATATATAGAGAATTGTCCGATTTAACTTGTGAGAAACCCATGTTAGACAAAGTTGACTTTAGCTTTTCATACAAGCTCTCGAAGCTTATTTTAATCCATATATTGCTTTGTGTAGTTTGCATACTTTATCACCAGTACCATATCCTTCAAGCTATTGCATGTATACCTCTTCAGTCAATTCCCCATTCAAAAAAGCATTGTTGACGTCCAGTTGCCTCACATTTCATCCTTTGTTTAGAGCAATGGTCAGTACAATTCTGATGGTTGTGGGTTTTATGACTGGGGAAAAAGTTTCATTGAAATCAAAACCAAATTGTTGCGCGTAACCTTTTGCAACCAATCTGGCCTTGTATTTGTCAATAGATCCATCTTCTTTTCTTTTTATTTTGTATGTTCACCTACAACCAATCACGTTTTTGTGTTTTGGTCGAGTCACTAAGCTCCAAGTGTTGTTTTTTATGAGAGCTTTATATTCAGTGTCCATTGCCTCCTTCCATTTATTTGATCTTATAGCCTGAGTGAAATTCAATGGTTCGATCTCACTGGAAGAAATATTATATACTTTGGGTTCGAAGATGCCTCTCTTTGACCTGGTGATCATGTGATGTCCAGTTGATTGTGGTGTTGTTTGCTGCTGCGTATCATTGTTGCTGGTAGTGTCAACATGGTTGTTGTTTTCAGTATCTTCACCATACTGCATGTTTTAATGTATGTTTGTATCTTCTGAGTCATTGTGTGTCTCATTGGTTTGCTCATTTGTTCGATCCATAGTTTCTTCCTGGGTGTTTAAATTGCTTGTGCGTTGTTGCTCTTCATTTCTATCAACTGAATGTGGTTCAGTAATGAATGACTCAAATCGCATGTTATTGTTTATGCTTTACTCCCCATCCTTTTTGCCGATTTGCTTTTCTGCATAAGGAAACTTGTTTTCATCAAATATCACATGTCTAGAAACATATTTTTTTTCCATTTTTGTCCATGCACTTATAACCTTTTTGGTTTTGTGCATACCCAATGAATGTGCATGGGCTTGATCTCATACTTAGTTTATGATTGTTATAGTCTCTCAAACATGGAAAACATAGACACCCATAGGCTTTCAGAAAACCATATTCTGGTCTAACGCTGTATATCATTTCATGAGGGCTTTTATTGTTTAAGACTTTGGTTGGCAACTTGTTAATGAGGAATACAGATGTGTAGAAAGCTTCATTCCAATATTTTATGGGTAATGAGCTTTGTGATAACAAAGTTATATCAGTCTCTACTATGTGTCGATGTTTTCTTTCGACTAAACCATTTTGTTCGGATGTATGCGGGCAAGTTAATCTATGTTTGATCCCTCTTTTGAGAAAGTAATTAGTTAGAGGTTTAAACTCAGCTCCCCCATCTGTCTGAACAACCTTAACAGTACCGTTCATTTGTTTTTCGACATGAGTTATAAATTGCATAATTGTATTGCAAACTTCTGATTTAGTTTTCAGCATGTATATCCAAGTATATCTAGAATAAGCATCCACAAAAGAAAGATAATACCTGTGTCCCTGATATGAATTTAGAGGCGCGGGTCCCCACAAGTCAGCGGCTATAAGTTCTAGTGGCTCATTATAGCTGGTTTCAGAATCAATAAAAGGGAGCTTGTGGCTCTTGCCGAGTTGGCAGTGCGTGCATGTGTGTTTGATAGGTACATTTTTATAATGAATGTTATTACTACGCAGAACAGTCTTAACAGTTTCTAGATTAGGATGTCCTAATTTTACATGCCAAGAATTAATCACGTTACATTCACCGCTATTATTGTCATAATCAACGTTATTGCAACTATTCCTAATACAGTCATTGTCACTACTAGCATCTACATTATTGTACCAAAATTCTCCACTTGAGTTTGCAGTCTTGAATTTGTATAAACCATTGTATAGGTTACCTCGAAGTAATATTTAATGATTTAGGGAATCTTTAACTAAACAAAACTTAGGATGAAATTCAAAGTAAACATTATTGTCGTTGACAAATTTTGATACACTTAACAAATTTTTCTTAATCGTTGTTACCCTAAGAAGATTGTTTAATTTGAGTTGTCTTTTCCCAAAGATAGTCCCTTTGCCTATGTGTGTGATACTAGCAGTGCTACCATTACCCATATGCAAATTTCTCATACCTGAGTAATTTCTGCTCCCAATGTTTAAATTTTGAAGATTGCTAGTTATGTGGTGAGTCGCTCCTGAGTCAGGGTACCATTCTTCGAAGCCATTGTCTTCATTTTTTACTTCATCATTATCTGCAGCATTTTGTCTTCGGTTTGCATTATAATTATTTTGAGTTGAATTCCCTGTTGTTGCCATATTTGCTTGTGCTCTTCTTTGGGAAGAGTAATTTTGGCTTGCCTATTGTCTACCTGTGTCTGAATTATACCTGAAGTAACATTTGTTCGCCATGTGACCAAACTTTTGGCATATTTGACATTTCACACGATAGTTGTTGTTATCTCCTTGTATCTGCTTATTTCTGACTGTGGTATAATTGGCAGAGAACTTATTTTGTGCTATTTTTCTTTGGTCGATTCTGCCTTCATGAGCAAGGAGTGCTGATCGAACGAACTGTAAATCAGGTAAGGTTTGTTGTGTGGCTAGCACAGTTACTAGAGATTCGTATTCTTCATCTAATCCACCATTAATAAATAGGATTTGCTCATTGTCGCTGATCTTATGGCCAACAGCATTTAGTTTGTCACACAAATTTTTAATTTTTCCTAAGTATTCTTTCATGCTTGCCTCCTTTTTCCTAGAATTTTGTAATTCCCTTCTATATTGCATGATTCTAGCAGCGGATTGTGAACTGAAAATTTGTTCAATTGTTTTCCATATTTCATAAGACGTGCTACATCCAACTATTTGTGATAATAAATTCGAACTTACTGACGATAGGAGCCATGAGGAGAGGAGGCTGTCTTGTTTTTGAAACTTTGTGTAGTCTGTGTTAAGCACAATTTCTCCTTCCGAATTGGCTATCGTCACTGGTGGGACTGTTATTGTCCCATTAATGTACTGCAGTAAATCATACCCTCTTAAAGCGATCTCTACTTGATATTTCCATAGAATGGAATTGTCTTCGTCTAGAGATGTGGTGATAATTTGGCTTTTTGGTTTAATCAGGTCATGATGGTTAGGTGGAGCGTTGTACCCCATACTTCCTGAAACAGCGGAGGTTACTTCATTGTTGTTGGCCATAAAACAAAAACAACTTTCTGCTTGATGATTAAGCCTTTTGGCAATTTGGCTCTGATACCATATTAAGGGATGAGGAGGAGAGTTATTGGAGAGGAACAATTGCAATTTTTATTGATGCAAAACATGATACAAAGAGCACATATATAGTGCTATGAGCCCAACGGCTAGTACAAAATATACCAAATATGTATGAGCCTAACGGCTAGTATTAAATATACCAAGTATGCATGAGCCTAACGGCTAGTAGATAATGACAAAGCATGCTAAATATGATAAAAACGTGTTCACACTCTAACGACTCTATTGTAACGGCTCTATTGTCTTCGTTAATGATAGTCATTGTCTTTTCATAATCTCTACTCATTACAATAACGAATCATTTTTTTACTTATCATTATAGTCATTGTCTTTTATTCACTAAATCGTTATTTTAATCATTTTATCCCCTGCCAATAATAGTTTATTACATCCAGTGGAATCGAAGCATTACAGTGACGCACCAATTGAGAGAATTTCCTTTCAAACTATATAACCCATGTTTATTGGATTTTTTTCTCATTATATATTTAAATTAAAAAATAGCATTCATTTTATTTTATTAATTTCAAATATAATTTTGAGCTATTTTCATCGACTATGAAACAAATGTATGAAAAATGATAGAATAAAGTAATTACTACCACAATGGAAACTAGACATGTTAGTAGTATCAATATAATCAAAGTATAAATTAGCATGAAATATAACATTAACTACATACTACAATGTTTGTAA
Organism: Allium sativum; assembly: GCA_030737875.1. Lineage (NCBI taxonomy): Eukaryota > Viridiplantae > Streptophyta > Magnoliopsida > Asparagales > Amaryllidaceae > Allium > Allium sativum. The sequence goes on along the minus strand of CM060924.1, from coordinate 617,741,249 downwards.
ATGATCATGATTTAACTGTATCATCAGTCCTATAAATGCAGAGATAAAAGAAAAATATATTACTTCCGATAATATTATTTTTTATACGAAAATTAGTGATCGTGTATACATACATTGTTTCGGTAAAAAACATAATATTGTTTTATGTGTAAAGACATATTTAATATAACTGTATCATGGAATATTTCAAGCAACTTTTTATAGAAATATCTTATATCTACTAACATATTAAGTCTTATCCAACTAAGAACCGCTAAAGGAAAATTGTAATCTCAATTAAAAGCAACCTTGTTTGAAACTCTTTGATATATTTTTACATTCTTTATCAATCTCAAATTTGTTCCAAATTCGATAAAACTTCTATCCCTTATGTCTTAGAACATTCATGCAGCGTAAGACATATACTCATCCCAATATTCAGTAGAGTTGTCAATTTGAATACCATAAACGACACTACTAGAATATGTGATATAGTTCACGCCTTACAAGTTTTTACACTAAAGATACACATTTTATTAGTTTGTTAGATTGTGCATTATCATCCGAACACTATGGAAGCAGCGGCAAGGGAAGCCTCTATTTCTTCTTATGTTATAACACAACTCAATAAAAAATAAAAAATGGCTATTATGAATTTTCTAAAATTATAATAGATAGGCACAGACCTAAGTTTAACAGTTGAGGAATGAATTATAACTCTAGTTATAATAAATAGAGGCTTGGTGAACAAATTACGAAGATTATCATGATAGAAAGGAATGACTATCATTATTATGATAGGAATAAATTATAAAAGACAACGACTATCACGACAGATGGAAGACTATTATTACTATGAGAGGTAGAGATTTTAAAGTCAACGACTATCATGATAGTACATGATTGTCACAATAGAGATAAGTAAAGATTTTAAAGACAACTACTATCATGATAGATGAAGAATTTAAAAAACAATAACTATCATAACAATGATAGGTAGAAACTTATTTCTATTTCTCGTCTTTTCAACCTACCATGACAAGTAGAGATTTTAAAGATAATAACTGTCACTAAAGGTAAAAATGTATCTGAACATCGTTAGGACGCACTTCCTTCAATTCTCGTCTTTTATGTGCCGCTTATTTCCAACGTCAAACTATGTGCCCTTTGTCGTTAAGACAGGCCTCCAAACAATAATCATATTTGTGTTTTTGTCTCAGTCTACACTGGGTTTTTATATAGGTAGAGAGTTTAAAGACAGTAATTATCATCATAGATAGAAACGTCTCCGAATATCATAAGGACGCACTTCCTCCTGTTTTTGTCTTTATAGACCACTTATTTCCAGCATGTCCGTTCATCATTGGGAATGACCTCGAAATAATAATCTTATTTGCGTTTTAGCCTTAGTTTCCACCGAATCTATATTTATTTTTAAGTTTCTACTTATCATTGACTGTTGTGCAAAAATTGCACAAATGCGGAAGCGATACAATAAGAGGATCTAGCTTGTTGATTAATTATCAACCGCCAACTCAATGAAAACTAATCACCAAAAAGAACAAAAATAGAATAGAAGAAGACACAAAAATTTAACGTGGTTCGACTAAGCCTACGTCCACGGACCCAACAATTATTCTTTATTTCACTGAAGAGAGTACAAAAGAGAAGAATACAAATACTCGATATATTTCTCACCCTATAATTTATACAGAAATAGGGATCTTATTGAGGATATGAAGAAGAGAGCACAATTGGCTTGTGCATTGAAGGATGAGCAAATGCCTCCAATTTATAAGAGTAAGGATGAAGACTTGCCAGAAGATAACTATGAGAAGTTTCCAGATTTCCTTAATTTGAAAATCTTGCGTATTTGATAGTTTCCCCTTATACATATATTTGATTGATTGCACAAATCAAATTAAAAAAACTTCTCATTCCATCCAAATATGTTTCCAGTTATACCAAGATTTGATTGATTAATCAAATCAAATATCTCTCTCATATCTTACAAATTTATTGCCCAAAATTAATTGATTATAAGAATCAATTAAAATCTTCTCTATAATTGGCATAGATTTAAATCGTCCAATTTTAACACTCCACCTCGATTTAAATATGACAATTTCTCTTTATCACCAAATCTCAACAAATTGTTGGGTCTACACCATCAAGCTCAATATGAACTACTTTGAGAAATATTGCCCAAACAGAGCTTTCAAATCTTTCCCAAGCATAAGAAAGATAGTATGCACATCAACAAACAAAATGCGTATGAACAAATATCAAAATTCTTCAGAAAATCCGATGAAGGAGACAAACTTGTAGATACAGAAATCTGAGAGACTAATGGAGACTTCATAGCGCGCTTCACCTTCTCCATCCTACATTGAGTGAGGACATACTCAATATTATCTACTTCAACCTCCTTCTCAAGAATTTTACTCGACTTCACCAAGTCTACCTTATCAAACTCAACACCAAGCTCCGCAACATTCAAAGCATAAGATGGATAATCATCATTACAAATATGCTTACCAATAGGGCCAACTGAACTAAAAGACCTTAACTGCGACTGAGCTCCACCTAGAGTCTGAACCTCTGAAATATTCTCATCAACCATGGTACCATCGAAAATACCACTTTCTTTTAGAATATGGGAATAATCTGATGACTCCAAACGTGTTTGGAAATTTTGTGTCCTCCTAACGTCATCACTTGATAGAGGCTCCACCTTCAACAAATACCTCTCGTCAAATATCGCATGTCTGCTAGTCACAATTCTCCTCTTGATTGTTTTGCACCACAACCTATACTTCTTCATTCCTTCTCCATAGCCTAACAAAATGTGCTTGCTTCATCTAGACTTCATCTTATTATGTCTCTCACCTTTTAAATAATCTAAACAACCAAACATTTAAAAAAAATGAATAATCAGCATGCTCCCTTTTCCATATTTATTCTAGGATCTTCATATCTATGGCAATAGAAAGTGTATGATTGATGAGAAATCTTGTTACAGATATCGCTTCTGCCCAAAATCCCTCTTCTAGACCAGTAGTTAGTCTCAAGCTCATAGCTCTTTCTCATAATATCCGACATATGCTCTCCGCCACTCCAAAAGAATGTGACTTCGTAGAAAAATCTCTAAATGCATGATCAGATGCACAATAGTTAGTGAATTCTTGTGATGCAAATTCACTACTATTGCCAATGCTAAGAACTCTCAGCTGCTTTCCTGACTTCTTTTAAACTAAGGTCTTCCACTTCTAAAATTGGGCAAATATTTCAGATCTAGTCTTTATGAAATAGACCCAAACCATACGTGAGAAATCATCCACAAATAAGACGAAGAAACTGGCTTCACCTAAAGATGCAATTGGGGTGGGTCCCCACACATAAGAATGAACATACTCTAGAAACTGTAGCTTTAGGTCTTCCAACATCAAATGTGACATGCTTCTTCTTTCCAAAACAATAATCTCCACAAGAGCTAGGCTTTAACTGAGAATCAACAGCAATTAACCTACGCTTCTTCAATATTTCCAGGCTCTTCTCATCAACATGAACTAAACGAAGCTTCCATAAATGAGTAGAATCTGGAACACTAAAATCAGTAGAAACTACTGAATCTCTCAAGACTATCTCTCCACGAAACATATAAATATCATAGATTCGCGCCCCTTTCATCACTACCAAGGAACCCTTCGCCACTCTTAATTCTCTCCATCTATTGTTATCCTCATACCAAGTCTACTCAAAGCTCCAACTAATAACTAACTCTTTTGCAGCATCGGAACATGTCGAACATCCGTGATAGTCCTTATAACACCATCATGCATCTTAAACCTCATACTTCCAATGCCCACAACATGGCAAAATGTGTCATTCTCCAAATGAGCTGCTCCGCCATCATTCTTCTCATAACTGACAAAACAGCTCCTATCTGGCGTCATATGACAAGAGGCTCCAAAATCAATCACCCAACTTGTAGTCTCTAATGGTGAAATGCTGGCTGGAAATAATGATGTATCACTATCACATCTATCTGCATATGATCTAACTGCTGCCAAAATTAAAGCTTTTTTCTTATCTCTTCTTTTTAATAATTGAGCAATTTCATATGAAATGTCCCTTCTTCTTACAATAATAGCAAACACGTCTTCTAGAACCCATAAAGTGGGTCCTATACGTATCTCCTCCAAGGCACTTCTGCATTTTATCTCTCCCCCCAGGTGAACGAAGTTGTTGCTGAAGAACACCGTCATCAGCCTTCACTTTAATCTTCCATGTCCCACAAACTTCTCTTCTAACAAATTTGGTGACACCATAATTTTTCATGCCACTTCTAAAAGAATTAGCCATTGGTAACTAATCTAGAACAAGACAGCTAGCTCTGGTACCAAATTGTTGTGCAAAAATTGTACAAATGCGAAAGTGATACAATAAGAAGATCTTGCTTGTCGATTAATTATCTACCGCCAACTCAATGAAAAATAATCACCAAAAAGAACAAAAATAGAAGGGAAGAAGAATACACAAAGATTTAACGTGGTTCGGCTATGCCTATGTCCACGGACCCAACAACTATTATTTATTTCACCGAAGAGAGTACAAAAGAAAAGAATACAAACACTCAATATATTTCTCACCCTATAATTTATTCAAAAATAGGGATCTTATTGAGGATGTGAAGAAGAGAGCACTATTGGCTTGTGCATTGAAGGATGAGAAAATGCCTCCAATTTGTAAGAGTATGGATGAAGGCTTTCCTGAATATAACCATGAGAAGTTTCCAGATTTCATTAATTTTAAAATTTTGCATATTTGATAATTTCCTCTTATACATATATTTGATTGATTGCACAAATCAAATTAAAAAACTTCTCATTCCATCCAAATATGTTTCCACTTATACCAAGATTTGATTGATTAATCAAATCAAATATCTCTCTCATATCTTATAGATTTATTGCCCAAAATTAATTGATTATAATAATCAATTAAAATCTTCTCCATAGTTGGCATATATTTAAATCGTCAATTTTAACAATTATTGTAGTCGTTATCTTTTAAATTCTCTACCTATCATAACAACAGTCATCTTAAAAACCTCTATCTATCACATTTGTGATAGCCATTTATCTATCATGATAGTTGTTGTCTTCAAAATCTCCTTCTGTCATAGTAATAATAGCCATTTACTTATCATGATAGTCATTGTCTTTTATCTTTACTTATCATAGTAATGATAGAAATTCTCTACCTATCGTTATAATCGTTGTCTGTATCCACCAAGTTAATATTTTGTTATAATTGAAGTTATAATTCAATCGAAAAGTGTTAATTTTTTTGCCTACCTATTATAAATTTGAGAAATTCATGGTTGTTCTTATATTTTATTTGAGTCATGTTATAATATGTGGAGAAATAACAGTTGCCATTGTCGCTATTTTTATAGTGTTCAAAGATGAAAATGTAATATCTAGCAAATTAATATAAATGCAATTTTGGTATACAAATTTAAACGGCTAATTGTATCATATATATTCTAATAATGTCTTTCATGCTAAAGAAATTTACAACTCTAATGGATATTGGAGTTAGTATGTGTGGTGTGCTGCATGAATGTACTATGTTACAGAGGATATAAGTTTTATCAAATTTGAAACAAATGTCAGATTGTTAAAGAATACAAAAATATATTAAAGAGATTCAAACATGATTGTTTTTAGTTAGGATGACAATTTACCTGCGGTGGTTCTTATTTGCACAAGACTTAAAATTTTAGTAGATCCATGAAATCTTTATGAAGAATCGCTTAAAATATGTTATAATACAGTCATATCAAATATGTGTTTACACCTAAAACAATATCATACTTTCAACCTGACTAAAGATATGTGCATCTATGCACGATTATTGATTTCCATACAAACAAAAATATTTTTGAAAGTATTCATGGAGGCCGGTACAGTGAATTGCAGTCATTTACAAATATTGCAATATATGATTAATGCAATTTTACTTGCAAATTTGTATTCTGATTATATGGATGTTACCGATGTGCAGGATTTATCGTACGACGATAATTACTTCAATTTTGTCATTCTTAATTTGTTTGCTTCATCACAAATAAAAATAACTCAAAAATATAGTTAATATTAATAAAATAAATGTTAAATTTTCTTTACTCATTGTTTATATCTTAAATATATAATAGGAAAAATGCCAAGAAGCATAAGTTAAATAGTTGGCTATAGATTCCACCAACAAATGCATCACCATGGTGCTTCGATTCCACAAGATGGAATAGAATATATTTGTGTTGTAAGGAGATAAAATTGTTAAAAAAACAAAAACTTTGATCCAAATATCGTAGATAATGTCATAGTTGGGTGAATTTATAGCAATGATAGATTCATTGACATTAGATATAATAAGGCTATATGAAATCAACCTTTTATGAAAATGCCTGTTTAACCCACTAACATCAATAAGTAACGTTGGTGGTGGAGACATAGATAAGAATTGTAACAACCCGAATTTTTATAACATGTTAAAACAAGAAATCAGGGCGGAATTAAATTATAAGTTAAGAATCAATGGGAACGGGTTACGCCATTGCGTTCGGCTCAAAATTCTACTTGAAAACGAGTCCGAAATTTCGTAAATCGGAGTCCGTATGACCAAGTTATGGCCCGTAGAAGATTTCAGAAAATTCAAAATTCAGCCCGAAATTCAAATTCAGCCCCAGGCCGACTGGGGGGTCGACTGGGGAGTCGACTTGCCCCAGCACCAGGTCGACTGGGCAGTCGACCTGGGTGTCGACCTGGGGGTCGACCTCCCTGGTCGGCCATGTTGGCCTGGTGCACCTGTTTGCTCCTTTGGGTATGTTAAGCTGGCCTATGACGAGATTTGATGGTTCAGATCTAAACTAGGGTTAATCCTATGGTCTAAACTTGTCTCTACTCCTATAAAAACACCCTAAGACCTAGCCTAAACCACCACAAATCATCCTAACAACTAAGTGCTGCTAAAATGCTCCCTAATCATGGCCTCCATCTTCATCTTGAGAGCTTGAGAGTTCTAAACTAGATCTAAGGCAAAGGAGCAATCTTTCTCCATCAAATCAAAGGAGCTACTTATTTCTCAAGGCTTTGTGTGGAGCTTATTATTATTATTTGGAGATTTCTAGTGTTGCTACATCATTCTAGAGCTTCTACAACGTCTCTATCTTGTTCTATTTTGTTCTAGTTCTAGCTTGTGAACATGGAAAAACAAAACGACATGAATTAACTGAATACATAAAGCCTGAGTAAGTTTAGTAACTTCTAGCTTGTGAACATGGAAAAACAAAACGACATGAATTAACTGAATACAAGATAACACCATGACGATAGGGTCAGCAAGATTAGACAAGATAATCACAAGATATGCTAAGATAAGATAAACTGGATATGCTCTAATACTTTCGCCGCTTCGCTATTTCCTTGTTATACTGGTTTCTATATCTCTGCACCACCTAACTAGTGTCCCAACTAGTAACGATAATGTGATCCCAATCCATGTAGTTTCCATTGCCTTCAGGCATACATTTATTATTTAATACCTAGATCTAATCTAGGGTTTTCTATCAATTGCCTTCTAGATTCAACTAGAGTTTACGATATCTGCTGAACGCTTCTCGGATTCAGGGTTTATGCCACCTAGTCCAACTAGGGATTATGCTACCTGTCGAACGATGCCCCCAAGTCTAGGACACACTACCTAGAGTGGTATATGTTCCTATACTTCCCCACGCATGTATCGGGAATCGTTATCGCTTGTCTAGATGCACATGTCCTGTAATGTGCGGCCCGAGTCCTGTGGCAGGGCAAATCAAGAAACACAGAGCTCGGTCGGGAGCTTTCAGATATCCGCCGATGCAGATGCTAAGGTCTGTTTTTATTCCAGTGGCTATGGTCCCACTCGACCCCTCCCTCAACTAATTAAAGGCACACCTTGAAAAATGAGAACTATATGCAGGCCCCCTATGCCCCACTAACCTATGGCCATCCTCACCCATAACTAGATAGCAAGTATATGGTCTTTTGGAGTTCTCCGCCTTTCCGCTTCACGTATCTCGACTGACTCAAGATGGATGGTAGACGACGAGTTGCTATCACAGGGCTACCGTTTTCTCGCCGAATCACGCTGGTCCATCCTAGTCTTTAGGTTGCCATATATTGCAACCAAGGCATACCCATGGTTCTTCTAACGCAGACCTTAACCTCTGTGAGCCCAAAAGGATCATCTGCAGCCTCACAGAGGGATACCAAGAGTACCCTCACGTCCCCTCGAAGCCACGGGCTTCGTAACCCAATTCGTTGGAGCCTTCTCTTTACTCAGACGGACATTCGCTCCTTCCCGTGTTATACTAAGAATTACTACTTAGTTTTACAAACTAAGGTTTACCACTTAGTTTCCAGAATCGTTGTTTTCTTAACTAAGGTTTACAACTTAGCTCCTTTTAACTAAGGTTTACTACTTAGTTCTCTTTCCCGTCAATTTGGATTGGTTAAGTGTCATTAGTCAATTCAAGCTAACTTAACCCTCTTCATTTATCCTGTTAAACTGGTTAATTGTTATCAGTAATTCATGTTGACTTAAACCTACCACAAACCAAGTTATATTGGTTAAGTATTTCTTATTACTTAACCCTACCCATTCATCTTGTATTGGTTAAGTGTTCCTTTTTAACTTAACCTTGCCCGTCTGTTTTAACTAACATGTTATTAATGGTTAAGTATTATCCCTTCATGTTTTAAACTTAACCCTATTCCTTTATCACAATCTGATGGTTAAGTGCTCAAGTTTACTTAACCCTACGGTCTAGTCCAGCTACCATATCAAATTGGCTAAGTGTATTAAATTTTACTTAACCCCAACCTCTAGTCTAGTTAACATGTTAATTTGGCTAAGTGTATTAACTTTACTTAACCCTACCTTCTAGTCTAGTTAACATGTTAATTTGGCTAAGTGTTTTAACTTTACTTAACCCCACCTTCTAGTCTAGTTAACATGTTAATTTGGCAAGTGTTTTCTCAGTTACTTAACCCCTAAAAATCTTGTCTTGTTACCATGTTAAGTTGGTTAAGTGTCCCTATGGACTTAACCCTCCCATTCTAGCTTAACTGTGTTAAATTGGTTAAGTGTTCCTATGGACTTGACCCTCCCATTCTAGCTTAACTGTGTTAAGTGTCTGTCTGAACCTAACCCCACCCACCGGTCTGGTTATCATGTTGAATTGGTTAAGTGTCTTAGTTAACTCAACCCTACCATTCTTGTTCTAGCTTTAACTAAATAAATTAAAGCCGCTACCACTCACATTAGACAGATATTGTTGCGATTACTGGATGTGCCGGTTGTTTCCGGGCAGGTTTACATCGCAACTCAGTCTAACCTCGGGTTAGGCATATTCGTGTTTTCTAAGTTCAAAGGGTTTTGATTAATTTTCAAATCAGGTTTTGAAAGCAACCATCCCGTCCGTCGGATCAGTTAGGGATAGCCAGGGAGAGCATGAAACTTGTATTTTCCAAACCCAAGCCTAGACACTATCCTCTCTGTCACCCTAGAACTTTCTGGTGTTTTATTAAAAGAGATGTCGTTAATAAACCTTTAATTTGTCTAAATTTACATTTTCTCATTTAGGACAAATTCTATAAGTAAATCATTCCTAATTTACTTATTTCCTAATTACTCCTTTAATGTAAATTGTCAACATTTATTCTTATGGCCCATTTTCCCCTCTATATCATATTTATGCTTTTTGGTATGTAAACTATACCAAATTTAGTGTCACTAACCATGATTTTTGCCAAACATGACAATTACCCGCAATTATGGCCAATTTCAAATTTATGCCAATATACTTATTATGCCAAATTTGCTAGTCCAATTCTGATTTATCATTCTAATTACAGTTCATGTCAAACTAGACTTATTATTCTAGTTCACAATTCATGTAAATGCTAGATTTACAAGTCAATACTAGATTCAAATTACACATCCTATAATTCATGTCAGATTTATCCAATTTGCATTTTTATAAACATGCCATAATACATGTTCCCAATTTATGCCAATTCCCAAGTTTATAACTACGTTTTACTAAATTTCATATTTTGCCCAAATCGTATTCCCATCGTTCGTATAACCGTGATTCAACCTAGATTATAGATAAATCTAGATTCGTAGAAGATAGGGAATGAACCAAAGATGCTATGAAAAAGATAGACATAATAACTGGCATAAAATGATAATTTACTAATTACAGACCTAACGAATTACACTGAAATTGATCTAAAACATCGAAAGCCTATAGGTCTGAAAATCTTATGACATAAAAAGGGTTGAATAACGACGTAGGTTCAAGAGCATGGGTAGACCTAACTTAATAGGTAAATTCCCAAGATCTAAAACCAAAGAAAACCAAGAATAGACAGAATAGATAGACCCAATTTCATAGTCACAAAACTTAAGCAACACTTTCCTAGTCATGAATCATAGGTGTTTAATCACAGTTGTCCTTGTTATGTCATAGGCAATAGTTTATGTTTCCTAATCAAAGGCATAGGCCTGTGTTCATAGTCAAGGAAATAATTCTCATAGTCATGAGTCACAGTCATAGGCAGTGTTCATAGTCATAGGCAATGTTCATAGTCAAAGAGGCATAAGGTTTTAAGGTCCATAGTTTCATAGTCACAGTCTCATTGGTCATCGAACCATAACAGTTCTTAATTAAGTCCAAAGATATAAGCACTTATTCGAATAGAAAGATTTGGCATATTCTTTTATTCCTTTAATTTCATGTCACGAATAGAGAAAACGTTCAAATCTAAAAAGTAACCGACTTACAGAGATTAGATTAGATTCGTAGAAAAACAGTCGTTGAAGTCGTTTGAATCTTCACTTGAATCCTAGCTTGTTTTGAATCTGCTCTTGAAAGTCTTGAGCAGCATTTCCTCGTCTTGATTTATTTTACATATTATTTTATTTATTTATACATTTTCTCAGAGGCAGCATAAGGATAGAAAAGAATTGTGAATAGTGAAGGAGACTAGGGCTGTTTATATAGTGCAGAAGTCAACGAATCTGGTCAGAATGGCGTCCAGGTGCACAGAAACGAACATAGCTTCAGATCTGGAAAAACCGGGCAGGTCGACCCCCAGGTCGACCTATAGGGGGGAGGTCGACCCCCAGGTCGACACCCTGGTCGACCTGGGTACCCAGGTCGACCTGGGTCCTGGGCGGGAAATTTCCCGCCCAGGCCGCTTCTGAGTCTGTTTTGAAATTTGAACTTCGCTGAAACTTCCGGATGCCATATCTTCCTCATACGGACTCCGATTTACGCAAACTCGGACTCATTTTCATGCAGAATTCCGAGATGAACGCAATGGCGCAGCCCGTTTCCCTTGATTTTAAAATTTAATTCCGCCTTGATTTGTGAATCTTAGTGTTACAGAATTACGGGGTGTTACAAGCTACTTATTTCTCAAGGCTTTGTGTGGAGCTTATTATTATTATTTGGAGATTTCTAGTGTTGCTACATCATTCCTAGAGCTTCTACAACGTCTCTATCTTGTTCTATTTTGTTCTAGTTCTCATAGCCACGATTTGTAAGCCCCACTCTACTCTTAGATTTAAACTATGAAATTAATATGAACATGTAGCAAGTTGAAATGGGATTTTTGTGTAATACTTGTCTTGGGTCTATCATTGTATGCATAGATCCATTCATGACTCTTTTGATCTATGATTGTGGAACTATCATGAACCTAGTACCGTTCATCTTGATTTTTGGGTAGAAAGCTATGAGCTTTATTTGGGGATTATAATTAATGCAACATAGAACCCCTCATAACCTTGATGTTAACTTGCCTATGATGTTGAACTACATGCTAGTCACAAGTTTATCACTCTATGTCAACTATTACCATGTTGTCACCCTATTTGCTAAGTTTGATGTCATACATGTTCTGAGGCCAATAATCCTATATGCTAGTTGTGATGAACACCTTTGCCTCAAATATCATCATGTTTAACTTATGACCAACTTTACCACCTTATGCCCATCTTTGTCATATTGTTATGTTCCCCTTCTTGATCTATTTGTATTGATGCGAATTTATGTGCGATGGGAATACGTTATGGGTAGTTAGGCGAACTTGAAATGACATGAAAAACATGACTTGAAATGTGACATGAAAATTGATTATGCTTGGAAAACTTGAATGTGGTCATGACATGTAGAAAACCATAAAGTGGCCAACTCGAGGTTGGGTTGAGTTTGTAGCATAAATCTGCCCGGAACCGCCCGGCAAATCCAGTGGCTACAAACAATAGGACCCAATGTGAGTAGTTGGTCATATCGCGCTTGAAACCCGAGGTTAGACTAGGTTGTGGTGTAAAGCTGCCCGGACCCGCCCGGCACATCCAGTAACCACAACAAAATCTAATGTGAGTGGTTGGGCGCATTAAGTTAATTAATGCCACATGATAGGGTTAAGTCATGAACCACTTGGATACACTTAACCAACTTGATACATGATTGGATAGGGTTAACCACACTTAACCCGTTAGAAACCCTAGTTACGTGGTCCTTTTCAGCAGTAACCCTCTTAGATGTATCACGATACCCTAGGGACTAGGCTAGGGTGGGGCACGATTAATGGGCTGATTGTAAGCGACCAGAAAGACGGCTGAGTAGGTGCGCCAGTGTAGGTTCAGGGGGGCTATGGTCGTGCACATAGTCCGGAGTTGAAAAAAACAGACACGGGCACCAGTAGGTTTAGACTGTGCGTGCTTGATTTGTGTCAGTGGTTGGCACCTTAGGGCTTGATACACCCTAGGGTGGACCTAGCACAGTTGACTACATTCCGTGATTGGGCCGTATGACACCGACACTCGACGAGTTAGGCTTATAGGGAGCCGATCGACTAGATCGTATAGTTGGACCTTGACTTGGGTCATCTCATGATATTGGGCCAAGGGATCAATTCTTGTTTATACTTGACATGGGTTAGAATACTAGTACTATTGGTGCAAAAACTAAACCTTGTATATGCGATGCCACACTTGATCTACCTTGTTATCTATTTATCATGCCAGTTAGTTACCATCTTTATGTTTCATCTCAATTTCTCATGTCTAGTTAACTTCATTAGTTTTTATACTAATAGTAGGTAGGACTTACCAGTCTTTATGACTGACCCTTTTTCTTTCGCCTCTTTTCTTCCGTCCCCCCCCCCTCCAGATTCTCAGGCAAGGAACACTAGTGCTTAGCTTGGACATTTGGCTTGCTTTCTTGACAGCTCATGTACGGTTTGGACTTGAGCTTGCTATGGCTTCACCACATCAATTTTGGGGATAGTTTACTTTATGTTATTTTTAGTTTATGTGTCTAGACTTGTGGTAGTTGGAAAATGATGACTAAGTATTTTGATGTAAGTTGACTTTGGTTTTGAAATGGTTAACCATGGTTTTTAAATTTCTACCGCTGCTTTACTTATTTATTTATATATGTTCTGTCTTGTGATATCTCTGTGCATGTTTACCTAGACAACACCCCTCCAAAGCTAGTGCAATCACTCGTGAGTGACCCTGGCGGAGGTGGGGTGTTACAAGAATACCATACTTGAAGATATTGCAATTCTTGAAACTTCACCTCCACCAAAATCATGGTCATGATTAAAATTTTCTATCAGTTTTCTACATAATCGTAATATCAATAAATGATACTAAGATTATGTAGAAAATTGATTATAGATGTACATTTAATCATGGCCATGATTATGGTGGAGGTGAGATTTTAAAATTTGCAATTTCTCCAAGTGTATTGCTCGTATTGAACCTTCACCGCCAACATTATTCGTTGATACTAGTGCCATTACTAAACAGGCGTTTCCAGCAAAGACAAGATCCATGTAACATTATTTAGCTCTAGTGTTGATGAAAACATCATTACTATCATACTTTCCGACCATAGCACCAACTATCGTATTCAGATTAAAGTTTTTGCTTTTTAACCATTTTATACTCTCATGCCAAGCATAGTCTGTTACGTCATGTGCAATCGAAACAACACAATGATACACATATTGGGAGAATTTCCTTTCAAACTATGTAACTCATGTTTATTGGAATTTTTTTTCTTACATTTAAGTTATAAATAAAGAGCAAAGAAATACTAGCATTTATTTCATTTTAATAATATTAACTATTATTTTGAGCTATTTTCACATTCGATAAAACAAACGCATGAAAAACGATAGAAATATTACAACAGCAGTGGAAGTCAGACATATCGGTAGCATTCATATAATCAGAATACGAATCTGCAAGAAATACTGCATTAACTACATACTATAATGTTCGTAAATGATGATGATTTAATTATATCAATCCCCTATGAATACAGAGATAAAAATATATTATTTCCGAAAATATTACTGTTTACGAAAATTAATGATCGTGTATATACACATACTTTCATTCGATTAAAAACGTAATATTGTTTTATGTATGAACACATAATATAACTGTATCATGATATGTTTTAAGATATTTTTCATAAAAATATCTTGTGTACTAACATTCTAAATCTTATCCAATTAAGAACCGCTACCGATAACTTATCATTCCAACTAAAAGAAAATTTGCTTGGATCTCTTTGATATATATTCAAATTCTTTAACAATCTCAATTTTGTTCCAAATTCGATAAAACTTCTATATCTTGTGGCTTAGTATATCTACGCATCACAACATACATACTCATTTCAATATCCAGTAGAGTTTTTGATTTGCATACTATTAAAAACATTAGTAGAATATGTGATACAGTTAAGCCTTCTAAATTTATATGTCAAAGATGCATCTTTTATTAGTTTGTTATAGTATGCATTGTCATCTTTGAATGCTATGGAAGCAGCGCCAAGAGCAAACTTCGTGTCTTCACATGCTATAATAGGACTCGAGTAAAAGAAAATAAAAATGTCTGTTATGAATTTTCGAAAATTATAATAAATAGGCAAAGATCAAAGTTTAACGCTGGGAGAATGAATTATAACTACAGTTATGAATGAAAGACAACGACCAAAATGATAGGTAGGGAATGACTATCATTACTATGATGGGTAGAGATTATAAAAGACAACAACTATCATAATAGACAAATGGTTATTACTTTTAAGATATGTGGAGATTTTAAAGATAATAACTATCGTTATTGGTAAAAATGACTATCACATTTGTGATATGTAGAAATTTTGAAATAACTACCGGCATGATAGATAAATAATTTAAAAGACAATGACTATCATATCAAACTTATTTCCATTTCTCGTCTTTTCAACCTATCAGAACAGGCGCAGATTTTAAAGACAACGACTATCAGGGCACAAACATATCTAACATCATTAGGACACACTTCCTTCAATTCTCATCTTTCTATGCCACTTATTTCCAGCGTCAATGTGCGTTTTCATTCGTCGTTAGGACAAGTCCAAACTATAATCCTGTTTTCTCTTCCGCCTCAATCTCCGTCAAATTTTTATGTAACGACCCGAAAAGTTCCGATCCTGATCATCGATACAAATACATATCTCGTATTACATACCGACAATCAAACACCAGAAATTAACCGATCATTAAGAGAAAGAAGTTAGAGGGTGAGAAGTAGAAAGATAGGAAGTTAGAATATAAGAAAAAGAAGAATAAAACATAATCAGAGTATCACGAATCTCACGGCGGAACTGAATAAAATATATTATATAACAATATCGAAATACAAAACTGGTATTTGAACTTACATACATCATCAGAGTACAACATATATACATATAACACAGCGGAAATAAACTCTATATCTAATATTGAAGCCTCCTGCTCTAAGCTTCGTAAAATCCAAAACTACTTGACTGCCCGTATAAATTTGGGCATCCAAGAGTTTAGGAAAAACAAAGAAAAATAAACTCTGGGTCAGTCATGGGACGGGTGTGAGTAAACGATTTTTTAAACAGATTAGTTTAATGTTCAAATAACCTTTTGAAATAAATGATAATCGTAAGATCGATCCACACATAAATACGGATGGTTTTTAATTTACGATAACAAAAAAAAACATTTTGAAATCATATATTGTTCTGATATTATAATAATGCCTAAATACAAATAAATATTAATCTAGCGGAACGCTTGCATCTCACGCTCCACATATATAATATAAAAATAAAACCGCGGGCGCTTATTGGAGATTGGATTCTGGCTATGACAAGGTATGAAACCACCTGCCAATAGTGTATCTCTAGATGGGAATACACTGGGTTCAACAAGAACGTCTTGCAACCCGGCCCACACATGACCGACCACTCATTTCGCTTGAGTGTATCGAATGTATATCACCAATGGTTGTGTACGACAACCGTTTCCCTAAAAGGGACAACATCGAAATAGATTAAAGAATGAAATGGGTTTTCTCTAGATAGGTGATTATACACCCTAATGGGAGCGACCCACATAGCCATGCTGCCTGGCCATTTTTGTCATTTCTCGGTTGATGCGGCTTGAAGTTAGGATTTACCTATAGAACATCTGGTCACCATTACTTTGAATGCCACATTGTCAGATCCGTCAGATCACTAATTGACGTCCATAAATATACTCTGGGTGTAAAAGAAGTGCCCTTCTTTGCCACCAACTCGATATATTTGTAAAAATCAACGTATGTGGTTTTAGGGAAATACCCTGTCATACATTCGTCCATACAAGTCATTCAGGAACAGGATGAACCGACGACACTCTCCTACTGCATCCAATATAGGAATCACCCCATGAATCTGTAACGAGTAGTCCTTGCAAATCCGAAGATTTCACTCATGACAGAATCACTGCTGAGATATCTCTGGGAGCTAACCAAAGAATTTCAACGAGTAGTTCTTCCGCTCATGAAGATCTACGGTCTTCAATTCTTTAAATTATATAATCGTCCCTGCAAGTTAGTTTACGTAAAATCAGTTCGAAGTGGTTTTGGGTTCCGTTCCCATCCCGGTCTCTTCGAACTAACACGTAGGGGATATTTATTTGATAGTCGGTGTTTTAATTATCAAATTTGAACAGTGAAGATGAGTAAACTATTTACACAGATTATTCTATGTTTCATTTACATAGCTTATCAATTCAATTTATTTTACTTACACAAATTCAGAATAACAAACAGTATGTGACGACTAAAAGAAGATGTGTCAGCGTTCATTTTAACTAATTTAGATGCGTTTAGTTACTTCAAAGCATACAGATGATTAACAATAATCATTCAATACAACATTAACATTCAACAATAATTTTGACATTTTATTTTAAACTGATAATAGTTTGAGTTATCTGATCCTTGGTAACGACTTACAATACTGGTTTATCAAAGATCTTTTGAAATAAATTAATCGTTTTTAGTTACATTTTTATTTAACAGACTATATATAAATACATATATATAAATATTTCACATCTCGAACTTAAGTTTTTACGATGATATTTCTTTTACCATCTCGGAAACAATGCAACAAATTTCCGATTCCTTCTTCCATATATATTTTTTATAATTCCTACGCATATATATACACACACTTTTTCATTTGTCAAAATCAAACTTATTTAATATTAATCAAGTTAAAATAATTTTATGGCCCTAATATGGCCTAACCCGAATACCACATACCCATGGCCTTGTTGCTATTGTTACCAGCCTCCGTTTTGTGTTCACTTCTTTCACTTTTGTTAAAATTTTCAAAGAACTTTCGGATTTTTATAAATACCTTGTCAGGTCATACAGCATATCACCTTTGGATCCTTTCATCATAGGTTTAGAAAAAAGCTCCACTTCCCCATCCATCGCACGCACCAGGTTAATACTCCTGAACCTTGCTTGCTCCAACCAAATCCCCAAACTTTAAGTGATAATAAACCCAGAATCTATGAATTCTGTGATCGACCATATAGCATATATTAATAATGCACTAAAACCTATGGAATGCAGTCGCTATAGGCTCCTTTCCAGCTGATTCATTTGCCACTTGCACTTCTTTCACTGGCATGTTCATGCGTGCTACCTCACAGTTAACAAATATTACTCCTATCAGTTTTAAAAAATATAAATTGTGGAAAGAAAAAAGGAATCTAAACTTTGTAAGACCGGCTAATGCCATTACTTACTTACTTAGCTTGTATTATTCAAAGTTTTATGCCACTTTAACAAAGATCAAGCTAGCAAATTGGAAAACGACACTTAATTTATATCCTATTTTTACCTGGATATAGTTCAACAATTCCTATTAATGTTAATAATTTCGCTTTAAAATCTTTTTTCATCTTCTTCTGTCCATATAGGAAATCACCTACCTTATATTGAGGAGCATTTCAACACAGCAAGGCCCTCATTTTCACTTTGGAGCCGAGATACAAATAAATTTCCAACGAAGAAGAATGCATTTACATTTAAATTGTCGTTCTTGTTTCCTTTTCTCTTCGAGTAAAGCGATGTCAACAGATTTTATAACTTTGATTTGTGGTATCATATTTAGTTATCCGAATCTTATTTGAACTGTTTACCCTAATATTTTTAGGCCAACTCCATCACTACCCACCATCACTTTCTCGTCTGGGAGTCAGCTAAAGCTGTTCAGGTCGCTACTCCCACATTGTCTCTATCGAATTGATAGTTGTGTGTTAAAAAGCTGGCCTATACGGTAATGGTGTCCTTTCCTATGATATGTCATTTCTCGATAAAAATGGCCGACAACCTTATTTAATCTTATTACAACTTGATACTGTGTTTAATCTTAAAATCTGTCATGCTATTGGCAACTTAAATAATTTACTCACATGTTTCATACTTAGAAGGCAACTGCTTATTTGTTCACCAATATTCTTCAACAATGAAACTATAAGTAAGAGCCTAAAATTAGCAATGAACACACTCTATAACCCAATTGCCACTTTCCTTCTTCTACCAAACTCAAATATTGAACACAACTGAGATGCATTTCTATACATCATCGCTTAGGTACACTCAATGGTTTAACATCAAAAACAAATATATGGATCCATGTTTGTCGATCATTCCTTTCCATCCACTCTTTCTTATCCTGTTTCTTACTTTTCTTTTCTTCTCTTGTTTCTTACTTTTCTTTTCTTTTCTTCTCCTATTTCCTCTTCCTTCTTCTAGTGCACCACCCGTGCACCGTGCACGTACACCATCGACAGAGCCGCTATCTCCACTCTTCGACCATTGCTGCAGATGCCTCTTCAACCCCTGAAGCCAACCGTACCACCAGAACTAGGCCAAACATATCCGATCAAAATTTGATGCTTCGGACCAAACTCCATTAAAACCCCCACCATAGAATTGCCTCGCGATGCCACCACAAATTTCTAACTCCAACCAAACTTTGACTAGAGACACATGAAGAGCCACTCCTCCTCCTGGACCTGGTGCGATCTCTTGGATCCACCTCATGTCGGTGCAGTTCTATTCTAAACCTAGGCTTCAGAATACCTATCTTAACCCTTATTTTGATCTAATCTCCCAAACTACCCACTTGAAAAATATGTTTGTATTTTTTCCAAGTTCCCTGAACTATTGCGCCTCTCCAGTGCCAACACCATCAACCCCGACTCCTGCTGCTGTCGTAAATCGACCATAGTCCCATTTTCTGTTCCTCTCAAAATTCTCATCAACCACAATACTAAAAATTGTGATTAAGCCATTAAAATTCGGTATTTTTCCCAACGATCACGCTCATATAAACAAATGTTAAAATAACGAGGTTTGAAATTTGGGGGTTTTATGTTTCTTTACTGTAATTTAAACATATCTGGAGATATATGTTGTTATTTAAGTTGGAACAAAATTTAAAATGTACTAGAGACATAAACAACCATGTTTATATTGAATTCCAATTCTAAAACACACTAGAATTAGATTTTTTTTATCAAGTACAGATGAAAATATTTACCGGTTTTAAATATACAAACATATATAAATATTAACAATGATTCATTCCAAGCATTTACAGCAGGGTGATTTGTCTATAGATATAAACACAACTAGTAGCAAACATGTACATATATAAGTTTGGATTATGAGAGACAGAAATCCTGAAACAGGTTTAATTTTTTTTTTTGGAGTTTACTCACATTATGCTTTTCTGCCATTAGAATTTGTTCGCAAATACTTGTTCACTGTCTTGTGCAATTACTCCCCTGCCTCGCCATAGTTTCACAGTTTCTTTGTACCTAGTTTAACTCTAAGTTTGCTCTTTATTTCAGACTGGTTTTCTACCATCTACATTCTCTATTTTGATTTGTTTTCGGTTATCCTATGTGTGATTTGTGGAGTTTTCAGACATATATTTATAGATGGGAAATTTGAGGTTTTAACTAAGGTAAGTGCTTAAGTGAGGAGGGCATGTATGCAACAGCTATGAGTAGATGTGTGTGATGTTTGATGTTACCATTCTCTTGTTGTCATCAGCCTTGCTCCTACTTCGTAGCCTAGCCATGTTCGATCTGCACATGTGTGTACCTTGTACACATTAACAATGCAAGCTTAGAAACTAAGCAAAAATCCACCTACTGAAGCTCATGTCCTAACTTTGTACTTGGCTAGCAATCCCTTATTTCAAATCAAAGACACTTCAGCTTAGAACAGGGATCGGCACATGTGTTTAAAATTTGTTTTGTTCTCTTATCTTTCTTATCCGACTACTTGGAACTCCACCGAGATGTATACATGTGTTTTCACATGAATTAGATGGCCTAGACCTATGGGATGCCACCTTGCAGACCTATCTTTCTTGTGTGATGTTTGCTCTCCTTTCAAATAAATGCCAACGTCTAAAATGCCTTTTTTTCTTCTGTAACACTACCCTATCTATTATCCATTCCACTAACATCCCATCTGATTTGGTATAAAGCTATAGCCCTGCTTTCTTTTCATGTTACATTCTCATTTTTGCTTAGATGTTCCTTTTTACCTTATTCTTACCTTAGTGGCTCAATGTACATTTTTATAAATTGATACTTGTCTTATATATTCATACACACATACTCCACTTATATGCTATATTTTATATATGGAAACATACACATCAAGTTTAAATTCTAAGTTTTGATTTAAGTAGACTTGTAACACCCCACATCCGTTAGTGTCACTCACAAAGGGAATGCACTAAGTTCTGTGGAGCATTTAGGGTAAAAGATGCAGATAAATTACAAGACAGACAGAAATTAAACAGCAGAAAATAAAACTTTGCTTTATTGATAAAATAGTTTGTACAACGATTTCTTTACAATATCAGAGTATCATCTGTCTTACAAAATAAAGAAGCATAAAACAATATTTATATTCCCCGATTTTAGCAAGAGCCAGCCATAGCATCTGAAAAGAGAGTCCAAGCAAACTTCGACAAATCTTCAAGCTGGGAAAGAGTGATAGTCCAACTTAACCTGAGCTATACTATTCCCTCCTTTACTACCTGGGGGAGGGGGGAACGGAAGAAAAGAAGACGAAAGAAAAACAGAGTCAGACATAAAGCCTGAGTAAGTTCAGTAACTTCTAGCATGTGAACATGGAAAAACAAAACGACATGAATTAACTGAATACAAGATAACACCATGATGATAGGGTTGGCAAGATTAGACAAGATTAACACAAGATGTGCTAAGATAAGATAAATTGGATATGTTCTAATACTTTCGCCGCTTCGCTATTTCCTTGTTATACTGGTTTCTATATTTCTGCACCACCTATCTAGTGTCCCAACTAGTAATGATAACGCGATCCCAATCCCTGTAGTTCCCATTGTGTAGTGACCCGAAAATCCGGTCCAATTTGAGCTGACTAAATAACACAAGTCCAACCCCAAATTGCACTTGAAATTCAAGAAACTAATAGAAAGAAGATAGAGGGTGATGATAGATAAGATAGAACTAGTAGATTAGAAGAAGAACATCATCATCAGAGTAAACACGAATCTCACAGCGGAACGAATAAAATATAACATAACTTTTGAAATACAAACAGTTATATATAAAATAGCACTTATCAGAGTACAACACTTACAACAACAGCGGAAATAATAATAGCTATAGAATCCTGAAGCCTCCTGCTCCAGCTCTTCAATGTATCTGCAAATCCCGACTACTTGACTGCCCGTACAAATTTAGGCACCCAAGAGTTTAGGGAAAACAACAAAGTAAACTCCGGGTCAGTCATGGGACTGGTATGAGTAAAACAGTTTAAACAGGTATATGAACAAGTAAACGATATCTCATATGACCACGCCGCAGAACGGAACGGGTTTTTCCCCTTATGAGAATCCAAAATATCTTTATATCAAAAACCTTTTGATATTATAATAATGTCTATATACAAATAGATATCAACTAGCAGAAACGCTTTCATCTCACGTTCTACATATATAGTATACAATCAAAATCGCAAGCACGTATTGGATAATGGATTTCCAACTATGACAAGGTATGGAACCACCTTCCGATCAGTGTACTCTAGGAACGATACACTGGAGTTCAACAAGAACATCTTGCAACTCAGCCACACATGACCGACCACTCATTTCGCTTGAGTGTATCGAATGTACATCACCAACGGTTGGGATCAGCAACCGTTTCCCGTATATATATGGGACATCATTGATAGATTAAAGGAAGCAAATGAATATTCTCTAGATAGGTGATTATACACCCTACTTCGGTGCGACCGACTTAGCCATGCTGCCTGCCCGATTTTTGTCATTTACCGGATGTGAGGCTAGAAGCTACGCTTACTTTCCACTCATTTATAACACGATCACTTTGAATGCCACATTATCAGATCCGTAAATCATTAGTTGGTTTATACAAATATCCTGGATGTTATGCTAAGGGATAAATCTGTTGCAACCATATATATTTATACAGACCAACCCATTTGATCATTGGAAATACTTTGTCAGACATTCGTCCATTTACGTTCGTTTTGGGACTGAACGAAACCGAAGGCACTATTCAGTACATCCATCTTAGTCCATGTTATCTAAGACTTATACAATAGCCCTTGCACTTTACTCCGTCTTCAATATATTCAGCATATATGATTCGCAACGCTTATGCCAATACAGAGTGGTTCTTTGGATAATAATCCAACCGGTCTCTCCATATTAACAACGCAAAATGGTCAAAACATTTGATAGTCTGTGATTTAACTATCAAAGGAAAACTCGTGTGCAAACAACAATATTATTTCCAGTTGGAAATTATATCAATCAATCATCATTCAACTTTTATCCCTTTAGTTCATTAATTTACTTATCTCCTGTTTCCCTATATTCTAAATTTCTTATTTTCTAATTTTAGAAAATATACTTTATTAACAATGGAAAACATTTCCATTTCCTTGTTTTCTATATTAGAAAAACATTTCTGATTTCTTATTTGGAAAACATTTCTAAAGTTCCTTCATTGGATTTAAACAGATGTTTAAATAAAACATCGCTATGCCAACTCAAACCATTATTGAATTCACTTAACCATCATTCACTATCAAACCTTACCATTCCTTAGTTAAGAAGGAAGTCAATCAAGTTGGGGTATAATTACCTCTCAGACCTTAACTGAACAACGTTATAACTTCGAAATAGTAACAGTTTATCTTTTTAAACCTTTAACAACTTATTCACGTAACTTTCGGATTCAATTTACGAATCCACTTCTTTATTGAAACATTTGATTATAACGATAACGTTATAATCCCTACTTTCACAATATCTAACTTCAATTATAACCTTTTTCTTTAATTCGAATAATTAAACCTAACCCTAATGTATTTGTGTATACTTTTGATTCAAAAACCGGAAAGTAAATATTACTTCCCTGAATTCGATATAATTGAATTCGACGTATAATTCTCTTTCGAGTAATCTCTATTTGATTAACTCTTCTTCGAATATCCTATATTCGATTATCTCTCTTCGAATAACTTATATTCGAAATCTCTTTCTTTCGAATAAACTATATTCGATCTCTTTCTTTCGAATACTATATATTCGATAATCTCCTTTCGATTAAACTATAATCGATAACTCCCTTCGATTAAACTATAATCGAGAACTCCGTTCCTTTATCTCTATTCGAATAAACTATATTCGACTAACACTATTTAACTCCGTTTAACTCTATTTGAATAACTAATATTCAATAACTCTATTTAACTCCGTTCGAATAACTAATATTCGATAACTCTATTTAACTCCGTTCAACTCTATTCGAATAACTAATGTTCGACTAACTCCTTTGGATTAACTCATCTTGACTAACTTAACTTAATTAACTCAACTCGATAACTTAACTCGATTATCTTAACTCCATTATCTTAACTCGATAACTTAACTCGATTATCTTAACCCCATTATCTTAACTTGATAACTTAACTCCTATCGAATAACTAATATTCGATAACTCTATTTAACTCCGTTCGAATAACTAATATTCGATAACTCTATTTAACTCCATTCAACTCTATTCGAATAACTAATGTTCGACTAACTCCTTCGAATACCATATTCGATTTACTAACATCGAATACCATATTCGATTAATTAATCTTCGACTAACTAATAGTCGATTTACTCTTATTTGCTTAACTAACATTCGACTAACTAATAGTCGATTAACTTACTTCGACTAATTCGATTAACTTTTATTTGATTATCTTTAATCGATTAACTTTATTTGATTATCTCTAATTGAATAACTAATATTCAATTAACTCTTTTCAAATAACTAAATTTGATTAGCTCCTTTTTGATAAACTACGTTTTCCGTTACAACTATTTCCCTTTTTTAACGTTTACTTACCGTTACAAATATTTCCTATTTACAACTTCTATTTACCGTTACAAATATTTCCTATTTACAACTTCTATTTACCGTTACAAATATTTCCTTATTTACAACTGTTTATTTATCTTCTAAATAAATATTCCTTATTCCTATTTATTTTCTAAATAAATATTCTCCTTTTCAATTTCTATTTATTTTCTAAATAAATATCCCTTTTATAAAACTCTATTTGTTTTATCAGCATTTTTTTTCCTTTTATAAACTCTATTCGTTTTATACATACTTTCCTTTTATAAAATCGGTTGATTTTATAAAATTCCTTTATTTCAATATACATTGAAATATTCCATTTTACAACTCAGGGTTTCTTATGATATGTAAAATATCGAATAACAATGATTAATATCATTCTAACACACATAATCCATAACAGATTATATAACACATCATATAACACTATATATGAAAACAGTAAAATAATTGTTGAGGAATCCAGTCGGATTCCTCCAACCTGTCTCCCTGCATCCACAGATGTTACCCAATATAATATATATCATATTTCATTTTGAAATGAAATATCCTGTTATACAGAACCATATTTGATTAACCGTCCATAGATTAACTATAACTACGTTTTCAATCAAATCTATTTAACAGTCCAAACAATCCATACATAGCAATCAAAATTAAAGTACAGTTTATAAAAATATAACTGAACAGAGTTGGTGAGTTTTACTCACCTTGATCGTTATCATTAAAGAACGATAAACTGTTATTTGATTTGAATCAAACAATTAAATTTGTCGTAAATTCTAACGAGCTCCATTCCACTTCCGGTCAGTTCCATTGTGTTGCTCCCGCCCATACGATCCTGTCGGATCTTGTTTCGCTGAATTCCGATACCGTATGACAAAGTTATACGTTATACAAGCTTTTAAACAATTTAAATTAAATAACTTTAACCATTTTTTTAAATTGGGCCTTTACCATTTTTAAAACGTTGGCCCACTCCATCCTCAAACCTAGACCTGAGTGCTTCCCCCTTCTTATTCCTGTATTTCTGTCAACTGAACTATCACTCTTTGCTCCATCTTCACACTGGTTCTACAAACTCCAATACATGGTCGACTTCCCAAATTCCACAACGTCAATCCTTCCTCCCAGAACCCAAAATGACAGGGCACAACAATCTGTATTATTTAAATTAGTTTAACTCCTTAACCTCTTCCTTGAGTAAAGCAACCGCACCCTTCACACCAACATACATCTACCTACAACGAACAGGGCACGAAATCCCACCCTTCCATTACAACTGTTTATTAACTTTCTATTTCTTAACTACTAATTACTCTTTAATCCCACATATTAGCAAATAACACTTCTTCCCTACTGCAAGAATTTCGAAGCCGTTGCTCCCCTTATCTCTCCAAATATCCTTCGTTCAAGAAAAACATGACAATACCCTTCGTTCAGAAATGGACCCCACATTTTCCCACTTTCTTCCTCCACTGCACCGTTAAATGAACGGCCGCCAGACACCATCCTACATCCCCGAAGTTCACCAGACCGTGGCCAACTGACTGCCGTTGCTTCAGCTTCAGATTTGGCACCTGCCTCAATGCCTTCGACTCCCCCTACTGAACGATAAAGCCATCCCGTACAACTCCTCCATCCGCCGCCCTCTGGCCACCAGAGACCGGCCCACCACCATAGAACAACGCGTCATCTCCTCCTGCCCCTTCACCTAAAGCAGCTTCCTCCAGATCGACACGAGTTCGCCCGAATTTGCCTCAAACTGTTGAGCCTTCATACCCCAATTTCGTGAACCGTAGCTGCTGTTGTAAAAGTCGGACTCCTAAAACGTGAAGCACACCAAACGAAAACCATACGAGATGAAAGAGAATGGTAGCACAAGTTCAGAAATATATACTTTCTGTTTATAAGATTTGATTTGAATTTTTGGGAATTTATGAGGATGAAAAAATGTTTTACTGGAAGAACATTGGCGGCTCGTAAAGCATTGACTTCGGTGGAGATAGTTTTAGGGTTGGAAGTGTTTGGGGGGTTATTTATAGTTCTTAGTTAGAAGGGTGTGGACCTTTTGAAGGCCACGTTTTTTGTTTGAGGACCACTCATTTGTTCGGCTGAAATATATGGCAACGTGGCTTGCGTTTTGATCAAGGAAAATTAGGATATTTTATCTTAGCACTTTGGTGACCTTTATATATGAAGTTCTGTCCACATCTGGATGGCCAACGACCGAAATAAAAAATACTGTTGTGACGAGCATCGTGTCACGGTTCCAAAAATATAATAATACCGGTAGATTTACTCATATTGTGAAACCTCAAAATGTTGATACAGGGTGCCAAATACTCCAAATAAAAAGTTGCTTATTTAATTAATTAAAAATTACCAAAAAATTCTAAAAATTAAATTATCACTACTTCCCAAAAGAACCTTGTTTAAATTCAAACCCTATCCCTAGTTATATCGAATAACCCATTACGGTCGATAAACGATTCTATAGCGACTATTTTAAAATTTGATTTGGGCATATCTCAAAATCTACACGACGAAATCCTGATTTTTCTCTTCCACTAGGAAGATATACTCCACCAGCTCCACACGTTTCTTGTTTCATAGAAATCCGATTTAAAACGAACTCTATACATTCAGTTGAAGTTCGAATCGCCAAATAACGAACTGCAGCGCCGTTTCAAGCTCAATTTTAATTATAATATAATTATACGTTCTAACGTCGACGATTAAATAATATATTCGTTATTTAAATAATTAAATAAATTAATTATTACACCGTCAAATATCCGGGTCATTACACATTGCCTTCAGGCATACATTTATTATTTATTACCTAGATCTAATCTAGGGTTTTCCATTAAGTGCTTTCTAGATTCAACTAGAGTTTACGCTATCTGTTGAACGCTTCTCGGATTCAGGGTTTATGCCACCTAGTCCAACTAGGGATTATGATACTTGTCGAACGATGCCCCCAAGTCTAGGACACACTACCTAGAGTGGTATACGTTCCTAGACTTCCCCACGCATGTATCGCGAATCGTTATCGCTTGTCTAGATGCACATGTCCTGTAATGTGCGGCCCGAGTCCGGTGGCAGGGCAAATCAAGGAATACAGAACTCGGTCGGGAGCTTTCAGATATCTGCCGATGCAGATGCTAAGGTCTGTTTTTATTCTAGTGGCTATGGTCCCACTCGACCCCTCCCTCAACTAATGAAAGGCACACCTTGAAAAATGAGAACTATACGCAGGCCCCCCGGTGCCCCACTATCCTATGGCCATCCTCATCCATAACTAGATAGCAAGTATATGGTCTTTTGGAGTTCTCCGCCTTTCCGCTTCACGTATCTCGACTGACTCAAGATGGATGGTAGACGCCGAGCTGCTATCACAGGGCTACCGTTTTCTCGCCGAATCACGCCGGTCCATCCTAGTCTTTAGGTTGCCATATATTGCAACCTGGGCATACCCCTGGTTCTTCTAACGCAGACCTTAAACTCTGTGAGCCCAGGAGGATCATCTGCAGCCTCACAGAGGGATACCAAGAGTACCCTCACGTCCCCTCGAAGCCTCGGGCTTCGTAACCCAATTCGTTGGAGCCTTCTTTTTACTCAGACGGACATTCGCTCCTTCCCGTGTTATACTAAGAATTACTACTTAGTTCTACTAACTACGGTTTAACACTTAGTTTCCATAATCGTTGTTTTCTTAACTAAGGTTTACTACTTAAGTCCTTCTAACTAAGATTTACTACTTAGTTCTCTTTCCCTTCAATTTGGATTGGTTAAGTGTCATTAGTTAATTCAAGCTAACTTAACCCCCTTCATTTATCATGTTAAACTGGTTAAGTGTTATCAGTAATTCATGTTGACTTAACACTACCACAAACCAAGTTATATTGGTTAAGTATTTCTTATTACTTAACCATACCCATTCACCGTGTATTGGTTAAGTGTTCCTTCTAACTTAACCTTGCCCTTCCGTTTTAACTAACATGTCATTAACGGTTAAGTATTATCCCTTCATGTTTTAGACTTAACCTTATTCCTTTATCACAATCTGATGGTTAAGTGTTCAAGTTTACTTAACCCTACGGTCTAGCCCAGCTAACATATCAAATTGGCTAAGTGTATTGAATTTTACTTAACCCCAACCTCTAGTCTAGTTAACATGTTAATTTGGCTAAGTGTATTAACTTTACTTAACCCCACCTTCTAGTCTAGTTAACATGTTAATTTGGCTAAGTGTTTTCTTAGTTACTTAACCCCTACAAATCTTATCTTGTTACCATGTTAAGTTGGTTAAGTGTCCCTATGGACTTAGCCCTCCCATTCTAGCTTATCTGTGTTAAGTTGGTTAAGTGTTCCTATGGACTTAACCCTCCCATTCTAGCTTAACTGTGTTAAGTGTCAGTATGAACCTAACCCCACCCACCGGTCTGGTTATCATGTTGAATTGGTTAAGTGTCTTAGTTAACTTAACCTTACCATTCTTGTTCTAGGTTTAACTAAATAAATTAAAGCCGCTACCACTCACATTAGACAGATATTGTTGCGATTACTGGATGTGCCGGTTGGTTCCGGGGAGGGTTACATCGCAACTTAGTCTAACCTCGGGTTAGGCATATTCGTGTTTTCTAAGTTCAAAGGTTTTTGATTAATTTTCAAATCAGGTTTTGAAAGTAACCATCCTGTCCGTCGGATCAGTTAGGGATAGCCAGGGAGAGCAGGAAACTTGTATTTTCCAAACCCAAGCCTAGACACTATCCTCTCTGTCACCCTAGAACTTTCTGGTGTATTTATTATTAAAAGAGATGTCATTAATCTTTCTTTTGTATATAAATAAATTGTTATCAATTTATCCTCAAAGTTTAACCACTTATCCTCAAAGTCCATTTTCCCTTTTTAAAATAAATTTGGCCTATACCCTATACATTTGCCATGCCTACTAATGGACTTGTATTCTAGGCCCAAATCTTGATTTGCCTATCTTACAGTTTATAGCAATTTAGATCCAACACCCCCATTTACAGTTCATGCCAAAACTAGATTTTGTATTCTAGTTTACAGTTTATGCCAAACTAGATTTCATATTCTAGTTCACCGTTTATGCCCAAAACTTAATTTGCATACCAACTACCTATTTTGTGGCCCATTAAACCATTTACGCCCGATGTATGTAAATTATGCTAACATACTTATCATGCTTAATTTAGCCACCCAATTATGATTTAATATTCTAATTTCAGTTCATGTCAAAACTAGACTTGTTATTCTAATTTTCATCAAATTATGCCAATTTCCAAGTTTAAACAATTTCATGTTTTTCCCCAAAACGTATTCTCATCGTTCGTATAATCGTGATTCACCCTAGATCATAAATAGAGCTAGATTAGTGGATAGAAGGGAATGAGCCAAAATGCCATGAAAGAACGGACATAACAATTGGCATAAGATGACAATTCACAGGCATATAGATATGGTAATATTACGACATGAAAAGGGTTGAATAGTATAGGTTCAAGAGCATGGGTAGACCTAACTTAATAGGTAAATTCCCAAGATCTAAAACCAAAGAAAACCAAGAATAGACAGAATAGATAAACATGGGTAGACCTAACTTAATAGGTAAATTCCCAAGATCTAAAACCAAAGAAAACCAAGAATAGACAGAATAGATAATCAGGTTTAGACCCAATTTCATAGTCACAAAAGTTAAGCAGCACTTTCCTAGTCATGAATCATAGGTGTTCAATCATAGCTGTCCCTATTATGTCATAGGCAATAGTTTATGTTTCCTAATCAAAGGCATAGGCTTGTGTTCATACTCAAGGAAATGATTCTCATGGTCACAGTCACAGTCATAGTCAATGTTCATAGTCATAGGCAATGTTCATAGTCATAGGCAATGTTCATAGTCATAGGCAAGGCCTAATTGGTCATCGAATCATAGCAGTTCTAAATTAGGTCCAAAGATATAGGCACAGATTCGAATAGAAAGATTTGGCATATTCTTTTATTCCTTTAATTTCATGTCACGAACAGAGAGAAACGTTCAAATCTAAAAAGTAACCGACTTACAGAGATTATATTAGATTCGTAGAAAAACAGTCGTTGCAGTCGTTTGAATCTTCACTTGAATCTCCTCTTGAAAGTCTTGAGCAGCATTTCCTCGTCTTAATTTATTTTATATATTCACTTATTTATTTATTTTCTCAGAGGCAGTATAAGGATAGTAAAGAATTGGGAATAGTGAAGGAGACTAAGGCTGTTTATATAGTGTAGCAGTCACGAATCTGGTCAGAATGGCGTCCGGATACAGAAAAACGAACCAGGTTGCAGATCTGGAAAAAGCAGGGGGTCGACCCCCAGGTCGACTACCCAGTCGACCTGGGCACCCCAGGTCGGCTACCCAGGTCGACTGCCCTGTCGGCCTGGGTCCTGGGCGGGAGTTTTCCCACCTAGCCCAATCTGGGTCTGTTTTTCGAATTTGAACTCGTTTTTGACCTGTTCGAATTTTAAATCGAATTCTAAAACTTCTGATGAACATAACTCCTTCATACGGACTCTGATTCTCGCAAATCGGACTCGTTTTCATGCAGAATTCCGAGACGAATGCAATGGCGCAGCCCGTTTCCCTTGATTTTGATTTTAAAATTTAATTCTGCCTTGATTTGTAAATCTTAGTGTTACAGAATTACGGGGTGTTACATTCTCCCCCACTTAAAAGGATTTCGTCCCCGAATTCTTCAAGTTAGGAAGAATGTGTCCTACCATCCAATCGCCCATCTACTCAACCATTCAATCACAGGCATTCATGGTCCTTAAAAGATTTCTAATGCTTTCATGTTCATATGCATAGTGTGTGTATATGTCTTTATCTAATGCAAAATCAGGCGGTCTACTGATTCAGTTGACCTCCTCAATGTGAATCATGTCAGTGCCATGCGTCCCATCATGTATGCAAGCATCCTAGTTATGTAAATACTACATGTGTGCATAGCCATTCATCCATATGCAGCATCCATATGCTAACATATCAAGTTCAACTTACTAACAAATACATATCTGTAAATGCAATATGAAAGCGTCTGAACTGATCTAGTGCCTAATACGTATGCATATGCATTCACGAGCAACCATTAGCAACCACTTGCAACCATCAACCATAACATGTTTCAAATACATGTTTACATCCATTGGCTTCTACCTAAGGATCGGAGATACGACCTAGAGGATATACTTTGGAAAGAGAGAAACAATTATGCGTAAAGCTCCTAAAAAAAAGAAATCAAGGATGCACCCTTAAGGAAAAGGGTATGATGCTAGTATCTAGCCTTCTTGAGCTTTACTCCACTGTATCTTAACTAATTTAACTTCACAATTGTGAAGTTTCTGATCTCCATTTCCAAAATAAACAGATGTCAGTCACGGTACCAAGTATATGTACTAAGATGATTAGAGGTCTCCCTCTTATCCTCCATGCCATAACTATAAGGGTCGAAAGGTCGCTACGTGCTTTTTAGAGTGCCTACCACAACTATTCATCTCTCACGCAAACCATCCTAGTCGAACTCGGCATTCCTCAAGTACAAGCCCCAAAGGCCTAAACCAATATCAGACAAGCACCCAAGGTATATCTCCTCCGAATTTAGACGATCTACGTGAGATGATATGAGCAAACTCGGTAGCCATTCTCAAATCCCTACTAATCAAAATAAACTGGTCGGACCACCAATTGGATTTGAGACTCTAGTGGGATCTTTCTACTATACAAGTACTATGGTGCAGAGACTCAACTATGGAAGTGGATATGAACAAATGCGAAGTGCTAAAACCAAAGGAAAGAGTACGAACAACAAAACTAAAATCTTCCAACAGAACTCTACTACCTCTCTCCTAGGTACGCTTGGTGGCGAAAGTAGGTACTTGCCTTTCTGAAAATCTTGTCCCTCGTTCTAGCCCTTGTCCTTAATTATATGCCCTATCATACCCTAGTAAAGATACTTCCTCTTGTCTTAGGCTTTATAATTTCTTCCTCCTTCGTGAGCTAAATCTACATCCATGAATTCCTCATCCTCTTCCGTGTGTAGTTATGTTGACAAATCTCTCGAAAGCTACTTCCATCATACAGAAAACCCTATAAGCTTGAAAGAAAACTGGCCGCAGGTGAAACTACTACGGCTATAGATGGAAGTCGGGCATTACTTCGCCCTTCGATGAGGTTACTTCCCAGAAAGCCAGGAGCCCCTGAGACTCAAGAAAGAAGGAGACAAGAATTCAAACAGAGGAAGAGAAGATAGTGCGTATGGCTTTTGGGGAATATGCCTTTAAAACAAAACTTTTCTCTTGAAAATGCTTCTTTTAAAACCATTTTGAAAATAATTTTTTTTCAAATCCTTTATCTGATCTGGTAACCTTCAGCTCTGATACCACGTGTAACACCCCACATCCGTTAGTGTCACTCACAAAGGGAATGCACTAAGTTCTGTGGAGCATTTAGGGTAAAAGATGCAGATAAATTACAAGACAGACAGAAATTAAACAGCGGAAAATAAAACTTTGCTTTATTGATAAAATAGTTTGTACAACGATTTCTTTACAATATCAGAGTATCATCTGTCTTACAATATAAAGAAGCATAAAACGATATTTATATTCCCCAATTTTAGCAAGAGCCAGCCATAGCATATGAAAAGAGAGTCCAAGCAAACTTCGACAAATCTTCAAGTTGGGAAAGAGTGACAGTCCAACTTAACATGAGCTATACTATTCCCTCCTTTACTACCTTGGGGGGGGGGACGGAAGAAAAGAAGACGAAAGAAAAACAGAGTCAGACATAAAGCCTGAGTAAGTCCAGTAACTTCTAGCATGTGAACATGGAAAAACAAAACGACATGAATTAACTGAATACAAGATAACACCATGATGCTAGGGTTGGCAAGATTAGACAAGATTAACACAAGATGTGCTAACATAAGATAAACTGGATATGTTCTAATACTTTCGCCGCTTCGCTATTTCCTTGTTATACTGGTTTTTATATATCTGCACCAACTATCTAGTGTCCCAACTAGTAATGATAACGCGATCCAAATCCCTGTAGTTCCCATTGCCTTCAGGCATACATTTATTATTTATTACCTAGATCTAATCTAGGGTTTTCCATCAAGTGCTTTCTAGATTCAACTAGAGTTTACGCTATCTGTTGAACGCTTCTCGGATTCAGGGTTTATGCCACCTAGTCCAACTAGGGATTATGCTACCTGTCGAACGATGCCACCAAGTCTATGACACACTACCTAGAGTGGTATACATTCCTAGACTTCCCCAACCATGTATCGCGAATCGTTATCGCTTGTCTAGATGCACACGTCCTGTAATGTACGGCCCAAGTCCCGTGGCAGGGCAAATCAAGGAATACAGAACTCGGTCGGGAGCTTTCAGATATCTGCCGATGCAGATGCTAAGGTCTGTTTTTATTCCAGTGGCTATGGTCCCACTCGACCCCTCCCTCAACTAATGAAAGGCACATCTGGAAAAATGAGAACTATACACAGCCCCCTCGGTGCCCCACTATCCTATGGCCATCCTCACCCATAACTAGATAGCAAGTATATGGTCTTTTGGAGTTCTCCGCCTTTCCGCTTCACGTATCTCGACTGACTCAAGATGGATGGTAGACGACGAGTTGCTATCACAGGGCAACCGTTTTCTCGCCGAATCACGCTGGTCCATCCTAGTCTTTAGGTTGCCATATATTGAAACCAAGGCATACCCCTGGTTCTTCTAACGCAGACCTTAACCTCTGTGAGCCCAGGAGGATCATCTGCAGCCTCACAGAGGGATACCAGGAGTACCCTCACGTCCCCTCGAAGCCTCGGGCTTCGTAACCCAATTCGTTGGAGCCTTCTTTTTACTCAGACGGACATTCGCTCCTTCCCGTGTTATACTAAGAATTACTACTTAGTTCTACTAACTAAGGTTTACCACTTAGTTTCCAGAATCGTTGTTTTCTTAACTAAGGTTTACTACTAAGCTCCTTCTAACTAAGGTTTACTACTTAGTTCTCTTTCCCGTCAATTTGGATTGGTTAAGTGTCATTAGTCAATTCAAGCTAACTTAACCCCCTTCATTTATCTTGTTAAACTGGTTAAGTGTTATCAGTAATTCATGTTGACTTAACCTTACCACAAACCAAGTTATATTGTTTAAGTATTTCTTATTACTTAACCCTACCCATTCACCATGTATTGGTTAAGTGTTCCTTCTAACTTAACCTTGCCCGTCCGTTTTAACTAACATGTCATTAATGGTTAAGTATTATCCCTTCATGTTTTAGACTTAACCTTATTCCTTTATCACAATCTGATGGTTAAGTGTTCAAGTTTACTTAACCCTACGGTCTAGCCCAGCTAACATATTAAATTGGCTAAGTGTATTGAATTTTACTTAACCCCAACCTCGAGTCTATTTAACATGTTAATTTGGCTAAGTGTATTAACTTTACTTAACCCCACCTTCTAGTCTAGTTAACATGTTAATTTGGCTAAGTGTTTTCTTAGTTACTTAACCCCTACAAATCTTGTCTTGTTACCATGTTAAGTTGGTTAAGTGTCCCTATGGACTTAGCCCTCCCATTCTAGCTTATCTGTGTTAAGTTGGTTAAGTGTTCCTATGGACTTAACCCTCCCATTCTAGCTTAACTGTGTTAAGTGTCAGTATGAACCTAACCACACCCACCGGTCTGGTTATCATGTTGATTTGGTTAAGTGTCTTAGTTAACTTAACCCTACCATTCTTGTTCTAGGTTTAACTAAATAAATTAAAGCCGCTACCACTCACATTAGACAGATATTGTTGCGATTACTGGATGTGCCGGTTGGTTCCGGGCAGGTTTACATCGCAACTTAGTCTAACCTCGGGTTAGGCATATTCGTGTTTTCTAAGTTCAAAGGGTTTTGATTAATTTTCAAATCAGGTTTTGAAAGTAACCATCCCGTCCGTCGGATCAGTTAGGGATAGCCAAGGAGAGCAGGAAACTTGTATTTTCCAAACCCAAGCCTAGACACTATCCTCTCTGTCACCCTAGAACTTTCTGGTGTATGTATTATTAAAAGAGATGTCATTAATCTTTCTTTTGTATATAAATAAATTGTTATCAATTTATCCTCAAAGTTTAACCACTTATCCTCAAAGTCCATTTTCCCTTTTTAAAATAAATTTGGCCTATACCCTATACATTTGCCATGCCTACTAATGGACTTGTATTCTAAGCCCAAATCTTGATTTGCCTATCTTACAGTTTATAGCAATTTAGATCCAACACCCCCATTTACAGTTCATGCCAAAACTAGATTTTGTATTCTAGTTTACAGTTTATGCCAAACTAGATTTCATATTCTAGTTCACCGTTTATGCCCAAAACTTAATTTGCATACCAACTACCTATTTTGTGGCCAATTAAACCATTTACCATTTACGCCTGATGTATGTAAATTATGCTAACATACTTATCATGCTTAATTTAGCCACCCAATTATGATTTAATATTCTAATTTCAGTTCATGTCAAAACTAGACTTGTTATTCTAATTTTCATCAAATTATGCCAATTTCCAAGTTTAGTCAATTTCATGTTTTTCCCCAAAATGTATTCCCATCGTTCGTATAATCGTGATTCACCCTAGATCATAAATAGAGCTAGATTCGTGGATAGAAGAGAATGAGCCAAAATGCCATGAAAGAACGGACATAACAATTGGCATAAGATGACAATTCACAGGCATATAGATATGGTAATATTACGACATGAAAAGGGTTGAATAGTATAGGTTCAAGAGCATGGGTAGACCTAACTTAATAGGTAAATTCCCAAGATCTAAAACCAAAGAAAACCAAGAATAGACAGAATAGATAAACATGGGTAGACCTAACTTAATAGGTAAATTCCCAAGATCTAAAACCAAAGAAAACCAAGAATAGACAGAATAGATAATCAGGTTTAGACCCAATTTCATAGTCACAAAACTTAAGCAGCACTTTCCTAGTCATGAATCATAGGTGTTCAATCACAGTTGTCCCTATTATGTCATAGGCAATGGTTTATGTTTCCTAATCAAAGGCATAGGCTTGTGTTCATAGTCAAGGAAATAATTCTCATGGTCACAGTCACAGTCATAGTCAATGTTCATAGTCATAGGCAATGTTCATAGTCATAGGCAATGTTCATAGTCATAGACAAGGCCTAATTGGTCATCGAATCATAACAGTTCTAAATTAGGTCCAAAGATATAGGCACAGATTTGAATAGAAAGATTTGGCATATTCTTTTATTCCTTTAATTTCATGTCACGAACAGAGAGAAACGTTCAAATCTAAAAAGTAACCGACTTACAGAGATTATATTAGATTCGTAGAAAAACAGTCGTTGCAGTCGTTTGAATCTTCACTTGAATCCTAGCTTGACTTGAATCTCCTCTTGAACGTCTTGAGCAGCATTTCCTCATCTTGATTTATTTTATATATTCACTTATTTATTTTCTCAGAGGCAGCATAAGGATAGAAAAGAATTGTGAATAGTGAAGGAGACTAAGGCTGTTTATATAGTGTAGCAGTCACGAATCTGGTCAGAATGGCGTCCGGATACAGGAAAACGAACCAGGTTGCAGATCTGGAAAAAGCAGGGGGTCAACCCCCAGGTCGACTACCCAGTCGACCTGGGTCCTGGGCGGGAATTTTCCCACCCAGCCCAATCTGGGTCTGTTTTTCGAATTTGAATTCGTTTTTGACCTATTCGAATTTTAAATCGAATTCTAAAACTTCTGAAGACCATAACTCCTTCATACGGACTCCGATTCTCGCAAACTTGGATCGTTTTCATGCAGAATTCCGAGACGAACGCAATGGCGCAGCCCGTTTCCCTTGATTTTAAAATTTATTTCTGCCTTGATTTGTAAATCTTAGTGTTACAGAATTACGGGGTATTACAAGACTTGTCTCCATATGTATCACATATATTTCAGTTAAGGAAAATGCAAAGATTCACTAGTCTTTTTTTTGCATTATTTGAAAATCATGATTCTCTCATGTAAAATGAATTGATATTTTACTTTGTTCATCTCTTATCAACTACTGTATATAACTCTATGTATACGATATTAAAACAAGTTTAATATACCAAAAGTGTCTAAACAACATACACTTGATTTTACAAACATACATACATACATACATATATATATATATATATAACAAGTAAATATGATTATTCAAAATCAAGTGAATTTGATCGCATTAACATTGTCAAATCCATGCTACAAATCCTTGTATTACTAAATATCTCCTTTTCTTATTTCTTACTTAAAGTATTCTACATTCATATGAGTTTTAAATGTAATTACAAACACTACAAAATGGCAAAACCACAATTATTGGTTTTATATTACATAGATAGCATTGGTTCATAAATTTTAAATTATCAAAAAATATATTTATTTCAAATCCCCCTGATATTTCCAATATATATAAATCTTATTTTATTTAATTAACTCAAATTATCAGTATAAGCTATACATTATAGATTATAAAACTAGTCCAAAAACTGGAACGTTACAATCTACCCCCCTTAAAAGAATTTCGTCCCCGAAATTAAAGAGTAACTAGAAGATTCCAATTATATTCAAAATCATAGACTCATGTCAAACACATTCATTTCCATGGCTAGGGATATCTGTTTTTACCGTTGGAAAACATTTCCTTTTTATGGACATCACTATTCTCCCACATTCATCAGTTCCTAACCGTAAATAGTTAAGAAAATAATCCTCTAGGTACCAACCCCGAAAACCGAAATCAACATCAGATCAATACTAAGAAAATTATTTATCTTAACCAATTCCTAGTTAGGTTCCAAATTCTTAACTCCATATCTTAATTCCTTATCAACCAGTATTACCCCATTTTCTTATTCCAAGGAATTACCCCTGATTTTATTTGGGACATTAATCCCAAAACTTACTTACTATATTAATTTGAACCAAATTTATTCAAATATATACATCTTCTTCAGATACTTCTTTGTAAACTCCAATTCAATTTAACTTGCCTACTCAACTCTACTTAGCCTATCCTTAGTCAATCCTAGTCCATTTAATTCACCTTTACTACCTGATTCAACTAGGCTTGTCTTATTTAAATTTTCCAGTTCCCGAATCCAAATATCCCGGTTATTATATCAAATTTGTTTGAAATCACATATATAAATTCCAATTTAAAATGATTTCTATCCAAATCTTACCAAATAATATTATTTTATTTTATCATAGTCCTTAAAATATCTTTCTAACTCCCCGGGATTTTAAATTCTAGTTCTGTTTTGAATTTAATTTTTTGTTCACCTCATTCGTATATTTTATTCTTATACAATTCATTTTGGTTTTATATATCCATCTCAATGTTATAATCTGATACCAGATTATAATAGC
This sequence comes from Allium sativum, assembly GCA_030737875.1. Taxonomy (NCBI): domain Eukaryota; kingdom Viridiplantae; phylum Streptophyta; class Magnoliopsida; order Asparagales; family Amaryllidaceae; genus Allium; species Allium sativum. The sequence goes on along the minus strand of CM060924.1, from coordinate 617,701,808 downwards.
AACCAACACATCCATTTAATAATAATTCTAGAAAATTATTATTTTTATATCAAATAACAAATACGCGCTTATATATATTCACTCAAACTTAGTTTAGGGTATTACTAACCCTATCTTTATCGAGTTACGCCACAGAGCCTAGGTTATTACTAAACTATTGCTCTGATACCAACTGTAACAACCCGAAAAGTTCCGATCTTGATCATCAATACAAATAAATATCCCGTATTACAAATCGACATTCAACCACCAGAAATTAACCGATCATTAAGAGAAAGAAGTTAGAGGGTCAGAAGTAGACAGATAGAAAGTTAGAATAGAAGAAAAAAAAGAATACAACATAATCAGAGTATAACGAATCTCACAACGGAACTGAATAAAATATATTATACAACAATATCGAAATACAAAACTAGTATTTGAACTTACATACATCATCAGAGTACAACATATATATAACATAGCGGAAATAAACTCTATATCTAATATTGAAGCCTCCTGCTCCAAGCTTCTTGAAGTGAATCTGTAAAATCCAAAACTACTTGACTGCCCATACAAATTTGGGCACCCAAGAGTTTAAGAAAAACACAGAAAAATAAACTCTGTTTCAGTCATGGGACTGGTGTCACTAAACAATTATTTAAACAGATTGGTTTAACGTTCAAAAATCCTTTTGAAATAAATGATAATCGTAAGACCGATCCACACATAAATACGGATGGTTTTACCTTATGATAACCAAAAAAAACATTTTGAAATCATATATTGTTCTGATATTATAATAATGTCTAAATACAAATAAATATCAATCTAGCGGAACGCTTGCATCTCACGCTCCACATATATAATATACAAGCAAAACCGTGGGCGCTTATTAGAGATTGGATTCTGGCTATGACAAGATATGGAACCACCTGCCAATAGTGTATCTCTAGAGGGGAATACACTGGGTTCAACAAGAATGTCTTGCAACCCGGCCCACACATGACCGACCACTCATTTCGCTTGAGTGTATCGAATGTATATCACCAACGGTTGTGTACGGCAACCATTTCCCGAAAAGGGACAGCATTGAAATAGATTAAAATATAAAATGAGTTTTCTCTAGATAGGTGATTATACACCCTAATGGGAGCGACCCATATAGCCATGCTGCCTGCCCGATTTTTACCATTTCCCGATTGATGAGGCTTGAAGTTAGGATTTACTATAGAACATCTGGTCACCATTACTTTGAATGCCACATTGTCAGATCCGTCAAATCACTAATTGACATCCACAAATATACTCTGGGTGTAAAAGAAGTGCCCTTCTTTGCCACAACTCGATATATTTGTAAAAATCAACGTACGTTATTTTAAGGAAATACTCTATCAGACATTCGTTCATACAAGTCATTCAGGAACAGGATGAACCGAAGGCACTGTCCTACTGCATCCAATATAGGAATCACCCCCATGAATCAATAGCGAGTGGTCCTTGCAAATCCGAAGATTTCACTCACGAAAGAATCACTGCTGATATATCTCTAGGAGCTAACCAAAGAATTTCAACGAGTAGTTCTTCCACTCATGAAGATCTATGTTCTTCAATTCTTTAAATTATATAATCGTCCCTGCAAGTTAGTTTATGTAAAATCAGTTCGAAGTGGTTTTGGGTCCAATTCCTATCCCGGTCTCTTCGAACTAACACGTAGGGGATATTTATTTGATAGTCGGTGTTTTAACTATCAAATTTGAATAGTGTAGACGAGTAAACTATTTACACAGATTATTCTGTGTTTCATTTACATAGCTTATCAATTCAATTTATTTTACTTACACAAATTCAGAATAACAAACAGTTTGAGACGATTAAAAGAAGATGTGTCAGCGTTTATTTTAACTAATTCAGATGCGTTTTGTAACGACCCGGAAAATCTGAACCAATTTAAAAATTTTAAATTGGCTATTTTAGTGGATTTTAAATATTTAAAATAAATATTTTAAATAATAACGATGAAAAGTAAGTTTGAATCGACATTTGAAAATGAATATAATTAATTCTAATTTTAAACAAGGCCTGAAAAAGCGCGGTAGTTTCAAATTTTCATTTCAAACTTTGTCTGACTGTACCGGGTGCAAAACAAAACGGATTTGAGTGAAACCAAAAATATTTAAATTTGTTAGTGAATATCTTTCTAACGAATCTGAAAAATCGAAGTTTCATAGCGGGAAGCAAAAGTTATGGCTAAATGAATTTTCAGAAAGGTCGCTATAGAATTTATATAGCCCATGAAAATGGCCATTTTGCAAACGACCTCGGAATTCGACGAAACCACTTTTGTTGGACCCGGGATGTCAAATTATTGCTAGGTTTCAAATTTCATAATTTTTGAAGCTAGCATGTGAGTGTGGCAAAGGAAAACGTGAAATGGTCAATTACAGTTAAATTGGATCGATCAGAAATGGGCCATTTTTCAAACGGTCTCAGAATTCGACGAAACTAGTTTTGTTGGGGCCGTATTGTCAAAACATAGCTAGATTTATTTTTCAGGAATTTTTAGAATCAATATGTGGCCCCGGCAAATTGAAATATACGTTCAAATTGAATATTGAATGTTTTATATTTTAATTTGAGAAAAACTGACTGAAACAGTCGAATGGGCCTTCGAAACATATCCCATTGTGTTCGAAATGGGGGTATTAGCTAGGGACGACAATCGTTGGGTTTGGATTGGAGGTCGTGTTAGAAAACCCTCTTTTAAAGGCTCCCGGCCAATCAGAATATTATATAAAAAAAAACTCTCTCCTCCCCCAGATCGATGACGGAAAGCTGCTCCGATTTTCCAGGCCAAAATCCGGTGCCACCACGACGAACCAGACCCTGCCACCACCCAAACTTTGAAGCCCTCACTTCCCTCTACAAATCCATACCTTCCTCGCCTCGTCTACCTCGAAAATCGCGCCTGGGAAAAGGCGCCGTACATCACCGTCGATCTCCCGCCTCCGACCACCGAACTGGCCGCGCCTACCACCTATCTGAGCTTTGTTCGTAGCTCTTCGACACTGCAGCACCTGATCGAGACAACACTTCGCGGATCGAGCGAAAATTTAAAACCTAGTTTTGAACAGAAATAGAAAGGTACGGCTAAAAATTATTTAAACTATTTAATAGCAGTTTAAAGCACTATGGTTTTTTATTTCACTGTAAAAATCATATCTTTTTCATTTGTTGACGAAATTCAGTGAAACAAGAGACAATGGACTATTGTGGACATCTTCTACATTTTAGAAGAGACCGCATAGTTTTCTGAGCCTTCTGCTATTTTTGGTGGAGTGGAACCCAATGTGAGATTTCTAAATTATAAACGATATGAAAAACGACGATGTATAAATTATATAGTCGATGTATGAGTTATATAAGCGTTGTACACCTCTCGTATAAGCGTTGTATAAGTTGTACGTTCGATATATAAGTTATATATGCATTGTATAAATTATATATGTGTTGAATGTAAGTGAAATATACTTATATATATATATATATATATATATATATATATATATACACGCCCCTCTTACGCAAACCATGGACGATATTTATTGGTTGTGATTGATGTGAAAATTGATTGATAGCGAATGGCTGATTAGAATTGTTTGTGGTTGAAATTGATTGATTGTGGTTGAAAAATACCCGTTTGTGGTTGAGAATTATTTGGTTGAAACCGCATAGGATTAGTTTGTGGAAATGGAAAAAAATATACATGTCGCCTGCGTGCGAACTAGATGCATGAAATCCCCATTGTCAAAAGCTGCGAGGCTTTAAGGTAGAGCGAGGAGCCGTACTAGGGACAGCCCGGGTTTTAACTACCCTGCCGTTATGCTGCCGAAATTTTGAATAATATTCATGTGTTAGAATTATTTTCATGTGTTGAAACTATATTCGTGTGTTGAATAGAAATTCATTCGTTGAATAGAAATTCATGTGTTGAATGGTATTCGTGTTTTAAATAAATTGTTTTAACAATAAAAATCACATTTTTATTTTATATATACAAACTATAGAAAACCTTCATGTGTTGAATAGAAATTCATTCGTTGAATAGAAATTCATGTGTTGGATGGTATTCGTGTTTTGAAATAAATTGTTTTATAATAAAAATCATATTTTTATCATCATATGAACTATATAAAATAGTCATGTTTTGAAATAAATTGTTTTATAATAAAAATCATATTTTTATCACCTATATGAACTATATAAAATAATCGTGTTTTGAAATGAATTGTTTTACAATAAAAATCACATTTTTACTATATACATGAATAGTTAAAAATAGCGAAGTGTTGAAATAATTGTCGGTTGGATAAAAATATCATTTTAATCAAATGTATGAAAAGAAAATAGTTTTGAAATCGAAGAGTCGATTATAATTATATTCATATATATAAATATAATTAAAATATATCGAATAACGAAGCTGCAGTTCGTGTTTTGAAACCGTGATTTCAAACGAATAGTGCGGGAGATCCGACCATCGGATTTTCCCGAAATCGAAACCGTTGGGTTCGCTTTGGGAATATCTTTCCAACGACACCAACTTTGTAAAGATCCAACGGTTGGATTGTCTAGAATGTTTAATTCAAATCTGAAGAAAAACAGCACTAGATTCGATTTTTTATATATATATATATAATTAAATTAAATTAAATCGAATAACGACGCTGCAGTTCGTATTTTGAAATCGAAACTTCAAACGAGTGTACCAGGAGATCCGACCGTCGGATTTCCCCAAAACCGGAACCGTTGGATTCGTTTTGAAAATATCTTTCTAATGATGTAAAATTTGTGATGATCCAACGGTTAGATTTTCAGATATGTGTAAATCAAATCTAAAGAAAAACAGCGTCACGGCCACGTTATGGCCCGAAGCGTCGTTTGAATGAATTGGCTATTTTAAAATAAATAAAAATAGCGATAAATTGTTTTAAAATATTATAAACGATATGAAATGTGGAATTTAGAAATTAACTGAAGGTTAGCTAAGTCGAATGGTTTCCTGGGTTTTGATCCGATGTTGGTTTCGGCCTTCGGGGTTAATATTTGGGAAATCGTTCTCTTACTGATTGACGGTTAGTGACTAATGAATTGGAATGAGGCGTATGTTGTGTTTGTGTCGCACTAGTTATTTATATATGCGAGTTGCTCAGAAAGACCGGGTTTATCCCATTCTGAATAACTGAATCAACGATAAGAAATCGAAGATGAAGACGATGGTCGAAGACCGGAGATCTTCACCTCGTTTGGATGGTAACTGATGTCCTGATTGGGAGGCATCCCCAAATATGGATAATGAGTGGTGATCGTCCAGACGTACGTGGAGATCGATGGGTATGCGAGGTATATAGTGTCTCCGGTTTCGTTCAGACCCAGAACGGACTTGTAAATGGACTATGTGTCTGACATTGGAATTCATTCTGTGTGATTGATAGCCATCAGTTGCATGGTGTGAATTGCCTGTGTGGCATGCTAAGATGCAGTGATCAAGGCTTCTGTTGAAAAGAAAAGTCTTGTGGTGATGATCAAAGCACCGCCTGTGTGGCGTAACTTTGTGTATAACGTGAATTCGCGAGCCTCACACCCCGGTATGAACCAGAAACGGGAGAGGACATCAGGGAGGGCATGCGTTTCCTTCTAGCTAGAGGTGGTGTCAGTGCTTGAACTGGCTGGCATTTATATTATTTTCACCTATGTGGTTGTTGCTATTGCGAGACGCCTCAGTTATATCGGTCGATCCGCGACCGATGGAGTCATTCGTTGGCTCACTTACGCCCCATAGAGCGGGGAAACGCAGTGTTCAGGCATTTTAATCCACATTGGTGGACCGACCTTGACGATCCAAGGGTCACTCGAGCCCTGATCCTGAGGGGCGGGAGCGTCTCGAAGCCGGTAAGGACTATCTTTTGCCTTGGTTCATGATGGAAATCCAATTTCCAAATACGTGATTATGCGGTTTTGATTGTAAACCTATATTTGGCGACATAGTGGCATGGGACACTCATGTCGTCTATGATTGATACTTATGATTTGAAATTGTTTTTGAAACATATAAACATTAGTAATAATATCAAATGCTTTTGTTTTATTCGTATCAAGCATATTTTGGCCATTATAAGGTAAAACCCTATCCTCCGGTTTGCGTTGCATTGTGTGATGGGAACTGAGTCTTATAATGGCTTCATTTTTATAAAAAGCATTGCGATGTTTAAAAGATTTATTTGTTTTTAAAGCACTGGCAATCCAATGGAGTAAACCCGTTCCACGAAAGTGGCGTGGTCCTGTGATTAGCCATATTGTAAATGTGTTAAGTAGATTTCTCATACCAGTCCCATGACTGACTCGTAGTTTGTTTCACTTGCAAACTCGGGTGCCCCTATTTCTACACGGGCAGCCTTGTGTTTAGGTTTTAGCAGGCTCTTTCTGGATAGCTGGAGCTGAAGATGGATTCTATCATTTATCTCTTTTTATGATGTTCAACTCATATTGTACATATTATGTTTGTTTTCCGTTGTAGACATTTATGTATAGCTGAACTGTATTTGTACTAAGTATGATCCTGTATACTGTGTAACTCTGATGATTACGTTTATCCAGTGTATTATTTGTACATTATTTGGTGTATTTATTTAATTCTGCTCTGCTGTTATCTGTTTATGTGTTATATTCCAAGATTACCCTTGCCACCGTCAGTACGGGGTTTGGGGTCGTCACATGTTTAGTTACTTCAAAGCATACAGATGACTAACAATAATCATTCAATACAAAATTAATATTCAACAATAATTTTGACATTTTATTTTAAACTAATAATAGTTTGAGTTATCCGATCCTTGGTTTATATAATGAAATTTCTTTTACCATCTCGGAAACAATGCAACAAATTTCCGATTCCTTCTTCTATATTTTTTTTTATTCCTACGTATATATATATATATATATATATACATAGACACTTTTATTCTTATGTATATATATATACACTTTTTTCATTTGCCAAAATCAAACTTATTTAATATTAATCAAGTTAAAATAAATTTATGGGCCCAATATGGCCCAACCCGAATACCACATACCCATGGCCTTGTTGCTATTGCTACCAGCCGCCGTTTTGTGTTCACTTCTTTCACTTTTGTTAAAATTTTCAAAGAACTTTCGGATTTTTATAAATACCTTGTCAGGTCATACAGCATATCACCTTTGGATCCTTTTATCATAGGTTTAGAAAAAAGCTCCACTTCCCCATCCATCGCACGCACCAGGTTAATACTCCTGAACCTTGCTTGCTCCAACCAAATCCCCAAACTTTAAGTGATAATAAACCCAGAATCTATGAATTCTGTGATCGACCATATAGCATATATTAATAATGCACTAAAACCTATGGAATGCAGTCGCTATAGGCTCCTTTCCAGCTGATTCATTTGCCACTTGCACTTCTTTCACTGGCATGTTCATGCGTGCTACCTCACAGTTAACAAATATTACTCCTATCAGTTTAAAAAAATATAAATTGTGGAAAGAAAAAAGGAATCTAAACTTTGTAAGACCGGCTAAAGAAAAAAGGAATCTAAATTTATATCCTATTTTCACCTGGATATAGTTGAACAATTCCTATTAATGTTAACAATTTCGCTTTAAAATCTTTCAAGTGCAAAACAAACATATCAAAGTCGTGTTGTTACAGTTCATCTTCTTCTGTCCATATAGGAAATCACCTACCTTATACTGAGGAGCATTTCAACACAGCAAGGCCCTCATTTTCACTTTGGAGCCGAGATACAAATAAATTTCCAACGCAGAATAATGCATGTACATTCACATTGTCGTTCTTGTTTCCTTTTCTCTTCGAGTAAAGTGATGTCAACGGAATTTTATAACTTTGATTTGTGGTATCATATTTAATTATCTGAATCTTATTTGAACTGTCTACCCTAATATTTTTGGCCCAACTCCATTACTACCCATCATCACTTTCTCGTCTGGGAGTCAGCTAAAGCTGTTCAGGTCGCTACTCCCACATTGTCTCTATCGAATTGATTGTTGTGTGTTAAACAGCTGGCCTATACAAGGTAATGGATGTCATTTCTCGACAAAAATGGCCGACAACCTTATTTAGTCTTATTACAACTTTATACTATGTTTAATCTTAAAATCTGTCATGCTGTTGGCAACTTAAATAATTTACTCGCATGTTTCATACTTAGAGGAGAACTACTTATTTGTTTACCAATATTCTTCAGCAATGAAACTATAAGTAAGAGCCTAAAATTGGCAATGAACAAACCCCATATGCCACTTTCCTTCTTCTACCAAACTCAAATATTGAACACAACTGAGATGCATTTCTATACATCATCGCTTAGGTACACTCAATGGTTGGCATCAAAAACAAATATATGGATCCATGTTTGTCGATCATTCCTTTCTATCCACTCTTTCTTCTACTGTTTCTTACTCCTCTTTTCTTCTCCTGTTTCTTACCTTTCTTTTCTTCTCCTGTTTCCTCTTCCTTCTTCCAGTGCACCATCTGTGCACTTTGCATGTACACCATTGACAGAGCCGCATTTCTATACATCATCGCTTAGGTACACTCAATGGTTGGCATCAAAAACAAATATATGGATCCATGTTTGTCGATCATTCCTTTCTATCCACTCTTTCTTCTACTGTTTCTTACTCTTCTTTTCTTCTCCTGTTTCTTACCTTTCTTTTCTTCTCCTGTTTCCTCTTCCTTCTTCCAGTGCACCATCTGTGCGCCGTGCATGTACACCATTGACAGAGCCGCTATCTCTACTCTTTGGCCATTGCTGCAGACGCCCTTCAACCCCTAAAGCCAACCGTACCACCAGAACTAGGCCAAACATATCCGATCAAAATTTGATGCTTTGGACCAAACTCCATTAAAACCCTACCACAGAATTGCCTCACGATGCCACCACAAACTTCTAACTCCGACCAAACTTTGACCAGAGACACGCGAAGAGCCACCCCTCCTCCTGGACCTGGTGCGATCGCCTGGATCCACCTCATGTCGGGGCAGTTCTGCTCTAAACCTAGGCTTAACAATACCTATCTTGACCCTTATTTTGATCTAATCTCCCAAACTACCCATTTGAAAAATATGTTTGTATTTTTCCCAAGTTCCCTGAACTATTGCGCCCCTCCAGTGCCAGCACCATCAACCCTGACTCCTGCTGCTGTCGTGAATCGACCATAGTCCCATTTTCTGTTCCTCTCAAAATTCTCATCAACCATAATACTAAAAATTGTGATTAAGCCATTAAAATTCATGATTTTTCCCAACGATCACGCTCATATAAACAAATGTTAAAATAATGAGGTTTGAAATTTGGGGGTTTTATGTTTCTTTACTGTAATTTAAACATATCTGGAGATATATGTTGTTATTTAAGTTGGAACAAATTTTAAAATGTACTAGAGACATAAATAACCATGTTTATATTGAATTCCAATTCTAAAATACACTAGAATTAGATTTATCGATTTTTTTGTCAAGTACAGATGAAAACATTTACTGGTTTTAAATATACAGACATATGTAAGTATTAACAATGATTCATTCCAAGCATTTACAGCAGGGTGATTTATCCATAGATATACACACAACTAGTAGCATACATGTACATATATAAATTTGGATTATGAGAGACAGAAATCTTGAAACGGGTTTAAAAGAAAATAATTTGGAGTTTACTCACATTATGTTTTTCTGTTGTTAGAATTTGTCTGCAAATACTTGTTCACTGTCTTGTGCAATCTGTCCCCTGCCTCGCCATAGTTTCACAGTTTCTTTGTACCCAGTTTAACTCTAAGTTTGCTCTTTATTTCACACTGGTTTTCTACCATCTACATTCTCTGTTTTGATTTGTTTCTGGTTGTCCTATATCTGATTTGTGGAGTTTCCAAACGTATATTTATGGATGGGAAATTTGAGGTTTTAACAAAGGTAGGTGCTTAAGTGAGGAGGGCATGTATGCAACAACTATGAGTAGATGTGTGTGATGTTTGATGTTACCATTCTCTTGTTGTCATCAGCCTTGCTCCCACTTTATAGCCTAGCCACGTTCTATCTGCACATGCGTGTACCTTGTACACATTAACAATGCAAGCTTAGAAACTACGCAAAAATCGACCTACTGAAGCTCATGTCCTAACTTTGTACTTGGCTAGCCATCCCTTATTTCAAATCAAAGACGTTGCTGCTTAGAACAGGGATCACACATGTGTTTAAGATTTGTTTTGATCCCTTTTCTTTCTTATCCGACTGCTTGGCACTCCACCGAGATGTATACATGTGTTTTCACATGGCTTAGATGGCCTAGACCTATGGGATGTCACCTTGCAGATCTATCTTTCTTGTGTGATGTTTGCTCTCATTTCAAATAAATGCCAACGTCTAAAATCCCTTTTTTCTGTAACACTACCCTACCTAATATCTATTCTACTAACACCTCATCTGATTTGGTATGAAGCTATAGCTCTGCTTTCTTTTCATGTTACATTCTTAGTTTTGCTTAGATGTTCCTTTTTACCTCATTCTTACCTTAGTGGCTCAATGTACATATTTATAAGTTGATACTTGTCTTATATATTCATATACACATACTCCACTTATATATTATATGCTATATTTTCTATATGTAAACATACACATCAAGTTTAAATTCTAAGTTTTGATTTAAGTAGACTTGTCTCCATATGTATCACATATATTTCAATTAAGGAAAATGTAAGGATTCACTCGTCATTTTTTCCCAATAAAAATCATGATTCTCTCATGTAAAATGAATTGATATTTTACTTTGTTCATCTCTTATCAGCTACCTTATTTAACTCTATGTATATGATATTAAAACAAGTTTAATATGCCAAAAGTGTCTAAACAACATACACTTGATTATATATATATATATATATGTATATATATATATATATATATATATATATATATATATATATGATTATTCTAAATCAAGTGAATTCGATCGCATTAACATCGTCAAATCCATGCTAAAATCCTTGCATTACTAAATAACTCCTTTGCTTATTTCTTACTTAAAGTATTCTACATTCATATGAGTTTTAAAAGTAATTACAAACACCACATGGCAAAACCACAATTATTGGTTTTATATACATAGATAGCATTGGTTAATAAATTTTAAATTATCAAAAAAATAATATTTATTTCAAATCCCCCTGATATTTCCAATATATATAAATCTTATTTTATTTAATTAACTCAAATTATCAGTATAATCTATACATTATAGATTATAAAACTAGTCCAAAAACTGGTCGTTACATTTTATATAGGTAAAGATTTTAAAGACAATGACTGTCATCATAGATAGAAATGTATCTAAACATCGTTGCACTTCCACTTATTCATGTCTTTTCTAGGCCACTTATTTTCAATGTGTCTGTTGGTCATTAGAACGGGATTTTAAATGATAATCTTATTTGTGCTTCTGTCTTATCCAAATTTTCAAGTTTCTACTTATCATCATTATGATAGTCAGTGTCTTTTAAATTCTTTATGTATCATTATAGTAGTTATATCTTAAAAATCTATAGCTATCACAAATACGATAGTCATCTAACTTTCATGATAGTTATCGCCTTTAAAATCTCCACCTACCATAATAATGATAATTATCTACTTATCACGGTAATTGTTATCTTTTATAATCTCTACTTAACATAGTAATAATAGGCATTATCTACCTGTCATTGTCTAATATTAACTAAGTTATTGTTCTACTATAATTGTAGCTATAATTCAATCCACCAGTGTTAAACTGAGGTCTTTGCCTATCAATTGTAATTTTGGAAAATTCACAGTACTCATTGTTCTTTTCTTTCATTTGATTCATAATATAATATGTGGAGAAACAGTGGTCGTTATTGTCGATGCTTTAATAGCGTTTAGAAATAATAATGTATACTCAAACAAACTAATAAAAGTGCATCTTTGGCATAAAAATTTGAACGGTGTAACCGTATCATATATTCTAGCAATGTCTTTGATGATTTACAACTTCACTGGATATTGAAATAAGTACGTGTAATGTGTTGCATGAATGTACTACTCCACGGGAGATAGAAATTTTATTAAATTTGGAACAAATGTCAGATTGTTAAAATATGGAAAAATACAATAGCGTTTAGAAATAATAATGTATACTCAAACAAACTAATAAAAGTGCATCTTTGGCATAAAAATTTGAATGGTGTAATCGTATCATATATTCTAGCAATGTCTTTAATGATTTACAACTTCACTGGATATTGAAATAAGCAGGGACGGAACCATGGGGGGGGGGGCAAGTAGGGGCGGCGCCCCCCCCCCCCCCCCCCCGATTTTAAAATTATATAAAAAAAAAATTACCCCTTTGGTACCAAAGTAACCATTTTAAGGCATTTTTATTAGTATTTATGCAATATTTTTGTCTAAAACTTAACAATATGAAACATTATTGGTTGAAATTATGATAAATTCAGGGTAAACTGGTATAAAAAAAAAAAAAATTTGGCCCCCCCTTCGAATCCGCCCCCCGCTGAGCGGATTCCTGGTTCCGTCCCTGGAAATAAGTACGTGTAATGTGTTGCATGAATGTACTACCATACAGGAGATAGAAATTTTATTAAATTTGGAACAAATGTCAGATTGTTAAAATATGCAAAAATACATAAGTTGCTTTTTAGTATGGATGACAAGTTATCTATGATGGTCCTTATTTGCTCAAAACTATTTAGACAACACAAAGAATGTTAGTAGATTCAGGATATCCTTACAAAGAATCACTTAAAATATACCATGATACGATTTTATTAAATATGTGATCACAAATAAAAAATATCATATTCTCAGCCAAACGAAAGATATGTGTATTTATACACAATCACTAATTTCCATACAAAAAATAATATTTTTTAAAGTACTTTTTTAATTCTTATATTTAAGAAGGCCGATACTTTTAAATCATGATCATTTACTAACGGTGCAATATGTGGTTAATGCAATTTTTCTTGCAAATTGTATTCATATTATATGGATGTCACCGACGTGCCTGATTTCTACTACGACAGTGATTACTTCAATTTTGTTATTTTTCATGCACTTGCTTCATCGCAAGTGAAAATAACTCAAAAATACAGTTAATTAACAAAATAAACAAATGTTAATTTTTCCTTGATTATTGTTTATATCTTAAATATATAATGGGAAAAAGTCCAAGAAACATGAATTACATAGTTGGCTATGGAAAGAAATCCGTCCAACAAACGCATCGCCGTGTTGCTTTGATTCCACAAGATAGAATAGAATATTTCTGTTGTGAGGTGATAAAATAGTTAAAAAGTAAAAACTCTAATCCAAATATTATAGTTAGCGCCATGATTGTAGGGCCTGATAGCAATGATGGATTAATCGACACTAGAGTTAAGATTACACGAAGCCTACCATTATTGGTAATCGGTTTAGTAGCAATACTGGTATCAATGAGCAAAGTTGGTGGTGAAGACATCGATAAGAATATTATGCTTAGAGAAATCGCAATTTTTAAAACTCCACCATCATTAGATACATGGCTATGATTGAAGTTAAGTCTCCAATCATTTTTTTAACATAATCTTGATATCGATTATTCGAAGATTAAGTAGAAAACTAACAATATGTACATTTATCCACGACCACAATTATAGTGGAGGTGAGGTTTCAAAAATTGCAATTACTCGTGATAAATTATTCGTATCGATGCCTTTACCGCTAATATTGTTCATTAATATTAGCGTTGTTGCTAAACCGGAATTCCCAACAAAAACCAAGCTCCGTTTGACATTATTTAATTATAATGTCTATCAATCCATCATTACTATCAGACCGTCCAACCGGGCTACAACTACGGTTTTTGGATTAGAATTTTTTTTCTTTTAACTATTTATCCTCTTAAGCCATGCATAATCTATTGCATCTTATGATATCAAAGCATCACAGTGATATTTGTATTGGGGGGATTTCTTTTCAAACTATGTAACTCATGTTTATTGGATTTTTTTTCTCATTATATATTTAAGTAATTAATAATGAGCGAAGAAAAATTAGCATTTTTTTAATTTATTAATATTAACTTTACTTTTAAGCTATTTTCACTAGTGATGATGAAAATGTATGAAAAATTATAGAACTGAAGTAATTACTAATGCAGTGGAAACCTGACATGTCGATAGGATTCATATAATCAGAATAAAAATTTGCAAAATTATAGCATTAACCACATATTATAATTCTTGTAAATGATCATGATTTAACTACATCGGTTGAATATAGGAGTTAAAAAATTATTAATTCTGAAAATATTATTGTTTGTATGGAAATCAGTGATCATTTATAGATACACATATCTTTCGTTTGGTTTAAAACATAATATTGTTTTATGAGTAAACACATATTTAATATAACTGTATCATGGTATAATTTTAAGCAATTCTTCATAAAAATATTTGATATCTACCAACATTCTAAGTCATATCCGATTAAGAACCGCTGTAGGTAGCTTGTTATCTCAACTAAAAACATTCTTGCTTGGATCTCTTTGATGTATTTTGCATTCTTTAACAATCTCAAACTTGTTCCAAAATCGATAAAACTTCTATCTCTTGTGGCATAATACATTCATTCAGCACAACATATATATTCAACCCAATAACTAGTAGAGATATCAATTTTCATACCATCAAAGACATTATTAGAATATGTGATATGGTTATGCCTTCCAAATTTTTGTGCTAAAGAAGCACCTTTTATTAGTTTGCTAGAGCATGCATTGTAATCTTTGAACACTATGCAAGCAACGGCAAGGGCGACCGCTATTTCTACACTTGTTCTCAAATAAAATAAAAGAACAATCACTACTATGAATTTTACAAAATTATAATAAATAGGCAAAGACCCAAATTTTAACACTTGGAGATTGAATTATAATTCCACTTATAATAAAATAGCGACTTAGTGAATAGAAGATGTTGACCATCAAAATAGATAAAGAATGACTATCATTACTATGATTGGTATATATTATAAAAGACAACGATTATAACGATAGGTAGATGACTATTATTACTATGATAGGTAAAGGTTTTAAAGGTAGCTACTATCATGATAGATAAATGACTCAAAACTATGATAAGTAGAAATTTTAAAGTCAACAGCTGTCGTGATAGGTTAAGAATTTAAAGGACAATTACTATCATAACAATGATAAGTAGAACCTTATTTCCACTTTTCATCTTCTCAATATATCAAGATAGGTGGAGATTTTAAAGATAATGACTATCATGATAGGTAGAAACGTATCTGAATATCATTAAGACGCGCTTACTTCAATTCTCGTCTTTTTAGGCCACTTATTTCTAGTGTTCGTTCGTCGTTACGACAGACCTCCAAACAATAATTCTGTTTGTGTTTCCATCTCAGTCCCCACTGAGTTTTTATATAGGTAGAGATTTTAAAGACAACGAATATCATGATAGATAGAAAACATATCTGAATATCGTTAAGACACACTTACTTCAATTCTCGTCTTTTTAGGCCAATTATTTCTGGTGTTTGTTCGTCGTTACGACAGACCTTCGAACAATAATTCTATTTGTGTTTCCATCTCAGTCCCCACTGAGTTTTTATATAGGTAGAGATTTTAAAGACAATGAATATCATGACAGATAGAAACATATCTGAACATTGTTAGCACACACTTCAACCGTTCTAGTCTTTTCTAAACCACTTATTTCCATCGTGTCTATTCCTTGTTAGGATCGGCCTCTAAATAATATTCGCACTTTCGCCTTAATCCCTACGGAGTCTATATTTATTTTTAAGTTTATATGTATCATTATTATGATAGTCATTGTCTTTTGAATTCTCTAAGTTACAAAACAGTATTTATCTTAAAAATCTCTATCACAATTGTAATAGTCATCCACCTATCATGATAGTCGTTGCCTTTAAATTCTCCACCCATCGTAATAATGATATTTACCTACTTATTATGACAATCGTTCTCATTTATAATATCTACTTATCATAGTCATTCTTGATAGGATCGATTAGGGATTACTTCAAGCTACACCCACAATATCACACACAAGACAATCAATCAACACACCATTCAAATAAAAAAAATACGATGAAAGTAAAATAGCAAGACACAAGATTTTATACGTGGAAAACCTCTTCGATGTGAAGAGTAAAAACCACGAGACCTCTTAAGGAGTCTACCCTCTTCTCTTACTGATAAACCAAAAAGGGAAAACAGCCCCAAAATGTTTACAAAAGATTCGCTTCTAATCACCGGAATCCAAAAACAATAAGAGAAAAAAAAGTATAAGAGAACACCCTATGTGTGCACTTCAGGCCAGCAGTGAATCGAGCAAGAATAAAGCTCAATCTTGAAGACCAAAACACCTTGAAGAAGATGATAAATGACCAAAAACTGCTATTGCCTTATGTGACCAGATCTGGTTATATTAACCCTCTTTCTTTTAATGTGCATACCAAAAATGTGAGTAATCTCCCAAATGTCTTTCCTGAAAAGAAAAGATATTGTTGCACAAAAGGCATGCTTGCACAACAAATCTGGGAAAAAGACAAAACCAATCAATCTCACCCACAAAATTAAGCATGGCCTGCATAAAAAGATTTGCCAAATATGCCTGCATAAAACTATGCCAAATATGCCTGCATAAAATTATGTCAAATATGGGCTGGAATACCCAACAATCTCCCCCTCCAGCCCAACTTGGGGAAGATGTGCATGCTTCAATCATCATTTGAAACTCATTCCCACAAGCTTGCTACAAACATCAAGCTTGTTTCCTAGAACCACTTTAGTCAACATATCTGCACCATTCTTGTTTGTATGAATTTTCTTTAACTTGAGCATATTTTCTTCAATCACATTTCTTAACCAATGATACCGAACATCAATATGTTTAGTGCATGCATGATACATGGAATTCTTGCTCAAATCCATAGCACTTTGACTGTCACAGAATACTATATACTCTTCTTGTTGCAAACCCAACTCTTGAAGGAACCTCTTCAACCAAAGCATCTCTTTACTTGCTTCCACAGCTGCTATATACTCTGCCCTGGTTGTAGATAAAGCCACACACTTTTGTAACTTGGATTGCCAAGAAATGGCTCCCCCTGAAAATGTGAACACATAACCTGAAGTAGATTTTCTACTATCAATATCACTAGCCATGTCTGCATCTGTATACCCCTCAAGAACATGTCTGCTACCTCCAAAACATAAGAAAAATCTAGAAGTACAACGCAAATATCTGAAAATCCACTTTACTGCATCCCGGTGAACTTTACCAGGATTGGATAAGTATCTACTCACCAAACCAACAGAATGTGCAATATCTGGCCTAGTGCACACCGTAGCATACATCAATGAATCAACTGCAGATGAATAAGGAAATAAAGACATACTTGCTTTTTCGTTCTCCGTTGTTGGACAATCCCTCTTACTTAGCATAAAATGAGATGTGAGTGGTGTACAAACCGGCTTAGCATGCTTTATATTGAACTTTTCAAGCACACGTTCAATATATTTTTCTTGAGATAGCCACAATTTCCTAGCTTTTCTGTCATGAACAATCTCCATGCCTAAGATTTGCTTTGCAGGACCCATGTCCTTCATGTCAAATGACTTGGACAAATCTTTCTTCAAGTTGCTAATCAATTCTAAGTTTTGTCCAACTACCAACATGTCATCCACATATAAAAGAAGAAGAATGAAGATATCACCAGGAAACTTTCTAAAATACACACAAGGATCTGCAACAGTCCTCTTGTAACCATTGCTTGTCATAAATGAATCAAATTTGTGATACCACTGCCTTGGTGCTTGCTTAAGTCCATAAAGACTCTTCTTCAACTTGCAAACAAGTTTTTCTTTTCCCTTTTCTTCAAATCCTTCAGGTTGTTCCATGTAGATTTCTTCCTGCAAATCACCATGTAAAAATGCGGTTTTTACATCAAGTTGTTCCAATTCAAGGTCACAACTTGCTGCTAAACCCAAAATGGTTCTGATAGAAGTCATCTTGACAACTGGTGAAAAAATCTCATCAAAATAAATGCCTTTTTTCTGATTGCATCCTTTGTCTACCAATCTAACTTTGCGCTTTACTATCTTCTCACCATCTTTCTTGTTCTTGAAAACCCTTTTTTTTTTTCAAAACTTTCTTGCCTTTTGGAAGTTTCACTAGCTCAAAAGTCTGATACTTCATCAAAGAATCCATCTCCTCTTTCATAGCCTCAAGCCAAAGATTCTTGTCTCGACTAGACAACACTTCCTGGAAGCTCTCAGGCTCACCATCAGCTGTAACTAAGATACAATCTGTGCTTGGATATCTTGTAGATGGTTTATGTTCTCTGGTTGACCTTCTAACTTGAGCATCATCAACTTGTGAGGAAATTTGCTCCCACTGCTCACAAGCCACTTCTCCATTTGGTTGAGCTTCATGATGAACATCATCAAAATGTGCACCATCAAGCTGTGCATTATCAACACCTTCATGTGTTGCATCAAGATCAGCCTGTATTGGCTGTTCAACAAAACCACGAGTAGGGGACAAAGAAACATCAGTAGTATCAATAAAAAAATCTGAGCTAGTATGATACCTTGCACTCAAAAGTTCTGCACCTTTTTCATGCTCAAAGAACACTACATCTCTGCTTCTTACTACCTTTCCTTTTTCTGGATCATATAGCCTGAACCCATACTCTTCATCACCATATCCAACAAAACACACAGATTAGTCTTGGAATCCAGCTTTGATCTTTGGTCTTTTGGTGCATGCATGTATGCCTTGCATCCAAATACTCTAAGATGTGTATATACAGGATCACATCCCTTTCATGCTCTCCCTAGAATGTCAAGCTCCAATGGAATAGATGGAGAACGGTTGATCAGATAAACTGCTGTATTCACTGCTTCAGCCCAAAATGACTTTGGTAGATCGGACATCTTCAACATGCATCGCACATTCTCCACAATGGTTCTATTCATCCTCTCAGCTACACCGTTGTGTTAGGGAGTGCCTGGAACTGTCTTCACATGTCGAATACCATATTGCGCACAATAATTCTTGAACTCATGTGAAGTATACTCTCCACCATTGTCTGAACAAAGGCACTTCAACTTGCTTTCTGTCTCCCTTGTCACCATAACATGAAACTTCTGAAAAGTTTCAAACACTTGGCTTTTGGTCTTCAAAATGTAAATCCATGTCTTTCTAGTATCATCATCAATAAAAGTGACAAAATATTTGTTGCCACCATTGGATTCAACCTCAATAGGACCACATACTTCCGAATGTACAAGCTCCAACTTAGCCTGCTTTCTTGTAGACTTTCTAGCAAAAGAAGCTCTAAGTTGTTTTCCTGCTAAGCAATGATCACAAGAAATAAGAGTAATTGTAGTATTGACAGGAATAAGAGATTTACCTGCTAAACATTTCAAACCCTTTTCACTCATGTGTCCCAATCTCCTATGCCACAAATTAGGAGAATCTTTTTCTTCCACTGCATTGAGCTCACCAAAACATACAGCCAAATATGTCTTGTACAAAGAACAACACAACTCGCCTCTTACAATTTTCATGGATCCCTTAGATAATTTCCACTTGCCACTCTCAAATGTGTGACGAAAGCCTTCTTGATCAAGAATATGAGCTGAAAGCAAATTAAGACGCAAATCCGGAATATGACGTACACCTTTCAATGTAAGCATGCATCCAACATTCGTCTTCACACGAATATCACCAATCCCAACTATGCTTGCTGAACTCTGGTTACCCATTTTGACACTGCCAAAATCACCTGCTTGATAATTCGAAAAATACTCTCTCTTAGGAACACAATGATATGAAGCACCTGTATCAACCAGCCACTCAGAATCTGTACTGCTAACATGATGACATTCACTAGTTGCGCAAATTAAAGTGACATCATCATCACTTTTAGAGGCTACTGCTGCAATTTTTTTATCATCGCCTCTTTCTGAAAATCATTCTTCTTCCCATGTTCTCTTTTCCAACGAAAGCAATACTTTTTAATATGGCCAGGCTTCTTGCAATAGTTGCATATGAAGTGATTCTTTCCATCACTAGACTTGGATCTTCCTCTTAAGTTATCACGGCCTTTGGTTCCTTTGCTCTTGCTTCTTCCTCTATTCTCCACAACAAGAGCTTGTGAATTGTCAACTCCAATCTCCTTTCTTCTAATTTCTTCATTAAACATGCTTTCTTTGATCACATCCAAAGATAGCACACCGTCTGGAGCTGAATTACTAATAGTCACAACTAAGGTTTCCCAACTATTTGGCAAAGAAATCAATAAAAACAAAGCTTGCAATTCATCACCGAAAATGATCTTCATAGTTGTCAACTTGTTAAAAATGTCTTGGAAATCACTAAGATGCTCAGAAACTGAATTTCCACCTTTCAACTTTAGATTAACAACCCTTTTAATCAATGAAGCTTTGTTATGGGCGGTTTTCCTCTCATACAAACCTTCTAATTTCTTCCACAAATCATATGGATCGGTCTCTTATGACACATGGTTAAAAATGCTAATGTCAACCCATTGTCTAATGGTTCCTAAAGTTTTCCTTTTCAACTTTATCCATTCATTCTCTTCCATTTTATCGGGTTTAGAAGGTTTAGAGATAATACAACTCGAACTAGTGACGGTTTCAATTGGGTCATGTAACTCCTTGCAATATAACAAGTCTTCCATCATAGGTCTCCAAATAGAATAGTTGGTTGATGTCAACTTAATCATTGAGCTATGACTACTCGACTCCATAGTGTGAGAAATAACCTACCTCAAACTATGATACCAATTTGATAGGATCGATTAAGGATTATTTCAAGCTTCACCCACAATATCACACACAAGACAATCAATTAACACATCATTCAAATAAAAAAGATATGATGAAAGTAAAATAGCAAGACACAAGATTTTATACGTGGAAATCCTCTTCAATGTGAAGAGTAAAAACCACGAGACCTCTTAAGGAGTCTACCCTCTTCTCTTATTGATAAATCAAAAAGGGAAAACAGCCCCAAAGTGTTTACAAAAGATTCGTTTCTAATCAACGGAATCCAAAAACAATAAGAGAAGGGAAAAAAAGGTGTAAGAGAACACCCTATGTGTGCACTTCAGGCCTGCGGTGAATCGAGCAAGAATAAAGCTCATTCTTGAAGACCAAAACACCTTGAAGAAGATGATAAATGACCAAAAACTGCTATTGCCTTATGTGACCAGATCTGGTTATATTAATCCTCTTTTCTTTTAATGTGCATACCAAATATGTGAGTAATCTTCCAAATGTCTTTCCTGAAAAGAAAAAATATTGTTGCACAAAAGGTATGTTTGCACAACAAATCTGGGAAAAAGACAAAACCAATAAATCTCACCCATAAATTAAGCATGGCCTGCATAAAAAGATATGCCAAATATGTCTACATAAAATTATGCCAAATATGCCTGCATAAAATTATACCAAATATGTGCTGGAATACCCAACAATTATTTACCTATCATTATAGTCGTTGTCTTTTATTCACAAAGTGACTGATTTATTATAATTGAAAAATTCATCAAATGTTATAAACTAAAAGAAGAACATAAGAAATGAGAGAGAGCAGACATTGTTATTCATTCATATCAGTTTACAACATACATGAGCTCTCTATTTATAGACTTCACATGTCCTTGCAATGACAATATTGTCCCTTGCAATAAGCGTATTCACCCTTAACATATATATTACAACACTCCCCCTTGAATATGCGTATGCAAAGATGATAAAATTAATTGCCTCATTAAAAACCTTTTTATGAAAAATCCTGTGGGAAAAATCATAAACAAGGAAAAGAGTACAATTTTCATCTCTAAGTAACATATTGACAATGTTCCAATGAGGGTTGATACTTCTGGATCAAAATAATGCCTCGTTAAAAACCTTACTAACAAAAACCCAGTGGGAAAAAATATTAGTGAAGGAAAAGAGTACACTATAGCATTATACATGCTCCCCCTGATTCGTAACGCATTATTCAAATAGTTTAGTGATGCAAACGACGCATACCAATTTTATAAACCATTTTCTGAAATGTTGACTTTGGAAGTGCTTTGGTGAATAAATCTGCTGGATTTTCTTGAGACTGAATTTGCTTCACTTCTATCTTATTGTCTTTTTGAAGTTCATGTGTGAAGAAGAATTTGGGAGAAATGTGCTTTGTCCTATCACCCTAGATATATCCTGCTTGAATCTGAGCTACACATGCGGCATTGTCTTCATAAATAATGGTTGATCTTTCTGTAGTTAAGAGAAGTTGACATGTGTTTCGAATGTGTTCGATTAACGATCTTAACCAAATACATTCTCGGCTTGCTTCATGTAGTGCAAATATTTCAGAATGATTAGATGATGTTGCTACCAATGTTTGCTTTGTAGATCGCCATGAGATAGCTGCATTGCTGTTAGTAAACACATATCCAGTTTGTGATCTTGCTTTATGTGGATCAGAAAGGTAACCTGCATCAGCATAACCAACTAGAATCGGATTATTGGCCGTGTTGGAATAAAATAAGCCCAAATCTGTGGTTCCTCGCAGATATCTCATGATATGTTTTATGCCATTCCAGTGTCTTTTTGTTGGTGCAGAACTATATCTTGCTAGAAGATTGACTGAAAATGCAATATCTGGTCTCGTGCATTGGGTTAAATATAACAATGCACCAATTGCACTGAGATATGGTACTTCTGGACCAAGTACATTTTCATCATCTTCTTTTGGTCGGTAAGGGTCCTATTTAATATCTAGTGATCTGACAACCATAGGTGTACTAAGTGGATATGCTTTATCCATTTGAAAACGCTTCAGGATTTTCTCAATGTAATTTGATTGATGAATTAATATGCCATTTTTACTGTGCTCAATCTGTAGACCAAGACAGTATTTGGTTTTGCCAAGATCTTTCATTTCAAATTCCTATTTTAGGTAATCTATCATTTCATTGATCTCTTCTGGAGTACCAATCAAATTTATATCATCAACATATACCGCTAAGATAGCAAATCCCTTTACCGATTTCTTTATAAAGACACATGGACAAATGAGGTTGTTTTTGTATCCAGCTTTTACTAAATATTCACTAAGACGGTTATACCACATTCTTCCAGATTATTTCAAACCGTACAGTGATCATCTCAATTTTAGTGAATACATTGACTTTGATTTTGCTTCGGGCAATTTATATCCGTCTGGGATTTTCATGTAAATATCGGTATCTAATTCACCATATAGATAAGCTGTCACAACATTTGTAACCAACTGGTTTGTATCTCACAACTTCATTTTTATCATTTCGTTTTCTAACGAATACCCATTTGTAACCAACTGGTTTAACACCTTCTGGTGTTTTCTCTATTGGTCCAAATACACCATGTTTTTGAAGTGAATCTAACTCAACCTGAATAGCATCTTTCCACTTTGGCCAATCTTGTCTTTTTCGACATTCATTTATGCTAGTTGGTTCATTATCATTATTCTCATTATAGTCATGACTTTGAGTTATTTCAGTAGCTACTGCGAATGAGAATATATCATCAATTGTTATTTTACTTCGATCCCATATTTCTCCATAATTCGTATAAAACATTGAGATCTCATTATTATTATTAGGTACCATTTTATTTTCGGAAGCTTCTATTATTTCTTCTGGAATAATATTTCCTTCACTGATTTTAGGAGAATTGGGATTTTTCTTTGACTTGTCCTTTGGATTACTTACGACCTCTTCAGAAGGTTTGTTCATTGATGATTTTTCATTAGACTTTCTTTTTCTAGGCGCCAAGTCTTTTGAACCTATCGGTCTTCCACGTTTTTGTCCAGCTTTAGATTCATTTGCTGCTATCGGTCCTTCGGGGATTTCAATTCTAGCTGGTGTATTTGCTACTGGAATGTGAGATTTAGTTATTTTTGCAGTATCATTAAATGCATCTGGCATTTGATTTGCAATATTTTGAATATGCAAAATTCTTTGTACCTCGTATTGACATTGTTTGGTACGTGGATCCAAATGAAACATAGAGGGATTATTCCATGAAATTTCACGTCATTCTACTGGAACGGTCTTTTCTCCCCCTAACGGCGGGAAATTTGACTCATCAAATTTGCAATCTGCAAATCTTGCAGTAAAGACATCACTCGTAAGAGGTTCAAGATAACGAATTATTGAAGGTGAGTCAAATCCCACATAAATTCCCAACCTTCTTTGAGGACCCATTTTAGTACGAAGTGGGGGACTAATGGGTACATGCACAGCGCAACCAAATTTTCGTAGATGTGAATATTTGGTTGAGATCCAGTTAAAAGCTGTGATGGTGAGAACTGATGATAAGCCGTTGGTCTAATTTTAATCAATTTGGATGCATGCAGAATTGCATGTCCCCAAGCTGTAATAGGCAACTTTATTTGCATAAGTAAAGGTCTTGCAATAAGTTGCAAACGCTTAATTAATGATTCTGCCAGACTATTTTGAGTATGAACATGAGCTACTGGATGTTCAACTTCAATTCCCAGTGATAAACAATAATCATCAAATACTTGATAAGTAAATTCTCCAGCATTATCTAATCGTATTGATTTAATTTGATGATCGGGGAAGTGTGCTCTTAATTTAATTATTTGAGCAAGCAATTTGGCAAATGCCATGTTTCTAGTAGATAGAAAACATACATGTGACCAACGAGTTGACGCATCAATTAACACCATAAAGTATCTAAATGGCCCGCAAGCGGGACGAATCGGCCCACATATATCACCTTGAATTCTTTGCAAAAATGCTGGAGATTCAGAGGTGATCTTACTGTATGAAGGTCGAGTAATCAATTTTCCTTGTGCACATGATGTACACATGTAATCATTTGGTAAATTCAACTGATTCGGTAAATCATGCCCATTTGAGTTCTTAGCAATTTTACGCATCATAGTTGATCCAGGATGACCTAAACGATCATGCCAAAGAATCAATTTCTTTGTATCTGTGAGCTTCTGGCTCATGTTTGTAAAATGAGATTCAACTATGCCAATTTTGGTAAAGTATAATCCAGTTGAAATTGTACCAAATTTTTCTAAAATAAGCTTCTTGCTTTCAATTTTAGAAATAACACATAGATATTCTTTGTTGTTTTCATTTATAGTTTCAATATGATATCCATTCATTCTTATATCTTTGAAGCTAAGCAGATTTCTTTTAGAATTGCTTGAATATAGCGCATTTTGAATGAATATATGTGTACCATTTGGTAACACTATATGGGCTCTTTCGGACCCTTCAATTATATTGGCTGAACCAACTATAGTTGAAACTTTATATGAAATATTTTTAGATAATTCAGAGAAAAACTTCGGGTTTTTCAATATCGTATGAGTAGTTCCACTATCTACCAGACAAATATCATCATTTAAACACTGTCGATCCATACCTTAAGAAATAAATACAACCGGTCAATAACAGAAAGAACTCATAAATATAAATAAATATCCACGAGAATAAACTAGTCATCATGTCCAACATTACACATTATTTGTGCAGTTCCATAAGAAAATACTAAAAGAAAAAAAAATAAACAAAAGTTCCAAACTAATACATGCTGAAAAGAAACAAACTGAAAGTCATATAATAAGCTTCAGGCTACTTATTGGTTGGTTCGGTCATCTCATTGAATATTGCATTCAAATTTTCGTCGCTGAACAAATTCCCATCATAGTCTTCAAAGAAATCATCTAACTTCAGGTTAGTGTTATCGGACAGTCCCTCAGTATTATTTGTCTCGATATTCTTCGATTTATGATACTCTTCGATTGTTTTCTTTGATGATCTACATGTCCGTGACCAGTGACCAGTACGCCCACATCTGTAGCAAATTTACTCATAATGCTTCTTATTTTCAGCAGCTGAATTATTGCTATTTTCAGGCTCATTTTTCATTTGCTGTTTAAAATTAGTAGTTTTGTTAACTCCAAAACCACTATGACCACCTTTGCTGGGGTTGTATTCACGTCCACGACCACGTCCTCTACCTCTTCCTCTTCCTCTGCCTCTGCCACGACCTCTTCCGGAGTGGGCAAAGTTAGCATTAACTTCAGGTAATGCAGCTGAACCAGTTGGTCTTGAGGAGTGGTTTTTAAGAAGCAATTCATTGTTTTGTTCAGCAATCAACAAACATTCAATCAATTCAGAATATTTTGTAAAATGACGCTCTCGATATTGCTGCTGCAGGAGCACATTCGAGGCATGAAATGTTGAGAAAGTCTTTTCTAACATTTGTGCGTCATCTACCTTCTCTCCACATAATTTCAGTTTAGAAGTTATTCTAAACATAGCGGAATTATATTCCCTTACAGTTTTAAAATCTTGAAACCTCAGGTTCAACCATTCTTGTCTCGTATTTGGAAGTATGACCGTCTTCTGGTGGTCATATCGCTCCTTCAGGGAGTTCCATAAGTGGAGAGGGTCTTTTTCAGTTAAATATTCTGATTTTAAATCATCGTGGATGTGGCGTCTTAAAAATATCAGAGCCTTTGCTTTGTCCTGCTGGGACATATTATTGCCATTTTTAATGGCGTTCTCTAAGCACTGAGATTGCAAGTGGATCTCGGCGTCCAGGATCCATGACAAATAATTGTCTCCGGAAATGTCCAATGCTTTAAATTCAAGTTTAGCAATGTTTGACATTTTTCGAACTACAAAAAATAATAATTGCAGATGCTTAATTCACAGATCAGTATATATGTTCTATAATTATCCAAACGAAATAATAAATTAACGAACAGACGAAACAATGAAACTATAGTATTGTTACATCATAAAAAGAAATGCAGATCTCAGAAATGACGTAAAATAGAAGAGGATATATTACGGCACATAATAATAAAAAAATCCAGATCTGCAACTCTTTCTCCATACATATACAATGAACTTATTACAACAATGAAACGATACAGACTGTCATGGAGCCATACATCAGAGCATACATAGTACAATACATTTCATTAGAAGCTACGCGTCCGAATAATAAATGAAGATGAATAAATCAAAATATGGAATCACATCCCACGACATAGTCTTAGTCAAATTATCAAAGGGAAGTAAGAATAAAATGATGCAGCAGCTTTCTACCTCAAAAACAGCAAGAACAAGATAAAATAAACCAAGTGATGTATGTTATATACTTCACCGTACATGGCATGAAACTAGAGCTTCATGCTACAGTAAAAAATATATAAAGCATTGTACCTTGTTATACGAAAATGGCAAAGACAATAAGGAAGAAAGCAGCCTTTTGTTTGTACAGAGATGGGTTTATAAAAGGTGAAGTCGGTAGCTTATCTGTGTGGATAAATAATAATGGGAGTACTGGCTACTTTAAATGGATGCATACGAAACAAGATATTTATAAAACAAGAGTAAGAATATCGTTCCATTAAGAACGGATAAAAATATCCAGCAATAAAATGTGCGCATAAGTAAAGTAGTACTTGTTCAAACTTCAAACTGCCTTTGCTCTAGGCAGTTTTACCGGGTCAAAAAAAAAAAATTATATATATCACGATTCCATGCTGAGTAAAAATATGAACATATAGTTTCATAGCAAAAAGTAACGGCTATAAGAGACGGATGGATACTTTGCAGTAGCTTTAAAATAAATAAATAAAACGCACATGAAACCGTAAACACCATCTACATATATTAATATTATAAAATAGAAAGATCGTGCTGATAACGTGTTATAAACTAAAAGAAGAACATAAGAAATGAGAGAGAGCAGACATTGTTATTCATTCATATCAGTTTACAACATACATGAGCTCTCTATTTATAGACTTCACATGTCCTTGCAATTACAATAATGTCTCTTGCAATAAGTGTATTCACCCTTAACATATATATATTACAACATCAAATTAATTTAACTATTAAATACATCAACATCCAATCAAAGCAAATTCAATGTCGATGGCAACTAGCTACGATGTCGATGTCAATTTTAGATGATCAAATTATTAACAATAAAATAAATTAACTAGCATATCAATATATCTATCATGAATTTAATCATATAAAATATGAGCCCTGAGCTGCGCTCACCTTTGCGCACAAATGAAGAATTGTGCATGTATCTCGCGACGAAAGACCAACCCAAGAGTGATACCGACTTGCACGTCCACACAACACATATAAGCATGTGAACACGTGCACGACCTATCGGCCACCTACTCGCATTACTCAGCTTGCAAGAGAACATAGAACCCCAATTTTGATTCTTCGAAATATTGATTTTCGATGGTACGTTGACTCCAATAAGAACAAAAATGCTTGTGCCTTCGATAACTTGGAGCATTGTTCAACAATAGTGATAAAAGATATCCAGAGTAGAAACAGCGGGAACTGAGCTCAGAGGAGACGTAGGAAAACCGGAGATGTCAAATTAGATAATAGAGTTTTACAGGCCTAAAATCCTAGGAATTTTCTATCGCGACTTTTTTGTGCTACAATCGACATCATGAGCTCGGACGCGATCATCAATAGCCTGAACAGCATCACGAATCTGGAAGTTATATGGGGAAAAGGTGCTTGACATGGAGAAATGGTGCGGGAGAGAACTGAAGTTGGCAGTGGAAAAGGCTGGAGGTTGGTCGGGCTTGGGTGGTGGTGATGGCTGTAGGCTACCGAGGCAGAAAGAGGAGGTGGTGAAAATACATTGGGTTTCGGAGCTGCGATACGAGAAGGCGGTTAGGCTTTGGCGCTGCAGCCGCGTGATGCAGACGGGTTCGAAGGTGGATGCTCGGGAGTTCCACGATGGGTTTCGACGCAAGGTGCAGCGGCGTTGCAGTTGTCGGAGGAGCTACAGGTTCGTTAATAATGCGGATCTGGTGATGGGAGAGGAGGTTTGAGGAAGGGCGACATGGCGATAGGTGGAACGGAGGGGATTGGAGCTCGGTCGGTCTGGTTCATGGCTACCGAATTATTTTTTTCCCTCTGGCGACATGAGAGTTTGAGATTAAAAAAAATATAAGAACGAAGGAGAGAGAAGTAGTAGTTTGGCGAAAGCAGATCTGAAGCCAAAATTATGACTTTGCTTATGTGGATGTTGTCGTTTTATGCTATTTCAAAATGAAGCAATACTATTACAACTACCGTTATAGATCCGCCCTTTTTCCTTCTCAACCGCTTCGTTTCTTTTTCCCTTTCCCAATTAAAAATTCCGCCTTTTCCCTCCTCTTCGAGTAACTGCCGACGACCAAGAACCAACGCATTCCAGTATCGACTCTTTCTCCCCACCCTAAATAATCCATTATTTCATCCGCCTCCCTTCCAGTTGATTATTCATGGATGCAGTTACGAGTTTGTTCCTTTTTCGATCTTACATCTACTTTAAGTCTCGCTCCACGAATGCAGTTATGAGTTTCATTATTCATTAAATGTACATCACTCCGTTTCTGTGCTGAAGTATGTTGAGAATGTTGTTTCTACTGGTTAGCCCTCCATTTTTAGTCATTTCATCTTTTTGTACAGAGAGAAGTACAATGAGCAAGTGATTGTTTCAATTAATAACATTACATTGGTGACGAATAGGATTTTGTTTACATTTTTTTTTAAGTGTGAACAAAACACTTTCCTCCTATTGGAGGAATTTGGTGGGTCACATATGGACCTCCCCTAAATCCCATAACTCCAGTGACTTTAATGTAGTACTAGAAAAAAGAAGTAGAAGATCTTTAGCATCAACACCTTTTTTGGAAAACGGTACATGTCTCATTCTATATCTATCACGCTTATTTTGTTGTTGTACGCCAAAGTGTGGCCATCACACAATAACGAACAGTAACAACCCCGTACGAACATACTAGTTTAAATGCAACGGTGAACGTTGATAAACATTATCACCAATATAGTTTTAAGGACTTTTTACGTACTTGAGCCTGTTTTTGTAAAATATAACACTAATGGACCTGTTTCAAAAATAATAACACAAATAGACCTGTTTTGGTCTGCTGTGCTTCTGAAGGCGAGTTTTGAAAACTCGCCTTCATAAAAATACGAAGGCGAGTTTCCAAAACTCGCCTTCAGTGCAAACCTGAACTCAATACTTTGAACATGCATACACAAATCTTACAAACAACAACTCAATACTTTCCAGTTCAATACTTCAAACATGAACCACAAACCTGAACTCAATACTTCACTTCAGGAACATCTCTCATTAAGACAGCTAGTTGTCACCACATCCATTTGATAAAACTAGTGAATGTAATTACATTCTGAACTTTGAACATGCATACACAACCAAACATAGCAAAATAATACGCAAACACTACATATTTGGTACCTAGATCGAACAAGAAAAGGTTACATCGCATGATCGAACAAAACAAAACAAGGTCTATAAGAAATCTAGATCGAACAAAATAAGAAAAGACTACTATCTAGTTTCGCCTTGGTCGCGTGACTAGTGGTGTGGAAGTTGAAGACAAACCACTACCGCTGCTGCTCCTAGTGCGTCGTGCACTACTGGTACGTGGTAATGTAGGTGCAGGTTGAGATGGACCATGCACAAATTCTTCGTGCGCTGCTGGAGGTGGAGGAGAACCAGCAGGAGGAGGACCTGCAGGAGGAGGAGGAGGTGGAGGAGATGGCGGTTTCGGTCGATCTAGCTTGTTCCTGCATATAATCAAGTTTAAAATCTTCTGTATGTTCGTGCACATCGCCCTTCCCTCATCGTCAGTCTGCCTCTCTTTTAGCTTTTCTACCTCCTCCCACGCACAGTTAATACTTAATACCGACAACCTGCAAATTTAAAAGAATATTAGATAGAGTGAATTAATAAAGCTAATTGTATTTAATAGTACACACATCAACTTACCACGTTCCTCTCTAGTGGTGCTCTAGGAACATACGGTGCTAACGCTCTGGCATTAAGGACGTAGCGTCGTGTAATGTTCCAGTACCACCTCATGTACTTCGCCGTGGATATGGGGGGCTCCCTCTCGAACTAAATATAGTCATCGCGGGAATTCCACATAGCATGATGCATGTGAAAGTCCTGCGCACTGTAGCCCTCAATGTAAGGCGGTGCATCATCCGGTATATGCAGCCTCATGCTGAACTGCCTCATAACCCTATCGGGAAGGTGCCAAGCGGTGAAGCTGTAGGCTATCATAGGTACTCTCGCCGTCCAGAGGTACATATGAGCTCTGCACACGGCTGGTAGCGTGGCAAGAAGCTCCTGAGAGTACGGATACCATGTAACTTTTGAGTCCGTAATGACGTCCAACTCATTGCGGTAAAAAACCAGATGTCGTCTTGGTGTATGTCGCGTATCCTTTTTTCCAACCCACCTGTTACACGATAATAAAAAGTACATATTGGAAATGATATGTGTTGTGTTTAATACAAAAAACCTTCAAATAAGTATACCTAGCTCCAAGCGGCATCGATGCGTCGATGGGATCAGGAGTCACTACTAATCTTCCGACGGGAAGATAAGTCCAGGACCAAAGCTAAGTACACAAGAATATACTATTAATGGAAGAGAATGATGCATATCACATTGTATAACAGTAAATTATAGAAATTCGGTTCATATCTGAAGTAGTGTCGGGCAACCGGCAACACAGTTATACTGTTTCAGCGCGGACTTAGACAGTTCCTGATATGCATAGGCCAACACTGCACTACCCCACGAATATGTAGCGCACTGCCCGATGTCAGCTAAAAAAGGTATCCATCTCAAATCTATGCGGGTCTTGGCATGGTCGACCATCATTCTGCAGAAAATAATATGTAGTAAAATGCAACGAGCCCATTGCTCAACCTCTATCTGGGTGGCATCTACAGAAATATCACCCGCCAACTGATTACGGTACCATCTAATATTAACCATGTGGTCACCCCTTACTTGATTGGCTGGTGGATCCAGCCCTAGTAGGTCGTGACTTAGCTGCATATAATCATGTACCGCACCATCGAACGCAACAGCATTGCCGCCAATAGGCAGTCCTAGTAAAACCGCAACATCTGCTAATGTGATAGTCATCTCACCGAATGGTAGGTGAAACGTGGATGTCTCAGGCCTCCACCTATCCAGTAAAGCACCGACAAGGCCATGATCTAGCTGGATGTAACCTAAGCGAAAAATATGCAGGAATCCAGCCCTCTGTATCTCTAAAAGTACGCGAGCATCCTCGGACGTCACTTTCGGAAGTGACGACGAGTGGTCTATGACATAATCAGCATTGACACTCTGCAAATTTAACAGATAACAAAAATTGGGGTTTGACGTCTAAAAAACTGAAGATCAAAATATGAAAATATTAACAAATTGCTACCTACGTCCGAGTAGCATTCGATGTCCTGTGTTGCGGCTGCAAATATAACACGCTCGGATCTACTGGTCCGGGCTCCATCTCCACATACTCTGCATGACCCAATTCAATAATGTCAACAATATACGAACCAAAACCCCCAAGTTGTAAATGCGAACAATGTACACAAAATTGAACATGTATGACCTAATTTCAATATTGTGTACACAAAATTGAACATGTATGACACCCATAACCAACCATAACCAACCACAGAATTGAACATGTATAACCAACCAAAATTGAAAATTAGGGTTTAGAATCTTACCGATTTCGTGTTGTACGCCGGATGTGCTAGCCATTGTTGTGTTTTACGAATGGATTGGATGAAAAATGGACGAAAATGGAGTTGATTTTAGTTTTTTTTTCGCAGCTGGGTAAGAAGAGAGTAAGAAGAGAGAAAGAGTAAAGTGAAAATGAAATGGGGAAGGTGGTCTCGGGTTGAGGTTTTTGTGTGCAGGAAAAACACGAAGGCGAGTTTTGGAAACTTGCCTTCGTATTTTTTCGAAGGCGAGTTTTGAAAACTCGCCTTCAGAAACCTAACAGGTCTATATGTGTAATTACTTTTGAAACAGGTCCATTAGTGTTATATTATACAAAAACAAGCCCAAGTACGTAAAAAGTCCTAATTTTAATGCAACTGCTAGGCTATTTTGTTGTTGGTTCTTGTTTTTCTAACTCTACAGTATTGTTCATATCCCTTTTCTGGGCTCTTTCTCATATTTAAACGATTTGCATTACTGGCTCAGATTACAATTTCGTTTAATTGAACTGGCAATAAAATTCAACTTCCAAACTTATTTGCAAGTTAAAGTGCAGTGCACTTTATATGGCCAGCTTGAAAAGTTTACAACTAAGGCGCAACAAGATAATTTCATCAGTTACCTTTTAACCATGATTTATCTATTCTGTACTTACTAGATTATCATGGCAAAATATTTAGTTTACCTTTCAACTGTCAGTTGGGTTCTATGGTTAAACCTGAAATATTTCCCATATGCTTATTCGGTTACATATGACTGACAGGTGTTCCTACTGATAATATATTCTTTTTTCACCTACGCATGCAGTGATGCATGTAGCTTTTTCAACTATCAAAGTATATGTGCTGTGCTTAAAGTTTAGCGTCCTATGCTCTTACTAAACCTTTGTACATGCTTTCCTTTAAGAATTTTTTCCTTTCTTTTTAGCCT
The DNA here is from genome assembly GCA_030737875.1 of Allium sativum. Lineage (NCBI taxonomy): Eukaryota > Viridiplantae > Streptophyta > Magnoliopsida > Asparagales > Amaryllidaceae > Allium > Allium sativum. The sequence continues at coordinate 617,668,032 of CM060924.1, read as the reverse complement.
CCCTCTGAATTAGTTAAATTACGTTAGTGTTTTTTATATGGCGTAAGTGTAAATATACTCGACTGAAAACCCATCTGCTATTTTCGGATTCAATATTCTAGATATTACTGCATACAGAACATTATTCTTTTCTAATTATATAGTTCCCATAGGCTATCATCCAAATGTATAAACATCATCTTTTTATAGAAACGTCAAGCTGAACTTATGTTATCATTATAAAATAACAAATATCATGTTTTATAAAGTGTTAATACACTGAGTACCCCGCTCAATACATTATTACATAAAGACAGATGGGCTCAGCCCAATATGAAGCATCAAGCCCAAGCGGCTAAGTCCTATTTTCAAATATAAATATGTACAAAACGTTTGTGTAACACAATCTTAGTAGCAATAAAACATTTTGAAACATCTCTGTTATTCGTTCATGGTATCAGAGCATACTGCTAACAGCAATCAAAATCGATCCAATATCCAAATCTCAATAGATCTATCAGTAGATAGATTATCCATCAGAAAATTATCATCACTTGGATACCTCTCATCCAAGATCTGTGATCTCTTCATTTGAGAGTTGAGGCTGCAATAAGGAAATCAGTGCCTCGCCAGGAATTGTGGTTGCATCTGTTTCTAGTATTACAGCTTGATTGGTAAAGAGTCTCTAAAACTCAAAGGTCGATCAAAAAATCCAAAGTTTTCATTCAACTACAATCAAAAGTTGTCCAAGAAAGCTATTTTGACATCACTTAAGTGTTCTGGTTGCATTTAATCTGTCAATTCAGATTAAAAGCCATCCAAGAAAACTAATCAGACAGTTTTTAGAAATAATAAATCAGCTTTCTAGTGTTTCTTGAAGACAAATTAGAGAAAACACTTAGATTTTTCAATTCAACAACAAGAGTTCAGAAATCCTTACCTGTATTCGTGGGACAATACAAAAATTTCTGCTTACTGAAATCATGGTTGAAGGAGGCGGGTCAACTTCACCAAGATCTTTTGCCAGATCCAATCAGACAAGTGCTGAAAGCACTGAAGATCTAATCAAAGCCATCATAAAGCCTCAAAGCCAGATCATCTCAATTCAACTCGATGAGTCAAATTATCTCCAGTGGAAGCTGCAAGTGGAAACTGCAGCAAAAGGTTACGGATTAGAAGACTTTCTTTATGGAACAAGGCCAGTTCCAACCAAGTACATCAGAGATAATAACAATAATCTGGTAAACAATCAAGAATACACAGCTTATCAAAGACAAGATAATCTTGTCAGTGCCTGGCTAATGTCCTCTGTGGGTGCATCACTAATGCCACAATTAATAGGTGTTAAATCTGCTCATGATGTCTGGACAGCTTTGGAAAGATCATTCACTAGTCAATCATCAGCAAGAGTCTTACATTTCAAGAAACAACTACAATCAATAAAGAAAGATACCTCTAGCATGAATGAATATCTTATGAAGGTGAAAAACTTATGTGATCAATTGGCATGTACAGGAAATAAAATAGAGGAAAAAGAACAGATTCTATACATAGTAAGTGGACTTGATGATGAATATGAAGCTGTGATAGCTTTCATCACTTCTATTGAACCTACACCTTCTTTACAAAATGTCTATTCTATGTTACTTGCTCATGAAGGAAGAATATTGCAAAAGAAAGAAGGAACAGATTTTAATGTCAACTACACAACCACTGGTAAAGCAAAAAATCAAACCAATAATCCAAGAAGTCAAAACACTTACCAAAGAGGAGGTTCATCCAATCAAGGAAGAGGCAGAGCTGGGAAATGGAATCCCAACAATAGGGCCAAATGTCAAATATGCGATAAACTTGGACATACAGCCAACAAGTGTTATTTCAGATTTGATAATAGTGTTAATACAAATCAGCAAGGGAATAACAATAATCGTGGAAGTAATCCAAATGTAAACATAGTCAACAGTCAGACAGAGAATAAAAGCAGTCAAGAAACATCATCAAATGCTGCAACTGTTGATGACATTCAAGATGAAGCATGGTATCCAGATTCAGGAGCTACTCACCATGTAACCAACAACTTGAATAATCTGAATCTTGGAAACCGTGAATACAAAGGTAACCAGTCTCTAATTATGGGTAATGGTAACTCCACAGTTATATCACACACTGGACACGCTAGTATTAAGGGTGCTAAACTACTTTATTTGAATAATCTACTATGTGCACCACATATAAGGAAGAACTTAATTAGTGTGTCACAATGTGCAAAAGACAATCAAGTATCTTTTGAATTTTATCCAAAACACTGTGTAGTCAGGGACATGCTAACTAGGACCATTTTATTGCAGGGTAGAGAACAAAATGGGCTGTATAAGTTCGACTCAGGGAATATCAAAAATTCTGAACTTAAGAGTAACCTCTGTAATGTTACAGAGTTGAACAGAAACAATGAATGTACTACTTTTGATGTATGGCATTTTAAGCTTGGGCATCCTAGTTGCAAAATTATGAAAGAGATTGTCAAGAACAATGGCATTGCAATTAATATCCCTGATAATTACATATGCACATACTGTAAAATGGGAAAAAGTCACAAGTTGCCTTTTTCAAATTCTGAAACTAAATACTTAAGTCCACTGGAACTAGTGGTTGTTGATCTGTAGGGTCCAGCACCAATCAATACTGATTATGGGTTTAAGTATTATATCTCTTTTATTGATGCTTATTCAAGATATGTCTGGATATACTTCATGAAATCTAAGTCTGATACATGTAATGCAGTTATACAATTCATAGCTAATGCTGAAAATCAACTTAGTCATAAAGTCAAAATCATTCAAAGTGATGGTGGCAAGGAGTTTCTTCCATTGAAAAACTATTTTGATAAAAAGGGTATCATTCACAGATTAACTTGTCCACACACTTCTGAACAAAATGGTCTTATTGAAAGAAAACACCGACACATTGTTGAGACTGGGCTAACTCTACTGGCACAGGCATCTTTACCACTAAAATTCTGGCCTGATGCCTTTGCCACAGCAGTACATTTAATAAACAAATTACCAACAAAGGTATTGGATCTAAAATGTCCCATAGAGGTGTTAACTCAAATCAAACCTAACTATGGTGATCTAAAAGCTTTTGGGTGTCTCTGTTTTCCTCACACAAGACCTTTTAACAAACATAAGTTAGATTATAGGTCTACTGCATGTACATTCCTGGGGTACTCTTCTAACCATAAAGGATATAAATGCTTAGACAGTAATGGAAGAATTTATATTTCTAGGCATGTTATTTTTAATGAAAAAGTTTTTCCATTTAAAAATAGTATTTGCAAGACAACTCAAAAAGTGTACAATCCCAGAATCTCTATACCTCCTATTTCTGAACCTGCAAGTGATACTATATATGTACCACGTACAACTACTGGTACAACACGTACACAAGACACACAAAATGGTAGCACGTCACAACAGGTTGCATCTAGTACTGAATCAAATCATGATAATGAGATCGGTACTAATTATAGTGATGATGACTCATTTTCTCAAAGTGAGAATAATGAGGATCACAGTCAAGCTAAAGGACAACAGTCTGAAGGAAACAGGGACGCTACTCAAACTCAAAATCAGCATCATATGGTGACAAGGGCAAAAAGTGGTATTTTCAAACAAAAAACTTTTAATACTGAATACAATGATACTGAATCCTTTACTTATCATGAAGCAATGCAGAATGATAAGTGGAGAGCAGCCATGGAGGAAGAATTAAATGCCTTAAACAAAAAACAAACATGGTGTATAGTTCCACCACCCAAAAACAAGAATATTATAGGGTGCAGATGGACATACAGAATAAAAAGGCATGCAGATGGTACAATTTTTAAATACAAGGCTAGATTAGTGGCTAAAGGGTATTCCCAACAGTGGGGAATTGATTTTAATGAAACATTCTCCCCTGTTGTGAAACCAACCACTATCAGAATTATACTAACTATAGCCTTGTATAAAAATTGGACCATTAAACAAATTGATGTTAATAATGCCTTTTTGAATGGTGACTTGCAGGAAGAGGTCTATATGGAGCTGCCCCAGGTATGGAAGAAAAAGCTAACAAAGGAATGGTCTGCAAACTAAACAAGGCTATATATGGTCTAAGGCAAGCACCTAGAGTTTGGTTTAACAAGCTACAGTCAACATTATCAAATCTGGGCTATATTTCTACAAAATCAGACAACTCACTGTTTACAAAATTCACAACAGACACTGTCACCTATGTTCTAATCTATGTAGATGACTTCATAATAACAGGCAACAGCAAATCAGAAATAAGAAGCATCACAAATCAGCTAAACAGTGAATTTTCCGTAAAGGATCTGGGTGACCTATCATACTTTCTTGGAATTGAAGTGTACAGAACTGAAGGGAATGAGCTACATCTTTGTCAAAGAAAATATATTACAGAAATCCTGGTGAGAGCAAAAATGAATGAAGCCAAATCACTGCCCACACCAATGGTAACTAACATACATCTAAGCAAAGACAAAGGAGAACCCACTTGCAATGAAAGATTGTATAGAAGTATTATTGGAGCACTCCAATACGTAACTATAACAAGACCAGATATATCATACATCGTCAATAAAGCAAGTCAATTCATGCAAAAACCATTGAGTGAACATTGGAAAGCAGTCAAAAGAATATTAAGATACTTGAAAGGGACAATCAATCAGGGACTCACTCTAAAACCAAGCACCAGCCTAAATATTAATGCCTACTCTGATTCAGACTGGGCTAATGACCATGATGATAGAAAATCAACAAGTGGCTATTGTATATTCTTGGGTAAAAATCCTATATCTTGGTGTGCTAAGAAGCAAAACACTGTGTCTAGATCAAGCACAGAAGCAGAGTATCGTAGCATTGCTAGTACAACTGCAGAAATAATGTGGGTTCAGTCTATTCTACATGAATTACGAATTAACACCAACCCTACTGCAACAATTTGGTGCGACAATATGAGTGCTATAGCATTAACTGCAAATCCAGTCCTACACTCTAGAACTAAACATCTAGAATTGGATATATACTTCGTACGTGAGCAAGTTCAGAAAGGAAAAATACAAGTCAATCACGTACCTTCTACTTACCAAACAGCTGACATTCTAACCAAACCCCTTTCAAAACCCAGATTTGAATAGCTTAGAAGAAAATTGTGTGTTGAAGAAATCAGTCACTTACAAACTCTTGAAAGACGAAGACTTTCTTCCACTACAGATTCCTGTAATAGTACTCAAGCCCTAGACAGCAAAAATCAGAGATTAGAAAACAATAACAACACACTGATGGCAAATACACCAATTTCTAGTAGAATAAAAAAGATTGAAAGTCAATCAAGTACTTATCTGCAAGCTGGAAGCTATCCATCACTAGCAACAAGCGAAAAATCAAGAGCAAGAGGCAAAGAGAAGCAATTGATCATAAATAAGAAAGGAGACCAGACTAGAAACACGAAGATGTAGCAAAGTGGTGGAAACACGAAGATTTAGCAAAGCGGCGGCTGCCATTTCTTTTTATCTCAAACCCTAGTTTAGATTGTAGGGTTTGCGGGGGGGGGGGGGGTATAAAGTGTTAATACACTGAGTACCCCGCTCAATACATTATTACATAAAGACAGATGGGCTCAGCCCAATATGAAGCATCAAGCCCAAGCGGCTAAGTCCTGTTTTCAAATATAAATATGTACAAAACGTTTGTGTAACACAATCTTAGTAGCAATAAAACATTTTGAAACATCTCTGTTATTCGTTCACGTTTTCACCCTATAAAATCCAAGTTTCTTGGATGCAGAATTTATCAACATGTGCTTACAGTGTTCATAAATGCAAATGTTTGCACATCAAAATAGAAACGCAGTTTCAGTTGACAATGCATATCAAAAATATCATGTTTCTCTTCATTTATTTTGCTTCCAAAGCGAATATAGTTATGTCCAAATTAACTACTTTTATTTTTTAAAATTTCTCAAGATATGTGATATTCCACGCATGTGTACAAGTTTAATTCAAGATTTATGTATCACATTAAATTCGATGATAGATCGTTTTGTCAATTCGCACACAGATTATATGTCACTGGCAGTAATATGTCACCTAAGAAAAAAAAAAGTGCATCTTCCGCTTCCAATCGTGATCATCAATTTTTTTAATTATTTGCTTATTAGTTTCTTATCATTATCTTTATCCTTCCATCCATCATGTAACCATGTTTTTGGTAATTACCCGATTTAGGCTAAATATTTTTTTGCTATATAAATCTACGAGATATATGGTACAATAGGAAAAAGCTGGGTTCTCCTACCTTAAAAAGGTTAAATAGTAAACTTCCGGTGCAAATTCAGTTCCTGTGAATGGTACCAATCTTGACTAATTAGATAAAATTTTGTGCTATTATACAACATTGTTTAATCAAACTATTGATGTTTGACTAACCAAAAGTTCCTAAGGTCATTATATCCACCAATATCAAGCTTAACATATATACGTACTACTAGATTTGATTCTAATGATAGCTATCACTTCTAATCTTTCATTAAAATGTCCCGACACAAAGTGATCGAATTTTTGGCATGGATTTATAAGCAAGAAGCTTAGCTTTGTAGGATATATTGGATATAATTATGTGAAATTTTTTATTTTTATTTATATATATATTTTTTATTTTGTAGATGACAACATAATTATTGATGTATAATGAGAAGATATGTAAATTACAACAAGGTAATAAAGCTTGACTAAGCAAGAGAACACCAAAAAGAGATGATAAGGGAAATATATGTTAACCTTTGACGAAAACTACTTCAGAAGTGGTCGGTAAGTTTTATTATTTCCCATTCTTCACATATCTCATGGTCTGTGATGGAACTTTTATGCTTATGATTGATTTATGTGCTCCGTAGGTGTGCTTTCATAATTGACGTCATTAACAGACTTTTGAAAATATAGTTAACTATTTGAGAGTGCAATTTGAGTTGATTCAGTGTTGAAATTATGTTAGGAAAAAAACGGAATTATACTCTGAATTTCATGAGCTTTAGGGTTATGTTGTGATTGGATGGCCATTTCAATTAAATGCTGCACCATTTCTACATATAGGCGAAATAGCTGCATTCAAATAAAAGACGAGCCACGCTCTCTGTATGACCATTGCATAATACACGGAAGGATCTGAAAAACACTTTGAATAAGTCTTTGTTTAGTTCATACATAATGGTTAAGGGTTTGAAAACGTGTATCGCCATCTTACAAGTGTCTACTTAATAGTAAAAAGAAATATATAGAAACTGATGTTTCAATCTGTTAACAATGATTTATGCATGTAGTTTTACATCCCTTTTTGAACTACTCATGTTAAAAACATAATCTACAAATATTTTCACAAAATACACATGTTATTGCGTAATACGTGTTTCTGTTGAAAATGTGGGTGTTTACATGAGAGTATGACAAAAGCGTTAACCAATCTAAAAACTACGACCTGTATAAAATCGAACTGTACAATTATTATGTAAATTTATTCAGCCTTGACTGTATAATGTTAATGTAGCATAGGCATCGTCCAATATTTACTTTATATGGATCTTAAATTTGATCTAATGCATGATCTTTTCACAATATACTATGCTTAATATGAAGTTGTAGGTTTTACTTAGGGATTGAGCTAAATGCAAGTGCGAGTAATTGAATAGTTGATATGAGCATTTAGCAGTTATTCCTCTAATACTAACCTTAGTATTTGGTTAGGAAAAAAAAAACTCTACTTATTCAAATGAGTTATGGCATTCATTACCTTACCATTGAATGAAATAACTTGTACCCAATATCCTCTGTCCCTCTATACCCAACAAATCAGAACCCCCTGAATTTCACCTTTTTGTAATTAAGCCTACAGACTTAATTGCAAAAAGGTAAAAATGAGGAATTCTGGTTGGTTGGATACAGAAGGGGCAGGGGATTTGGGTACATGTGATTTGCTCTCCCTTACCACTTGCACTAGCATTCTAACTATTTTTACATTCCCCAAACAGGACATTGAAAATAGACACAATGGTTATGTCATGACTAAGCCTAGGACTCAAGATAAACGACGAAAGAAATAAGGTTCATGACTCGGTACGACAGGCTGCTATCGTCATTTGTTATCCCACTTAGATGCTCTTTATATCCGGTTTATCTCATCTTTTTCTAATATTTAGTTTGTTTGTTCCACTGTCTGTATGCTCTGGTGCATGTATCTGTCGTTGGACTCCCATCTACACTTCTCTGTCCTTTGTATTCTGCATCCTTCCTGTAAACATACATTTGCTGCAATATCATAGTTTGTAATAATATCTAGATACGTACTACATGCTCTACCACTGAACTATTGACTTAATTGATATTGTATCCACCTTACTACTTCGTCTCTCGATACCATTATTGATTGTGCATGGTGTTAGGAAATTACGCAAATTTCCTTATAATTAGATTTGTGGAAAAAAGAAATTAAATGTAGAATGATAAGAGACACATAAATTTGATAACGGAGTTCGGCCAATTATACCTACGTCTCTGGGCTGCTGCAGATCTTTTATTTCAGAGAATATTACAAAGTGATTACATAGAACGCTTTATACTCAACATTCGATCTCACTCTCTTCTTGCTCTCCTTTTCTTCATTTTTGATTTTGGAATGAGAGATGAAAGTTATGAAGAGGAAGGGTGTATTTATAGGTGAGAGAATGGTTGGTGGCCGGTAGGTGGCATGGTTGGTGCATGGGGTTGGTGGCACACCATGTTGAACACATGGGTGGCTTGGTTGTTGCTAAACATGCAACATTACTAACAATCTCCCACTTGAAGACTGATTTCAATCCGTCTTCACACCTTGATCGATGCAACAACCATTCTGCTCTTTTTACTCTAGCAGACCAATTGAAGTTGAACACAACTTCAATTTATCGATAGTTACCGTCTTTGTCAACATGTCTATTGGATTCTTGCTTCCTTTGATCTTCTGTTGGAATCTTTTGACAACTAATTAATCAATCTTTGTATCTGTTGGAACCATAATGCTCCTCTTTCACCCGATACACCCATTTATTATCAAGCGCCTTCTTTCCTATGGGTAACTCAGCTAGTTCCCATGTCTGCTTGGAGATGAGAAACTTCATCTCATCTTTCATGGCAAGCTCCCACTTGCCAGCATCTTCGGTCTGAGATGCTTCATCATAGCATTCAGGTTCCCCTGCATCAGTCAGCAACAAATAGTTCACGTATCTTTTGTTAGGTACATGAGGTCGAGCAAACCTTCTCAATACAGGATCTGGAGTAGGATATTGTAGTGTGTCAGACCGGTCCACACTACTCGGATCAAAGATTTCATTAGGCTGAGCATTTTCTACAGTCGGTTCTATGATGAGACTATCTGGAATATCGTTTGCATATTCAAATATTGGCTTACTCTACTTTGAGTCGTTGACTTCTGTTTTATGTGTACATTGCTCTCTCGTTAAAAATCACATCTCGGCTACGGATCACCTTCTTGTTTTCATCTTCCCAAATGCGGTAGCCAAACTCATTTTCGCCATACCAATGAGAGTGCATTTTTTGGATTTGGGATCAAGTTTATTCCTGCCTTGATCACTAGTATGCACATATGTTATGCAACCGAAAACTTTTAAATATGATAATTTTACCTCTTTTCCACTCCATATTTCTTCTGGTATTTTGTGCTTTGATGGAACTGAAGGACCTCTGTTGATCAAATAAGCGGCTGTGTTGACTGCTTCTATCCAGAATTGTAGATCTGATTGTATACGAATGCTTCTGGCTCTTTCTGTCAACGTTCGGTTCATACGCTTAGCTACACCGTTGTGTTAAGGCGTACACGGCACGGTTCTCTGCATTTTGATCCCGTGCTTGTAACAGAACTGCTTGAATCTGGTGTCTTCATATTCACCTCCATTGTCAGTTCTAAGCTTTTGATCTTTAGATTTGTCTCATTTTCAACCATAGCTTTCCATATCTTTAAAGCCTCGAACACTTCAGTTATGCCTCAAAAAATAAACCCATACCTTTCGCGAGTGATCATCGATGAAAGTAACAAATTAATGCTTTCCACCAATGGATGAGATGGATGTTGGCCCCCAAACATCGGAATGAACTAGCTCCAATTTTTCCTTCTTTGGGGTTTTGCCATTTATTTGAAAACTGACTCTCTTCTGCTTTCCAAATATGCAATTTTCACACATGCCTATTTCCACGGACTTTGGACCTGAAAGTTTTCCCTTCGAGTGCATAATCTTCATTCCCTTTTCACTCATATGGCCTAGCCTCTGGTGCGATATGTTGGAATTTTCATTACTAGCTGCAACAATGATTGAACATCGTGCTCCTGCTGTCATGTAAAGAGTACCACTCTTCTTACCGTGAGCAATCGTCATTGCACCCTTTGAAATTTTCCAATCATCACCATAAAAAGTCATAGTATAGCCTTCACTAGCTAGTTGTCCTATGGAGATCAAATTCTTTCTCAAGTCCGGTATGTGCCTGACATCCTTTAGCTCCCAAATCGACGCATTCAGCTTAATCTTTACAGCACATTTACCAACGACATCACAAGGTTGATCGTCACCAAGATATACTTTTCCAAGATTTCCAGAGGCGTACCTTTCGAAGAATCCTTTCTGCGAAGTGGCATGAAACGATGCTCCAGAGTCTAACACCTAAGACTCTTCCTAGCTCTCCAAAGAGCATATCAACGCTTCATCTCCTCCTGAGGTAGAAGTAACATTTGTCTTTGCCTTCGCCTCCTGGTCCTTTGGTGCACTTCTGCATTGATTTTTGTAGTGCCCGGTCTTGCCACAGTTCCAACACTCAATGGTCTTTGAGCTGTTGGGATTTCTGGATTTAGATCTCCAATCCTTCAACCTACCTCGGTAGTTCGACTTGCTATGTCCATTTCCTCGTGTTGAATTTCTTCCTCTTGATTGTGTATGCAAAATTGAAAATTTTGACGACTCACCAGAATCTCTTCGTCGGATCTCTTCACTGAGAACCATATCACGAATATCTTCAAATTTTAACTTATTGCTTCCCGAAGAGCTACTTATTGTTGTGACAGTAGCATTCCAACTTTCTGGCAGGAAAGACAAAAGTATCAACGCTCGTACTTCTTCATCAAATTCAATTTCAACTGAACCTAGCTGAGAAGTAATGTATTCAGCTCATTGAGATGTGAGCTACCGATGCACCTTCTGTCATCCGCAAATTGAACAATCGCCTCATCAAATGAACTTTGTTAGAGGCCGATGACTTCTCGTACATACTGGAGAGAACCACCATAAGACCCGTCGTGGTCTTTTCTTTTGCTATGTTGAAAGCAACATTGAGAGATAACGTCAATCGAATAACTCCAAGAGCTTATCTATCAAGAACAACCCAATTTTCATCCTTCATATTCTCTGGCTTCTTTTCCGAGAGAGATTGATAAAGCTTTTTCTGATATAGATAATCTTCAATTTGCATTTTCCAAAAGCCAAAGTCAGCTCCATCAAACTTCTCGATTTTCACCCTTTCTTCATCTGCCGCCATCGCTTCCACTCGAATTTGATTTCTTTTCTAACAAATTATGGCTCTGATACCAGTTGTTGGGAAATTACACAAATTTCCTTATAATTAGATTTGTGGAAAAAAGAAATTAAATGTAGAATGATAAGAGACACACAAATTTGATAACGGAATTCGGCCAATTATGCCTACATCTCGAGGCTGCTGCAGATCTTTTATTTCAGAGAATATTACAAAGTGATTACACAAAACACTTTGTACTCAACACTCAATCTCACTCTCTTCTTGCTCTCCTTTTCTTCTTATTGTATTTTGGAATGAGAGATGAAAGTTATGAAGAGGAAGGGTGTATTTATAGGTGAGAGAATGGTTGGTGGCGGTTGGTGGCTTGGTTGGTGGCCGGTAGGTGGCATGGTTGGTGCATGGAGTTGGTGGCACACCATGTTGAACACATGGGTGGCTTGGTTGTTGCTACACATGCAACATTACTAACATATGGTCTTGACTACAGTTCTGTTGTCCACGCACTCTGTACCGGTATGCTTTGTACTTTGGAAGCGACAAAATATTTTATACCGCCATTCACATGCTGCGTTTGCTTTAGATACATGGACATAAGCTGCGTGACCAAAGTGACATGATAACTGAAGAGGTGCTATGTCCAAAAAGCATTACCAGCTATTTTTCTGCAATAAACTAATTCTATATTGGAATTATTGTACAGCAGTTCTGAGTCTTCTGACAAATATTCTTATTTCACTGAATATTCTCTAAGTATCAATTAATTCACATCTAGGTGTTATTTATATTTTGCTGGCTAGAAGGTGATTACTAAAGCTGCATTTGTATGTGAGATGTTTGGGTGGTTTATGTATTGTACTACCTATTTGTTTTCATCTACAACGTCATGGTGTTATTTGATCAATTAGCTACCATTAACAGTCTTTGTTCCTTAAGCAGTGAATTTCTTCTATTCCGTTCTAACCAGGCCAACTTAAGTTGAAATATACAAGATATACACCTATTGTAATAATAATAATAATAATAATAATAATAATAATAATATTGTCAACCAAATTTGTTGACAATTATGTACTAACTGTGGGAGGGGTATATCCATAACGCAACAGTAAATATTGGTTCTTATTCTACAAACCGCCTTTATTACTTTCCTGCTTAGTGCGTTGACATCAACTAACTCCTCAAGCATACTGTCATTTCATCTAATGCTGAAAACACTGGTTACACATGATTCCTAAGAAGAAATTGAAACGACAGTACAATTCAACATTTTGGCAAAGACTTTCTTCCATGAACTGCCCGTGTGCGAAGCACGGGCCTCATTCTAGTTGATTAAAAAAAGGAACGTGGCACACGTGGCCCCATTAAATTCACATGTAAAACGTAAGAGAACTGCTAATCATGGGAGGTTGTGCGATTCATAGGTTGGAAAGGGGAAAAGTTTACAGCAGCCGTCCAAATATTTTTCCACACATTTTGACAAAATCGACTTCGAGCCTTATAGCATTTGCAAAACGTAATTTGAATTGTTCAAATGTCTATAGTGATTTCTATTATGGTTTCCAATTTTTGGAACTTAAAGATCTTGTCTGTCATACTTTACATGCAAACCCCAAATTAAACGTATACACCACAACCCAAAATTCAACTAGTTCTACACTCCATACCGAGTATTCAAATACATAAAATAAAATATTGTCGTGTTCAGTGCATCAATATAAATGGAATAGTACACTAAAAACTTAAAATTTATTATTCGTTTGAAATTTTATTATTTATGTTATATCAGTTGTCGCTGACATAAATCGATTGTCCAAATCAATTTAAAGGAGTTGACTAAATCAGAATTCGACATAACGAACGTTGATGTTTTCATTATTAAATTCTCTAAAATCATTTCATGTAATATATATATATATATAATGGAAAATGGACTGGAGGACAAACATTTAAGTTTTTTTGGCCTAAAAGACGCGGGTCTTATAATTTCGCCTGAAGGCCAAACTTCGCATTTTTTTGGGCCTAAGTAACTAATGCCGTCATTTTATTTTTCTCCTTCCCTCGTTTGTTTTTTCTTTCATTTCCAATCGAAATGCAAATTATCCATTGATTACATACATTTTACATCATTAATTGGATTGTGATTCTTTTACTAAATCGATCTCGATCTCAACAGGTAATTGTAACCTAATTTACATTTGAATGTTCGGTCGATCTTTTTTATTTTCTATTCTTTCTTGTTATATTTTCTCAATCTTATATACATATGAATTTATAGGTTATTTGCGTCAATATGTCTAATTTGGTTTCGACCAGTAGAGAAGAACATGGGTATGCTTTTGGATATGCTACGATTTTTTTTAGATTTAATGTTATGTTCATTTATCATTTTCTTGCTGTTTAATATTTCCTCATCTAAATAGCTATTATTTTTCCCTTTAGTAAGTACTAGTGCTTTTCTTTCCATTCTATATCATAATTTATTTAATTTTGATTGTATACGTTTTTTAACTACTCATAGTATTTTATGTGATTTATATTTGAATTTGTTTATCATTTTTCCTTGGTAGGAGCAGTGTTGGGAATAGTATTTTAGTTTTGTTTTTACTTGATGAGAGTAGCTACTCTATTCGACTGGAAAGGGGTTGTTCTTTGATTGTTTTTAAGAATAGCATGTGTGAATATTAGACACGTCTTACTCCTTGTTCTATTGAAATATCATACACTTTGGAAAGTAAGATTATCAAAGTTGATACTAATTCGGATTTGCATATAATATTATGCTTTCAAATTTACAAGAAGAGTTCCTTTTTTTTGTTTTCACTGTTAAGTCGTGCGTTTGTGCTTTGGAGTTCAATGTTGATAGTAGTTTTTCAGTTAATTCTAATCAACAAAGCATTTCAGCTTGTACTGGTTCTTATAGTATCAAGTCTTGTGACGAATCAAGTTCTTATCTGAAAGATACTATGAAGAAATGATCTTAAATAAATCTTGTGGATTTTATTAGTTATTGTTTTAGTGGTGCTGAATATTTTAGGGAGTTTCTAATGGTTTATCAAATAAAAAAGGACATGAATGGATTTTCATTTAAAATTGTCCTGAAAGAGTATCTTTTATTTGCTCTTGGAATAAGGAAGGTTGTAAACTCAATTTAAATGCTTCTTCGAATCATAGACAGCCTCTTCGATTCTTTGTTAGTACTTATAACTTTGAACATGCATGTGGTCCGGGATTAAGGGATGTTAAAAAAGTTCATATTTCTAGTAGATTTATTAAATCATTGATTACTGATCAATTTAGAGATGTCCATATGAAGAAACCGAAAGATATTATGACTAAATATAGAGGAGAGTTTAATTTTAATCTTTCTTATTATTATGCATACTTCGGTAAAACGATTGGCTTTGAAGGAAATTTACGGAGATGATGCTATATCATATAAAGTTTTAAATTGGTATTTAGAGGCCTTAAAAAAACCAATTTAGGAAGTTATGTTGCTTTGGATGTGGATCCATCAAGTCTACAATTTGAAAGAGTTTGCATTAGACTTAATGCTTGCTTAGTTGGTTTTCGACATTGTCGTCGTCTGACATTTCTTGGTGCAACATTTTTGAAGGGCCGACCAGGAATTTTATTAGCAGCCACTTCTAAAAATGGGAACGAAGGTTTGAGTTTTAGTTTGCCTTTTATATTTTTAAGTTGTTATTTGTTAGAGAATATGTCAAGAGATATGCTAGGGAATATGCTACATAATAAAGAATATGCTAGAGAATAAGGAATACTCTAGAGAATAAATGACCCTATAAATATAGGGTTTAACATTGTATTCAATCAATTAACAAAGCAATAAAAATGTAGTTTTTTGTGTTTTTCTGTTTAATCAGAGCTGGGGCAGAGAGGAGAGATAGAAAGAGGGTTAGTGAGTTTTTTTATGTTTTATTTCTCTTTTATAATAAAAACAATTGAGTCACAAAATCACGTCTGGAATTCTCGATTACCCAAGAATCTCGTGCTTCCCTTTTATTCTCAAAACCGAATCACATTAAAAAAATAGCGAAGGTTAAGGCTCGAATCGGTTTTGGTGTGGATTTGGCTTGGGTTTAGATAGTTTTGGTTGCATGTACAGGGATTGTAGTGACTAGAGGTTAGAGAATCGCGATTGCTGGAGTCTCGATTTAGTGATGAGGTGATTTGCAGCGGCGGATTGAATGTTCACTATTATGACAGTTCAGGCAGTCTCGATCAAAGTCGAGGAAGGAAGTGGAAGGCCGCAGGTTCGGGAATGAGAAGGAATTCGGGTTTGCAATTGATCGCAGCTAAACTCGGGTAGTTGCTGTATTGGTTGCGGGATGTAGTTGTATTTGAAGAGGGGAATGGTGATGATGGCTAAGTGAATGGAGACTAGAAGTGTTGTGCGGGTTTGTTGCAGGCTGGGTGAATTTGCTTGTGGCTTGTAGTGGATTAGAGCACAACCAACAATGACTTGTTCAGTTGCTAAACAAGCCACGGAGCAACCAGGTGTGGCTTGTTCAGTCATCCGTGGCTAGTCTATGGTTGCTTTGGAGCTCGTTCATGGCCGGTGCACTGGACAAGGGTTGGTGGATATAACGGCAAAGAGTTTGCCGTTATAAGACGTCAAAGAGTTTGCCCTTATAAACCTACAACGGCAAACCTGTTGCTGCTATATTACATAGCCGTTGCACCCCAATGGTTAGTGCATTTCCTCCTCTATATACCAACCTACCTCCTTCTTCCTCCACACAACCACTCCACCTTCTCAACTTCAACTTCTTCAACAACAAAAATTGTCTTGTTCTGCACCCAAGCGAACAGGAAAAAAACTGCAAACCAGAAACCCATGTCCAAACTGCACTCGTCATCATATGCCATGCAACGGTCAGTCCAACAGCAGCAATCGTTGCAGCCATCTCACGAATATGGCTACTCGCCGTATTCAAATTATCCATACCGACCATTGTACCAACAGCTCGCTCCTCTTAATTTTCCGCCTATCCATTCTACCGCTCCACCAGGGTTTACAACTGACCGCCTGTGGTAGGCGTGTATGACGATCGTTCGTCGTATATGTCAATGATGATGCAGACCGATCAAAGTCAACAACCTCACTTAACTCCACAACAGACCGAGGTTTGTGACCGCGAATGTATGCAAAATCTGCAAAGAAAGTTTTTGTACGGGTATGTCTCTCCTACTAACGAAGAAAATGTTGAAACTTCAATGGAGGAGGCGGAGGAGGAAGATGCAAACAATGATGCGAATGTTACAAATTCTGAAGAATGTAATTAAGAATACGTTGCACCTATCAGTCCCGAATATAACCAAGAGAAGACGAAGTGGAAGTCTTTAAGCGGCATTTTCTGCAAACGACACCAAACCGAAGTTGAATCGGAGTCGGATCCCGGAATAGAAGATATTGAGGATGAACTTGCTGAAGGGGAAGGAGCAGCAGCGGATGGAAGAAAAAAACAATGTAAGCTTACTTCCGAGCAGTACGTTTCACTTGCTAAATCATAGATACGCATTTCATAATACAACATCGTTGGGAATAATATGAAAGACTAGAAATTTTGGGAAAGAGTTGCAGAGTTTTACAATTCGTTGGAAGCGAGTAATAGAACATGGGGATCACTTAGAGGCGGTTATAGAGTTATGAATGTCGCATGTCAAAACTATCTGGCAATACTGACAAGCTTGCAGAACAGGAAGTAAAGCGGTGCTGCACCTTATGACGTTGTAAGTACCATATATCACTTTAAAAAATAACTTACTATACTATGATTGATTAGTTAGAAATGTCATACACTCGTACAATTTCGACTTTGTGTTACAGATTGAAGAGTCACGAAAGGCCTACCAACAAAAGTATGGACGTCCATTTAAATTTCATGACTGTTCCGATTCTAGTGGAAGAACCCAAGCAACTTCATGTTTGAGAAGCAGAACAAAGCTAGAAGGATGAACTACTCTGATTCTAGTCCAGGAAGTGACCGGAGTTCGCAAGAAATGAACCCTTTTTTGGAACTTGTGACAGACGACCTATTGGCAGAGCCAAGTCAGTTCAGCTGGAGCAACGCGGTGCAGAGTTATCCAGATTTATGGAAACAATGGAGAATTCAGCTAAGGAGACAAGAGAGCATTGAGTTCAATTTTCGGTGCAAAGAAACTGCAGCGATGAAGAGTTACAAAAGGCAGTTAGGGATGATCGAGAGCTCCGTAGACAAGCACATACGGAGAAACAAGTCATGCTACGAGAGAAGCAAGAGGAGAAGAAAGCAACGGTACGAGAGAAGCTGGAGGAGACGAAAGCTATGCTGCGAGAGAAGAATTATAATAAAATGATTACATGTGATTTTAGTAAGCTTTCCCCTCTACAGCAAGAAGTATTAACCGAGCAGTTTGGAGAGTACAGAAAAAATAAAGGAAGCGGAAGCGGTAGTGGCTCGTATAAGGACTAGCTATGTATGTTACGTTAAGTTGTAATATGATTGTCAACTGTTTGTAGTATTTATGTACTGGTTGGTGTTTATGTACTAGCTATATACGTTGGGTTGAGTTGTAATATGATTGTGACATGTTTGTAGTATTTATGTAGTAGTTGTTGTTTATGTACTAGCTATTTATGTTGGGTTGAGTTGTAATATGATTGTGACCTGTTTTTAGTATTTATGTACTAGTAGTTGAAATAATGATACAATCTACAATATGATTGGAAACCAGATTTACTGACCCAACTACACACTGATACATAGTACTATGATACATAGTACACGACTACACACTGATACATAGTTCACGACTTGAATTGACCCAACACTGAGGAGATATTTAAGTTAATAGTTAAGTTCTAGTACCAACTAATGATTCCGACTATTCCTTCCTTTATGCGCCCACAAATTTTCCACAAACTGGTCACGCAATTGGAAATGCGCAGATTGATCTTCAATGTGTTGAACCATATCAACATATTCTCCTATTGAGTTTACATCTTTATGGGGTTTTGCATTTGACCCCGTAAACATGTCAGGATAATTAGACTTTTGATTCTTATATCTGCCTCTTTCTGACTCCACAATTATGTTATGTATTATTATACAAGCATACATGATTTCTGAAAGCACTCTTGCATCACGAAAACGAGTAGGATTTCGTAAAATATGAAATCGGGCTTGTAAAACACCAAACGTACGTTCGATGTCCTTTCTGTAGCTAGCTACTTTTTCAGTGAATAACTTTCTTTGTCATTTGATTGTACTCTGTATCCTTGCATCAAAGTTCTCCACTTTGGGTATGTTCCATCCACTAGGTAGTATTCAGTTTTGTGTTCGATGTTACCAACTTTATATGAAACATCTGGTAACAGTCCGTTAGCAAGTTTGTGAAAAGATATGATTGCATGCAGTCTAAACTTCCAATCATACCTGGAAATCCTCTAGCTTCTCCCCTGCGTAGTACCTTGCTTAAGGAAATTATGTCCTTTCCATCCCGTTGGTCCGGAGAGATGGTTCGTGTAATTATAAGAAGATGGATATGAAATTGGCATTTTTCTTAGTTAAGATATATTTTTGACTCTGTATGGATCGGGTATTAATGAAACAATATTAGATATATATATAGGAGGAGATTTAGTAACCACTGCATAAGGAAATTACTTCCCGTTTTCAAAATACATGGAATGTGAAGACCAGTTGAGAACGGGTAATGTTTACTGTATATTGTGCACTGTTAACGGAATACTGTGCATTGTTTAATGTATACTGTCTATTGTATTCTGTGCACTGTATCCTATAGCTATGTTGGAAAATGCATTCTTAACCTTAGAAACAGGAGTAACATTGTTAGTATATTAACAACGTCCCAAACAGGACAATGGACTAAGGACTACACTCTGGTCCGAAAACTGTAGAAAAAGAGTGACATGACTACACTCTAGAAAAAGAGTGACCGGTGAAACTAGAGATGGTCCTTTCCCTAGGCCGTGGTAGGTGTAGTGTTTGAATTTGATGCTTGTGTGCTCAGCTGTTGTAGTTTGTATGATTATGGTTTGGCATTTCTTTCTGTTGTTCTAGTTGTCGTTGTTGCAGTTGTCATAATGTCTTAATTGTTGCAGTTTTTATAAGTGTCAAGTCAAGTAAGCTTCTAAATTATGTAAGGCACCTAGGAACGACCCATTTTTCTTAACTCCTTCGTGAATTGAAATGGCTAATGCACCCGAGGACGACCCCTATTTTTTAACTTCAACATATACACAAACTTGACACTGTGACAAAACAATTTAGAATAATGTCCCCAAAGCCTACTATAGTCAATGAAATTACTTGACACTGAGCCATACAACAATATTACATATTACAATATTACTCTGAATTTTACATATTACATATTACAATAATACATACAACAATATTACATATTACGTATTACAATATTTTTTAACTCCTCCGTGTAAGTACATTGTACCCTTTCACATGCGTGTATGACGTGATTACACCAGTCACTGAGAAGAAAACAGTAAAGACGCGTCTCCATCATTCTTAGCTAGGATTCCAGTAAACGTCTCCATCATTCACAGATGGCATTAGGTAGTCTCATCCGAATTAAATGACAACAGTGTACGAAATTAATAGTAACTGCCAACATTTATTGTGATGTGAAAAGTCACTGTAGGGAATCTAACATAATATCACGAGATTAATAGTACATGCCAACATTTCATGTGATGCCAACATTTTTTGTACTGCAATGATGTGAACGATCACTATACATAATCTAACATAATATCACGAGAACTCTGTAATGAGTATTCTACTCTGTTGAATTGTAATTGTAGGTCATACATTACCCTTATAAGTACTGCATATTTGATACTCCATATCGTACCTTTTATAGCTTCAAGCAACACCGTTCAAGGCTTAATTGAGAAAATTTATTTCCTTATTTTCTAAAAGGTAACGTTTATTATCAATAAACTTCGTACTTCTAGTAAGTCTGCTTATTCTACTGATGCGTAGATTACATGGACGATTCAGAAATGAGTGATGAACAAATAGGAAGGATTTTTGATGAGTATGAATGGAACTTAGGCAACAATAACGAAGTTGGAATAGTTCATGATACACAAATTAAAGAGGTGCCTGTCACGGTTCAACATCGAGCAGTTACAGCTCCGCGTCCTTCTCCAGTAAATCAACGACCTAGTAATAGTGTTCAAACATTGAATTCTCCAACTTGAGAATTTTCTTCCAAGGATTTGATGGCCCTCGTAAAAGCCTATATTGAGGTTGAAAAGAGAGATGAGTTAATAATGCAAAGTGGAGAGGGTTTAACATATGAAGAACGTCTACTCAAACAATAGGACCATAAAACTGACAACTGCGAAAGTACATAAAAGCGGCAGTAAGTCAGTCGTCCGAGTCATCTGAACGTGGACGTGGACGTGTGCGACGCCGATGAGGTCTCTCATCATCACCAACATCTGGAGTCTGATTCGACCCAGCACTAGACCTATGGTGGTAATACATCTGCAAGTCCTGAAATCTCTTGCGCTTTGCCTCAAGCTAGGCCTCTAAATGCGCCAGATGTTGTCATGCCTCCTCTGCAACATGACGCAGCTCACCATCATAGTAATCTAGGCTACGCCTATGCTCTACGTAGCCCGTATGCCAAATCCCCATCTGCATATCATACAGGCCATGATATGATATCTGTGTAGGACCCGGGTAATCGTGATGGGCCGGAGGATGATACACGTCAACGTAACGAACTGGTCCAATAGTGGGCATTGCCATGGTCCACCCAAAATGACTAGCGGCCGCCACATGATCAGCTACACAAAAATTCTGGCTGGGTTCGGTAATATCCTCGACAACAGGTGGATGTATGACGTGTTGTATAGCATATGGCCCTACTAAATCAATCGATGCTACATGTGTAATCATGTCCGAAGACCTAGTGAAAAATCTACGCCAAAAGGCAAGGTATGACTCCCCGGTAATAACAAAGCTCCAGTCCGTCCACCAGCCTGCTGCCCTGGCTATATCTAGCTGCTCCGATGGGTAAATCATACATCGATAAGTATGTGGGTGTGGATCATCGAGAATAGCATCGAAGTCATACAACTGTCTCCGGCACCTCTCACTAAGAAACCAATAAGCACCTACCGCCGAGGGATGGGATATAAGTGGAAATCTCCGTCCTGCAAGAAACCTAGCAATCTGTATGATATCAAGACCAAATGATGTACTCTGCTCAAATAGATGCCATATTATCTTATCCCTATACATCCTCAGCTCGAACTGGTTGTGGGCAACTGGATACACATGGCGTGACTTATTATCCCCGGACCCCCGGTTGTCCGCAGTCCAAAAGCATATACGGGGGAAAAAGGTCAACGGGTCTGAAGTACGGGTGACAAAATGAAAGTTCCTAGAGTCTCAAAATACCAATACTGTAACAACTCCCTGAATCCATATACAGAAACCTGAGAATCAGATATGATGCACTGCATGTCAAGACATCTGTATAGGTATGCAAGGATAGGTGTGCCCCAATCATATAAAATCGCCCTATCGACATTTAACTCAGCCGCGACCGCAACAAGCCCAACAGGAAAACTACTGCTCGTAGAACTAAAGAATAGGTTACCCATAAGGTATAACACAAATAATCGAGCAAGATCCAAGTCATCAACAACCGAGTACTAATCGAGTATGATATCCATGGCCGCACGGATGGCGCTCACTCTGGTATCGCCTTCTGCCTAATACGACGCATCAGAAACATCAAAATGAGGCAGTAAATCATGAAGAAGTGCATGATCACGCCATCGACCATCGTCAAAAGGCTGTGGGGGATAAGCATCTACTCGAACACTAATACCTGTAAGCATGGAGAAATCAAGCGGTGTAAGTCCTAACTCACCACAAGGAAAGTGAAATGTGTGGGTGGTTTTATACCACCGTAGAGCAATGGCCGCACACAATTGAACAATAGCATTTATAACATGGTTTATTCCTAAAATTGTAAAGTGCACAATAAGATAAACTAGGACTAATAAATTATCCACTTGTTTCGTTAAAAGGTCTTTAATATTACATAGAAAAAATGAAAACCAAGAGCATGTAACAGTGCTACGACCCCCTCCTTACCCACCAACTGTGCATGATAATATCTAAGTGTGGTCGCTAACGAACCACGTGAACGTATATTCCGCGACTGCCAATAGTTCAACAAAACGTTATACTATCTACTCAATATCTAATACTCAAAGAATATTATTTAAATAATACTAAAAATACTTACAGCCAAACTCGACTGCGTGCTAACGTGTACTTCGTCTTCTGGAAGAATGCCAAAGTTGGATTGCATAGGAAGCTTCGCAGCGCCGAGGTTTGGATCCAGAAAACCATCGAGATCGGCCTATCTAGCGGAAACCGATCCCACACCCCTACACGCCTTGCCTTCTCTCCCACACCTACGAGCGCAGCGTCTATGACGACTGTCTTCCTCATGTGCCCCTACGTCTTGATTCTCCAAATTTTCGGTGGCTACAAGCAAGTCTTCTATTCCGAGCACTGGTTGTTCGCCACTATCCCCTGCACCACTCCCACCTGCGCCAAGCCACACCGTGCATGAATTTTTTGCGAATTTTTTTAGTAACCTAGCCATATTTTCGAACGAATATCTCAAATACGGTAGTTAATTTGGTTAAAAGCTGACGGATTGGTGAATTGGTGGAAAATTTTGGGTGAAAATGGGGGATGATATGGGTTTTTCGGTTTGATATTTGGTGAAGAGGAGGGGTGGCGGCATGGGTTTTCTGAGGTTTGGTTTATAACGGCAAGTACTTTGCCGTTATAACTTTATAACGGCAGAGTGTTTGCCGTTATAATGTTACAACGACAAAGAGTTTTCCATTGTAACCTTATAACGACAGACTCTTTGCCGTTGTAAACCCCCTTGGTCTAGCCCGTGGCTGCTTCCCCCTTTTGGTTGCTCGGCTCGTTGGAGTACTTGCAAAACAAGAGAGAGAATAACTGAACATAATGGATTGTTGGTTATGGTCTTGGAGATATTGGTGGAAGCAATCAACAGAGGTGCGAACTGATGTTGGCTGGAGTAGAAGACCGGGCAGAGCAGTTCTGGGTGTTATGGCAGTTGCGGGGTAGAAGGTGGAAGTGAATGGATTAGAGAAGGATGGATGAGTTTGGGTTTGTGCTGGTGGGAGATATGGAAGTAGTGGAGGTTGTGTTTTCGCTAAGGAAGGGTTGATGAAGTTGCACATGTTGATTTGGCAGTGGTATTTGTGTGATACAGGACTGTTTTTGGTGTAGCTGACAGTGAATGGATGGTGCGTGAAGTGATGATTGAGTTTGATTGATGTAGTGGAACTATTGTGGAGTAGCTGAAGTATTGTATTAGTTAGGGAGGGTGGTTTGACAGTTTTGTGAAGGAGGTTCGAAGGTAGGACAGTTGCTGGAGATTGACTTTTCGATGGCAGAGGTGTGGTATAGGTTTTAGGCAGTTGTCTGTATGGTGAGATGGCAGTATGAAGAGGTCTTTTTGATATGCAGTTTTGTGAAAGAAAAAAATGACTTGTGGAGTGGCTTTAGAAGTGGAGTTGTAGAAGAGCTTGGTTTGTTTTGGTCGGTGAGTTGCAGGCTGTCGTTTGTGGTTGCTGATGATGAGTTAGAGACAGACGCGATTTCGTGAAGGAGATGTAGATTGTCGGCTTTGTGGGTTCGATTTGGGAGTTCGGCAATTTTGAATGAATAGGGCAGTCTGTGTATGAGGCAGCGGAGTTTGTTGAGGGACACAACTGTGTTTGCAGCTTGATTGACTGATGATTGGTATTAATTGAATTATTAGAGAGTAACATTGTTTGAAGCTGTTTGTTGTTCGTTTGATGTCTGTATCGGTAACTCTGTTTATTAGGAGGGAAATTTACGTTGATTCAAAGTGGTAGGTGGTATTGTAAGGTATTTTTGGAGGATGTAAACATATGTTGATTCATCCCTATTGATTTGGCTTTGGTTTTGTTTTCGTTTGATATGTTTGGGGGATGCAAACATATGCAACTCATCCCATTTTGGTTTATTTTGTTTTCTTTGTATGTTTGGGGATGCAAACATACAAACACATCTGAGACCAGCTTTGTCATTTGGCCGCTCAGATTTTTTGCTTATCGATCAGACTGAAGATTGTTGAGTTTTTCTTGAGTATTTAGTGCTTGGAGTTTGGTGTTACTCTCTAACAATATTGAAATGGTTGCTCGATCTTACTACTCTTTAGTCTGCATCTTCTATTTGGAAAACTCACGATTTTCCACATCGTGAGTTTGAGGGGGAATGTTAGAGAATATGCCAGGGAATATGCTACAGAATAAAGAATATGCTAGAGAATAAGTAATATTCTAGAGAATAAATGACCCTATAGATATAGGGTTTAACATTCTATTCAATCAATTAACAGAGCAATAAAAATGTAGTTTTTTTTCCATTTAATCTCTCTCTATATATCAAATTCTAACATTGTTTAGTATTTCCTTTTTGAATTCTTTAGTATGGGGAATTTAGTGAACTTCATGTATTTTATTGCTTATTTTTATATTTATTTTGCTATATGTAAACTATGTTCTTTTGTGTGAAATGATAGAACTGCATATATTTATAACACTAAATATTGCATTATATTTTATAATGTTAATTTCATTTAGCATTTTTCGTGTATATTTTTTCAAGTAACATTTAATAAACAGTTATGAGATACTGCATGTTCTCTTTGCTTATTTGACTATTGCAATTTTTTGTTTGTTTAATGTTATGGAATACATAATGCTCGTTTTTTCAATCAATTTTTTTCATTATATTTTATATTACTACATTTTTTGTTTTTGTTTCCTGCATTCATGAAATATATCATGCTTGTTTATATTAGCATTTTTATCCTTGTGTATTATAAAAGTGCATTTTTTAAAAAAACACTGCCGTGATTCTGAAGCACATGACTTTTTTTTTTTTTTAATTTAGCATTTTTTTCCCTGTGTATCATATTTCATTTTTTTCCTTTCCTTTCTCTGTTTTTTCATGCGCCCGTCTTTTTTTGAGGGATTGGCATACAAATTTTGAGTTGAGTTGTTTCAACTTTGAAGTAGATTTTCTTTTATTACAAGACTGCCTTTTTTCATATTTATTTAACAATTGCAATCCTAAAGTACATTATACAATTTTTCCTTTAGCTTTTTTTTGTGTATATCATATTATTTCATTTTTTTCTATTTGCTTCATTACTTTATTCATGAAATACGTTATCCTAGGTTACTTTAGCGTTTTTTATTCCATGTGTATTATAAGACTCCTATGTGTTATAAGACTGCATTTTTTTCATATTTATTTCATGGTTCCGATCCTAAAATACATGATTTATTTTTGCTTTACCCTTTTTTTGTTGTGTATTATACTGCTGTATTATTTTTCTATTTATTTCAATGATTTAGTCAAGTCATACATTACACTAGATTACTTTAGCATTTTTTTTAATTTCCTATCATGGTATATGTAAGATATTGAATTGATATATTTTCATGTATTTATGCTTTATTATTTTTGCTGTTAGTATTTTAAATTTGTAACGCATTTTTTAAGGTTTCTTTCCACTAGCTATGGGAGTTGTCTCACATGAAAATGAATCAAATTTGACATGGTTTTTGGATAATCTAAAAGAGATGCTTTATGAAGATCGTGAATTAGTATTTATGTCTGACGTCAATGGGGTTTGCTCTTAGGTGTTCTGAAAGTGTTTCCATCTTCTTTTCGCAGCTACTGCACATTTCATGTGGAGCAAAATATTGGTTCAGTGGTTAAAGCTTGTACGGGTCGTACTTCTATTGTTGATTTCTTTAAACTTATAACTCGAGCTTCGAATCCATCTGATTTTGAATGTTATATGTTAAAGTTTAAAGAAATTAGAGGTGCTACCACAATCAATTTCCTAAATGATAAACCTCTAGAACATTGGACAGATTTATTTTTTCAAGATAGAAGATATGGAGAATATTCTTCTAACGTTGCTGAGAGCTTTAATTCTTGGATTGTGGATGATAGTTTTATGTCGATTACATATCGTCTAGATGAAATTCGGGTGAAAGTAATGGAACAGATAGCTAGGAGAAGGGAAGAATATCATAATTGGACTACTGTTTGATGCCCATTTATGGAGCAACGATTGTCACAGTTAATTGAAGATGGGTTTGGATGGGATGCACGTAGGTCTACTGAAAATGTTTTTGAAGTTAAATCTCCTATATCACATCATGTTGATCTTGAAAAAAGATTGTGTAGCTGTAACCAGTGGAAAGTTACCAATTTTCCATGTGCACATGTTGTTAAGTGTATGAATAAATCAAGGCTATCGGTATATAAATTTGTGGAATATTATTTTACAGCTAATGCTTTTAGAGCTAGTTATGCACATGCCATTAATCCAATTTCAAATGTCAGAAGCCAATTGTTACTGAAGATGAAATCTTGACTAGACTGCCTAAAGAAATTCGAGGTATTGAAAGACCTTCTACTAAGAGACACGGTGGCTTTTTTTTCTCGGAATAGGAGGAATAAATGCAGCAAGTGTGATCAAGTTGGACATAACAAGAGGAATTGCCAAGCTTCAATGAAGATTAAAATTTGAATTTAAATATCTAATTCAACTCAAAAATGGATCGAGCATCATGTACAAAATAAAATTTCATGCCAACATAATCCATTAAATTTTCAATATCATCTAATTTCAATTTCATTATATTAAACCACAATCAACTTTCCAAACATCCAACAACCTCAAACAATGTAAAAAAATATGCAAGTGAATAATAAATGGAATAATTAGCTATAAATGCGAGTTAAACGTACTAACCAAAATTGTCAAGAAATTTGTCATAGCCTACGTCAAGGTTGTCTCACAACGTTGACCTTGCAAATCTCCCTTACCTACTCATATGACCTCTGCTATGAAATGCTTCACCTGCGACAACACCAAAGACCACCAACATACCATGAGCCATCCTTCACCCAAATCGCGCCCACCTTCATTACGCTACTATAGCACTTTTAAAAACTACAATTCTCCGAAGTTGCACGAGAGTTCCATTAATGCATACTATGTGACTCGCAGTTTGTACCTGCATGCCTTCGCACGACCTCTAGCGACTATTTTCTCACGTTGACATCAGAATGATGATTACATTGTGCGCTGGCTTAGTTCATTTTATATTTGTTTTCTTTCCATTTGCATCTCTCATTGGGAAAGGGATTATGTAACAACCTGAAGTTTTAAAAATTTTAAATGGTGAATTAACTGAAATTTAAGTTTTCAAAAATTAAAGATTTAATTTATTGTTGAATTATATGAAATAAATGAATTTGATTCATGTATACAAATATGAGTAAGGACAATTTGACAATGAGAATTTAATGGTTGTTAATGTACGCTTTAACTGGTGAGTTAACTTGATTTATATTATTAATTGAATATAAGTTTATTCTTAAATTTTAAAGTTAAATAATAAACTTATGATATTAAGTAGTATGTTTACCAAATTATTTTGAAATGAAACTTTTTCTAAAAGGTTTTTGAGTTGAAATTTTAAAAGTTTGAAAATTCAAAAATTATTTCTTTTATGATTCTACTTGAAATTATATAAAGGCCTTCATTTTTCATTTCATAAAAAACAGCCTCCGTTTTGCTCTAAATACGAACTTTTCTATCAAAAACTATGCAAATAGAATTGTGTTTGTACTGTTATCCCTCCTACATATCTTTGAATTGAGACTTAGATTTATGGAAAAGCTACATGTCCACGATATCTGTTAACTAAATATTTTATTCAGAATCTTAGTGGCTTTGGATGTAACTAAAGGTATATACTATTTTTCCGAACTTCTCATTTCATTCTTCGTATTTTCGCCGAAGTTCTTTATCTTCCTCGGAAAATTCTTCCTCTATGTAAATTCCTTCACTTCACAAATCAATCCCAAGGTAAATTCTAATTTTTTTGTACCTAATCTCTATCTCTATTTTCTAATAAGATACTAAATTCAAAATCAAGTTAATTTCAGAATTGACAAAATTGAGATCTGAAAATGCAAAAAACCACTCATCACCTTTGTTGCCACCGCAAAAATCTCCTCCCCTATGACCTATGCCACTAGTCAAACCACCTTTGAATACCCCAAGCCAGCCTCCGACCATCCAAACCATTGCTCTACCAAAACTTATTCGGCAAGATGAAAACCCTAGACCTAACATCACACAAATCACCTTTCTTTTCACCCAAAACATGCTACCCTTCTTCAATTTAGCCACTAGCACCATCTAGGATTGCCACCGCCATCTACCAATGATGGTCGACTTCCTTTCACCTTTAGAAAGCACGCCTCACTTAAAAGCCCTAACCCTGACCAGTTTTCCCCTTGGAACCAAATGCTTTTCAATTTCTGTTTTATTCATAATTTCACCCCGTCTTGCAGAAGCTATAATATAGGTAATCCAAATTAACTTTTTCTTTTTCTTATTTTGGGTAAAATTGAATTATCTACAACTTTCATTTCACTCCAAGAAAATGCAGATTTAGTGTCATATATTTAGAAGCGGAAATTTTGTTCGCTAATTTGCGACGGATTTCCATGTGATCTACAAGAGATTGTTTTTTTTGTTTTTTCAACTTTTTTCCTTTATTTATTACCGTCGTTTTCTGTCTGCAAATCCAGGCAGAACACCGACGAATATTTATTGAAGTTATTTTGCAGCAGAATTCCAACAGATTTGCAAGAGATGTTTATATTATTTTTCTAAGATATACTTTAGTGCTATTTTTAATAATTATTAACATGTTCAATAATTAATAATTAATTTGTTCTAATAAATGATTTATAAGTAATAATAAATAACAATTTACGTTTTATAATAAATAACTTATAATCATTGTTTATTTAGAATTAGCAAAATAATCTTTGCTCATAACCAATGTAATTGCTAAATTCTTAAAAATATATCGTAGGAATGTTTTTATCAATGGGAATATCATAGGAGATTTGAAAAAAACATTTAATTTCATTTGAAAAAAAATAAATCAAAGTTTAAATTTGAAATAATCAACATTTTTGGAAAAATTATATATTTCAAAACAAAGTTCGACATAATTTGTCTTCCCTGGTGTATTTTAAACTTCGAAATTTTAGTTTGTTTAGTTGATGTTTTTTTGACTCTTCGGTTATATGCAAATTAAGAACATCAATTATCCCATTATTGCTATTAATTTGATTTAGTTTAATTTAATAATATACAAGTCAATTATTTTGACATACCCAATGTAAAATAGCTATTGGATCACATTTGTGATCCATGTGATAATGATATCAACCGTGTTGTAGATGGTAATCCAAGAATACAAATCTAATGACTCTCATCCATTGGATCCGTATCGTTGCGTCTAGGATTTTCTTTCCATCTGTTTTGTTAAACGAAGCCTGCAAAACCTTCTGCTGCCTTCATCTTCTTTCAGAAGTACTTTTTCCCCCAAATTGAAAAAACCCTCTTTCTCCTGATTAAACCTTTCTACCCATGAATTCACGACCTCAGATGAATATTTGTCCCTGTTCTTGCTTCTCCATACATCAACCTTTGTTCCCCATTCAATATATAATTCTTTCATTTCCAGATTATGGCTAGTGATGGAACGACTATGGGCTGAAGTTATGCGGCATGCAGATCTAAAAATAGAGGAGGCCTAGGTAGAGTATTTTTCTAGTGAAATTGATTTGTTGCATTGAGATTTATTTTTTCATTTTTTATCATCAAACCCTAGCCCTTAAAATTAAACACCTAAAATTCGTTAATGGGATTCCAATAAGTGGGTTGGACTGACGTTGCTTTTCTTCTAATGTTGGCCATTGACGACGATCGCTAAATTCTTATTGGCGGAAAGATGTCATTGTTCTAGATTCAGATCTCGAATGCTAAATCAAGAAAAGATGATGTAAACTAAGGTCTACATCTTTCCTTGTTTCCGTATTTTTATTTTACTTTTAGTGTTCTAGTTACTTAAGAGTGAGCTTTGCAATATTTGAAAAAAAATATTAATTGTGTTTCGCTGCAGTATGGTTCCATGAATTTTTTTACTTTTTGTGTCGTAGTTACTTTAGCCTGTTCTGGAGAATTCACGTTTATTCAATAACCACTTTGAATTTTGTAGTTCAATTGTTTTCTTATCTGTAGTGAAGACAACAATCTTGGTTTTTTTCCAATTCGAATGTGCAGGTGTTGACCATTACCAATTTGCTTCTTTAATAGATATCAATAACATATAATGTGTAGGTGCTGATCTACTTGCCTGCAAATATCAAATATTTTGGTTTTTTAATTTCTCCTGAGTTTTCCCATCTCTTCCTTTCTTTACAATCAATTGATAGTACAAGTACGGATATTAGGATCACCATACTAAAATCTTAGCTTAGATATATTGTGTATTTTTCTTGCAAGAAAAAATGTGTAACAGTTATAACTACTTTTTTTTCTCTATACTTCCTTGATCGTCTACGACTTACCTCGCCTATTTTTCCCACCCATGTTGAAGTTCATTTCCAGTTTGTGCTTACTGCTTCACTAATCAATCCTGCTCAATTACGGTTTTTGTTACTGCCTTTTATCCAAGAAAATTCATGTTCTAACTGACTTAGATTCGTCCATGCTGATTCCATGTTAACAATTAATTTCAGTACTGTAAAGTAAGCCTGCATTTGACATTGCTCCAGGGATTCATATATACCAAGGACTATCATCGCTCTGGAGAAGAGATATATTAGTGCAATATGAAGTAAGACAATTTAAATAAATTTATGTATCATTTTAATGAAGCATGCATTCTCTTATTTCAATGAGGCATGCATTCTTTCATTCTTTGGTTAATTATGTAGTTTATATTTTGTCTGTTGGAAAAGCAATGATAATTTCATTTATCTCAACATCTATTTCAACTTTTATCCAGGATCGGTTCTGTTTATAAACCCCATATTATCAAGGCTAATTTTAAAAGTGCAGTTGGGTTCTTCAGAATTTGCTTTTGTGAGTTTGTTCACTATATTATTTCCTTTTACCTTTTGCTGTAACTTCATCTTCCAGTTATCCTATATTATTAAAGTTTATTTATCGAGAATAAGTTTTTTCTGTTGCTTTGACAAATGTTTGTATCTTTTTTCAGCTTATTTCTCCAAAGTTTAGTTCGTTCAAGAGCACAACAGGTAAACCACCTCTTTTGTTGCTGCTGTATATGTGCATATCTGAATTGTACTAGGAATTATTGACCCATTGCAAACACTAAAACTAACCTGAAATAATTGTTTGGCATTTTGTAACCTGAACTAAAATTTGAAAATCACTGCCACTTTGCTGTTATTAACTTGCTGGTAGATAAAGAGCATGTTTCCTTTTCTGGACTTGTTAGTTTTCACTTCATGTTAACCTTTGCTGTTAGAAAGAAAGGAGAGGAAAATATGTCCATCTAATTTCATTGTTGTGGATAGTTTCATTTCTGTTGAACCGCAAAATAAGTGAAAAGTCCCTTTATAGACAAATTCAGTATTCCACTTGAAATATCTATACACCACTAGGCCTATAATTAGGTGTATATATGTTCTTTTAAATATAAAGGTGCATATACGTAGGGCTGGTTTTTTTTTCGTATTTCCACTATTTTGTTCATTTACTTCCGATTATTTCCGAAATTTCCGATTTTTGTTTTTTTCTGAAAAAATAATTTCGGAAAGAATTCCTTCTGGCAAGTAACGGAAAAAACTGGAAAATTTCCGCAATTTCCACAGTATTCCGTTCCTTCCGAAATCTGATTTAATTGGGCCGCATCCATAGACCGAATATACTTATCCCACATGAAAATCTGTTTCTTGCATGAGATTTCAAACGAAACTTGAAAAAAAAAATCTCAATCCGCATTTGGAAAAAACCCTAACCCTAATTTGATTCCCTTTCCTTAACAGCCGAAATCTCACTCAGAGTTATCACCGAAATCTACTATCAAACCGCTCTATTAGGTACACCATTAATTCAATTTCAGTTCTTTCAATCGTGTCTTTTCTTCATTATTTTTCTGATTTGCTAACATGTAGTTTTTTCCAGATTAAATGTATCGATTTTAACGACGAGTTGAGTATTTTTATCGACAAAAGAAGTTAAAAGGTATTAATTTTATGCTCGTTTCCTTCTTGAACTCATGAAATTATGCAAAATTTGAAGTGTTGATTAATTTGATTAAACTTCTAATGGTTGTGTTACTGTTCCTTTCAGGAACGATAAGATTTGGCAAAAATGATCCATCACGGTGATTGCTGTTCTTTTAGAATCGGTAATTATTGCCTTTTCTACCGTAATTTCTATTACTAAGCCGATTGTGTATGATAACAGCACACTTTCCATCCAGTAACCACAAAACAAAGTATTTAAGACATAAAATTGTGAAGATTGCTGTAGACATTTTAAGATCATCTCTAGGATAATCGTATTTAATAGATATACTTAGTAACTTAATGAGGCTAGAGATTTCAATCATGCCATGAATTATGAAAAGAATCAACTGTTACCGTGATAATATGTTACTGCATTTAAGGTCTGAACTCTGTACATACCACTCTCAAATCAGGAAATTGGAAATATCTGACTATGAAATAATATTATACTCGGAATGTTCGATGTTCTACAATAGATTTTCAATGAAAGCATTGCATGAAAGCTTTAAAATATAACCAGCATTGTTATTTTATTTGTTTTCTATAGTTATTTATTTTGGCTATAGTATTCATACACTTTTTATCCAACTATTTAAACATGCTTTTGTCCTGCTGACAGTTATATTTATCAAGTATATATTCAAGGCTTCATTTTCTTAAATTGCTCAACGGTCTTTCAGTTATCTGATATTTCGGTTTCACTTTGGCAGCGCTGATATTAGTTCACTGCATGTTTAGCTACTTATAAATTTTTTTTCTATTTGATTGTTATAACATTATGGTTACTTGGATGCCATGAACATCATAATTTAACAAGATCTTAGCACATATTTGCTAATCAATGTTATGACCTCCATACATATCTCTATAACGAATGACATAATATCTCATCCTCTCATTATATTATAAGTATCATATAATTCCTGTGCGGAGCTTTTGAGTTGTATGCATACAAAGAGAATATAAAATGAAAAATAGTAATATCTGTTAATGATTTTCCTTGATTTTTATTGTCTTATGTTATCGTAATCATAGGGAACTGAAGAGTGACATCCATACATAAGGATATCAAGCAGCAGCAGCATTGGATAGTATTCATGTAGCATTGGATAGTATGAGTGCTAGTTTGAAGTTCTAATGTAAAATAATAATTGAGGTACAAATCCTTTCTTTATCTTAATTATTTTAGTCAACAATGAATTAAGGTGTTCGTCATGTATTCATTAGCAGTGATCTCACCTTGCAGGAGTGATAATAAAATTGATCAAAATTTGGTGTACATGGAAAATTCATTAATACATGCACCTTATAACACACACACATAAAAGCAAACACATACAATGTAGTTATAAGTTTTGCTAAGATAGAAACTGTGAACATGAGCATTATTTATCAATGTCAACATGCTGCTAGAATAATTATTTGGAGGGTGGGATTTTAACTTATTATGATAACAATCTCGAACTACATATGTATCTGAAAATTTGGGGATATCCATTAGTTCATTTGTGTTTTCTGGTCATATTTTTTTAGCCTGACACTACTACTTGGATTGAGCCATGCTGCGTAAAGTTGTAATATAGTCTGGGTACACAAACTTGCCTTGTTTTGTTCCCTGTAGCATGAAGAGTCACATCTATGTAGTTGTTTGATATATTATGTCTTTGCACACATTAATGGCTACTGCATTGTTCTCCTTTGATGGCAGTAGCTGATTTTCTTGTTTATCAATTTAGGAAGAAGCTTTCCTATTGTTTGTATATTCATAATTTGTTTCCAATAAGAGGTCAATTTGTTGGTTCACTCTAATCCCTACTGTCTTTCAATTTGCATTTGGTTATTGATAGTGATAAAAGATGGCTTGTCTTTTGTGCATTCATGAGATTGGACCAAACGACTGTCCCTTGAATTTTGACCGTAGCTTGATTGAGAGGAGCTTAATTTAGAGCATTGGTTTTTTTAACAGTTCAGAGTACAATTGTATATGTATTGCATTGATTGTAAATGATATGTATTACATTGTATTATTTTGTGTTAAATTGTAATAAATTTGTGTATTGTATTCATAACTGCTTTCTTATTTTTTTGTTGGGTTATGTTATTTGTTTTATTATTGATAGTTGAACGATAGTATTTGGTAAAGCTATAAGCAAGAAAAGTGAAAGAATGGTTATTGGCAGAATAGAAAGGGAATAGCGACGGATTACATAGAAAACGTTTGATTTAAAAAGTATTTTGTCGCTAATCCCTTGCTAATTAGCAAGGCTTTTCCGATGTTTTTGTATAAATAATAAATTATTATAAATTAATTATCTGTCGGTAAATAGTCGGTATATAAATTAAAATTAAATTAATAAATAAATTTTATTTTCATTATATAATTAGTAAAATGACGGAAAACTATCGGAAAACTCATGCTAAATTCCGTCGCTAAATCTGACACAGATACCGTCATGGTTTTTACCGACCATACCATTATGCAGGAAATCCATCGCTAAGGCCTGTTTAGCGACGGATTAGAAGAGGATTTTGCCACTGCTATATGCAGTTTTTCTTGTAGTGTTTTTGAACTGTAACAACCCGGAAAATCTGAGCCAGTTTAAAAATTTTAATTTGGCTATTTTAGTGGATTTTAAATATTTAAAATAAATTATTTTAAATAATGACGACGAAAAGTATGTTTGAATCGATGTTTGAAAATAAATATATTTATTTTAAATTATAAACAAGGCCTGAAATGGCGCGGCAGTTTCAAATTTGGAATTCAAACTTTGACTGACTGTACCAGGTGCAAAATAAAACGGATTTTAGTGAAACCAAAAATATTTAAATCTGTTTATGATTATCTTTCTAACGAATCTGAAAAATCGAAGTTTAGTTGCAGGGTCAAAAGTTATGGCCAAATGAATTTTCAGAAAGGTCGCTATAGAATTTATATAGCCCGTGAAAATAGCCATTTTGTAAACGACCTCAGAGTTCGACGAAACCACTTTTGTTGGATCCGGGATGTCAAATTATTGCTAGGTTTCAAATTCCATAATTTTTGAATTTTATATGTGAGCGTGGCAAAGGAAAATGTGTTTGGTTGATTTCTGTTAAATTGGATCGACCAGAAAATGGCCATTTTTCAAACGGTCTAAGAATTCGACGAAACTAGTTTTGTTGGGACCGTTTCGTCAAAACATAGCTAGATTTATTTTTCTGGAATTTTAGGGATCAGTTTGTGGCCCCGGCAAATTGAAATGTACGTTCAAATCGAATGTTGAATGTTTTATATTTTAATTTGAAGAAAAACTGACTGTAACCGTCGAATGGGCCTACGAATCATATCCCATTGTGTTCGGAATGGGTGTATTTAGCTAGGGACGACAGTCATTGGTTTTGGATTGGAATTCGTTTGGAGAAAACCCTAAATTTTGATATATATATATATATATATGTATATATATATATATATATATATGTATATATATATATATCAGCGAATCACATTTTTTCTTTCATTAAATAAATTAAATAAAAAAAGGCGGAAACACTTTTCTCTCTCCCCGATTCGACGACGACTGTTCTTCCATCCTTCTCTCCTCGTTTTCTCTTTGATCTCTCACCAAAACGCATCGATCCTGTTGGGAATTTTGTAGAGCCCTCTACAAGCTTCAAATCCATACTGGTATTGGCACCTATAGTGGCGCCGTTCTTGAGATTCACGCCCGAGGAAGTCCGCCGCGCCACCTCGATTTGCATGCCGATCACCAGTTCGAGTTGGCCATCGTGGGTAGCGCCTGGGAGCTCTCTCCAAGCTCCTCGTCGTGGTACCAGCTGATCATCACCTCATGCCTTATATTGCGTGCTAGGTTGAACCCTAGTTTTGAACAAAACAGAAAAGGTAACGGTTTGATTTTATTTTATTGTTTATAGCACTTTAAAGCGCTATAAATTTTGATTTTACAATAAAAATCATATCTTTTTCGTATGTTGACGAAATCCAGTGAAACAAGAGACATTGGACTTGTGTGGACGTCTTCTATATTTAGGAGAGACCGGATATTTTTCTGAGCCTTCTATAATTTTTGGAGGAGTGGAACCCAATGTGAGATTTCTGATTTATAAGCGATGTGGAAACGACGATGTATAAATTATATAGTCAAAGTATGAGTTATATAAGCACTGTACACCTCATGTATAAGCATTGTATAAGTCGTATGTTCGATGTATAAGTTATATATGCATTGTAAAAATGATATATGCGTTGAAATGAATTAAAATGATACTGAAATGAAATTGAAATATAGTTATATACGTATATCTATTTATATATATACTCCCCTCGTCCACAGACCATGGACGATATATAATGGTTGTGATATTGTTTGGATTATTGTTGATGTGAAATTTGGTGAATATCATGAATGGTTGATTTGAAATGATTGATTGTGGTTGAAATCCCAATAAGATTAGTATATGGGAAAATTCGTCTGCGTACGAACTAGATATTGAAAATCCCATTGTCAAAAACCGCGAGGTTTTAAGTTAGAGCGAGGAGCCGTACTTGGGACGGTGCCGGTTTTAACTACCCTGCCGTTATACTGCCAAAATTTTCAATAATATTCATGATTTAGAATTATTTTCATGTGTTGAAACTATATTCATGTGTTGAATAGAAATTCATGTGTTGAATAAATTCTTTGAAAGATAAAAATAACATTTTATCACATATATAGACTATATAAATTGTGCATGTTTAAAATGGTTTTAATGATAAAAATCACATTTTTATTATATATAATCTATAGAAAACATTCATGTGTTGAAACCATATTCATGTGTTGAATAGAAATTCATGTGTTGAATAAATTCTTTGAAAGATAAAAATAACATTTTATCACATATATAGACTATATAAATTGTTCGTGTTTTAAAACAAATTGTTTTAACAATAAAAATCACATTTTTATTATATATATATAAACTATAGAAAACATTCATGTTTTGAAACCATATTCATGTGTTGAATAAATTCTTTGAAAGATAAAAATAACATTTTCACCTTATGAATGAACTATATAAAATAATCATGTTTTGAAATAAATTGTTTTACAATAAAAATCACATTTTTATTGTATATATGAATTGTTAAAAATAGTGATGTGTGGAAATTAATATCTATTGGATAAAAATATCATTTTTGTCAGATATATGAAGTGAATATGGTTTTGAAATCGAAGAATGAATTATATATATATATATATATATATATATGAATATAATTAAAATAAATCGAATAACGAAGCTGCATTTAGTGTTTTGAAACCGTGATTTCAAACGATTAGTGCGGGAAATCCGACCATCGGATTTTCCCGAAACCAAAACCGTTGGGTTCGCTTTGGAAATATCTTTCCAATAACACCCACTTTGTAAAGATCCAGCGGTTGGATTGTCTGGAATGTTTAATTCAAATCTAAAGAAAAACGACGCCAAAATTGATTTTATTTATATAATTAAATTAAATCGAATAACGATGCTGCAGTTCGTATTTTGAAATCGTAACTTCAGACGATGGTATCGGGAGATCCGAGCTTTGGATTTTCCCAAAACTGAAATTGTTGGATTCGTTTTGAAAAGATCTTTCTAAAGATATAAAATTTGTAAAGATCCAACGGTTAGATTTTCAGATATGGGTAAATCAAATCCGAAGAAAAACTGCGCCACGGCCGCGTTAAGGCCTGAAGCGTCGTTTGAATGAATTGGCTATTTTTAAATAAATAAAAATAGCGATAAATCGTGATAAAATATTATAAGCGATATGGAATGGAAATAAACTGAATTTGCTTGGTTTATTTGATATTTGATGGTTGAATGTGTTTGATGTGAAAATTACATTAAAGAATAGAATTAATGATGTTGAATAACTTAACCATTGAAATGAATTGATTTGAAATTTTAAATATACGTGAATTATTTGAAAAGGCCAAGTTAATTCTCACTTCAAATAAATGATAGACGGTTAGAAGTCGAAGATATGAAGACGGTGCAAGACCGATGATCTTCACATCGAATGGAGGGGTGCTACTGATGCTCATGATAGGAATAGCTACCTTGAAGGGGCTAAAGTGGTAGCCGTCCGGACATACTTGTTGATTTTACGGATATGCGAGGTATAAGGTGCCTTCGGTTTCGTTCATACCCAGAACGAACTTGTAAATGGACTGTGTGTGACATTGGATTTTGTTCTATGCTGATTGATCTCTATTAAATATATATCTGTTTGGCGGCGGAGAATTTATTCTCTTGCTTAACGCCCTTCTCTTAGACGTACGAACTCAAAGATTATATATCGATAGAAATCAGTCGCATGGAGTGAATTGTCTGTGTGGCATGCCTAAGTGGCAGATGATCAAGGCTTCTATTGAAAAGCAAAGTCTTGTGGTTGATGATCAAAGCGCGACCTGTGTGGTATAGCTTTGTGTATAGCGTTAATTCGCAAGCCTTACACCCCGGTATGAACCAGAAACGGGAGAGGATCCAGGGAGAACATGCGTCTCTTTCTAGCTAGGGTGGTGTCAGTGACCTACCAGCCTAGACATTTATATTATTTTCACCTGTGTGGTTGTTGGATTTCGAGGTGCCTCGGATAAGGAGTCATTTGGCTCATTTACGCCCCAAAGGACGGGAAGACGTATTGTTCAGGGTTTTATTTTAATCCGCTACGTGTGGACCGGCCTTGTGGCTCCTACGTACAGTTGCGGCTATAGCCTGAGGCATGGGCTAGACAGTCTCGAATTCGGTAAGGACTGTCTTTTGCCTTGGTTCATGACGGAAATCCAATTTCCAAATACGACATCGTGCGGTTTTGATTGTATACCTATATACGGCGACATAGCGGTATGGGGCATTAATGCCGTCTATGATTGATATTTATGATTGAAATTGTTTTTGAAACATATAAACACTAGCAATAATATCAAATGATTTGTTTTGCTCGTATCAAGCATACTTTGGCCATTATAAGGTAAAACTCTATCCTCCGGCTTGTGTTGCATTGTGTGATGGGAACTGAGTCTTATAATGGCTTCATTTTTATAAAAAGCATTTTGATGTTTAAAAGATTTACTTGTTTTAAAGCACTGGCAATCCAACGGAGTAAACCCGTTCCGCGAAAGTGGCGTGGTCCTGTGATTGGCTATATTATAATGTAAGTTAAGTAGATTTCTTATACCATCCCATGACTGACTCGTAGTTTGTTTCACTTGCAAACTCGGGTGCCCCTATTTCTACACGGGCAACCTTGTATTCGGTTTTAGCAGGCTCTTTCCAGATAGCTGGAGCTGAAGATGGATTCTATCATTTATCTCATTTTATGCTGTTCAGGTCCTATTGTACATATTATGTTTTGATTCCGCTGTAGACATTTATGTATAGTTGAACTGTGTTTTGTACTAAGTATGATCCTGTATACTGTTTAACTCTGATGATTATGTTTCTCCAGTGTATTCTATTGTACAATTATCTGGTGTATTGAATTATTTCTGTTCTGTTGTTATCTGTTTATGTATTATAATCCAAAGATTACCCTTGCCACCGTGAAACGGGGTTTGGGGTCGTTACAAACGTGGTATCATAGCTTTGGTTAAGCTCAGTTCTGGAATATAACATATTAACAAACTCGTCAGAAATAGAACCAGTAGTGTTCTAGGACGAATAACTCATTACAAATAGGATCAGTAATATCCTAGTATGAGTATAGCAGAATGAGATACACCCTAATAGACACATTTACATTCAAGTATATGTCTCTATGTTTTATACTATCTTTTCTATTGACCTGACACTTTGTCTGCCATTTGCAGACATAGAAAAATGAGTGGCAGAAACAGAAGAAGAAATTCTATGGTTCAACAATGTAAACTTTTTAATTATATAGTATGAATGTTTTCAAAAGAGTATATGAATTAATTGGTATATTTTTGAAAAGTTAAAAACAAATTGATTGATGTTTGTGTTGAGTGATTGTGGATTTGATTAATTAAATTATTAGAATGATAGTTAATTTAATCAATAAGAGAATGATGGTAAATTTATGCAATCAAATCAAGCATTGAACTGATTTAAAAATATATAGAAATATATACATGTACATTATGTAGGTTTGATCGGGTAAATGGATTAGCTGTTGAGTAAAGAATTTATTTGCGTGCCCGACAAATAGGTAAACCTTAATGAGTTGGATGCGCAATTTAATTTATTATATCAACTCCTGTGAATGCCATTGGATGTGGAGTGCTGGTTGTTCTATGTGTAATAATAAATGTCGCCATAGTATAGTAACAATTAATTTTGAACTACACTACATGGCATACTTCTTGAAGATAGTCATACTTCATCATATACCACATAAGCATTTGGAGCTTGTGTGACGAGGTTAAAGATTTACCATACGAGCGAGAGGCTTGTATGGCGA
This sequence comes from Allium sativum, assembly GCA_030737875.1. Taxonomy (NCBI): domain Eukaryota; kingdom Viridiplantae; phylum Streptophyta; class Magnoliopsida; order Asparagales; family Amaryllidaceae; genus Allium; species Allium sativum. Next base: position 617,626,658 of record CM060924.1, on the reverse strand, counting down.
TGACTATATTTTACAGGTTGAACTGATGACTGATATGGACCATATAAAATGTAATGGTAAATTGCAAGATTAATAAAAAACCACACAGGTCTGTATATGACAATAAACATGTCTCTCTGGTCATTAAGGCACAAAAACCATTTACAGGGTGACGAGAACTTATTCTCTGGAGTTATGATCTATACACACTCCCCTGTGGACACCGGAATACATCACTATAAATATGTGCATGCTTATTAGGATTTATTGGGTACCTAATACGGCCCAATAAATTTCCAAACCCCTCCCCATACAAAGGAGGTTATGGAGAAATTTTTCGATAATTTAGGGTGTTAGCCAAATTTTTGAAGAATTTGAAAATTCTTAGAAACTGAAAAGTTAGAGAATGGAAGCCAGAAGGAAAGTTGAGTTGGTTAATTAAACAACTTTCGACTTCGTTCCTTTTCGGGGACGAAAAGTTTTAAGTGGGGGAGATTGTAACAACCCAGAAAATCTGAGCCAGTTTAAAATTTTTAATTTGGCTATTTTAGTGGATTTTAAATATTTAAAATAAGTTATTTTAAATAATAACGATGAAAAGTATGTTTGAATCGATGTTTGAAAATAAATATATTTATTTTAAATTATAAACAAGGCCTGAAATGGCGCGACAATTTCAAATTTGGAATTCAAACTTTGACTGACTGTACCAGGTACAAAATAAAACGGATTTTAGTGAAATCAAAAATATTTAAATCTGTTTATGATTATCCTTCTAACGAATCTGAAAAATCGAAGTTCCGTAGCGGAGGTCAAAAGTTATGGCTAAATGAATTTTCAGAAAGGTCGCTATAAAATTTATATAGCCCGTGAAAATAGCTGTTTTGCAAATGACCTTAGAATTCGAAAAAACCACTTTTGTTGGATTCGGGATGTCAAATTATTGCTAGGTTTCAAATTCCATAATTTTTGAAGTTATTATGTGAGCGTGGCGAAGGAAAATGTGTTTGGTTGATTTCTGTTAAATTGGATCGACCAGAAATTGGCCATTTTTCAAACGGTGTCAGAAGTCAATGAAACTAGTTTTGCTGGGACCGTATCGTCAAAACATAGCTAGAATTATTTTTATTTAATTTTTGGGATCGGTTTGTGGCCCTAGCAAATTGAAATGTACGTTCAAATTGAATATTGAATGTTTTATATTTTAATTTGAAGAAAAACTGACTGTAACAGTCGAAAGGGCCTACGAAACATATCCCATTGTGTTTGGAATGGGGGTATTTAGTTAGGGATGACAGTCGTTGGGTTTGGATTGGAGTTCGCTTAGAGAAAACCCTAATTTTTGAAATATATATATATATATATATATATATATCGGCGAATCACATTATTTCTTTCATTAAATAAATTAAATAAAAAAGGAAGAAACCCTTTTCTCTCTCCCCGATTCGACGACGGCTGTTCTTCTATCCTTCTCTCCTCTTTTCCTCTTCGATCTCTCATCAAAACGCATCGATCCTGTTGGGAATTTTGGAGAGCCCTCTACAAGCTTCAAATCCATACTGGTATTGGCACCTCTGGTAGCGCCGTCCTCGAGATTCGCGCCTGAGGAAGTCCGCCTCGCCGCCTCGATTTGCGCGTAGATCACCAGTTTGAGTTGGCCATCGTGGGCAGCGCCTGGAAGCTCTCTCCAAGCTCTTCGTCGTGGTACCAGCCGATCATCACCTCGTGCCTTGTATTGCACGCTAGGTTGAACCCTAGTTTTGAACAAAACAGAAAAGGTAGCGGCGTGATTTTATTTTATTGTTTATACCACTTTAAAGCGCTAGAATTTTGATTTTACAATAAAAATCATATTTTTTTTGTATGTTGACGAAATCCAGTGAAAACAAGAGACATTGGACTCGTGTGGACGTCTTCTACATTCTAGAAGAAACCGGATATTTTTTTGAGCCTTCTACAATTTTTGGAGGAGTGGAACCCAATGTGAGATTTCTGATTTATAAACAATATGGAAATGGCGATGTATAAATTATATAGTCGAAGTTGAGTTATACAAGCGTTGTACACCTCATGTATAAGCGTTTTATGAGTCGCATGTTCGATGTATAAGTTATATATGCGTTGTAAAAATGATATATGTGTTGAAATGAATTGAAATGATACTGAAATGAAATTGAAATATAGTTATATACATATATCTATATATATATACTCCCCTCCTCCACAGACCATGGACGATATATATATTGGTTGTGATATTGTTTGGATTATTGGTTGATGTGAAATTTGGTGAATATCATGAATGGTTGATTTGAAATGATTGATTATGGTTGAAATCCCAATAGGATTAGTATATGGGAAAATTCATCTGCGTACAAACTAGATATTGAAAATCCCCATTGTCAAAAACCATGAGGTTTTCAGGTAGAGCGAGAAGCCATACTCGGGACGGTGCCGGTTTTAACTACCCTGCCGTTATGCTGCCAAAATTTTCAATAATATTCATGTGTTATAATTATTTTCATGTGTTGAAATTATATTCATGTGTTGAATAAAAATTCATGTGTTAGATAAATTCTTTGAAAGATAAAAATTACATTTTATCACATATATAGACTATATAAATTGTGCATGTTTTAAAATAAATTGTTTTAACGATAAAAATCACATTTTTATTATATATATAATCTATAGAAAACAATCGTGTGTTGAAACCATATTCATGTGTTGAATAGAAATTCATGTGTTGAATAAATTCTATGAAAGATAAAAATAACATTTTATCACATATATTGACTATATAAATTGTTAGTGTTTTAAAATAAATTGTTTTAACAATAAAAATCACATTTTTTTATATATAAACTATAGAAAACATTCATCTGTTGAAACCATATTCATGTGTTGTATATAAATTCATGTATTGAATAGAAATTCATGTGTTGAATAAATTCTTTGAAAGATAAAAATAACAATTTCACCTTATGAATGAACTATATAAATTAATCGTGTTTTGAAATAAATTGTTTTACAATAAAAATCACATTTTTATTATATATATGAATTGTTAAAAATTGTGATGTCTGGAAATAAATATCTATTCGATAAAAAAATCATTTTTATCAGATATATGAAGTGAATATGGTTTTGAAATCGAAGAATGAATTATATGTATGTGTATATATATATATATATATGAATATAATTAAAATAAATCGAATAATGAAGCTACAGTTCGTGTTTTGAAACCGTGATTTCAAACGATTAGTGCGGGAGATCCAACCATCGGATTTTCCCGAAAGCGAAACCGTAGGGTTCGCTTTGGAAATATCTTTCCAACGACACCCACTTTGTAAAGATCCAACGGTTGGATTGTCTAGAATTTTTAATTCAAATCTAAAGAAAAACAGCGCCAGAATCGATTATATTTATATATATATATATAAATATAATTAAATTAAATCGAATAACGGCGCTGCAGTTCGTATTTTGAAATCGTAACTTCAAAAAATTGTACCCGGAGATCTGAGCGTCGTATTTTCCCAAAACTAAAACCGTTGGATTCGTTTTGAAAAGATCTTTCTAAATATATAAAATTTGTAAAGATCCAACAGTTAGATTTTCAGATATGGGTAAATCAAATCTGAAGAAAAACAGCGCCATGACTGCGTTATGGCCTAAAGCGTCGTTTGAATGAATTGGCTATTTTTAAATAAATAAAAATAGCGATAAATTGTGATAAAATATTATAAACGATATGGAATGGAAATAAACTGAATTTGCTTGGTTTATTTGATATTTGATGGTTGAATGTGTTTGGCGTGAAAATTACATTAAAGAACAGAATTATTGATGTTGAATAATTTAACCATTGAAATGAATTGATTTGAAATTCTAAATATACGTGAATTATTTGAAAAGGCCGAGTTAATTCTCATTTCAAATAATTGATCGACGGTTAGAAGTTGAAGATATGAAGACGGTGCAAGACCGATGATCTTCACGTCGAATGGAGGGGTGCTACTAATGCTCATGATAGGAATAGCTACCTTGAAGGGGCTGAAGTGGTAGCCGTCCGGACGAACTTGTTGATTGTACGGATATGCGAGAAATAAGGTGCCTTCGGTTTCGTTCAGACCCAGAACGAACTTGTAAATGGACTGTGTGTCTGACATTGGATTTTGTTCTGTGCTGATTGATCTCTATTAAATATACATCTGTTTGGCGGCGGAGAATTTATTCTCTTACTTAACGCCCTTCTCTGAGACGTACGAGCTCAATGGTTATATATCGACAGAAATCAGTCGCATGGAGTGAATTGTCTGTGTGGCATGCCCAAGTGGCAGATGATCAAGGCTTCTGTTGAAAAGCAAAGTCTTGTGGTTGATGATCAAAGCGCGGCCTGTGTGGCATAGCTTTGTGTATAACATTAATTCGAGAGCCTCACACCCCGGTATGAACCAGAAACGGGAGAGGATCCAGGGAGAACATGCGTCTCTTTCTAGCTAGGGTGGTGTTAGTGACCTACCAGCCCTGACATTGATATTATTTTCACCTGTACGGTTGTTGGATTGCGAGGCGCCTGGGATATGGAGTCATTTGGCTCATTTACGCACCATAGGGAGGGGAGATGTACTATTCAGGGTTTTATTTTAATCCGCTACGTGTGGACCGGCCCTGTGGCTCCTAGGTGCAGTTACGGCTGTAGCCTGAGGCTCGGGCTAAGCAATCTCGAATTCGGTAAGGGCTATTTTTGCCTTGGTTCATGACGGAAAGACAATTTCCAAATACGACATCGTGTGGTTTTGATTGTATACCTTTAAATGGCGACATAGTGGTATGAGGGATTAATGCCGTCTATGATTGATATTTATGATTGAAATTGTTTTTGAAACATATAAACACTAGCAATGATATCAAATGTTTTGTTTTGCTCGTATCAAGCATATTTTGGCCATTATAAGGTAAAATTCTATCCTCCGGTTTGTGTTGCATTGTGTGATGGGAACTGAGTCTTATAATGGCTTCATTTTTATAAAAAGCATTGTGATGTTCAAAAGATTTACTTGTTTTAAAGCACTGGCAATCCAATGGAGTAAACCCGTTCCGCGAAAGTGGCGTGGCCCTGTGATTGGCCATGTTATAATGTAGGTTAAGTAGATTTCTCATACCAGTCCCATGACTGACTCGTAGTTTGTTTCACTTGCAAACTCGGGTGCCCCTATTTCTACACGGGCAGCCTTGTATTCAGGTTTTAGTAGGCTCTTTCCGGATAGCTGGAGCTGAAGATGGATTCTATCATTTATTTCTTTTTATGTTGTTCAGGTCCTATTGTACATATTATGTTTTGATTCCACTGTAGACATTTATGTATAGCTGAACTGTATTTTGTACGAAGTATGATCCTGTATACTATGTAACTTTGATGATTATGTTTATCCAGTGTATTCTATTGTACATTATCTGGTGTATTGAATTATTTTTATTCTGCTGTTATCTGTTTATGTGTTATATTCCAAAGATTTCCCTTGCCACCGTGGAACGGGGTTTGGGGTCGTGTGAACTTTTTTAGATTTCATGTCAAAATCGTGAACCTTTCAAACACTTTTTCGAACCCAAATTTTTGACCCAAAAATGATCTGTCACTGGTTTTTCTTTTTCTCCCTCCAAAATAATCCAAATTCAGATTTTCTTTTTTTGAATTGAAAAGAAAATAATTTCTTAATTGTTGTTTACCACTTCTACAAATTTAGTGGTTAACATATTCAAATTTTTATTTTAAAATTATCCATAGTTTTGTTTTGTTTTATTAATTTTGCGAAAATCAAAATGCAATCCCTAACCAAAGCTTCTCTACTTTCTTCTTTTAAATTTCCTGGGGTATTGATTTGTAAATTTATTCATGCCACGGTTAGAGAGCGTGTTGTTATGCTTGGAGTTAGAATTGCGCACCTTGCTTTCTGTATATGTGTCAATTCTTTTGTTGTCTTCATTCAATGCCACAAAAGATAATTTATCCCACACTTGATTAACATTTTGAAAGTATGATTCAACAATTGCGAATGGTTAAATTTAAATGTTAGGATTGTTTTAGTTAACACGATTGTTATGTTAAATTTAAATTTACATTCATGACATGAAATTGTGCTATTTTGTGATGCATGTTTATTTGTGACATGTATGATATGTCTTTATTGTTATTGACACAAATGAGATAACATGAAATTGTTATGTGGCATATTAGTTTTGTTATATTTTAATTTTATGTTCTCACACTGTAAGTTCCCTATAGATTTCAGAAAATCATTATGAGTTGAAATGATACTCGAATGAGCCAATTTAGGAAATGAACTGAATCAATTTGGTGGGATGAAATGATATATACTCGGGTTTGTTTTCAACATGAATTGAAATGATACATATCCATATTACTTGGCCTAGGTATAAATTATATTTGGACACCGTTGGTCTTTTTTGGAAAGTATTTTTCTAAATTATAAATATGTTTATATTTATTAAAGTTATTTTATAATATTTTTAGTCATAATATTATTTTTAAAATTCAAACAATTTAAATTATTTTATAACTAATTTAATGAGTATTTTATTTTAATTTAATATTATTTTATAAGCTAATCAAGATGTATAGGGAGTATAGGTGAGAATCAGAGAGTGTAGTATCATCTCTTCTAGCGATGAAGAGATTGAATGGAAGAGGAAAAGGAAGGGTTTTAGTATTAATGCAATATACAAGGCTTTCTTCCATTTTGAAAGTATTAGGAACTATAAATGGTCTAAACATATCTGGAAAGAAGATAATAATGCCAAAGAGAATTTCTTGTTTTGGAAAGTTCCAAACAATGCCATTCTTACTCAGGTGAGGCTAATCTCCAAAGGATATGATATGAACATACATTGTTTTATCTACATTTATCATCCTAAAACCTATGAACAAGTATTCATGGAGTGCGCAGAAACAACTGGTCTTTGGGACTTTTTATGACCAATATTGGTAGGTTGGATTTATGTAATATGGACTAGAATGTGGTGTAAGTGAATATTAATGTGAAGCAAGATGGATTGAGATTGATAAACGTTATGATAAATAAGTATATTTCGAGAATTTGGAATGAAAGAATGTTAGGTACTTCCAACAAGAAAAAAGAAGGAACATGGAGCAACTAAAATGGCAACTCATTAAAGATTTAAAAGAAGGGTTTAAGTAAAATGGAAATTCATTAAAGATTTAAAAGAAGGGTTTAAGTTCTAAACCTTCTCTTTTGATCTAAGTATATTAGCTACTCTTTAATTCCTAGCTTTTTGGTTGTTTATATTTCCAGCTTTTGCTATTTTTTAAGTGATTGATGCACCTTCGTTTCTCCATTTTCTCCTTTTTCTTTTAGTACCATGTCTTTGACATGTGGTGTAAGGCATATTAGTAAAAAAAGCAGGCGTCTTTTTAACCCGTCGGCTATGCCAATTCTTTTTAATATCATCTAAATTTAATGGATTATGTTAACATAGATAAATATCTAATTCAACTCAAAAATGGCACGAGAATCATGTACAAATTAACATTTCCAGTTAACATAATCCATTAAATTTTCAAATATCATCTAATTTCCTGTTCATTATATTAAACCACAATTAACTTTCCAAACATCCAACAACCTCGAACAATCTAAAAAAATATGCAAGTGAATAATAAATGGAATAATCTGATATAGATGCGAGTTAAAGATACTGACCGAAATTGTCAAGAGAACTTTGTCATAGTCTACGTCAAGGTTGTCTCACAACGTTGACCTTGCCAATCTCCTTCGCCTACTCATATGACCTCTGCCATGAACTGCTTCACCTAAGACAACACCAAAGACCACCAACATACCATGTGCCATCCGTCATCCAAATCGCGCACACCTTCATTATGCTGATGTAGCACTTTTAAAAGCCGCAACTCCCCGAAGTCGCGCGTGAGTTCCATTATCGCATACTATGTGATTCACAAGTCGTACCCTCATGCCTTCGCACGACCTCTAGCGACTATTTTCTCATGTTGACATCAGATTGATGATTACATTGCACGCTAGGTCAATTCATTTTATATTTTTTTCATTCCATTTGTATCTCTCGTTGTGAAAGGGATTATGTAACAACCTAAAGTTTTAAAAAAATTAAATGATGAATTAACAAAAATTTAAGATTTCAAAAATTAATGATTTAATTTGTTATTGAATTATATGAAATAAATGAATTGGATTCATGTGTACAAATATGAGTAACGGCAATTTAGCACTGAGAATTTAATGGTTGTTAATGTTGGCCTTAATTGTTAAGTTAACTTGATTTATATTATTATTTGAATTTAAGTTTATTCTTAAATTTTAAAGTTAAATAATAAACTCATGGTATTAAGTAGTATGTTTACCAAATTTCTTTGAAATGAAACTTTTCTTAAAAATTTTTGAGTTGAAATTTTAAAAGTTTGAAATTTCAAAAATTATTTCTTTTATGATTCTACTTGAAATTATATGAAGGCCTTCATTTTTTTCATTTCGTGAAAATCCACCTCCATTTGGCTCCAAATATGATTTTTCTATGAAAAACTATGCAAATAGAACTGTGTTTGTACTGTTATCCCTCCTACACATCTTTGAATTGAGACTTAGATTTATGGAAAAGCTATATGTCCACGATATCCCTTAAATAAATATTATATTCAGAATCTTAGTGACTTTGGATGTAATTAAAGGTATATACTATTTTTTCAAACTTCTCATTTCATTCTTTGGATTTCCGTCGAAGTTCTTTTTCTTCCTCAGAAAATTCTTCCTCTATGCAAATTCCTTCACATCACAAATCAATCCTAAGGTAAATTCAATTATTTTTTGTAATGATTACTAATCTCTATCTCTATTTTCCAATATGATACTAAATTCAAAATCAAATTAATTTGAGGAACTGAGAAAATCGAGATCTGAAAATGCAAACCACCACTCATCTCCTTTGATGCCACCACTAAAATCTCCTCCCCTATGACCTATGCCATCAGTCAGACCACCTCAGAATACCCCAAGCCAGCCTCCAACCATCAAACTCATTGCTCTACCAAAACTTATTCTCCTGTAAGATGAAAACCCTAGTCCTAAAATCACCCAAATCACCTTTCTTTTCACCCAAAACTATGCTGCCCTTCTTCAATTTGGCCACCACCACTACCATGTAGGATTGCCACCGCCATCTACCAATGGTGGTCAACCTTCTTCCACCTTCAGCAAGTAGGCCTCACTTGAAAACCCTAACCATGACAACTTTTCCCCTTGAAACCAAATGCTTTTCATTTTCTGTTTTATTCATAATTTCACTCTGTCTTGAAGAAGCTATAATTTGCTTATAGGTAATCCAAATTAACTTTTTCTTTTTCTTATTTTGGGTAAAATTGAATTATCTACGACTTTCATTTTTGAACTTTTCCAGATTTTGTGATTTTCTATGTGGAAATCGTGAACCTTTCAAACACTTATTCGAACTCAAATTTATGACCCAAAATGATCTGTCACTGGTTTATCTTTTTCTCCCTCCTAAATAATCCGAATTCAATTTTTCTTTTTTTGAATTGAAAAGAAAATAATTTCTTAATTGTCATTGACCACTTTTACAAATTTAGTGCTTAACATATTCAAAATTTTACTTTAAAGTTTTTCAAAGTTTTGTTCTGTTATATAAACTTTTGCGAAAATCAAAATACAGTCCCTAACCAAAACTTCTTTGCTCTCTTCTTTTAAAATTCTTGGGGAAGTGATTTGTAAATTTATTTATGCCATGGTCAGAGAGCGTGCAGTTATGCTTGGAGTTAGAGTTGTGCAACTTTATTTCTATACCCGTGTAATTCTGTTATTGTCTTTATTCAGTGCCAAAAAAGATAATTTATCCCACACTTGATTAACATTTTTTGAAAGTATTATTCAGCAATTGTGAATGCCTAAATTTAAATGTTAGGATTGTTTTAGTTAACATGATTGTTGTGTTAAATTTACATTCATGACATGAAACTGTGCTATTTTGTGATGTTTGTTTATTTATGACATGAATGATATGTCATGATTGTTATTGACACAAATGCCATAACATGAACTTGTTATGTGACATATTAGTTTTGTTATATTTTAATTTTATGTTCTCACACTGTAAGTTCCCTATAGATTTTAGAAAATCATTATGAGTTGAAATGATACATACCTGAGCCACTATATAGATTTAGGAATTGAACTGAATCAATTTGGGATGTGGGATGAAATAATATATACTCGGGTTCGTTTTCAACATGAATTGAAATGATACATATCCATATTACATGGCCTAGGTAAAAATTATATTTGGACACCATTGATCTATTTTGAAAAGTATTTTTCTAAATTATAAATACATTTTTGTTTAATAAAGTTATTTCATAATATTTTTAATCATAATATTATTTTTAAAATTCAAATGTAACGACCCGTATTTTTAAAGGATAATAAATAATTTATTTAATTACTTAAATGATGGTTTGGTAATATAAAATGACCAAAATTAAATATTATTGAATATTATTTAATATAGTAATAGAATAATATATTTAATTTTCGAAATAGTCGAAAATAGTAGAATTCACAATATTGTGTGAACTGGATTATTTATAATATACAATTCAGTCTAGAATTAAATTATATTAAAGAATTTATTTATAAATGTCAATTGAACGTATAATTTATATTTTAATTATAATCAAGCTCGAAATGGCATGGTAGTTCGTAGTTTAGCGATTCGAACTTTAAACGAATATATATATTCCGTTTTAAATCAGATTTCTATGAAACAAGAAACGTTCGGAACTGGTGAAGTATATTTTTCTAATGGAAGAGAAAATTCGAGATTTCGAGAGGGAAATTTTGATTTACGTCCGAACCAAATTTTCAAATAGTCGCTATGGAATTTGTTTATAATTTATATCGATTTATTTATATTATAAAGGGATTTAAATATAAATCGAATATCGATATAACTGGGAATTTTGAAATATCGAGTTGTAAATCTCCATATATTTATTTTGGAGTTATACGATATTTTATATGAATATATATATACGATAATATTAATTTACTAATATTAAATTTAATTGTTTTTAAATATATTTATATTTAAATGGGTTTATTTAGAGCCTTAGAAAATAGCCATTTTTGCAAACGACCCCCAAATTCGACAAAACCAATTTTGTTGGATCCGTAATGTCAAATTATTGTTAGGTCTCAATTTGTGTGATTTTTGGAGTCAGTATGTGGCCGTGTGCGATTTTAACGTGAGAAACAGTCGATATTTTGACGATTAAAAATACGCTGCGTGATCAAATGGAGTCAAAATTTGATGAAACGAGTTCGTTGGATCCGTAATGTCAAACTCTAGTTGCATGTCAATTTCCATGATTTTTGGATATTTTGTGTGATCATAGGGATTTTTTAGAAGACGAATAAAGTAGAAATTGACATAAAAATATAAAATATTAACAAAAATAATAATATATCCCACCTATATACACCCTAACATCACCCAACCCTAGAACATTTCATTCCCTAGTAAAAAAACAGCGCCGCCATCCTCCATTTCATTTTACAGTAAACAACCCTAACTTCAAAAATCAAAGCAAAATTCAGTTCTCCTCAAAAAAATCCAAACCTTATATATTTGTGATCCTTACGCCATGCTTTTCAATTCTAGGTGGTTTTCATTTAGTTCAGTGGAGTTTTTGAACGCTGGAATATTATATAGCGCATGACATTTTGGCTAGGGTTGGATTTTTAAGCCAATTCAAGAATCAATGCAAGTTTTAAGTATTGTTTTTGGAATCGTAGGGGTGTTTAGCATCTCATGTGAGTTTTTGAGGCAATTCGGTGCAAAATTTTGTCGAGTGGATCACTGTCCCAGCGAGGAAACATGGATAGTTGGTTTTTGGTGGGGGGGCTCGAGCTTGTAGATTTTGATATGGGAAGATGGAGATTTTGAAGAGGTGAAGTTTGGTGGTGGTTTGGAGTGATTCGGTGTTGAAATAGAGGAGTTGTGGAGGTTTGAAACGGTGGCAATGGCCATGAAAACGGGTTGGAGCTTGCTGTAGGGTGTTGGGGAAGATACATGGGTGTAGGCTGAATGAATTGGTATTGGGCTAAAGTTTGGAAGGGTAAAGCCCGTTTAACATTTAAAATCCATGTTTATGTTTATTAAAATATGCGTTAACTTCAAAATGTCATAACTTTGCCATACGAAAGCGAAATTCAGCGAAACTAGTACGTTGGGATTGTATGGACGTAGGCTACACAACAAATTGACAGGGAGTGAAGTGGAGCTCATTACAATTTATGGCAAACTAAAATGCCTAAACTAAATCAACGATCAATTATCGTTATTTAACGATAATCAACCAATGTGAGTAAATCTCACTAACTCTATCTAACTTATATTTTTATAAATATAATTTAGTAATGAGAAATGATGATTGATTGCTGTGTGTTGATTGTTTGGTTGAATTGCTGATTTGTTGTTTGGACTTACAGATAACGATATATACACATATCGTTAAACAAACATTGATTCTGTTTATCAGAATAGTACATATTGAAATGAAATTGATGTGAATTATATTGTGTAACATCTGTGGATGCAGGAAAACAGGTTGGAGGGATTCAACTGGATACCTCAATATTTATTTTACTGTTTTCATATATTGTGATATATGATGTGATATATAATCTGTTGTTGGTTATGTGTGTCTGGATGATATTGATCATTGTTATATGATATGTCAAATACCATAAGGAATAATGGAATGTAAAAAGAGAATTTTTAAAGTGCATATTGTAAATAAAATATCCGTTTAAAATAAATAGACACTTAAGAAAGGAATATTTCAGAAATAAATAGATTTTATAGAAGAATATTATATAAAATGAATAGGATTTTATAAAAGAAAATATTTATAAAATCAAAGGATTTTATAAAAGATAAAAGGAATATTTATTTAGAAAATAAATAGAATTATAAAAGGAATTTTCATTTAGAAAATAAATAGAATTATAAAAGGAATATTTACTTGGAAAACAAATAGATTTATTTAAAAGGAATATTTATTTAGAAAATAAATAGAATTATAAAAGGAATATTTATTTAGAAAATAAATAGAATTATAAAAGGAAATATTTATAAAACGAATAGAATTTTATAAAAAGAAATATTCGGGAAATGAATAGAATTTTATAAATGGAAATATGTGGAAAATAAATATTAAATGGAAATCGGTTTTAACAAATAAATGGAAAAGATTTATTTAAAGTAGATTTTAAATAGGATCTATTTTAATAGATAAATTGTGAAGATTAATTTTAAATAATGTTTTATAAATTAAATAAAATATTTATCATTTGATAAATGGAATAGATAAGTCCGAACTTATTTAGAGAAGTAGAAATTGGTTTTAATACCGATATTTTAAATAGAATGTGAACTCAACATTTATAAAGAATTTATAAATGAGAGTTAAGTGTTAGAAATAAAAAGAAGATTTCATATGAATAAATCTATAAATAGAAGTTGGAATTGGGATATTGTTTTAAAATACGAAATCAAACTAAATGGATTATATAAAATAAATATTATTCACATTCGATGTGAATAATGGAATTAAGTAAAGATTTTGCAAATAAAAACATTTGTAAAGGAAATTGGATTTTTGAAACAGGAACATAAACAGAAATGGAATTTCGAATGGCTAGAAATAAATAACTTGTTTAATAATGAAAACAAGTGTTAAGATTTATTAACAATGTTTATAAATGGATTAAATTATAATTGTTAGCAGATAATTGAGATTGCAAATTCAACAGTGGATATAAAATGGGAAATTTGGATTTGTTTTAAAAAGGAAACGATGAAATCCTATTCGATGTTCGAAATGTAAAAAGGATTAAAATAAAATCTGTAAAGATGTATAATTAGCATTCGACTAGAAACTAATAGTTATAATCAAATAGAAGTTATTCAAAAGATAATATATCGAATATAATTTATTTGAAAGTGGATTAATGGAATATAAGTTATTCAAAATAAGTTAATCGAATATAGTTTTATGAAGTAAGTTAATCCAATATAAGTTATTCGAAGAAGAGTTAATCGAATAGAGATTACTCGGAAGAGAGTTATACGTTGAAATCGATTATAGCAAACTTGGGAAAGTACTATTCACTTTCTGATTTTTAAATCAAGGGTTATTTATTTAATAAATAAATAAATTGTTATTTATTCAAATTAAGAAATAAAAGTTATAGTTTTAAAATTAGATATTTCGGAAGTAAGGTTTATAACGTTATCGTTATAACCAATGTTTTATCAGAGAAGGAAATCTGTAGATGTAAATCCGAGAATATAAATAAGCAATGGTTATAAAAATTAGAGTGTTGAGCTTTTTCTGTTGCGAGGTCAAGGACGTTGTTCAGTTATGGTCTGAGAGGTAATTATATCCTAACTTGATTGACTTCGAAATTAACTAAGGAATAGTGAAGTTCGATGGCGAAGATTTATTAAAGATACATAAAGTAATAAGCGATTAATGGTTTGAGCAGTCATAACGATGTTTATATACCATTCGTTTGAAATCCATATAAATGAGTTTTGGAAATGTTTTCCAAATATAATCAAAAATGTTATCTAAGTATATAAAATGAAATGTTTTGTTGTTTAGAAATACTAGAATGACAGTGACACGAAAATAAGAAATGGAAACGTTTTCAAATATTAATAAGGTATAATTTCTAAATTTAGAAAATAAGAATATATGTATGTGGAAACAAGAAATGGAGAATGAATAAATTAATGATAAATGAACTAAAGAGATAAATGATGATGGATGATTGATTGATAGAATTTCCATTTGGAAATAATATCGTTGTTTGCACACGTATTTTTCTTTGATAGTTAAATCACCGACTATCGAAGTTTTTGACCATTTTTCCGTCGTCAATACGGAGAGACCGGGATCAGATTCATTATCTGAAAACCACTCCATATGGGCATTAGCATTGCAAATCAAATATGACGAAGATAATTGAAGACGGAGTTATGCAAGGGCTGTCCTGTTTACAGAATAGTGCCTTCGGTTTGCCCAGTCCGAGGACAAATTTATATGAAAGAATGTCTGACAGAGTATATCTAAAGGATCGCGTAAGTTGATCTCTTCAAACGCAGTTATGTTTGGTGGTGGAGGAATTTGATTCTCTTAGCTGTATACCCGTAGTATGTTTAGCGAAATCAATTTGTGATTTGGCGGATATGACAATGTGACATTCAAAGTGAATGAAGATCAAAAGATACGTTATGACCTCTAGCCTCACAACTGGGAAATGGTATAAAATCGGGTAAGTCACATAGCTAGTTAGGGCGTACCCAAGCAGGGTGTATTGTCACCTGACATAGAGAAATTCCTTTTGCTTCTTAAATCTATCGATGCTGTCCCTTTGGGAAGCGGTTGTTGATCCCAACCGTTGGTGATAATACATTCGGTACTCTCAAGCTAAGTGAGGGGCTGGTTATGTTTAGCCTGGGTTGCAAGATGTTCTTGTTGAACCCAGTGTATTCCTCTCTAGAGATACACTATCGGAAGGTGGTCCCATACCTTGCCGATTGGAATCCATTATCCAATAAGAGCTCACGGTTTTGATTGTATACTATGTATGTAGTGCGTGAGATGCAAGCGTTCTGCTGGATTGATATTACTTGTATTTAGACATTATTATAATATCAGACGAATATTGATTTCAAAAAAAATGCTTTGGGTTATTGTAAGGTAAAAACCATCCGTGTTTATGTGTGGATCGATCTTACGATTATACTTTATTTTAAAAGGATTTTTAAAAGTTAAACCAAGTGGTTGGAGTTTACTCACACCTGTCCCATGACTAACCCAGAGTTTATTTTTATTTTGTTTTTCCCTAAACTTTTGGGTGCCCAAATTTGTACGGGCAGTCAAGTAGTTCAGGTCTTTACAGATATACTTGGAGATCTTGGAGTAGGAGGCTTCAGCATTAGTTATCTAGTGTTATTTTCCGCTGTGTTGTAAGTGTTGTACTATGATAATGTTATTGTATATATATAATATTTTATTTCAAAATTATGTTATATTTTATTCGTTCTGCTGTGAGATTCGTGTTACTCTGATGTGTTGTATGTTCTTCTTCTTCTTCTATTCTAATTTTCTATCTTATCTATTCTCACCCTCTAACTTCTTTTCATTAATGTTCTAGTAAATTTCGGGTGCTTGGTTAGTCGACCGTATTTAGTCGATAATCAGGATCCCAATTTTCCCCGGGCCGTTACACAAATAATTTAAATTATTTTATAACTAATTTAATAAATAATTTATTTTAATTTAATATTATTTTACAAACTAATCAAGATGTATAAAGTGGGCGAGAATTAGAGAGTGTAACATCATCTCTTCTAGCGATAAAGAGATTGAATGGAAGGAGAAAAAGAAGAGTTTTAGTATTAATGCAAAATACAAGCTCTCTGCCATTTCGAAAGTATTAGAAACTATAAATGGTCTAAACATACCTGGAAATAAGATAATAATGCCAAAGAGAATTTCTTGTTTTGGAAAGTTCCAAACAGTGCCATCCTTACTCAGGTGATGCTAATCTCCAAAGGATACAATATGAACATACATTGTATCTACATTTATCATCCTAAAACCTATGAACAAGTATTCATGGAGTGCGCAGAAACAACCGATCTTTGGGACTTTATTATGACCAATATTGGTAAGTTGGGTTTGTGTAATATGGACTGGAACTTGGTGTAAATGAATATTGATGTGAAGCAGGATGGATTGAGATTGATAAACTTTATGATAAAGAAATATATTTCGAGCATTTGGAATGAAAGAATGTTAGGTTCTTCCAATAAGAAAAAAGGAGGAACATGGAGCAAGTAAAATGGCAACTCATTAAAGATTTAAAAGAAGGGTTTAAGTAAAATGGAAATTCATTAAAGATTTAAAAGAAGGGTTTAATTTTTGAACCTTCTCTTTTGATCCAAGTATACTAGCTACTTTTTGATTCCTGGCGTTTTGGTTGTTTACATTTCCAGCTTTTGCTTTTTTCTCTGTGATTGATGCATCTTCGTTTCTCCATTTTCTCTCTTTTTCTTTTAGTACCGTGTCTTTGGCATATGGTGCAAGGCGTATTAATAAAAAAGGCAGGGCTCCTTTTAACCCGTCGGCTATGCCAATTTTTTTAATATCATTTAAATTTAATGGATTATGTTAACATAGATAAATATCAAATTCAACTCAAAAATGGACTGAGCATCATGTACAAATTAACATTTTCTATTAACATAATCCATTAAATTTTCAATGTCATCTAATTTCCAGTTCATTATATTAAACCACAATCAACTTTTCGAACATCCAACAACCTCAAACAATCTAAAAAAATATGCAAGTGAATAATAAATGGAATAACTTGATATAGATGCGAGTTAAAGATACTTACCGAAATTGTTAAGAAATTTGTCATAGCCTACTTCAAGGTTGTCTCACAACGTTGAACTTGCTAATCTCCATCACCTACTCATATGACCTCTGCCATGAACTTCTTCACCTGTGACAACAACAAAGACCACCAACATATAATGGGCCATCCTTCATCCAAATCGCGCCCGCCTTTATTACGCTGTTGTTGCACTTTTAAAAGCCGCAACTCTCTGAAGTCGCACGTGAGTTCCATTATTGTAACAACCCAGATTTTCAGAACCAACTTAAAATTTTTATTTTAGCTATTTTAATGGATTTTGATTATTTAAAATGATTTATTTTAAATAATAACGACTAAAAAATTTATTTAAATCAGAATTATAACAGATAAATTTATTTTAATTATAAACGAGCCTGAAATGGCGCGATAGTTTGAAAATTCGATTTCTAATTTCAAATGAATGTATAGGATTCAAAATAAATCGGATTTTAGTAAAAAAAGAAATGTTAAATCTGTTTAATTATATCTTTCTAAGGAATGTGAAAAATCCAGATTTCACAACGAGAATTAAAAGTTATGTCTAGTTTAAAATTTAAAATAGTTGTTATGGTTATATATATTTTAATATTATATTTAGCCCTTAAAAAAAGACATTTTGCAAATGACCTCTGTTTTGGACGAAACCACTTTTGTTGGATTCGGAATGTCAAATTACTGCTATATTCCAATTTTCATAATATTTGGAATTAATATGTGAGCGTAGTGAATTTAAACGTGTTTGGTAATTTCAGTTGAATTTAATCGACTGGAAAATGATCATTTCAAATGGTCTCCAAGTTCAACGAAATTAGTTTTGTTAGGACCATATCATTAAAACATAACTGGATTATTTTTCTGTAATTTTTGGAGTCAGTATGTGGCCCTGATAAATTAAAATGTGCGTACAAATTCAATATATATTGATTTATATTTTCCTTTTGACAAAAACTGATCGAAACAAGTGAATTGGCTTATGAAACATATTCCATTGTGTTCGGAATGAGGGTATTTAGTTAGAAACGATGGTCATTGGGTTTGATTTGGAGTTTGAATGAAAATTATCACTTATATGAATAAAATAAAATAAATAATAATATATATAGCCTATTTTTTTTTGGTCAAAACCCTTATTTCTCAATCCTCTGGTCAATTAAAGTTTTGGCCGTTCTTTTCTTCATCTTCACTGCTAATTTGTGATCTTCTAAATTCAGAAGAAATTATGATAAATTCTCTAAATTCAGGAAACTAGTATTTTTGAGTCTTTGCGATCATTCTCTTCATCATCGTATACATATTAGTGAGCTCGATAAAATATTTTGGGATTTGAAAATCACCAGTGGCGGCTAGGGCTGACCACAACTCACCATTCAGGGGACGGGAGGATTTTTCAAGGCGACGATGGCAACCCTCACGCAAACCGCACCTGCTTGTGTTTTCTTGTGAAGAACGATAGTGAAAGATGTAGATCAATGTGAAGGGGCGCCTTGACTTGCTCCAGGTCCCAAAAAAGCTAGGGGGCAACGGACATCGAGTGAGGGTGGTCAGCAGTTGCGGCTTTGGGTGGCGAAGTCAACGGTGAGGGCGGTGACAGTGTTACTCGGCAGGAGGAGCAGGGGTAGGCGGTCAAAGGTGCGGGTCAACGTATGAAATAGCAGGAGGCGGTTTTCTAATTTCGAATTGGGGAAGAAGGAGGTAGCTGTTGTGTCACGTGAGGAATGTGAGGGGTGAGGATTTTACGGTTTATTTAACTAATTAAGTGGATTATAATGGTGTATTAACTTTGTAACGCTATAACTAGCTCATACGAGATCCAAACCAGACGATTCCAATTGCGTTGAGATCGTGTCAAAGAGCTCTACAACCTGGAACTGACTAGATCAGTAAAGGAGCAAACTAGAATTTGGAGCAAATTTGAATTCAAACTGTTCAGAAATTCAGAAATAAAAACTGGCGGAGTGGAAACGAATGTGAGAAATTTCTCTCACTCAAATTATTTTACAGTTAAATATATTCGAGGCTGTAGACGGTTCTTAGTAGCACCTGACACTATTTTTGTACGAACCATGGATATTTGTTTGGATTGAATTGTGATGTGAATAAAATATATATATGCAATGTGTATAATATATATATATATGCGGTGTGTATAAAATATATATATGCGATGTGTGTAAAATATGTATGTGATGTGAATAAAATATATATATGCGATGTGAATAAAATATATACATGTGATGTGAATAAAATATATATATGAGATGTGTTTAATATATATATATACATATATATATATATATATGCGCTGTGAATAAAATTTATATATATATATGCTGTGAATAATATATATATATATATCTGTGATGTGAAAAAAAAAATATGCGATGTGAAAATTATATATATGCGTTGTATAAATTATATATATGCATTGTATAAATTATATATGCGTTGTATAAAAAAAAATTATGTGCGATGTATAGAAATTGGAATGCGATGAAATGGAATAAATATTTGTTTGTTAAAAATATTATTTTCAACATATATATGCAATATATAAAATGGTCGTGAAATGGAATAATTATTGGATTGTTAAAATATTATTTTTAGCTTATATATGTGGTATATAAAATGGTCGTGAAATGGAATAATTATTGGATTGTTAAAAACATTATTTTGAACATGTATATGCGATATATAAAATGGTCATGTGTTGAAATAAATATTTGTTTGTTAAAAATATATTTTTTAACATATATATGCACTGTATAAAAATGTCATGTAATGGAATATTCAGTTTTAATTTAAAATTGAAAAGGAAGTTGGAATCGTTTTAAAATGAATTTATAAATGATTTATAAAATATGATTTGAATGGAAATCGATGAAATAAATATTATATTACATATGTATATATAATAATGGCTTGAATAGAACGCGCCGCGCAGCGACCGTTCGCGAATTTCGACCATTAACTTCGAATTGACGTAACGGGAGATCCGATCGTTGGATTCTCCTAAAACAGGACCCGTTGGGTTCGTATCGAAAATATCTTTGCAATGATAATAAGAGATTCAAAATCTAATGGTTAGATTTTATGGTATGTCTAAATCAATTTCAGAAACGGTCGCTATGAATGCAGTTCAGTGACCATTATTGGAAACTGACTATATGGGCGATAATAAAATTATTAAATATATGGAAAAATTGTGTAAACTCATAATAAATGATATGGAAAGATTTTAGATGAAAAATTCCTTATTTAAAAAGATAAAAGTATATTTTTATCTAAACGAACTAGTTAATAACTAGAATAATAATCCAATGTTTTTAAATAAATAAATTGGACTTGAAAAAGGGGTTTTAAAATAACCAGGATCTTCGAAGGTATGAATTGGAATGGATTTTAATGGAAATGATCTTCTGAATATTTCGATATTGGATTCCATGATTATACAGAAATTGTTGTGGGAATTTGGAAGTTATTGATATCGTTATTCCAATACGATATCCGTTGGTTTCAGAATTTGATATTGAATATAAGCCGATATAATTTCTATTCTGAGCCTTGTATTTAATATCGAATTGGATTTTGGGTTTGTCGTGAAAGTATGTTTTAAATAACATTCGTTCTTTAACCCAACTGATAGTGAAGTTAAGATTTGGAATTTATATATCTTTTAATTAAGAATAATGGAATTTCCCAAAGTTAAGATTTCCAATTTAATATATTAAATTGGAATTGAATGGAACTCGATTTGGTAATAATCGAGATGAGCTTCTGTAAAGGAAGACTGTTACTATATATGGAATTTAAAAGGCGTTGTCATTATTCTATTTATAGTATTGATTTGATACGGATGTTTATATCGATTATATACTGTTATGATTTCCGTGAAGATCCTTTTTTTTTTGGAAGATGAATTTGGGTTTATCTGTAATTAGATTTGAATAAATAGTAATTAAATGTACCAAAACATGAAATGTGACATAAACCAAATACACTTGGTTGTTGATATAGATTGTGATTGATTGATTGTTTGGATTGTGCTTGACCAGTTTATGAGCAAGATATGCTTTTACATTTAGCATTGGGTTGGGTAGAAATATTTGTATGCTAACATATTGTGAAACAGATCACAATTTGACTATGAGATGGTTAGAGATGTTGATGAGTTCATTTCAAATTTATTGAATGAATTTGAAATGATATTTTCTTAAATGAAAAGACATGTTTTCCTGATTTTGGACAGGGAATGTTTTATAAAACAGAAAGGATTTCGAGGGCTAAACCCAATGATTTCGAAATGATTTGGAAGTATTTTATGGTTTTACATTGTGGTTCATCGCATATCCGATTAGTTGCTATTGATAACATATCTGCTGGTGGTGGAGAATTTATTCTCTTGGTTCACACATTTCTTTGAGACGTACAAGCTCAAAGATTATGTGATTAACAGTGACTAATCATATGTGTGAACTACTGATGTGAAGTACTATAGTTTGAAAGTACTAGTGATTATTATGTTGTGAAATGATTTTCCCTACTTCGGGATATAAAATGATTTAGCAAGTACGTGGCTAAAGATTCGGGTAACCCGCAAGTGACTAAAAGTATAAGGGCGGTGTTGTTCCCCGGAGTGTGGAGCATCGTCATTGTAGCCTCCTCCATAATGGGAGGTGCACACACACACACACACACACACACACACACACACATATATATATATATATATAGAGTTGGAGGGGCGTGTACAGGCTGGTCTGAGGGTCATGCACGGTATTGTTGGAATTTCTTGATCTAATCGAGTTCCATATTTGTGTTTTAACAACTTAAATTAGGATCTAAGCAAGTAAAACAAATCAAAACTTCTGTAAATTGGGATTAAAACTTTATACTTGAAGCATCGATTCCAGATGAAAACCAAATCGAGTTCGAAGCAGAGAAGATACGAGAAGAATCGAATCTGGAGCCCTTCAAGTGTAGAGCCTCTAGAGGAATCCACTAGAACACCGATCTTCTTCAATCAAATTGAAGATGAAAGTAAAAGGAGCGGTACTAGCCGCCATAGAATTTTAGGTTTTCCATTTGGATTAGGATGTCAACGACTTTTCTGGTTCGTTCTAATATATATCCCTAAGCCTAGGGTTCAAGTCGTGATTTTAAAGGAATGTATATGTTCCTTTTAAACCAAAGCTTCACTATCAAATAGGTGAAGGAAATTCAGATCTAATCGATTACCTTAATACAAACGATTTAACAAATTAAACCATGAATCTATTGCAAAACAGTAATACGAAATCAAATTAGGTTATGATTCATACCTGCCGTGATGAAGAAGCTGATGAAACCCTAACAAAAATAACTTGGATGAACCGAATCAGGAGCTCGACAAAACGCCGGAGCCTCAAGAGGTTATCCACACGAACGTGTTCTTCTCCGATCAAATTGAAGAAGGGATCGGGGATTTTTGGTGCTAGCCGCCGCCATGAATAGGGTTTTACATCAAAATTATATCGGTCGATTTTTATTTTTGATCTTATCTTTTCTTTTTGATGGTCCACACTATTTTAATAAGGACTAAAATACCCTATAAAACCTAGTGTGTACCATCAAACAAGGAAACTGCCGTTTTACCATTTCAATGTTAAACGAAACATCAACAGATTTGATATTTTATCTACCCAATACATGACTTTCCCTTTATCACGTTCTAAGTGTGTGACCCTATTGGTTACTATAACGTTGGCAATGATTTTAAATCGTGTTTAAAATCATAAACAGAGATTGGCATCTAGCAATACATCACTGCTACCCAAGCTATAATAATATAATCGATTCGATACAACCTTTCCGCGACCAGTGTATCAATGTAATATAATCCTTTTAACCAGTATATCCAGGATTAAACTAGAGACATGGATCGTATCATCCTCTTTATAATTTAATCCTTTATCTTGATCGATGAGTAGACTGTTCAAAACAAATCAATATTTGAGTACGGCCATGCATTTCACAGTCTCACTCAATCAAGAGGCCCATGGATATCACCACAAATATATTGCAGGGTTAAATTCCATCAAGATCATTCATAATTTCTATTCGATTCGAGATGTATCCAACAATCATCGTTATCGCTACTCTGTTACGAAATTACTTTAGATGATATCAAAACACAAATATACTCGAATAAAATTATAATGATTTCAGGTCTAAGGACCATTACATCACTTTCACTATGAGAATAACTTATGATACTGTTAATTATATTCCATTGAGTTATCTCACGGCGGGTCAGCCCAATACGATATTCTCCAATACGTATTTATATCTTGACTTTAATATCACATATATTAATGATCAATAAGATGTGATCATCAGTCAATCAATATACTAGTCTCATCGTTTTATTGTTGTTCTGTATAAACAATAAAACTCGACTAGGGACTTTTAAGAGTTATAATACTTAACACATCATATAATCTCAGGTTCAGTCTTACTCGAACTATATAATTCCGTATTATTACTCCAAGGACTTCTATTATATTAATATTTATATTATGCAGTAAATATAATATAAAAGAATAATATTTTATTCAAAATAAAATAATAACATCAACAGCGTTATCAATCTCATCAAATGAATTGCCTCTAGGGCACAAACTCTAACAATCTCCCACTTGCACTAGAGTCAATCATTCATGTATCGTATACTCATGAAGCTAGTGTGACTATTAAACTTCTGCTGCGACAGAGTTTAATTCAGCAGGTCTTCAACATTACAACTTCTGTAACTTTTGTAGATATGTTTATTTCTTCTATGAACAACTTCACATAAGAATTATATTTCTTAAATATATGTTTGGATTTATATAGTGAGTTTAAGGTTTCAGGCCTGAGCAATAGCCACATTGTTATCGCAACGTAAATCATTGGATCAACGATGAATTAAGCTTAATCATGAACTTCTTAATCCAAACATTTTCTTTCTTAGAATCAGTATTTATTTCTTGTTTTAAAATAACATAATATACAATAATTAATGTGTTATCAAATAACATTAGAATTATTGTCTCACTCCCACTCAATTTCTTGTCTATACAAGATTCGGTGACATTTTGTGGTTTCGAGACATTTCGACTTCTACTTCATTCCTATCGGTATCTTAGAGACTGGTTCTCCTTTATAAATGATATCAATTTGAGCAATAAACATTCTTTATTCTCAGAGAATTTATAGAAATAATATCCATTTATATCTCGTGGATATTACACAAAATAGTCATTTGATTTGGGTTCGATCTTATCAGAGGAGGGACGTTTAATAAACGCCTTACATCCCAAATCTTCAAAATATACACACTAGGACATTTCCTAGTCCATATCTTATATGGCTTCTTTAAAATCGTTTTAGTGGGATTTAATATAATTGTTCTAAATTTAATTTATAGGAAGATCTATATGACTTATTATTAATCGTACTATATCTTATAAAGTACAATTTCTTCTTTCAGACATACCATCTCAATATGGTGTTCTAAATGGAGTGAGTTGTGAAACAATTTCAAACTCCTTTGAATAGTCATTAAATAGTTGGCTTAAATATTCTCTTCGATCTGTTCGAAAAGTATTTATTTATTTTTTAAATTAATATTGACTTCTAACTTCATTTTGAATTCTTTGAACTCTTCAAAGGATTCTGATATGTGTTTCATAAGATACACATATCTGTATCTACTGATATCATCAGTAAATATAATGAAGTAATCTAACCTCCCTCTAGCTCATGTATTCATTGCTCCAAATACATCATTATGTATCAGACCCAATACTTATCACTCATTCACTGTGTCAAGTTAAAGGCGATTCAGTTATTTTGCCTAATGAACAAGATTTGTATTCTTCATATGATTCAAATCAAATGACCTTAAAACTTCATCATTATGGAGTTTTGATCTACCTTCTTGTTTATTGGGCTAACCGGTAATGCTAGAAGTATATTGGATTTAAATCACTAAATTTAATCCATTCATTATTAATGTCAAGTACATTATAGTTAAAGATTTACAAAGATCATTAACTATTTGTGAAATTCCATACGATATTTCATTTAAATAAAATGAATAACAATTGTTCATTTATTACAAATGAAATTCAAACTTGTCTGAACAAGATTTAATATAACAATTATCTTAAGTGGAATTTCATTATAACAATTATTTTATTTATTTAATTAAGCCAGTCTAATCAACAAGAATCAACTTCCTATGGATAATTCAACAACACTTGCTTCATTTCCAATTGTAAGTCCACTTGTCCTTTTATCAGATTTCTACTCATACCGCTATTTTATATATCAACATACATTTATGTGATTTTATATCTAGTGTCTAGTACTAGAGATGTATAAGTAGATTATTATAACATTTATATGTTATTCAGTTGAAGTCACACTTTAACTTTTAGATCCTCCCTATTCGATAGAACAATCTATGTTTCAATTTGTTTAAGGACAATCCTAAATTTTAATGTTAGTCAAGAAACTTAATTTAATTCAGTTTATCCTTCTCAAGGATTAATTTAAATTATTTTGTTATTTATTATTTAATATCTACAGTAGATAATAAATAATAACCGATTCTTTAATATTTATTTAATATAAAATTTTGACAATCAAGATTTATATTAACATAAATGTTTAATTTAAACTAAAATACGCTCCCACTCAAATTAACATCCCTCTGTTTATATACATATATCAGTATATATATATATATATATATAATGGTGTTCTAAGATCCATATCTAGTCGTGCCTTGATCCTGCTTTGGCTGAACCCAAAACACAACCTTTTAGGTAGATATCTTATATCAATTATATCGTGTATATAATTCTTGGATCGCATGATGAACATTTTGTTCAGTATTATTCATTTGCTCAAATATAGAATAATTCACGTTGTTGTCTCTAAGCCATAATCCTATTATGCAGCTTAGTTAAGTCAAACCCAATAATACAGTCGAAGCACCACAATTACTCCTACCGCATATAACCAAAACAAAAGGTGCACAACGCTTTGGCGTTAGTTACATCCTAATGAGATTGGACAGTGATGGGTGTACTATTGGAAAACTTCACCATGACTTAATATAACAAAATTTGCTTTAGAGGGAATTTATAACTCGTAGTGGAAAACAAAATTAGTTTTATTCACATATATCAAAATATATGTATTTTACAAATATATATATATACACACACACATATAATATGTAATACAAAAAAAAATATCGCTGGAAAATTTATTTTCCACGTTTTTGAACATTTCAAAACACGTATTTTATATTAGTAATATTATCCCCAACGAAATTCTAGAATGAATATAACATGTACATTCTTTCTTTTGGATATTTCAAGTCTTTAAAATAAAATAAAATAAAATTACATACTTTTGGAGAAAGTATTTTACAAACCTTTTGTAAACATCATATCCATATATTGAAATACACTATTTACAATCGTTAAGAGATGTACATGTCTTGTTAACATATAAAGCATACATATTGGGCCATTAGGGTGTTATAAATCAAATTACTAATAAAATTGATCACATCAGTTTTCAGATTTATTAGTAAAGGGCCAGATCATAATACATATAATAATACTAGACCCATGAACCAAATTCACTCATGCACATATAACAACAATTTGAACACA
Source organism: Allium sativum (assembly GCA_030737875.1). Classification (NCBI taxonomy): domain Eukaryota; kingdom Viridiplantae; phylum Streptophyta; class Magnoliopsida; order Asparagales; family Amaryllidaceae; genus Allium; species Allium sativum. The sequence goes on along the minus strand of CM060924.1, from coordinate 617,599,372 downwards.
GGTACTATATGTGTACACACTTTCCTTATTCTTAAGTACACATTTATACATGTAACAGGCTATGCTATTAGCAAATATATATATGAGACAATCTCATGTATATTTCCATTGAAACTTTTGCACGCACGATTAGCATGTAATATGGACTATTCCAGAAAGTTTTAATAAAACCAATACATCCGGCAATGCATATTCATGCCACATCTAATATACATATACATCAAATACAGTGGAATATTTATATTTCCAAATACCTATGATGTAAGATAAATATACATTCATTTAAATAATAGAACAAGTCTCACTTGTTCATTTCACATAATACATTAGTAGTATTGACCAGTCGCAAACCTTCTCATGGAGTTGCATTTCTTGCTGAAACAATTTCAGTATGCACCTCTGCTACCCTGTAGATTCAATATCAATTCACAGGGTCAGATCTGCAAACAATACATCAAATGTATATAACGTGTATGCCGTAGTTTATATACATCAAATGTATATATGATGTTTGTGTGCAGCGTCATATATATTTACATCAAACACTTATAATATATATGTTTAATTTGATCACATCAAAAATTAATTTAAAATGTATTGTATTATATACACAACATTTGAGATTCATCAATCAAATGTAAGGCTGTTGCAAATCATATTTGCAATATGTATGTATGTATTTAGCAACACAAATATATATAAACTGTACATCATAATGTGTAATGTCCTGTGTTGGTGCAGAATCAAACAAATTTTATAGTATCAAGACCATTCTAAAAGGTGCTAGATACATATATCAAAAAGGGAAATTATCATTATCACTTGCATACATGTAGATTAACTGAATAAATCAGTTTTAGCTATATTAACATATATGTGATAATATAAGAAAGTGTTAATGTGTCTAGATATAAGATGCAAATAACTGGGTTATGAATTACTAAGTGTACTTATAGAATCAATATATATACTATATATATATATATATATTAAATCCATCATTTTTAAACACAGTATCATATACTGTTACATTCATTTACAGTCTATTTTATGCATCCTTATTGTTAAGAAACATATTTATATATACAGTTAGGTTCATATCGATCTTACAGAATTTTAAGATCATATCAACCTCTTGATATCTTACCAAAAGTATATCGGTAAGTATGCAACTACATGTGATTTATATTCAGTCCAGATTTCAAAATCTAACTCTAATCCCAAAAAAAACTGAGAATTAAGAACTACAAAATGGATATATCATTATATATTGAATACGTAGAAATACATCTACATTTTGATAACATGTTAGCCAAAATTCGAACATGTAAACTTGTAGTAAATCTAGATCTAATCAGTAAATTCACATATGAGTTTAACATATGTTTGGATTCTATGTCACTATATACTCATACATTAACATAACAATAAGAACTGAGCTATTCATTCAATAGATATTCACCCAGATTTATACTCAAACAACATACGAGTTAAAATCCATATAATATCAGAACATTACTATAAATCATGAGACCAAATTGCAGATGTGCATACTTATGAAAAACTTAATTAATCATTAAGTACATTCATAACAAAGTGTATACATCTGCAAATTTAATTGCAGTATTAACTCCTGACTTTCTGAAGCAATCATAATACTGTATTCAAAATACAATTATGTTACCTTTCATATATTAACTGTTAATATATGGCAGCATTCTCATGCTGAAGATCATATAAATATGATGCAGGTCAAACATACAAGGAAAAACTGAAATCAATTTAGCATCTGGACACAATCATTTATACAGGTACATTAAAACTGAAATTTAAATAAGAAATCATATTTCTGGTTATTAAGAAATCAGTTTGTAATATATATAGTTAGTACATACAATTCCAAATGGGCTTTAGACATAACAGGTCAATTTTATATATGAGAATCCATGTATGCTTTATACTTTCATAAAACATATCATATATGCATTTACAAGCTAAATAAATCATAATACGACTGTTATGATTCAGAACAGTTATGTTTATAACCTTTATAATGTTAGTAAAACCATGGGGTCATATGTATGATATTCCAACACTAAACTTGTGTCAAAATCCGAACACGATCAAGCTTTCTGTTTTTAATAAATAAAACAGAAACAGATTTTAATAATAATTGATTTCATCAAATTAAATATTATTAAAACCAAAAACTTGAAAGATCAAACTATTAAAACAGGTCTTTAATCATATTAAAATATTTTGTATAACTGAGTCAAAACATTTTTACTCAGTTTAATCAAGCATTTTGATTACAAAATTTGCATTGTTCATTGATCAACGTTATAAACATTTCACTCAGATAATAACCAATGTCACACACTATAAACCTGTTATCTCTTATGCTTACAAGTATAAAGCTAGTCATGAACCCTTAGCTGATCTAATATTCATAGATATATGCTCTATATATACATATATATAACATATAGAGGAAGCAATTAATCAACATTTTCAGATTAATCAGGCAATAATATACATTATGAAATCAGTATTTCAAAATTAAAACAAGACCGCCTTACCTTTCTTGATCAACCAAAACTGATTTTGATTTATCACTAGGTTCTTTGATAGATAGACAGGTTAGAAGCTATTTAAGATTCTAGTTAAAATCAGATTTTAACTATTAATAAATGCTGTTTATAATAGTTTTTAAAATACCAGCTTCGAATACTATTTATGCACAAAAGGTATGCAAGCTAATTTAGTATTCTTAATACATGAATTTACTTCCAGCTTTGTATCAAAATACAAACTTGATTTTTTCAGTGAAGCATTTTCATTTTACTTTATAAGTGAATATAAAGTTAAATTCTGAAGTTTAATTATGAGATTTGCAATTTCAAAATACGATTAAAATTCAGATCTAACAAACAAAATTCCACTTCAAAGTTATATACTAAGTGCAAAACTTTGTTTACAGTAAAACATTTCTACTGTTTGAATCAAAACATAGTTTTAATTCTAAGTGAAACAATTTCACCTTTAATACGAATTTATCATCAGATCTGAATTCATGATGTTAGGACCTCGATAATCTAATAATTAAACACAAATAAACCTAAATCACGGTTTCATAATTACTGATTTTGCAAACCCTAGCTCTGATACCATTGAAGGAAATTCAGATCTAATCGATTACCTTAATACAAACATTTAATAAATTAAACCATGAATCTATTGCAAAACAGTAATACGAAATCAAATTAGGTTATGATTCATACCTGCCGTGATGAAGAAGCTGATGAAACCCTAACAAAAATAACTTGGATGAACCGAATCAGGAGCTCGACAAAACGCCGGAGCCTCTAGAGGTTATCCACACGAACGTGTTCTTCTCCGATCAAATTGAAGAAGGGATCGGGGATTTTTGGTGCTAGCCGCCGCCATGAATAGAGTTTTACATCAAAATTATATCGGCCGATTTTTATTTTTGATCTTATCTTTTCTTTTTGATGGTCCACACTATTTTAATAAGGACTAAAATACCCTATAAAACCTAGTGTGTACCATCAAACAAGGAAACCGCCGTTTTACCATTTTAATGTTAAACAAAACATCAACAGATTTGATATTTTATCTACCCAATACATGACTTTCCCTTTATCACGTTCTAAGTGTGTGACCCTATAGGTTACTATAACGTTGGCAATGATTTTAAATCATATTTAAAATCATAAACAGAGATTGGCATCTAGCAATACATCACTGCTACCCAAGCTATAATAATATAATCGATTCGATACAACCTTTCCGCGACCAGTGTATCAATGTAATATAATCCTTTTAACCAGTATATCCAGGATTAAACTAGAGACATGGATCGTATCATCCTCTTTATAATTTAATCCTTTATCTTGATCGATGAGTAGACTGTTCAAAACAAATCAATATTTGAGCACGACCATGCATTTCACAGTCTCACTCAATCAAGAGGCCCATGGATATCACCACAAATATATTGCAGGGTTAAATTCCATCTAGATCATTCATAATTTCTATTCGATTCGAGATGTATCCAACAATCACCGTTATCGTTACTCTATTACGAAATAACTTTAGATGATATCAAAACACAAATATACTCGAATAAAATTATAATGATTTCAGGTCTAAGGACCATTACATCACTTTCACTATGAGAATAACTTATGATATTGTTAATTATATTCCATGGAGTTATCTCACGGCGGGTCAGCCCAATACGATATTCTCCAATACGTATTTATATCTTGACTTTAATATCACGTATATTAATGATCAATGAGATGTGATCATCAGTCAATCAATATACTAGTCTCATCGTTTTATTGTTGTCCTGTATAAACAATAAAACTCGACTAGGGACTTTTAAGAGTTATAATACTTAACACATCATATAATCTCAAGTTCAGTCTTACTCGAACTATATAATTCCGTATTATTACTCTAAGGACTTCTATTAAATTAATATTTATATTACACAGTAAATATAATATAAAAGAATAATATTTTATTCAAAATAAAATAATAACATCAACAGTGTTATCAATCTCATCAAATGAATTGCCTCTAGGGCACAAACTCTAACAATAGGAACCCTAATGAATACTCTTTCAATATCTAATAAAATATCAACATTTTGATATTTTATTTGTCTAAAATAAAATCTCCTTTACAACGTTCTATTGTGTGACCCTATAGGTTATTACAACGTTGGAAATAATTTAAATCGTATTTAAATTATAAACAGTGAGCGGCATCTAGTAATACATCGCTGCTCCCCAAGTTATAATAATACTATCGATTCGATACAACCTTTTCAGTGACCAGTGTTTCAATGTAATATAATCCTTTTAACCGTTATATCCAGGATTAAACTCGAGGCATGGAACGTATCATCCTCTTTATAATTTAATCTGTTTATCTTAATCGATGAGTAGACTGTTTAAACAAATCAATATTTGAGCACGGCCATGCATTTCACAGTCTCACTCAATCAAGAGGCCCATGGATATCACTACGATTATATCGTAGGGTTAAATTCCATCTAGATCATTCATGATTTTCATTCGATTCGAGATATATCCAATAATCACCATTATCATTACTCTGTTACGAAATAACTTTAGATGATATCAAAACACAAATATCCTCGAATAAAATTATAATGATTTCAGGTCTGAGGACCATTACATCACTGTCACTATGAGAACAACTTATGATACTGTTGATTATATTCCATGTAGTTATCTCACGGTGGGTCAGCCCAATACGCTATTCTCCAATACGTATTTATATCTTGACTTTAATATCACGTATATTAATGATCAATGAGATGTGATTATCAGTCAATCAATATACTAGTCTCAACGCTTTATTGTTGTCCTATATAAACAATAAAACTCGACTAGGGACATTTAAGAATTATAATACTTATCACATTATATAATCTCAAGTTCAGTCTTACTCGAACCATATAATTCCGTATTATTATTCTAAGGACTTCTATTAAATTATTATTTATATTACGCAGTAAATATAACATAAAAGAATATTTTTATTCCAGATAAAACAACAACGTTACTTATCACATCAAATGGATTGCCTCTAGGGCATAAACTCTAACAATCTCCCACGTACACTAGAGTCAATCATTCATATATCATATACTAATGAAACTAGTGCGACTATTAAACTTCTACTGCGACAGTTTTTAATTCAATAGGTCTGCAATATTAAAGCTTTTGTAACTTTGCAGATATTTTCATATCCTCTGTGAACAATTTCACATAAGAATTATATTTCTTAAATATACGTTTGAATTGATTATGAGTTTAACGTTTTAGGCCTGAGCAATAGCCATATTGTTTTCGCAATGTATATCATTCGATGAACAATGAATTAAGTTCAATCATGAACTTCTTAATCAAAACATTTTCTTTCTTAGAATCAGTATCTATTTCTTGTTTTAAACTAACATAATTTACAATAATTAATGTGTTATCAAATAACATCAGAATTATTGTATCACTCCCACTCAATTTCTTGTCCATACAAGATTCGATGGTATTTTGTGGTTTCCGAGTCATTTCGAAATCTATTTTATTCTTATCGGTATCTTAGAGACTGGCTCTCCTTTAAATGGATACCAATTCGAGAAATAAACATTTTATTCTCAAAGGATTTATAAAATTAATATCCATTTGTTTCCTGTGGATATTACACAAAATAGTTATCTAATTTGGGTCCGATCTTATCAGAGAAGGACGTTTAACAAACGCCTTACATTCCAAATCATCGTATTAGACACACTAGGACTAGTCCATATCTTATATGGTATCTTCAGATCGTTTTAGTGGGATTTAATACAATTGTTCTACATTTAATTGTTTTGGAAGATCTATATGACTTATCATTGATTGTACTATATCTTATAAGGTGTGATCTCTCCTTTCAGACGCATCATTCCAATATGGTGTTCTAAATGGAATGAGTTGTGAAACAATTTCAAAATCATCTGGATAGTCATTAAATAATTAGCTTAAATATTCACTTTCGAACTGTTCGAAAAGTATTTATTTTCTACTAAATTTTATTTCTAACTTCAGTTTGAATTCTTTGAACTTTTCAAATGATTCTGATATGTATTTCATAAGATATACATATCTATATTGACTAATATCATTAGTAAATATAATGAAGTAATAAGTCCTGCCTCCAGCTTATGTATTCATTGCTCCATATACATCATTATGTATGAGACCCAATACTTATCACTCATTCACTGTGTCAAGTGAAAGGTGATTCACTTATTTTGCCTATTAAATAAGATTTGCATTATTCATATAATTCAAAATCAAATGATCTCAAAATTCCATCATTATGGGGTTTTGATATACTCTCTTGTTTATACAGGCTAACTGGTAATGCTACAGGTACGTTGGATTTAAATCACTAAATTTAATCCATTAATTATTTATGTCAAGTACATTCTAGTTAATGATATATAAATATCATTAACTATTTGTGAAATTCCATATGATATTAAAATGAATAACAATTATTCTTTTACTACAAATGAAATTCAAACTTGTCTAAACAAGATATATTGTAACATTTATTTTAAGTGGAATTTCATAATAACAATTATTTTATTTATTTATTTATTTAAGCCAGTATAATTAACAAGAATAAACATTCTATGGATAATCCAGTAACATTTGCTTTATTTCCAATCATAAGTCCACTTGTCGTTTTATCTCATTTCTACTTATTTTGTGATTTCTATAAATCAACATACACTTATGTGATTTATATCTAGTATCTAATACTAGAAATATATATAAGTAGATTTTATAACATTTTTATCTTAATTGGTTAAAGTCATACTTTATTGTAATGACCCGAAAATCTGAACCAGTTTGAAAATTTTATTTTTAGAAATTTTGTTGGGTTTTTGAGTCAAAATGTAAAATTTTAAATTTTAAATAACTTTGAAGCAGTTGAAAATGACCATTTTGCAAACGATCTCGGAATCCGACGAAACCACTTTCATTGGATCCGGAATGTCATAATATGGCTAAGTTTCAATTTTTAGAATTTTTCGATTTGATATGTGAGCGTGGCGTAGGAAACTGTGTTTGGTCAAATACAGTTGAAATTGAACGACGTGAAAATAGCCATTTTTCAAAAGTGCTCAGAATTGAACGAAACGAATTTTGTTGCAATCGTATCGTCATAAGAAAGCCAAAAATAATTTTTCCGGATTTTTCTGAGTCCGTATGTGGCCTCAGGAAATTATGTACGTTCGAATTTAAATTAAACAATTTAATTTGAAAATAAAATAAAACCCGTCTGTAAATTCAGAATTGGACCATGGGGATAGCACCATCGCGTTCAGAAGGCATGAAATTGTTAAGATCGACAGTCGTTGAGCGCGAATCAGAGTCCATTTGAGAGAATGGTAATTTCTCGGATAAATTAATTAATTAATTTATTAATTAATAATTAGAAAACCCTAAAATACATGTATAAATACGGACCGTATTTTGCTACAGTCTTCTTCCTCTTCGTTCTTCTTTCCGCCGCCGAACCCATTCACCCTCAAAACTTTGACCATCGATTTCTCCTTCCATACTCCACGAAATCAAGCATACCATATACCGTTTCGAAGAGGAGAGCGAGGCCTTCAATCTCCGACCAACCTCACCCCTCCTCGTCGCCCGAGCCGCCGCCAGCATCCTCGCAAACACGCGCCGAACGCACGGCCGTGGGGCCCACACGCCACCACCGAACACCACCATCTTCTCGGCGCACCTCGGCCTCTCCAAGCCGGTCATCGTCCAACAAACGGTTCGCAAAACCATCAACTACAGACTGCGAAAAGTGGATTTGAATTTCTGAACCAAAACTGAGTTTCTACGGTATGTTTGATTTCAGATTTTGTAACACTTATAAGCGTCGCAGAACAGTTGTTAAAAGTTAGATTAATTTAAACCTTGATAACTTATGCATACGAACTCGGATTCTGAAAATTCCAGATCCGACGGATTCGTAATTCAGAGGGCTGCGTTTCAGGACTGATTTGGGGAATTTCTGAAGTGGTTTAGATTTTTGGATTATTATTTCATCTTATCCAGTCAAGGTGAGAGATTCATACCGAAAATTTATTTTTGAATGAATAAATGTTTAAGGGTATATGTGGTTTGAAATTGACAACCCAATCGTATTCTATGCTATGATGATAAAATTGACACCATTATAAATTGTTTGATGTTATGATAAAAATTTTCCACCATTATATTTGCGATGCTATAACGATGAAATTCACACCAATATGTTTGCGATGTATGACATGATAAAAATTGACACCTTTATATTTGTGATGTTATGACATGATTAAAATTTACACCATAAATTGTTCATGTATGTTGCGTTGACTTTTGGATATGTTAAAATATAAAATATTAAAATTGTCCATGAATGTTGTATTGACCTTTTGTTATGTTAAAATTTAATATAAAGAAATTTGTTCATTATATGTTATATTAACATTTTAATATCAAAATAAGAAAATGAACACCGTATGTAAAATGACACTTTTGTCAATATCAAAATAAGAAAATGAACACCGTATGTAAAATGACATTTTTGTCAATATCAAAATAAGAAAATGAACACCGTATGTAAATTGACACTTTTGTCAATATCAAAATAAGAAAATGAACACCGTATGTAAAATGACATTTTTGTCAATATCAAAATAAGAAAATGAACACCGTATGTAAAGTGACACTTTTGTCAATATCAAAATAAGAAAATGAACACCGTATGTAAATTGACACTTTTGTCAATATCTAAATAAGAAAATTAGCACCGTATGTTGAATGAACAAATTTGTGTATTTATAAAATAAGAAAGCGCTATATGTTAAAGAATTATATTTTGTGTCATTAACAAAATAGAATTTGTCGCTATGTTAAAGAATTATATTTTGTGTCATTAACAAAATAGAATTTGTCGCTATGTTAAAGAATTATATTTTGTGTCATTAACAAAATAGAATTTGTCGCTATGTTAAAGAATTATATTTTGTGTCATTAACAAAATAGAATTTGTCGCTATGTTAAAGAATTATATTTTGTGTCATTAACAAAATAGAATTTGTCGCTATGTTAAAGAATTATATTTTGTGTCATTAACAAAATAGAATTTGTCGCTATGTTAAAGAATTATATTTTGTGTCATTAACAAAATAGAATTTGTCGCTATGTTAAAGAATTATATTTTGTGTCATTAACAAAATAGAATTTGTCGCTATGTTAAAGAATTATATTTTGTGTCATTAACAAAATAGAATTTGTCGCTATGTTAAAGAATTATATTTTGTGTCATTAACAAAATAGAATTTGTCGCTATGTTAAAGAATTATATTTTGTGTCATTATTCAAAATAAAATTTGTCGCTATGTGAAACGAACCATTTTTTTTTTTTTTTTGTTCGTTAATAAAAATAGAGTTAGTCGCTATATGTAATGAATATATTTTGTTCATTATCAAAATAAGAAAGCATCGTATGTTAATGAACTATATTTTGTTCATTATTAAAAATAGCATAGTATGTTAATGAACTATATTTTGTTCATTATTAAAAATAGCATAGTATGTTAATGAACTATATTTTTGTCAAAATAGAAAAAGTGCATTTTATGCATTGCATATTATTTTTGTCAAAATAGAAAAAGTACATTGTATGCATAGCATATTATTTTTGTCAAAATAGAAAAAGTACATTGTATGCATAGCATATTATTTTTGTCAAAATAGAAAAAGTGCATTTTATGCATAGCATATTATTTTTGTCAAAATAGAAAAAGTACATTGTATGCATAGCATATTATTTTTGTCAAAATAGAAAAAGTACATTGTATGCATAGCATATTATTTTTGTCAAAATAGAAAAAGTGCATTGTATGCATAGCATATTATTTTTGTCAAAATAGAAAAAGTGCATTGTATGCATAGCATATTATTTTTGTCAAAATAGAAAAAGTGCATTGTATGCATAGCATATTATTTTTGTCAAAATAGAAGAAAAAAATGCATTGTATGCAAATAATATTTTGTCAAGTTAGAACGTTATATAGAAGTGCATTGTATGAATATAATATTTTGACATGTTAGAGAAATATAAATGCATTGTATGAATATATTATTTTGTCATGCATTGCATAAAATGTTATTTTGTCATGTTAGAGAAATAGAAATGCATTGTATGAAACTATTATTTTGTTACGTTAGAAAATAATAAATGCATTGTAGGTAAAAGAATATTTTTGTTATGTTAAAATAAGACATGCATTGTATGGAAAATAATATTTTGTCATGTCAACAATATAGAAAATGCATGTCGTGTAAATATACATTATTTATAATGTTTATTAAAAGAGAATTTGTATTGTAAGATAATAAGCATTATTTATAATGTAAATAAAAAAAGAGAATTCACCCCGTAGGAAGAATTAACATTTATTTTATGTTAAATAAGAGAGATGAAACTATGTGCAGGAATTAACATTATTTTAATGTTGAAAAAAAAAAAATGAAACTGTATGTAAGAATTAACATTATTTTTAATGTTAAATAAAAAGAAATGAAATGGAGGAAAAGATTTACATTATTTATAATGTATAAAGAGAGTTTACACCATGGAAAAATGTTCATTGTTCATAATGAAATAGGGAAAAGAAATAATGGGAATGAAGTTTTATAATTTACATTTTTAAATGTGAATTATAAAGTATAAAATGAAAATAAAATAAAAAGAACAATTCACCGCCTAATTATGAAATACATTTTCATGTAAGTTAAAGAAGTTAAAGGATAAAGAAAAGGCAGATGTAAGTAAGGACGATGAGTTAAACGAGCTATTTATATATATTTTTATATATATATAATTAAAATATAACGAATTGAGCGCGGTAGTTCGCGTTTTGGAATCGAACTTTTAATCGAATATACCGGAAGATCCGACCGTCGGATTTTCCCAAAACTGAAACCGTTAGGACCGTCTTGGAAAAATCTTTCCAACGATATATGCTACGCTAAAATCCAACGGTTAGATTTTGAGGAAAGTAAAAAAATCAAATTGATGGAAAACAGCGCCAAGGTCGCCCTTGACCTGAAGCGTCGTTAAATAAGGAAATTAATTATATTAAATAATTAAGGCAAGAATTAATCGTTATAAAATAAAATAACGATATGAAATATGTTTTTCTCAAAATATATGAATGCGAGATTATTTGGAAAGTCCGGGTTAATCCCATTCCAAATGATCGTACGATTTCAAGAATTCAAGTATGAAGACGGCGCATGAAGACCGTAAATCTCCCCTCGAATGGACAACGATCAAGACTCTGAATTGGTTTGCTCCCAATTCAAGGGTCGGGGTAATTGCCCAAACGTACGTGTTGATTTCACGGGTTTGACCCTAGTTCAGACCTAGAGCATGGGTATAAATGGATAGTGTGTCTGACATCGTACCCCACAAAATATTATGTTGTTGATATTCAGTTAATATATAAACGATTGGTGGTAGAGAATTTATTCTCTACTTAACACCCGTTTATATAGTGACGGACGATCAATAGTACGGTATGGAGTGACGGTGTGGCATACTAAGATGCAATGATCAGGGTTTCTTGTTGAAAAGCAGAACCTTGTGGTATGAAGAACATGACTTCACGAGCCTCACAAACCGGTAGAGTCTAAAAAGGGGGAAGGGAACGCAGGGAAAGTAGCACGTTTCTTTCTAGTTAGTAGTCATTTTACTTTTGGAGGATGATGAAATGAGGCGCCTCGGATAGGTCCTATAGGACCGGGGAACGTGTGCTTAGGAATTGCCAATCCTCTAAGCTGTATGTGAGGACCGGCCCTGCAGGATCCAAGGGTTAACTGCGGGTAATCCTGAGACGTTAACTAGAGCGTCTCGAATCGGTAAGGAGTCCTCCCTAGCCTGGACTCATGATGGAAACCCAAATTTCCAATACGACCCCGACGGATTTGATTGTATTACTAGTATTGGAGGCATAGTATATGGTACCTATGCTTCCTAGGATTAATACATTGCTTTGAATTGTTTTAAAACATATACACTAATAATAGTATTAGTTTCGTATTTGGCGTATTTAGCATGTTTAACCACCATAAGGTAAAACTCTATCCTCTTGGTGTGCGTTGCATTGTGTGATGGGACCTGAGTCTTATGGTGGTTCCATTTTTCAAAAGACATTGCGTTGTTGACGACTTATTTAATCATTTATTATGACACTGTAGTTATGCACGGCAATCCATTGGTACAACCCGTTCCGCGCTAGCGGCGTGGTCTTTGGATTTGCCATATTAGTACGAGTAAATCTATTTAAGAATTCTCACACCAGTCCCACGACTGACCCATAGTTTGTTTCACCTTTTTGCAAACTTGGGTGCCCTCTCTTCTACACGGGCAGCCAAGTAGACAGGTTCTTTTTCTTTGCTTGGAGCTTTTCTTTGTAGCTGCTTATTTTCTCTCTCTTGGATTCTGCTTGGGAGAAGAGGTGATGACTTGGAGCTTGAAGACTTTTTGTTTCTATTGGCATCTTTTCTTTTCTTTTTAGACATCAAACTTATTTCTTTTCTGCAAACTTGTTGTAATAATCTTAGTTCTGTGACTGTGGAATTTCTGTGATTGATGACATTATATTTTTCCGCTGCTATAATGTTATTACTCTATGAATCTCCTTTGCTATATTGTATCTGTGTTCTGTTTTATTGTATTTATGTTGTATTCCAAAAATGATTTCTCCTGCTTTCACCCGTGGAAGTTTGGGGTCGTCACAGTTGGTATCAGAGCTTTGGTTTACAAAGCGGAGTACAACATATCTATAATAATTCGTTTACATAGAATCACTATATTCTATGGCGAACAGTTCATGAGATACATAATAGCCAGTCACTTTATCGTCATCTTTTCATTCATCCTTCGATCTTTCCTATCTCTTAGAATCACCTTTTCTGTTGTTTTGACTCTTTCCTTGATCATACGTTCGAAGAAGACTAAGAGAAGTGGCGATGCTCAATTGGCACATGTTTACGAAGGAGCGAAAGGACCAACTTCTTCGGTAGAGAGCCTGATGTTATAGACGGTACCATCTCTGTTAAAAACATTCTCCGTGTTTATTCTTCCTCTTTTCCTCTTCTGTTTTCCTTTTTCCTTTTCGAGGACGAAAAGTTCTTAAGGAGGGGAGATTGTAATGACCCGAAAATCTGAACCAGTTTGAAAATTTTATTTTTAGAAATTTTGTTGGGTTTTTGAATCAAAATGTAAAATTTCAAATTTTAAATAACTTTGAAGCAGTTGAAAATGACCATTTTGCAAACGATCTCGGAATCCGACGAAACCACTTTCATTGGATCCGGAATGTCATAATATGGCTAAGTTTCAATTTTTAGAATTTTTCGATTTGATATGTGAGCGTGGCGTAGGAAACTGTGTTTGGTCAAATACAGTTGAAATTGAACGACGTGAAAATAGCCATTTTTCAAAAGTGCTCAGAATTGAACGAAACGAATTTTGTTGCAATCGTATCGTCATAAGAAAGCCAAAAATAATTTTTCCGGATTTTTCTGAGTCCGTATGTGGCCTCAGGAAATTATGTACGTTCGAATTTAAATTAAAAAATTTAATTTGAAAATAAAATAAAACCCGTCTGTAACTTCAGAATTGGACCATGGGGATAGCACCATCGCGTTCAGAAGGCATGAAATTGTTAAGATCGACAGTCGTTGAGCGCGAATCAGAGTCCATTTGAGAGAATGGTAATTTCTCGGATAAATTAATTAATTAATTTATTAATTAATAATTAGAAAACCCTAAAATACATGTATAAATACGGACCGTATTTTGCTACAGTCTTCTTCCTCTTCGTTCTTCTTTCCGCCGCCGAACCCATTCACCCTCAAAACTTTGACCATCGATTTCTCCTTCCATACTCCACGAAATCAAGCATACCATATACCGTTTCGAAGAGGAGAGCGAGGCCTTCAATCTCCGACCAACCTCACCCCTCCTCGTCGCCCGAGCCGCCGCCAGCATCCTCGCAAACACGCGCCGAACGCACGGCCGTGGGGCCCACACGCCACCACCGAACACCACCATCTTCTCGGCGCACCTCGGCCTCTCCAAGCCGGTCATCGTCCAACAAACGGTTCGCAAAACCATCAACTACAGACTGCGAAAAGTGGATTTGAATTTCTGAACCAAAACTGAGTTTCTACGGTATGTTTGATTTCAGATTTTGTAACACTTATAAGCGTCGCAGAACAGTTGTTAAAAGTTAGATTAATTTAAACCTTGATAACTTATGCATACGAACTCGGATTCTGAAAATTCCAGATCCGACGGATTCGTAATTCAGAGGGCTGCGTTTCAGGACTGATTTGGGGAATTTCTGAAGTGGTTTAGATTTTTGGATTATTATTTCATCTTATCCAGTCAAGGTGAGAGATTCATACCGAAAATTTATTTTTGAATGAATAAATGTTTAAGGGTATATGTGGTTTGAAATTGACAACCCAATCGTATTCTATGATATGATGATAAAATTGACACCATTATAAATTGTTTGATGTTATGATAAAAATTTTCCACCATTATATTTGCGATGCTATAACAATGAAATTCACACCAATATGTTTGCGATGTATGACATGATAAAAATTGACACCTTTATATTTGTGATGTTATGACATGATTAAAATTTACACCATAAATTGTTCATGTATGTTGCGTTGACTTTTGGATATGTTAAAATATAAAATATTAAAATTGTCCATGAATGTTGTATTGACCTTTTGTTATGTTAAAATTTAATATAAAGAAATTTGTTCATTATATGTTATATTAACATTTTAATATCAAAATAAGAAAATGAACACCGTATGTAAAATGACACTTTTGTCAATATCAAAATAAGAAAATGAACACCGTATGTAAAATGACATTTTTGTCAATATCAAAATAAGAAAATGAACACCGTATGTAAATTGACACTTTTGTCAATATCAAAATAAGAAAATGAACACCGTATGTAAAATGACATTTTTGTCAATATCAAAATAAGAAAATGAACACCGTATGTAAAGTGACACTTTTGTCAATATCAAAATAAGAAAATGAACACCGTATGTAAATTGACACTTTTGTCAATATCTAAATAAGAAAATTAGCACCGTATGTTGAATGAACAAATTTGTGTATTTATAAAATAAGAAAGCGCTATATGTTAAAGAATTATATTTTGTGTCATTAACAAAATAGAATTTGTCGCTATGTTAAAGAATTATATTTTGTGTCATTAACAAAATAGAATTTGTCGCTATGTTAAAGAATTATATTTTGTGTCATTAACAAAATAGAATTTGTCGCTATGTTAAAGAATTATATTTTGTGTCATTAACAAAATAGAATTTGTCGCTATGTTAAAGAATTATATTTTGTGTCATTAACAAAATAGAATTTGTCGCTATGTTAAAGAATTATATTTTGTGTCATTAACAAAATAGAATTTGTCGCTATGTTAAAGAATTATATTTTGTGTCATTAACAAAATAGAATTTGTCGCTATGTTAAAGAATTATATTTTGTGTCATTAACAAAATAGAATTTGTCGCTATGTTAAAGAATTATATTTTGTGTCATTAACAAAATAGAATTTGTCGCTATGTTAAAGAATTATATTTTGTGTCATTATTCAAAATAAAATTTGTCGCTATGTGAAACGAACCATTTTTTTTTTTTTTGTTCGTTAATAAAAATAGAGTTAGTCGCTATATGTAATGAATATATTTTGCTCATTATCAAAATAAGAAAGCATCGTATGTTAATGAACTATATTTTGTTCATTATTAAAAATAGCATAGTATGTTAATGAACTATATTTTGTTCATTATTAAAAATAGCATAGTATGTTAATGAACTATATTTTTGTCAAAATAGAAAAAGTGCATTTTATGCATTGCATATTATTTTTGTCAAAATAGAAAAAGTACATTGTATGCATAGCATATTATTTTTGTCAAAATAGAAAAAGTACATTGTATGCATAGCATATTATTTTTGTCAAAATAGAAAAAGTGCATTTTATGCATAGCATATTATTTTTTGTATGCATAGCATATTATTTTTGTCAAAATAGAAAAAGTGCATTGTATGCATAGCATATTATTTTTGTCAAAATAGAAAAAGTGCATTGTATGCATAGCATATTATTTTTGTCAAAATAGAAAAAGTGCATTGTATGCATAGCATATTATTTTTGTCAAAATAGAAGAAAAAAATGCATTGTATGCAAATAATATTTTGTCAAGTTAGAACGTTATATAGAAGTGCATTGTATGAATATAATATTTTGACATGTTAGAGAAATATAAATGCATTGTATGAATATATTATTTTGTCATGCATTGC
The DNA here is from genome assembly GCA_030737875.1 of Allium sativum. Lineage (NCBI taxonomy): Eukaryota > Viridiplantae > Streptophyta > Magnoliopsida > Asparagales > Amaryllidaceae > Allium > Allium sativum. Next base: position 617,582,329 of record CM060924.1, on the reverse strand, counting down.
ATAAAATGTTATTTTGTCATGTTAGAGAAATAGAAATGCATTGTATGAAACTATTATTTTGTTACGTTAGAAAATAATAAATGCATTGTAGGTAAAAGAATATTTTTGTTATGTTAAAATAAGACATGCATTGTATGGAAAATAATATTTTGTCATGTCAACAATATAGAAAATGCATGTCGTGTAAATATACATTATTTATAATGTTTATTAAAAGAGAATTTGTATTGTAAGATAATAAGCATTATTTATAATGTAAATAAAAAAAGAGAATTCACCCCGTAGGAAGAATTAACATTTATTTTATGTTAAATAAGAGAGATGAAACTATGTGCAGGAATTAACATTATTTTAATGTTGAAAAAAAAAAAAATGAAACTGTATGTAAGAATTAACATTATTTTTAATGTTAAATAAAAAGAAATGAAATGGAGGAAAAGATTTACATTATTTATAATGTATAAAGAGAGTTTACACCATGGAAAAATGTTCATTGTTCATAATGAAATAGGGAAAAGAAATAATGGGAATGAAGTTTTATAATTTACATTTTTAAATGTGAATTATAAAGTATAAAATGAAAATAAAATAAAAAGAACAATTCACCGCCTAATTATGAAATACATTTTCATGTAAGTTAAAGAAGTTAAAGGATAAAGAAAAGGCAGATGTAAGTAAGGACGATGAGTTAAACGAGCTATTTATATATATTTTTATATATATATAATTAAAATATAACGAATTGAGCGCGGTAGTTCGCGTTTTGGAATCGAACTTTTAATCGAATATACCGGAAGATCCGACCGTCGGATTTTCCCAAAACTGAAACCGTTAGGACCGTCTTGGAAAAATCTTTCCAACGATATATGCTACGCTAAAATCCAACGGTTAGATTTTGAGGAAAGTAAAAAAATCAAATTGATGGAAAACAGCGCCAAGGTCGCCCTTGACCTGAAGCGTCGTTAAATAAGGAAATTAATTATATTAAATAATTAAGGCAAGAATTAATCGTTATAAAATAAAATAACGATATGAAATATGTTTTTCTCAAAATATATGAATGCGAGATTATTTGGAAAGTCCGGGTTAATCCCATTCCAAATGATCGTACGATTTCAAGAATTCAAGTATGAAGACGGCGCATGAAGACCGTAAATCTCCCCTCGAATGGACAACGATCAAGACTCTGAATTGGTTTGCTCCCAATTCAAGGGTCGGGGTAATTGCCCAAACGTACGTGTTGATTTCACGGGTTTGACCCTAGTTCAGACCTAGAGCATGGGTATAAATGGATAGTGTGTCTGACATCGTACCCCACAAAATATTATGTTGTTGATATTCAGTTAATATATAAACGATTGGTGGTAGAGAATTTATTCTCTACTTAACACCCGTTTATATAGTGACGGACAATCAATAGTACGGTATGGAGTGACGGTGTGGCATACTAAGATGCAATGATCAGGGTTTCTTGTTGAAAAGCAGAACCTTGTGGTATGAAGAACATGACTTCACGAGCCTCACAAACCGGTAGAGTCTAAAAAGGGGGAAGGGAACGCAGGGAAAGTAGCACGTTTCTTTCTAGTTAGTAGTCATTTTACTTTTGGAGGATGATGAAATGAGGCGCCTCGGATAGGTCCTATAGGACCGGGGAACGTGTGCTTAGGAATTGCCAATCCTCTAAGCTGTATGTGAGGACCGGCCCTGCAGGATCCAAGGGTTAACTGCGGGTAATCCTGAGACGTTAACTAGAGCGTCTCGAATCGGTAAGGAGTCCTCCCTAGCCTGGACTCATGATGGAAACCCAAATTTCCAATACGACCCCGACGGATTTGATTGTATTACTAGTATTGGAGGCATAGTATATGGTACCTATGCTTCCTAGGATTAATACATTGCTTTGAATTGTTTTAAAACATATACACTAATAATAGTATTAGTTTCGTATTTGGCGTATTTAGCATGTTTAACCACCATAAGGTAAAACTCTATCCTCTTGGTGTGCGTTGCATTGTGTGATGGGACCTGAGTCTTATGGTGGTTCCATTTTTCAAAAGACATTGCGTTGTTGACGACTTATTTAATCATTTATTATGACACTGTAGTTATGCACGGCAATCCATTGGTACAACCCGTTCCGCGCTAGCGGCGTGGTCTTTGGATTTGCCATATTAGTACGAGTAAATCTATTTAAGAATTCTCACACCAGTCCCACGACTGACCCATAGTTTGTTTCACCTTTTTGCAAACTTGGGTGCCCTCTCTTCTACACGGGCAGCCAAGTAGACAGGTTCTTTTTCTTTGCTTGGAGCTTTTCTTTGTAGCTGCTTATTTTCTCTCTCTTGGATTCTGCTTGGGAGAAGAGGTGATGACTTGGAGCTTGAAGACTTTTTGTTTCTATTGGCATCTTTTCTTTTCTTTTTAGACATCAAACTTATTTCTTTTCTGCAAACTTGTTGTAATAATCTTAGTTCTGTGACTGTGGAATTTCTGTGATTGATGACATTATATTTTTCCGCTGCTATAATGTTATTACTCTATGAATCTCCTTTGCTATATTGTATCTGTGTTCTGTTTTATTGTATTTATGTTGTATTCCAAAAATGATTTCTCCTGCTTTCACCCGTGGAAGTTTGGGGTCGTCACATTTATCTTTTATTTTAGATCCTCTATATTTATTAGAATAATTACGTTTTAATTTGTTTGAGGACAATCCCCAAATTTCAGTGCTAGTCAAGAAAGTTGATTCAATTTAATTTATCCTTCTTAAGGATTAATTTAAATTATCGGAATTATTTAATATCTACAATAGATAGTAAATAATAACTGGTTTTTTAATATTTATTTAATATAAATGTTGACAATCAAAATTGTATACTAACATAAACGTGTAATTTAAACTAAAATATGCTCCCACTCAAATTAACATCCCTTTTATTTATATACATATATCAGTGTATATATATATAATGGTGTTCCAAGATCCATATCTAATCATGTTTTGACTCTGCTTTGGCAAATCCCCAAACATAACCTTTTAGGTAGACATCTTATGTCAATTATATCATACATATAACTCTTGGATCGCATGATGAACATTTTGTTCAATATTATTCATTTGCTCAAATATGGAATAATTCATGTTGTTGTCTCTAAGCCATAATCTTATTATGCAGCTCAGTTAAATCAGACCCAATAATACAGTTCAAGTATCACTTTTAGTCCGTCGCATATAACCAAAATAAAAAGATGCACAATGCTTTGGCATTACCTACATCTAGTGATTTTGGACATTGATGAGTGTATTATTGGAAGACGTCACCATGACTTAATATAACAAAATTTTGCTTTTTAAGAGATTTTATAATTCGCAGTAGGAGTTAATATTATAGTTATTTACATATATCAAATATATGTACTTTACATTGACAATTTTAATTCCACACTATCATAATTATGAGGAAATTAAAATTTTGGCAATTTTACATTAAGCAGTTTAAGTAAAAGAAATCATGTGTGCACTGCCATCAAAATTTTTGAACATTTCAAAACCAAACATTAGTCCAATGTTTCTAAACAATTTGCAACATTTATTTATAGTGTGTCCCTACAAAAAATATTAAAATAGTCCAAAGAAAGTCCATGATTTATTACGGCCTTCTAGAATTTGAATTTCATATCATTACAAATGCCAATTACTCAATCAGATTCTTACATAGTTATCAAGTCTCATGTAACATTTACACTTGTATATTCAATGAGATACATCAATATATAAACATAACATAGGTAAATTTAAACAGTCAACTGTCACTTGGTAAACGATCAAACAGATGATCGGCAACATGCCAGTTATACGTAACACTGTATTGAAGGGCAATTCGAAATTAAACTTCTTATAATTTTTGCAGTATAACATATACGGATTATGCAGTGGAATCCATCATACATATAAATATATATCTCAGTCATATTACATACAGTAGTATATTTAAAATGAGATTACATTTCAGTATCATATACTAGAGGTAATAAATGGCTAATCTGCTAGTATCCAATATCACCATAAAGGAACATCCACCATGCTTTTACCCAGAACAAAGTATATCAATATATACCATGGAATTAATTTCGGCATGTTCACTAACATCCAATCTGTAGGCTTCTGGACTAACCTGTATATCATTATATACACAGCTCAGATCAATGTTGTTCACTAATATGCTTATGGTAGTTTATAAGAATACATATATTCTCAAATATATACAAAAGCAGATATTGTGACGACCCAAACTTCCCCGTAAAGGAAGGCCGGATTGCTTTGAGAACAACACACATCAGAACACAAAACAGAAGAACATTTTATTGTTGTTACAACAATTACATCAGAGTACAAGAATTTTCCAGAGTATGAATAATAATATACATTGGAAATACAATAATATCAGAGTTTAAATTACATTTAAATAGCAGCGGAAAAAAAATTAATACAAAATACAACTAAAAGAAATACACGGATACAGAGCTTTCCGAATATTGCTTTAGCTGTAGACCAGGATCCTGTGAATATAATATCTACAAAACCAAACTACTAGCTGGACGTATGGAAACATGGGCACCCAGAGTTTAGGTTAAAACAATAAACTCCAGGTCAGTCATGGGACTGGTATGAGAACTCAAATTAAGTTGATTTTAAAGTTAGGTAAATCAAGGGACCACGCCATATAACACGGAACGGGTTAACCCTCAAGAATACCAGTGCATAAAAATAAACAGCGCAATGCTAAATAAAGGAAAATGAAGCTATTATAAGACTCAGGTCCCATCACACAATGCAACGCAAGCCGGAGGATAGAGTTTTACCTTATAATATCCAAATATGCTTGGTACGCGAAATTTATATTTTAATATTACTATAAGTGCATAGTGCAGGAATCAATTTCGAAAGTAAATGTATTAATCATAGACGACATGGGTACCATATATCATGTCGCCATACTAGTTCTACAATCAAAACCGCATAGTGTCGTATTGGAAATTGGTTTTCCATCATGAGTCAAGGCTAGGGAGGAACTCCTTACCGATTCGAGACACTCTAGCAAATGCCTCAGGATCACACCTATGGGCAACCCTTGGAGCGGTAGGGCGGGTCCCCACCTAACGGTAGTGGATTAGTTATGCCTGAACACACGCTTCCGGGTCCTTTTGGACCTCCATATGACCACTATCGGCCTATAAATCTGAGGTACCTCATAATCCATCATCCACATAAGTAAAATGTCAGGGTTGGTAAGTCGCTGACACAACTCTAGCTAGAAAGAAACGTGTGCACTCCCTACAGTACCTTCTCCCGTTTTAGACTCCAATCGGGGTGTGAGGCTCGCGAAGTCACGCTATACACAAAGCTACTCCTAAACAAGCTATGCTTTGATCATCCCACAATGCCCTGCTTTTCAACAAAAGCCTTGATCATTTGCATCTTGGCATGCCACATTGTCAGACCATACCATATCATTGATCATCTACCAACATATAATCGGGTGTTAAGTGAAGAATAAATTCTCCACCACCAAACAGCTATACGTTAAACAGAGATCAACGAATACAATATAAAGGAATACAATGTCAGGCACGCAATCCATTTACAAGTTCGTTCTGGGTCTGAACGAAACTGGAGGCACCTTATTCCTCGCATCTCCGTTGATCTCTCGTCTTGGGTGTACGGTCCAATCAAGATAGTAATAACCATCCAAACGATGTGAAGAACTCCGGTCTTCAACCACCGTCTTCATCTTCGACTCTTGATCGACGTATTAATTATTCAGAATGGGTTAAACCCGGTCTTTCTGAATAATTCGCGTATTTTATAATCAAGTGCTATCAAAACACATCCAACGCGTCATTCCAATTCAGAACATTCTTTTAATAAAATATTCTTATTTTTAGGGAAAGATTTCCATTAATTTTATCAAAGATAAAACCCTTTGAAATTATTCTATTCAATTCAACTATGTATTGATCAAAACTCCAATTCGGTTTTAATATCCAAATTTAAGAAAAAATTCGTATCTTTTACTGGGTTAAAGAACTAGTGTCATTTAAGACACAGTTCACGATAAACCTAAAATCATCTTCCCAAAAAATATGGAATCTTCAATGAAATTAGATCAACATATAATCGATATAAATTCCTATATTAGACTAATAATATAAATGGAATAATGGCAAGGCCTTTTAAATTCCATATATGGTAACACTCTTCATCCACAGAAGTTCATCTCAATTATTAACTAATCGAATTTCATTCAATTTCAATCTAACATATTAAATTGGAAAGCTTACTTTGGAAAATTTTCATTAAATCCAAATAAGAGATTCATAAATTCCAAATTATACTTCACTGTAAATTGGGTTAAAGAACAAATATCCTCTAAAACACCATTCACGATAAACCCAATTCACATTTCGTTTTATTCCAATTACTAAATATAATCGGAACTCTAATAATCTTAATTAAAACATTTATCTTTTTCCAAAATTATATTTACTATTTAATTCCAATTAAATATTAATTGGAAAACTTCATTAAATATTATTTAAAAGATTTGTTCTTTTCTAATAGGGGTTTAAAAACAATGTTATTAAAGACACCGTTCACGACAACCCAAAATCCATTTTTTATCTTTCAATTCCAATTTAATATATATTGAATTGGAAAACTTCTCTTTAGAAAATTCTATTAAAATTTATGTTAAAAGTTTTCTAAATCACAAATCATATCTTAACATCAAATTCTTTTTAATGCAACCCATTCAGTGAACATATAATCTTCGTAGTTAAATCTTTTCTTAAAAACTTGATTCATTATAACTGAAAACAAGACCATAATAAAAATATAATCTTTATTATCTAACCTTTTACTTGAAAAACATATTATTATGAAAATGTCATTCTTATTATCTAATCTATCTAATGAAACAAATTAACCATAAAAATGTGTTCTTTCTAATGTAATCAATTTTAAATAGAAATGAGATCCTTTTAATGTAATCTTTTTAATTCAACCTTTATTACACTGAAAAATGTAATATTTTTGATTTAAACTTTATTACATTGAAAAATGTAGTATTTAACTTTAATCTTTATTACAATGAAAAATGTAACAATTTCATCTCAATCTTTATTACAACGAGAAATGTAATAATTTCATCTCAATCTTTATTACATTGAGAAATGTAATAATTTCATCTCAATCTTTATTACATTGAGAAATGTAATAATTTCATCTCAATCTTTATTACATTGAAAAAGGTAATAATTTCATTTCAATCTTTATTACATTGAAAAATGTAATAATTTCATTTCAATCTTTATTCTAAAATGTTTACAAATTCGTTTATAAAAAGATTCCAACTTTTATTTCAATTTTAAATCCAAATTGAATATTCTATCTATTATCATATTAAAATAATATTATTTCCAAAATATTAATTTTGGAATTAGCTCTTTAAAACAGATTAAATAGCCCAATTCGTTATCTTATTCATTTATATTTTATACTGGGCCAGACCTCCCACATTAAGCCTGCTACTTGTGGATGCTGGGTATGCCGGTTGGTTCCGGGCAGACTTATCACACAAGTTGGGCTTAACCTCGTGTCATGGCCCGATTCGTATTTGCGCACTTGGACCTCTCACATTAGGTTCAACATTTGTGGCTGCTGGATATGCCGGGCGGGTCCGGGCAGACTTCCACCACAAATATAACCTAACCTCGTGTCCAAGTACAATTATAATTAATAATTATAATTAATTCACTGAAAATACTATTTTAAAATATTCCTTAAATTAAAATATCTTAATTTTGAAATACATTTTATTTTAAAATATACTTTATAAAAAAAAATCCATATTAAAAATGGTCTTTATTTTACATTGTCATTTCTTTTATAAAATCTTTAGTTTTCAAATATTCTAACTTACCATTCAATTATTAATAAAAATTGAACTTTTCATATTATTATAATAATATAATAATAACCTTTTCAAAGCGTTTCATCTTGAAATCAAATCTTCTAATTTCAACACATTGACAATAAAGTGTGATCTCTTTTAAACCTAACTCTTTATTGTCTTTTTAACAATAAAAATATAATCTCTTCAATTCAAAATTTTGATTGTAACTTTTTGACAATACAATAATAATCTTTTTAATTTAAAACATCAAAACCATAATTTAATTCTTTTAACGGAACATTGTATTAAAATAATCTTTTAATTCTAAAATTGGAATGAGACCAAATCATCACCATATAATTTTAATTATATGGATTTCAAGCATCGCATTAATTCCATAATAACGATAAAACATTCAACAACAGCCAGAGTGCAACCTAAACTAATCACAAGGGCGATGTTTAGTCAAAATATCAACCCAAGACCCGTGTGGGGTTTCAACCAACACAAATTCAAATAATATATCATTAATAGTGCTATTGGACGATGTGTGAAAAATTATCGTCCAATCAACATAAACAAGTCAGGCAACTTGTTAATGGCAGTGTAAACATATTTCTAAATATCATAAATGACATAACATTATTTAACATGTTCACATATTTCAAATTTTCAAATAATTCACACAGTCATCCCAATCAACATTTATCCAACAAACAACAATTCCAACACAGGTAAATAACTTAATTTTGAATATAAGAATAAATAACTGTTCAAAAATTTAGTGAGAAAGAGTTCTCACCTTTGTCGGGCTGTAATAGACGGTTTGGGCCCTATTTTTGGCCCAAAATTCAACATGCTCCAAATTTGATGAAATTAGTGTCTGCGCGTAGCTCTCAACTCACTGATCACAGCAAATCCTGTTTTGTACGATTTCGAGTTTGTATCACAAACTTATGAATTTCTAAAGTTTGTAATAATTAAAGAATTAATTTAAATTATGAAAATTACCCAAATTTTCAACTTGCTCAGAATTGGACAAAATTACTGCTCACTCGAAGCTCTTGACATAACGATCTCAACGGATTCAGTTTCATGCAATTTCGATAACGTGACAAAAAGTTATGTACTTGCGAAGTTAACAAATCGATTTAAATAATATTTAAATTTGTAAAAATTACCCAAAACTTCAACTTCCTCCAAATTGGACAAATTTTGTGTCCATGCGAAGCTCTCGTCGCCACGATCGCAGCAGACCTGAAATCGTCAAATTTCGATCTCGTATGTAAAAGATATTGCATTACGAACATTGAATATAAAATTAAATAAATGTTTCGCGTTTAAGCCCGTAACCTTTTTTTTTAAACAACAACCTGAACTTAAAATGCTCGCCACGGCCAAACCATTAGTCAGAATTGCACGAAACCAGCGCCATTCTCTCCGGCTTCTCCCCCTCTTTCCACGCCTGGTGGTCCCCCCTCCAGTTCGCCACGTGGGGCCCACGATCTGCAGTTGAACGAAAAAGTGCAGTTTCCGTTTATCTCAGTGTTGCTGCTGCCTCGGTACTCCAAATGCCACCAGTTTTTGTCAGTAGCTAGATCTCGACTTCCCGAACAACTTCTGTTTGGGTTACTTCGCCTGAAAACGCATGGATCGACGGCAAATTGCTCATCTTTGCGACTGTCCTGTTTTCAGCACCCCTCCAGTAAAATTGACATTCCGGCCAACTCCGGCCCCCTGAGACCATGCCACCGCCGCCAAAAGAACCGTATGCTTCCCCTCTACCACTGCCTGAAGACGCTCGACCTATCTCTCTTCGTGGGGCCCGCAGCGAACAAATAACCGAAATCAGAATTCTGTCTTTTAAGCTAGATTCCGGCGAATCCATGCGACGATAGGACTTGAATTTTTCGTGGTAGATAAAAGATAAGAAGATGACCAAAACCCAGAAAGGGTTTGGTCTAATTTTGTTCTGATTGAGAGATACAAATTATTTTGTTTTCGGGGGCTAATTTGCAAAATAAATTTTAGAGGAGAGAGCCGCCATGGAATAGAGGAAGAAGAAGGTGGCTATGTTTTGTCTTAGGGTTCAGCTAATGACAGCACTTATGATAGTTTATATGGGTTAATAATTAAATTAGGCCCACTACCCTTATTTTAACCTCTTATGTATTTTATCTTCTTCAAATTTTGTCTGTTTTCTTAGTTTAAAAATCCGTGTTAACACCGGCGAATTCCATTTTTTATGAAAATTGAAACATAATTATTTCTTGACATTACGAATCCATAGAAACTGGTTTCAATGAATTCCAAGTCTGTTTGAATAAATAGCGAATTTTTAAAATATGAAAATTAACTGTTTTTCACTGTAAAATTTATTACGACCACATACTTGCTTCAAAAATTATGAAATTTGGAATCTAACAATAATTTAATATTCCGAATCCATAGAAAGTGGTTTCGTCGAATTCGGAGGTCGTTTGCAAAATTCCCATTTTTAAGGCGTATTTATTTAATATTAAAAATACAAATAAATATGAATAATTTCCAAAACTCAAAATATATAAGTGTTTATACTTTTTCAATGTAGAAACACCATTTTAAACTCAATGGAAGTGTTTTTGAGTCCCAATTCATTTGTATGTAAAAAGTAGCTTTTTGGGTCCTATATATTATATTTATAAATTCCATAGCGTTTTTCTGAGATTTTGAATTGGACATAACTTTTGATTTCCGCTATAAAATTTCAATTTTTTGGATTCGTTGGAAAGATATTTTTAAACAGATTCTAATATTTTTGGTTTTGCTAAAATCCGATTTATTTTGCATCCTGTTCAGTCAGTCAAAATTAAAATTCAAATTTTAAAACTACCGTGTTATTTCTAACTCTTTTATAATTTAAATAAAATCTATTTGTTTTAACTTCAATTAAAATAAATTTATAGTCGTTATTATATAAAATAAATTATTTCAAATATTAAAAACCCATTAAAATAATTAAAATAAAAATTTTAAATTCAACCCAAAATTCTGGGTCGTTACAGATATTAAAATAAAATGGCATCTATTCTAATTGTGATTAGAAGCTTAAATCTGCTAAGGTAATGCATATGATTTAATGAGATCTAGTGACTGGTTAAACCATCTAGACTATATCATATCACTTACTCATATTTTAAACACAAGGATTTATAACTGGCAAGTTTGTATATATACGCAGAGATAAATATATACACTAGCAGCATCTCATAATATCACATATTAATACCACATTTCACTAGAAATAACATTTAACTGTCATTATTAAAATTATATAACAGATTATTCTAATTGTTAACACTTAACGACCCTTGTTCATAAATACAAACACGGGTTTTTGCAACTAAGATATATATATGTTAGCAGAAAACATATAACTTATGTGTTTTGGTGAATCACTCTGTTAAAACTCAATGAAACAAGATTACTTATAATCTCAGATCCACAGTTCAGTAAGTAGGATCCTCCAATCGATAAATAAAATTATTTAAAATAAAACAACTTGAAACTAGGTGATTACAAATTTTAGGAATTAAAAAAATGAATAAATCCAAACAACTACTGACCTGTATACTGTATACAGTCTAAATCACGTTCATGTGATTCAACAGAGCACAGTGACTAACATATATATATATATACATATACATATATACACACACACACCCCCCAATGCATATTTACAAAATATATATACTTATATTATATATATATATAATTTTATATGCATCTTGAATGTGCATATTATAAATTTATAATGTAATATGAATACAGTTTATTATTACAATCAGATCAAATCTGTTGTGATTATAAAACCAAGACTCCATTGCTATACTTATATATAGCAAGGATAAACAAGGACTAACATAGTATCTTAAATACTGCCATTTATACTAATATCATAAAAGCAGATAATAAATCATATTTATTTCAGCTTTCAAATTATATTAGTATCATATATTCAACAATATAATATTTATGTATAAATTATATAATGATACATATATGATATGTTTCTGTATAGTAGTGATGCAAACAGCTGGATACACAGTTTAAAGTAAATGATCAACATATGTTTTGAAAAGCAACAAACCTACAATTAGATCATCTATATGGTATACTATTATAGCATATATATACATACACTACAACATCATAACATTCACCAATATTTTATGATCCAAGTGTTATTTGATTCAAAATCATTTCAGTATCTTTATACTGATACATTTATTATTGTTGTATATGTTTAAACATTAGTTATTACATAAATATGAATTTTGTAGATCAATTATTATATGCAGAAAAGAAAAATATTGGTATTTTATCTTCTGCTGCAAAATATAAAATGATCTTGAATTCACCATTGTATCCAGATACAAGAATATATATATAGTATGAATCAATCAGGAAATCAAATTTCATATAGCTTTTAAAACAGATTACATGGATTAGTATATTGCACTTTTACATATATGTCAAGTACACATATGTAATGCATATTTAATTCCAAAATACATCACATATAAATTTTATAGAATGACCAAATCATAAACCATTTGTTATGAATTGAACATATCCTTGGTCATTATCATTATAATGAGAAATCAAAACCAATGAAATTTATGTGAATCTCTATTCATGTTGTATGATCCTTTTGACCATTTTTGATCAAAATAATGAGGTTTTCTGATTTTACTCTCAAAGAATAAAACCAAAATAAAACATTGTTTTAACAATTTTCATACAAATCAATTTCAATTCAATTGAATTTGACTTAAAATAGCAGTATTGATTGAAAATCAGCAAATCAAGTTCCAATCAAAATAAAAATATAACAAGGTTATGATATTAACACTTATGGATCAAGCAGATTTGAATTCTATTCCAAGTATACATATCACATCAAAATAGTCTTAATAAATTTCCATATTGCTGAAAACTGATTTCATTAAATCAAATGATTTAAGATAGTATCTCTTACTGACAAATAGCAAATTTGACTTCTGTCACACAAAAGAAAATTCTGACTGAGCCATGATATTAACACACGTAGGTTAATCAAACTTGGATCATTATATTAGCACTTCTAACTCATATAAACAGATCCAAAATCATATTAAACTCTATTACTAATTTGTGTCAAATAAACTAATTTTATTTCAGGAAAAATGTCAAAACTGATTCACACTATTAATATGGTTTATAATGTTAAATCCAAATATTATCCCAATTCAGCAGTGTCAAATATATAATCATAATTAAATGTTCTAACAGGTAAGAATTGGCAACCATAAAACATATTATTGATCCAATATCAAATATCAATGTTGGATTCACAATTGATAACAAAACCAATTTGGTAATCTTTTGAAACAATTTCAAATCCTAATCATGTTTCTGTCATATTCAATTAAGTAATCAATTGAACATATAAACCAAAACATGGTTCAAATTAGGTTTTGTAACAAAACAAATTTTGTTTATACTGAAAACATTTTAGATCAGAATCAATCGCTTATCGGTACGAATTTCTAATCAATATCAAGGTGTGAAACCCTAATTTATTTTGGTGTAATACTTATTTATGAAATGGAATCCAAACGATGATATAAACACGAATAAAACCCAAAATTAATGTCCAATTTAAAATTTCTTGCAATAACCTCGCTCTGATACCATTGTTGGAATTTCTTGATCTAATCGAGTTCCATATTTGTGTTTTAACAACTTAAATTAGGATCTAAGAAAGAAAAACAAATCAAAACTTCTGTAAATTGGGATTAAAACTTTATACCTGAAGCGTCGATTCCAGATGAAAACCAAATTGAGTTCGAAGCAGAGAAGATACGGGAAGAATCGAATCTGGAGCCCTTCAAGTGTAGAGCCTCTAGAGGAATCCACTAGAACGCCGATCTTCTTCAATCAAATTGAAGATGAAAGTAAAAGGAGCGGTACTAGCCGCCATAGAATTTTAGGTTTTCCATTTGGATTAGGATGTCAACGACTTTTCTGGTTCGTTCTAATATATATCCCTAAGCCTAGGGTTCAAGTCGTGATTTTAATGGAATGTATATGTTCCTTTTAAACCAAAGCTTCACTATCAAATAGGAACCCTAATGAATACTCTTTCAATATCAAATAAAATATCAACATTTTGATATTTTATTTGTCTAAAATAAAATCTCCTTTACAACGTTCTATTGTGTGACCCAATAGGTTATTACAACGTTGACAATAATTTAAATCGTATTTAAATTATAAACAGTGAGCGGCATCTAGTAATACATTGCTGCTAACCAAGTTATAATAATACTATCGATTCGATACAACCTTTTCAGTGACCAGTGTTTCAATGTAATATAATCCTTTTAACTGTTATATCCAGGATTAAACTCGAGGCATGGAATGTATCATCCTCTTTATAATTTAATCCATTTATCTTGATCGATGAGTAGTAAACAAATCAATATTTGAGCACGGCCATGCATTTCACAGTCTCACTCAATCAAGAGGCCCATGGATATCACTACGATTATATCGTAGGGTTAAATTCCATCTAGATCATTCATAATTTTCATTCGATTCGAGATATATCCAATAATCACTGTTATCATTACTCTGTTATGAAATAACTTTAGATGATATCAAAACACAAATATCCTCGAATAAAATTATAATGATTTCAGGTCTGAGGACCATTACATCACTGTCACTATGATAACAACTTATGATACTGTTGATTATATTCCATGTAGTTATCTCACGGTGGGTCAGCCTAATACGCTATTCCCCAATACGTATTTATATATTGACTTTAATATCATGTATATTAATGATCAATGAGATGTGATTATCAGTCAATCAATATACTAGTCTCAACGCTTTATTGTTGTCCTATATAAACATTACAACTCGACTAGGGACATTTAAGAATTATAATACTTATCACGTTATATAATCTCAAGTTCAGTCTTACTCGAACCATATAATTCCGTATTATTATTCTAAGGACTTCTATTAAATTATTATTTATATTACGCAGTAAATATAACATAACAGAATATTTTTATTCCAGATAAAACAACAACGTTATTTATCACATCAAATGGATTGCCTCTAGGGCATAAACTCTAACAGATATTTGGTTGTATACTTGTTTGTATGCATTGTTATGTTTTGGAATTCATATTTCCAAAGATTTTGGTTTGAGATCCCGAAGTGAAATCTACTTTGATATAAAAGCTAGATATGCATTTCAAATGATTTGAAATAAGAATCGGGAAATAAAGTCCAAAGGAATAATTTCTGTAAAGTGAATTGGATTTAGAAACTCTAAATTTGGGGATTAAGCCTAAATGGGTAGATTGAGGAATCACATGTTGTATGATGCATTGTAGATCCATATTTCTATTATTGGTTATTGTTTATGCACCGGTATTCGTGGGAGTAAACCCGTCCCGTGACATGCAACGTGGTCCCGTGATTAACCCTATTTTAAAGTAAAAGTATAATAACTGCTTTGAGTTTTCACACCAGTCCCATGACTGACTCGAAGTTTATTGTTTTCACCTAAACTCTGGGTGCCCATATTTTCCACATGGGTAGCTAGTAGTTTCAGCTTTGCAGATTATTTCTTTTAGCAGGATTCTGGATCGAAGCTTAAAGTTGTGTCCAGTGCATTGATAGTCTTCCGCTGTGTTAGTTTATTTGTTTCCGCTGCATTGTATTACATTTATTGTAAATAAATCTTTCGCTGTATTACTATTTTTCGATGTACTATGATATTCTGTACTCTGATGTAACATTATTGTGATGTTTATAAAAGTCTTTTGTTGTTTGTTCTGATGTGTTGTGCGCCCAGAGTTAGCGTATCCGATTTTTGAAAGGTCTTAGTTGATTTAGCGATCGATTATGTCCGAGCGAAATCCGTATCGTTACTGATGGTATCAGAGCTTTGGTTAACTCAAATCTTTAGGGTGCAACTCGTTACAACATAATAAAAGACTCATCAGAGATTGGAATAATACTATCCTATGAAAGAAAACTCATTAGAGATAGGATCAGTAGCATCCTAGAATGAGAAACTCGTTAGAGATGGAGTTAGTAATGCCCCAAAATGAGTTGAAAGTTATATGTTTATAATTAAGGTATTTGTGATTATATATATAATCTGATCTTAGAAAATATGATTTTAAGTATATAAAAGCTAATTAGAAAATCTAATCCACTAATTGATTGTTGGTTGTGTTGTATGATTATTAGTTTGATTGATAAAAAAATATTGGAATAATAAAACCAATAAGAGATTAAATGGTAAATTAAGCCAAATCAAATCAAACATTGAATTGAATGGAAAATTGATTGAAATAACATACATGTACATATATATATATATATATGTGTGTGTGTGTGTGTGTGTGTGTGAACAGGTCATAGCATGGAAGCTAAGAAGAGGAATAAAATTGTGTGCCCGACAAATAGGTACATGTTTACTGTATTTCTTGGGTTTTGATGATTTTATGAGCCCACTGGCTATACGCTTGGCTTTTTCTTTTTCTTTCGGATTGATGAGGGCCCTGTGAGGAAAGTTGTGATTTTAAAGGTCTCCCCATACAAAGGAGGTTATGGCGAAATTTTTTGAAAATTTAGGGTGTTTGCCAAATTTTTGAGAAATTAGAAAATTCTTAGAAACTGAAAAGTTTAAGAATGAAAGTTGAGTTGTTTAGTTAAACAACTTTCAGCTCCGTTCCTTTTCGAGGACGAAAAGATTTTAAGTGGGGGAGATTGTGATAACCGGATTTTCAGAACCAATTTAAA
Source organism: Allium sativum (assembly GCA_030737875.1). Lineage (NCBI taxonomy): Eukaryota > Viridiplantae > Streptophyta > Magnoliopsida > Asparagales > Amaryllidaceae > Allium > Allium sativum. The sequence continues at coordinate 617,565,515 of CM060924.1, read as the reverse complement.
AATTTTATTTCAGCTGTTTTAATGGATTTTGAATATTTAAAATGAATTATTTTAAATAATAACGACTAAAAAATTATTTAAATTAGAATTAGAACATATAAATTTATTTTAATTATAAAACGAGCCTGAAATGGCACGATAGTTTGAAAATTCGATTTCTAATTTCAAATGAATGTAAAGGATTCAAAAAAATCGGATTTTAGTAAAACCAGAAACATTAGATCTGTTTAATTATTTCTTTCTAACAAATGTGAAAAATTCAGGTTTCATAGCGAGAATTAAAAGTTATTTCCAGTTTAGAATTTAAAATAGTCGCTATGGAATTTATATATATTTTAATATAATACGTATCCCTTGAAAATAGCCATTTTGCAAACGACCTCCGTTTTCGACGAAACAACTTTTGTTGGATCCAGAATGTCAAATTATTGCTATATTCCAACTTCCATAATTTTTGGAATTAATATGTGAGCGTGGTGAATTTAAACATGTTTGGTGATTTCAGTTGAATTTAATCGACTGGAAAATGACCATTTTTCTAACAGTCTTCAAGTTCGACGAAATTAGTTTTGTTAGGGCCGTATTGTCAAGACATAACTAGATTTATTTTTCTGTAATTTTTGGAGTCAGTATGTGTCCCCGGTAAATTAAAATGTGCATACAAATTCAATATATATTGATTTATATTTTAATTTTGACGAAAACTAATCGAAACAGTCGAATTGGCTTATGAAACATATCTCATTGTGTTCGGAATGTGGGAATTTCGTTAGGAACGATAGTCGTTGGGTTTGATTTGGAGTTCGAATGAAAATTATCACCTAAATGAATTAAATAAAATAAATAATAATATATATAGCCTATTATTTTGGTCAAAACCCTTATTTCTTAATTCTCTGGTCAATGAAAGTCTTGGCCGTTCTTTTCTTTATCTTCACTGCTAATTCGTGATCTTCTAAATTCAAAAGAAATTATGGTAAATTCTCTAAATTCAGGAAACTAATATTTTTGAGTCCCTGCGATCATTCTCTTCATCATCATATACATATTAGTGCGCTCGACAGAATATTTTGGGATTTGAAAATCACCAGTGGCGGCTAGGGCTGACCATAGCTCACCATTCAAGGGACGGGAGAATTTTTCAAGGGGACGATGGCCATCCACATCGCAAATTGCACCTGTGTGTGTTTTCTTGTGAAGAACGACGACGAAAGATGTCGATCACTGTGAAGGGGTGTCGTGACTTGCTCCAGGTCGGAAAAAGCTAGGGGGCAATGAACGTCGAGTGAGGGTGGTCAGCAGATGTGGCTCTGGGTGGCCAAGTCAATGGTGAGGGCGGCGACGGTGTTACGCTGCAGGAGGTGGAGGGGTAGGCGGTCAAAGGTGCGGGTCAACGGTTTGAAATAGCAGGAGGCGGTTTTCTAATTTTGAATTGGGGAAGAAGGAGGTAGCTGCTGTGTCACATGAGGAATGTGAGGGGTGAGCATTTTTAAGACTTATTTAATTAATTAAGTGGATTATAATGGTGAATTAACTTTGTAACGCTATAAATTGCTCATACGAAATCCAAATCAGACAATTCCAATTGCGCTGAGATCGTGTCAAAGAGCTCTACAATTGGAACAGACTAGATCAGAAAAGGAGCAAACTAGATTTTGGAGCAAATTTAAATCGAAGCTGTTCAGAAATTTAGAAATAAAAATTGGTGGAGTGGAAACGAATGTGAGAACTCTCTCTCACTCAAATTATTTTACAGTTAAATATATCCTTGGTTGCAAACGATGCTTAGTAGCACCTATCACTATTCTTGTACGAACCATGGATGTTTGTTTGGATTGAATTGTGATGTGAATAATATATATATATATATATATATATATATGCGATGTGTATAAAATATATATATGCGATGTGCATAATATATATATATATATATATATGCGATGTGTTTAAAATATATATGCGCTGTGAATAATATATATATATATATGCGTGGGTATATATATATATATGTGATGTGAATAAAATATATATATATATATGCGATGTGAATGAAATATATATATTTGCGATGTGTTTAAAATATATATATGCGATGTGAATAAAATATATATATATATATATATATATATATATATATATATATGTGCTGTGAATAATATTATATATATGTGATGTGAAAAATATATATATGCGATGTGAAAATTATATATATGCATTGTATAAATTATATATATGCGTTGTATAAATTATATATGCGTTGTATAAAAAAATATACGCAATGTATAAAAATTGGAATGCGATGAAATGGAATAAATATTTGTTCATTAAAAATATTATTTTTAACATGTATTTGAAATATATAAAATGGTCGTAAAACGGAATAATTATTGAATTGTTAAAAGTATTATTTTTTACTTATATACGCGATATATAAAATGGTGGTGAAATGGAATAATTATTGGATTGTTAAAAATATTATTTTTAACATGTTCATGCGATTATAAAATGGTCATGTGTTGAAATTTTCCAAAGTAAAGTTGTCCAATTTAATATATTAAATTGGAAATGAATAGAATTCGATTTGGTAATAATCGAAATGAGCTACTGTAAAGGAAGTCCGGTACTATATATTGAATTTAAAAGGCGTTATCCTTATTCCATTTGTAGTATTGAATTAATACGGAAATTTATACGATTATATACTATTATGAATTCCGTGAAGATTCTTTTTTTCTGGAAGATGAATTTGGGTTTATCTTTAATTTGATTTGAACCAATGGTAATTAAATGTACCAAAACATGAAATGTGATATAAACCAATTAAACTTGGTTGTTGGTATTGATTGTGATTGGTTGATTGTTTGGATTGTGCTCGACCAGTTTATGAGCAAGATATGCTTTTACATTTGCATTGGGTTGGATAGAAATATTTGTATGCTAACATCTTGTGAAACACTTCACGATTTGACTATGAGATGGTTAGCGATGTTTTTGAGTTCATTTCAAATTTAATGATTGATTTTGAAATGAAATTTTCTTAAGTGAAAAGAAATGTTTACATGATTTTGGACAGGGAATGTTTTATAAAAATGTTTTATAAAATAGAAAGTATTTCGAGGGCTAAACCCGATGATTCGAAATGATTTGGAAGTGTATTATGGTTTTACATTGTGGTTCATCGCGTATCCGATTAGTTGTTATTGAAAACGTATCTGTTGGTGGCGGAGAGTTTATTCTCTTTCTTAACACCCTTCTTTGAGACATATGAGCTCAAAGGTTATGTGATTAACAATGACTAATCATATGTGTGAACTGCTGATGTGAAGTACTATAGTTTCAAAGTACTTGTGATTATTATGTTGTGAAATGATTTTCCCCACTTCGGGATATAAAATGATTTAGCAAGTATGTGGCTAAAGATTCAGGTAACCCAAGAGTGACTAAAAGTATGAGGGCAGTGTAGTTCCCCAGACTGTGGAATGAAGCATCGTTAGTGTAGCCTGCTCCATAGTGGGAGGTGCGCACACACACACACACACACACACACACACACACACACACACACACACATATATATATATATATATATATATATTGAGTTGGAGGGGCGCATACAACCTGGTCTGAGGGTCGTGCACGATATTTGGTTGCATACTTGTTTGTATGTATTGTTATGTTTAAGAATTCATATTTCGAAAGATTTTGGTTTGAGATCGCAAAGTGAAATCTACTTTGATATTAAAGCTAGATATGTATTTCAAATGATTTGAAATAAGAATCGGGAAATAAAGTCCAAAGGAATAATTTCTGTAAAGTGAATTGGACTTAGAAAATATGAATTTGGGGATTAAGCCTAAATGCGTGGATTGAGGAATCGCATGTTGTATGATGCATTGTAGATACACATTTTTATTATTGGTTGTTACTTAAGCACTGGTATTCATGGGGGTAAACCCGTTCCATGACACGCGGCGTGGTCCCGTGATTTACCCAATTTTAAAGTAAAAGTTTAATAACTGTTTTGAGTTCTCACACCACTCCCATGACTGACTCGGAGTTTACTGTTTTCACCTAAACTCTGGGTGCCCATATTTTCCACACGAGCAGTTAGTAGTTTTGGCTTTGTAGATTATTTCATTTAGCAGGATTCTGGATCGAAGCTTAAAGCTGTGTCCAGAGCACTGATAGTCTTCCGTTGTGTTAGTTTATTTGTTTTTGCTGCATTGTATTACATTTATTATAAATAAATCTTCCGTTGTATTATTATTTTTTGGATGTACTCTGATATCCTATACTTTGATGTAACATTATTATGATGTTTATAAAAGTTTTCTATTGTTTGTTATGATGTGTTGTGCGCCCAAAGTTTGCGTATCCGGGTTTTGAATGGTTTGGTCAATTTAGCGATCGATTAAGTCCGAGCGAAATCCATATCGTTACAATTATTGCATACTATGTGATTCATAGGTCATACCCTCATGCCTTCGCACGATCTCTAGCGACTATTTTCTCATGTTGACATCAGAATGACGATTACACTGTGTGTTGGCTCAATTCGTTTTATGTTTGTTTTCTTTCCATGTGCATCTCTCGTTGGGAAAGGGATTATGTTACAACCTAAAGTTTTAAAAAATTTAAATAAAGAATTAACTGAAATTTAAGTTCTAAAAAATTAACGATTTAATTTGTTATTGAATTATATGAAATAAATGAATTGGATTCATGTATACAAATATGAGTAAGGACAATTTGGCAATGAGAATCTAATGGTTGTTAATGTAGGCCTTAATTATTGATTTATATTATTATTTGAATTTAAGTTTATTCTTAAATTTTAAAGTTACATAATAAACTTATGGTATTAAGTAGTATGTTTACCAAATTTCTTTGAAATGAAACTTTTTCTGAAAAGTTTTTAAGTTGAAATTTTAAAAGTTTGAAAATTCAAAAATTATTTCTGTTATGATTCTACTTGAAATTATATAGAGGCCTTCATTTTTCATTTCGTGAAAATCCGCCTTTGTTTTGCTCCAAATATGAACTTTTCTATGAAAAACTACCAAATCGAACTGTGTTTGTATTGTTATCCCTCCTACATATCTTTGAATTGATACTTAGATTTATGAAAAATTTATATGTCCACGATATCCCTTAACTAAATATTATATTTAGAATCTAAGTGACTTTGGATGTAATTAAAGGCGTATACTATTTTTCCGAACTTCTCATTTCATTCTTTGTATTTCCGCCGAAGTTATTTTTCTTCCTTTGAAAATACTTCCTCTATGTAAATTGCTTCACTTCACAAATCAATCCCAAGGTAGATTATAAATTTTTTGTAATGATTCCTAGTCTTTATCTCTATTTTCTAATATGATACTAAATTCCAAATCAAATTAATTTGAGAATTGAGAAAACCAAGATTTGAAAATGCAAACAACCACTCATCTCCTTTGTTGCCACCACCAAAATCCCCTCCCCTATGACCTACCATGAGTCAAACCACCTTCGAATACCCCAAGCCATCCTCCGACCATCCAAACTCACTGCTCTACCAAAACTTATTCTCCTTTGCAAGATGAAAACCCTAGACAAAAAATCACCCAAATCACCTTTCTTTTCACCCAAAACAATGTTGCCCTTCTTCAATTTGGCCACCACCACCATCTACGATTGCCATCGTCATCTACCGATGATGGTCGACTTTCTTCCACCTTCAGAAAGCAGGCCTCACTGGAAAACCCTAACCATGACCATTTTTCCCCTTGAAACCAAATGCTTTTCATTTTCTGTTTTATTCAAAATTTCACCCCGTCTTGCAGAAGCTATAACTTGCTTATTGGTAATCCAAATTAACTTTTTCGTTTTCTTATTTTGGGTAAAACTGAATTATCTACAACTTTCATTTTTGAGATTTTTTTCAGATTTTGTGATTTTCTATGTCGAAATCGTGAACCTTTCAAACACTTTTTCGCACCTGGATTTCTGACCCAAAAATGATTTGTCGCTAGTTTATCTTTTTCTCCCTCCAAAATAATCCAAATTCAGTTTTTCTTTTTTTTAAATTGAAAAGGAAATAATTTCTTAATTGTTGTTGACCACTTTTACAAATTTAGTGGTTAACATATACAAATTTTTATTTTAAAATTATCCAAAGTTTTGTTCTGTTTTATCAATTTTACGAAAATCAAAATGCATTCCCTAACCAAAACTTCTCTGCTCTTCTCTTTTAAAGTTCTTGGGTATTGACTTGTAAATTTATTCATGCCATGGTTAGAGAGCGTATTGTTATGCTTGGAGTTAGAGTTGCGCATCTTGCTTTCTGTATCCGTGTCAATTCTTTTGTTGTCTTCATTCAGTGCCACAAAAGACAATTTATCCCACACTTGATTAACATTTTTTTGAAAGTATGATTCAACAATTGTGAATGGTTAAATTTAAATGTTAGGATTGTTATAATTAACATGATTGTTATGTTAAATTTAAATTTACATTCATGACATGAAACTGTGCTATTTTGTGATGTATGTTTAGTTATTACATGTATGATATGTCTTGGTTGTTATTGACACAAATGACATAACATGAACTTGTTATGTGACATATTAGTTTTGTTATATTTTAATTTTATGTTCTCACGCTATAAGTTCCCTATAGATTTCAGAAAATCATTATGAGTTGAAATGATACATACCTGAGCCACTGTATAAATTTAGGAAATGAACTAAATCAATTTGGATGTGGGATGAAATGATATATATTCGGGTTCGTTTTTAACATGAATTGAAATGATACATATCCATATTACTTGGCCTAGTTAGAAATTATATTCGGACACCATTGGTCTATTTTGAAAAGTATTTTTCTAAATTATAAATACGTTTTTTATTTAATAAAATTATTTTATAATATCTTTATCATAATATTGTTTTTAAAGTTCAAATAATTTTTTTTATTTTATAACTAATCTAGTAAATATTTTATTTTAATTTAATATTATTTTATAAGCTAATAAAGATGTATAAGGAGAATGGGTGAGAATCAGAGACTGTTACATCATCTCTTCTAGCGATGAAGAGATTGAATGGAAGGGGAAAAAGAAGGGTTTTAGTATTAATGCAATATACAAGACTCTCTGCCATTTTGAAAGTATTAGGAACTATAAATGGTCTAACATATATGGAACGAAGATAATAGTGCCAAAGTGAATTTCCTATTTTAGAAAGTTCCAAACAATGCCATTCTTACTTAGGTGAAGCTAATCTCCAAAGGGTACAATATCAACATACATTGTTTTATCTACATTTATCATCCAAAATCCTATGAAAAAGTATTCATGGAGTACGCAAAAACAACCGGTCTTTGGGATTTCATTATGACCAATATTGGTAGGTTGGATTTATGTAATATGGGCTGGAACTTGGTGTAAATGAGTATTGATGTGAAGCAAGATGGATTGAGATTGATAAACTTTATGATAAAGAAATATGTTTCGAGCATTTGGAATGAAAGAATGTTAGAATCTTTCAATAAGAAAAAAAAGGAACATGGAGCAACTAAAATGGTAACTCATTAAAGATTTAAAAGAAGGGTTTAAGTAAAATGAAAATTCATTAAAGATTTAAAAGAAGGGTTTAAGTTCTGAACCTTCTCTTTTGATCCATGTATATTAGCTACTCTTTAATTCCTGGCTTTATGGTTGTTTATATTTCTAGCTTTTGCTATTTTCTCTGTGATTGATGCACTTTATTTCTCCATTTTCTCCTTTTCCTTTTAGTACCATGTCTTTGGCATGTAGTGTGAGGTGTATTAATAAAAAAAGGCAGGGGTCCTTTTAACCCATCGACTACGCCAATTCTTTTTAATATCATTTAAATTTAAATTTAATATATAAATATATTTTTTAAAAATATAGATTTTTTATTACTTTAATTAACAAAGGATTAAAAAGAGAAGTTAAAATTTTAATTGTAACATAATTTGTTTAAACGAAATTATCAAATTAATTTGAATTAATATTAAGATGTGATTTAAAAGAGAATAAAATGGGTTCTATATCAAAAAGTTATGATTATGAAACTTAATAAATTGATTTGATAATAATTTGTTGAGTGAACATTTGAATCTATATATAATTGAAATTAGATATTTATAATCCTTTAAATTTGGAAACTGAGATTTTGTTTGTATAAATTGTTAAAATGTTATTTTAAGTAAACTTGAATTGAAGAAATTGATTTAAATAATAAAACTGAAACCTAATTTGAATAATATTTTGAAGTGAGTTGGAATTAAGAATATGCGGTTTAAGGTTGGAATTTATTTAAATATAAGTCTTGAAATTTGAATTGATAATAAATTGAACCTGGAAGGGCAAATGTATGGTTCGAATTGGAGTGATATTTAATATTAGAATACTTTCAAACAAGTATTATTTTAAATTAAACTATTCTAAACTATTTTATATAACTAATTATTATTTAATTATTTAGATTTAATTTAACTATTATTGTAATGACCCAAATCCCTTTGAGTCGACCAAATACAACACAAGTCCATCCCAAAGAACACTAAAACTCAGAAGTCAAAGAAATAAATTAGAAGATGAGAATGCATAATATAGAAAGTTAAGAATAGAAGAAAATAGATGGAAGATAAAACTGAAAAAACAACACAGAATCTCACAATCGCAGTGAAATAAAATAAAATATATATAATCACCTTTGAAATACAAAACTGTTTTTTCACTTTTATACATCATCAGAGTACAATACATATACAATACAACGGAAATAAACTCTATATATATATATATATATATATATATATATATATATCGTTGAAGCCTCTACTCCAAGATCCTCCAAGAATACATGTAAGGTTCTGAACTACTTGACGGCTCGTACAAATTTGGACACCCAAGAGTTTAGGGAAAACTTGAAAAAATAAACTCTAGATCAGTCATGGGACTAGTGTGAATAAACGATTTTAAAACAACTTGATAAATAAATGATATCTCATAAGACCACACCGTATAAAACGGAATGGGTTTTTCCCTTATGAGAAACCACAATGCTTGATTTAACTTTTCAACATTGTTTTTGAAATAAAAGATAATCGTAAGACCGACCCACACATAAACATGGATGGTTTTTACTTTACGATAACCCAAAAGATCTTTATGTCAAAACTCTTCTGATATCATAATAATGTCTATCAACAACAAATAAATAATCTTCTAGCAGAACGCGTGCATCTCACGCAATACATACATAGTATACAATCAAAACCGCGAGCGCTTCTTGGATAATGGATTTCCAGCTATGACAAGGTATGAAACCACCTTCCGATAGTATATCTCTAGAGAGAATACACTGGGTTCAACAGTAACATCTTGCAACCCGACCAAATATGACCGGCCTCTCATTTCTCTTGAGTGTATCGAATATATTGTCACCTTATGGTTGGTACCAACATAACTGTTCCCAGGAAATACAGAAGCAAAAGAAGAACAAATAGAAATTTCTCTAGATGGTGACAATACACCCTAATTGGGAGCGACCCACTCAACTATGATGCCTGCCTGATTTTTGTCATTTCTTGGTTACGAGGCATGAGCTCAAAACTTACCTTTAGATATATCACATCTTTATTCGCTTTGAATGCCACGTCATCAAACCCATCAAATCAGAAATTGATTTCCCCAAAACCACGGGTACAAAGCTAAGAGAAATGAATTTCTCCGTCACTAAACATAGTTTTGAAGAGATCAACTTACCGGATATGTTAGGCATACTCTATTAGACATTCTTCCATAAAAGTTGTCTTAGGATTGGACAAACCGAAGGAACTATCTTGTAAATCCATCTTAGGAAATTTCTACCTCGGATCGACAGAACAATCCTTGCATAATTCCGTCTTCAGTGGTCTTCATCTTGACCTTAGATTAATCAACGACTAGGCTGAAACAAAGTGGTATTTGGATTTTGGTTAGAAAACCAATCCCGGTCTCTTTGAATCGATGAACACTAATATCTTTTAGGGACAAGTGATACTTAAATGATCAGGTTATTATATTCAACAAATTTTAGTATTTGTTTGTTAAATACCGGGACTTATCTATAAAATTTCAGATTTCAACCATAGTTTGATAATATCTAAATAAGATATGTAAATGATTAAATTTAACCGAACAAGTCTACTGGGTCATACCATAGTACTACAATCAAACAAACAACTATCACACAGATCCATCACCATTCAATAATTCAATTAATCGTTATTCATGAATCAGTTGATCTTAGGGAATAATATTCCCAAGTCATATCTAGCTAAGATTTAATCCAGTTTAATAATTTTATTTATTTATAACGATTATAACTGTGTTGTCATAACCCATATTTCAATATATATATATAAACACACGACTTATAAATATAACTATTATTATATTTGTTTATAGATAATTTAATATATAATTTATTTAAATGTTTACTTTAAACAGAAAGTGAAGAATACTTTCCTTTATCCAACTTATTCGATCTCCAATACAACCTCCCCTTCCAATTCATCTCTATTCCATTTAATTTCTGAACTTTAGAATAATCCATAGTTATCGGTCAACCAAACTTCTCTTACCAATATTCCTCACCACCCTTCCCATCTGCAAAACATTTGCTTCTAACATCTATTCAATTCGGATTGTGAATATACTTTCCTTCTAGACTCATTTAATCATAACAAATTTGATTATATTGAATTAATACAAAATTCTGTTCAACTATAAATTCAAATTTTCAATACTAAGTTTAATCGACGTTATTTCAACTTTTAAATCATTTCTTGATTTAAAATATATTTATTAACCTAAGTCTGTCAAAAATAATATTTTGTTTCAAAACATTGAGTTCATCGTAATACAATATTTTTTACAATCAACCATCCTCCATTGATCATTATTGTTTGTTGATTTTAGTTTAACTAATACGAATGGAACTATTTATCTGCGTTTTTAGAAATAAGAATATCCGCATTTTTATTCTAATATTAATTAATTAGAAAAGAAATAAATTCTACTCTATTTATTTATTTAAATAAAATAACCTTGTTTAATTCTGATACAATCTAACTTCGTTCATACTGATCCTTGTTCGATCTTCTATTATATGCTCCTTTCCAGATTCCATCATCCAATACTTTACACTGCTTTCCTTTCTTTTCTTTTAGATGGATATATTTCCATACACACACACACACACACACACACACACACACATATATATATATATAAATCTTTATTATTGAATCTATATAAAAAGAACACTTTTTATTGTTGTTTATAAAATTCTATTCCCTATCTTTAATTTATTTTCTGCTTCCCATTTCCCTTTCTACTCACTTTCTATAGTTTACATCCTTTATTTCTTTTTTGCTTTTTCTCTTTATTTCCTTTTTGTTTTCCTCTATTTTATTTCCTATCCTTGTTTTCTTTTCACTACATTATTAGCCCGACAGCCCAACCTTCACAGGCCCATCTCCCTTCTTTACTTCTTATATTCATTATTTATTTTCTGGTCTAATAACCCAAATGCCAGATCGTCCCTTTCTTTCTTCACGAAACTGCTACTTCCCCATCTTTTACTTTCCTTTCTACTTTCTTCTTCTTTTCCTTTTCCATTAAATGTCATTTGTACTTTTTTTATATATACTATTTTCTTCAACAAATCCCTCGTTTTTAGCATATATGAAATATTTGCATCGTAATAAAACTTCATCAATCATAACGTCCACGCAAATATTTTACGGAAGCCCTTATACAAATGTGATACCAGTTCTACTCTATTAAATTAGATGGAAAGGCTGCAAGCTTTTTCTCAAGTCCATGTTTTCCAGTCTCAGCAAGTTTATCAACCATGCTTGACCCAATTGTCCAACTGTTTAAATATTCCAACAGTAAGAACTCGATTGCTTATCCTATTTTATTTTGTTCTGATCATATCTGTTGGCATTTTATAGTTTAGAGAGCTACATTGTTTGTTCACAAAACCAATTGGTTGATGTGAACTGTAGCTTCTTAGTATATATTCAGAATTTTAGTTGAACATTTCCCGATGTGGGACTTATATTTTCATCACTCCCCCTTCACGTATGGCGTATTTGAGCCATCTACGTGATCATGCTATTTTGGATGGAGTGGCGCACGTATGGCGGTTAAGCACATACGTATTAGTTGAACTAGTTGAATTAGTTGACCTGGGCTCTGATACCACAGTTGGCATTTTATAGTTTAGAGAGCTACATTGTTTGTTCACAAAACCAATTGGTTGATGTGAACTGTAGCTTCTTAGTATATATCCAGAATTTTAGTTGAACATTTCCCGATGTGGGACTTATATTTTCATCAATATCTCCTATTTCTTCCCCTTCCAGTCCCCAGCATGCACTAGCCCTGGAAACTTTTCGACCCCATGCACTCTGCTTCCAAGTATGAAGCACCTTTAATTAGTCATTATCTTCAAAGAGTTTGTTTCATTAGCTCCTAGTAAACACTTACAAATGCACCCAAGTCATACATGCACACACACACACACACACCCCCTAAGCATATCATAGTATGTAAAGTTTTGACACAACATATGATCAAATCAGGTTCTAACCAACAACAACAAAGGCATGCAGCCCTCACAATGATCACGCAAGGCCAAGGTTATATTCGTTCTTATGTGATGTTTGGACTTTTAGGTTTTAACCCTTTACTTTTGTGAATTTATTTATATAAGTAAATATGTAATACTATATTCGTTGCCCATAATTTTAATATACATTTCAGATATTTAAATATACTATTCATTTTCAAACAAATTCATTAGCTCACCAAAAATTGAAATTTTGGATTTTCTAAGCTAACATAGGTGCAAATGATCATAGGGTTAACATGTTGATATATCTTTAAGGTCCAACCGAGATTTTGTCCTACCTATAATTGTATTGTAATAGATACCATAACATCATTAATAAGTGGATGGAGGTGTTTACATGGCCTCGTACGGTATAACAGTTTAAGTATGATTCAAACTAGAAGTTGAAGGGAGATTTTCTCACCAAAACAGGTCCACCGTTCCTTTTTCGTTTTCCAAGTTGATTTGAAGATCAACTTGCTAATTACCATTCATTCAAACCATATGTGCATATATATAACTCTGCATAATATTATAAGCAATCATAATCATTTTGAATTAGGAAAAGACAGTGTAGTTTACTTACGAATATTAAGTACTCTATTCCAGGTTATCAGATTTCTGGTTATACATATATATAACCACTCATTAAAACATGTAAGCCTATATTTATGTATATAGCTGCATCATCTAAAATATCTATATGAGGAAGTTTACTCATGAAATAGTTTCTTCCAGTTTTCCATGCTCGTAGATTCATGTTTTCTCCATTTCTTTTCCATGTTTTTGGTTCAAATGGTCTTATGAATGCAAGGCAATTATCAGTGTGTATTTATAGGTGCTAGAAAATATAAAAAATATGGCATTTAATGACTAACATGAAATGAACATATCTAGCTGATGGGATTGTGTTGGCTGTTGCCTTTGATTTGAAAAGAAATGAAGCCACATTTTCATAGTTTTACATAGTTTATTTGAAAATAATAGCTATGGTTTTTTTATAGCTGGGTGCATGTGTATATAGGTCGATAGCTTGCCTTGAAAATGCATGAAGTACTATATATACAACCAAGTAAATAAGTAAATGTATGTGCAATTTGTAGATACAGGATAGTTGCGGCAAATCTTTGATTGAAATGGAATGTAAGTGGTTACAAACTACTATGTTGTTTGATTGCAGATGAGCTATGCTATGCAGCGTGTACTTCTATTATTTAAATCAAAACTAGACTTAGTTGCTAAGTAATTTTAGGGTACTGTTATTGATTGAGAATATGTTATGTAAAGGCTTTTCATATTCAATTTTCTTCCTAGCTAAACTATGTTTTGAAGCACACAATCTTGTACAAAACATATGTATAAATGAAAAAAGATATAGGACTTTGTTTCTAAGCAACTTACCCATTTTCTTGTTGTACACAATATGTCTATGTCTTGTACCTAATGGATTTAAAAATCAAAAACTGAGTTGTTTAATAGGTCTATGACTTGTTATTTCATAGGTGTTAAATCCTTATAACTGCATTATTTCTTTCATATGAAGCAAATCTCTACCTTGCTTCTATTATTTACATTTAAATTAAGTGATGTTTATATTTAATTAATCTACATGAGTTAAGAACCAATATAAAGTATAAAACAAAATATGATACATTATATACTTGTTAATGTACATGCATATTCATTTGTTAAGGAACTTAAAAAATATAAATATATATTTATATAGGATTTTATAAAAAGTTCATTTAATATTCTCCAATAATTAAATCCGGTTCATTCAATTATAAAATTAATAAATTATAGTTTTACAGAATCAACCATCTGGTTTGTTACAATCCACCGCCCTTAAAATAATTTCGTCCCCAAAATTAAAGAGTAAGGAAGATTCCAGTTATATTCAAAGTCGTAGACTTATAACAAAACACATACATGGGTCATCTCCTAACAATCACAATAAACAAGACATCCAAAACACATGATTTACCCACCAAAACATTTCACATTAAATATTCAATACACATATCAACAATTTGCTATCTATCACATTTATCTCCATAACTAAAAATATTTGTTACTACAATCGGAAAACATTTCCATTTATTGATATTCTTCAATATCCATTAGCCCCCGACTGTAAATCGTAAGAAAATAGTCTTCTAAGTATCAATCCCGAAGACCAAAATCAACATCAGATCAATACCCAGAAAATCATTTACCTCAACCAATTTCTAGTTAGGTTCCAATTTCATATATTAAACCCTTATCAACCCATATTATCCAATTTAAGAAAATATCTTTGATTACATTTGGAAAATAATTTCCGAATCTTATATAATAATATAAGACAAGTCAGGTTTTTAAATGAAATTTGAAAATTTCGATTACTCAAAATCGTTGAGTATTTCTATCCTAGTTCATTACCAAGTTATAGAATCATTTATAATTTCATTTCCTATCTCGATTCCACTTGACATCATTCGAAATCCAATTTAAATCTATTCAATTTAATCTCAGTCAAACTCTAATCCATTTAACTTATTCCAGTTAATTTTTCAAAATCCCATATCCAAACTCCTAGTTTTTATTCCAATTCAGAAGTTTTGAATTTTATGTAATCATTTGTTTTACTCAAAAAATTCCCAATTCATCTTCTTTGTAAACTCTATTCTTATACAAACTCAATTTTGTTATATATATAACCATTTCAATTTCTATAATCTTATTTGATTATAACAATAATCAACACATCCATATATAATAATAATTTCAGAAAATTATCCCTTTTATATAAAAATATAATTTTCGGCAAAATTATTTCATCTACCCAACATTTAAAACAGTGCTATGTAGAGTTATTATTTCAAGAGTTTATAAACACTTTTCGATACAGTGTGCACCCTGCATGGACCATAATTTTTAAACCACTCGACAAACTAAACAACGCAATATAAAACAGTTTTTATATCAATTAACAAATATGCACTCATAATACACTCAAACTCAATTTAGGGTGTTACTAACCCTATCTCTATCGGGTTACGCCATAGAGCCAAGGTTATTACTCAACTTTCAACTCTGATACCAAGTGTAATGACCCGAATTTCGGTACCCTTTGAGTCGACCAAATACAACACAAGTCCAGCCCAAAAAACACTAAAACTCAGAAGTCGAAGAAATAAATTAGAAGATGAGAATAGATAAGATAGAATGGTTAGAATAGAAGATAAAACTAAAAAAAACAACGAATCTCACAATCACAGCGGAATAAAATATAACATGTATAATCACCTTTGAAATGCAAAACTATATTTTCATTTACATACATCATCAGAGTACAACACATATTCAACACAGGGGAAATAAACTCTATATATCTATCGTTGAAGCCTCTGTTCCAAGCTCCTCCAAGAATATGTGTAAAGTCCTGAGCTACTAGACTGCCCGTACAAAGTTGGATACCCAAGAGTTTAGGGAAAACATAGAAAAATAAACTCCGGGTCAGTCACGGGGCTGGTGTGAATAAACAATTTTAAAACAACTTGATAAATAAAGGATATCTCATAAGACCACGCCGTATAACATGGAATATGTGACAGCCCACGTCCATTAATGTCACTTTATAAAAGAATGCATTAAGTTCTATGAAGCGTTATAGGTAATGAAGATAGAAACATCACAAGACAGATATAAAATAGTAGCGTAATTTAAAACTTTATTTTCCAAATAGAAAACATCATGGTCCAAAATCCAGTTACAAGATAAGTGTGAATACAGAAAACCCATTACATCAAATTAAAATATCTTCCTTGTACTAAAATCGTCAGAGTACAAAAATATAACATCATAGTCCCCAAAATAGCTATAGCAAGGTAGATAGGTAATCAAAGCGGTACATATCAGCAGCTGCAAGCAGAAACGGGAGAGAGAATCTAATCAAGCCTGGGTACTCCCATCCTAAGAAACTTGAGGAAAAGGAAGAGAGAGAAAGGAAACAAAATGGGTCAGACATAATGTCTGGCGAGTACAGTATCTTTTAGCATATAAATAAGTAAAATCATAATGATAGGCATATAAACTGGATGAGAGAGATGACAGTATCATAAGACAGGTATAACAGACTGAGCAGAATAAGCAGACTGAACAGAATAGATTACGGTTCTTAAATATCTTTCTCTACACCAATACTAGTATAATAGAAATAGAATGATCCCAACAGAAACATATGGTAGACTTAGGTGTACTTCTAGTGACGGGTTTTACCCCCAAACGATAATAACAGGCAGCCCAGCAGAAATATGGGGTGTTACCCCAAACGATAATAACAGGCTCCTAAATAGGCAGGACTAGATGTACCTTAATTGCTACCCCAAACGATCACCCCCTATCCTGTAGATACGCAGTGCTGACCCCACAGTAGGATGTATCACTTCCTAAAGTGGCAACCCCTTTTCCCAATAGGCACAACCATAACTACTGATGTCATAGCGTCTTAATTTCCCGATCAGTCCGGACCCATGCACGCACATGATTCCATTGGAATGCGCCATCAAAACCTTCACCCATATGAACCTCTTATAATCAGCTCAGTAAGCGTGCCCTTGACCCCTACCTAGTTTGGGGTCCCCCTTTGGATACCAGTATAGGTTACTGACTGATACGGGTCCCACACAACAGATGATACAAGCCGCCCCTAGGCTTGCATTCCCACTACTAGGATTTTGACAGGTTATGCTTGACAGATTAACAAGCCCGCATAACCGCAACATATAAAATTGGTTAAGTTTATGGCGTTTATATAAACCCCCATAGATTTAATAGATATAGAGATTTAACAGGTTTAATTAACCCAGCAGATTTAACAGGTTTACTTAAACCCATAGATTTACTAAACCCCTTACCTTTAGATTGTAGTTAACGAAAGTAATCTACAATCTTTTATCCTTGGATTGTAATTAACGAAAGCAATCTACAATCTTTTATCGCTGGATTGTAATTAACGAAAGTAATCTACAATCCCTTACTCTTGGATTGTAATTAACAAAAGTAATCTACAATCCCTTACTCTTAGATTGTAATTAATGAAAGTAATCTACAACCTTTTATCGTGGATTGTAATTAATGAAAGTAATCCACAGTCCCTTACTCCTAGATTGTAATTAACGAAATTAATCTATAGTCTTTTATCCCTGAATTGTAATTAACGAAAGTAATCTACAATCCTTACTCCTAGATTATAATTAACGAAAGTAATCTATAATCTTTTATTCCCAGATTGTAATTAACGAAAGTAATCTATAATCCCTTTTTATTATTCATTGTCTGATTCCATAGTTACAATAACATGTTTTACTTAATATGTAATGAAGTATACTTCATCTCAATTCACCTGTTTTCTGTTTAACATGTCACTTATTATTTACGATTAAATATAACTTATTTCACCTCTTATATTCACCTCGTTCTTTCTTATTTAATCATAATTCCTTCTTACACTATCACTATAACTTGTCGTTGTTTACTTATTAACTTAGATGTCTTAACTAAGGTTTACTAATAAATTTCCTTGCCATTTATTATAATTTCCACTTGTCCCTAGGACAAGCCTACCTATTATATAACATTCTCATTAATGTAGCTAATTATAATAAGTTATTATCATTCCCCATTCATGTAAGTTAATGCACCAGACCTCTCACATTAAGTGGACCACTTGTGGATGCTGGATATGCCGGGCGGCTCCGAGAAGACTTCTACCATAAGTTGGACTTAACCTCGTGTCTTAGCACCATTACGTGTACATTTACTCACTAGACCCCTCACATTAAATTAACCACTCATGGATGCTGGATTTGCCGGGTGGTTTCGGGCAGAATTCTACCACAATTGTAATCTAACCTCGTGTCTACGTGCGGTTACAGTTTCTGTTTACTGTAAATTTAGTCATATTCAATTCTTGAAAAATTATTCTTGATCATCATAGGTTTTTCATGCCCCTACCCTCAAGTCATAAATCATCATGTACGATATGCTCCAAATTAAAGTCTTAGATCATGGTATAGGTTATGCCCCCAAATCCCAGTCATGTTTTACAATACAAGTTATGCCCCAATTTATCATTCCCAACCATTCTCAATTTCATACATTCGCATATTTCAGCGATAGGCCTAGGCTCGAAGGTAGCTTGGGCTATAAAAATAAAAAGGGATGGAGGGAGAGAAGAGAGCAGAAATAGGAATAATAACAAAACACGCATATGATGAAAGAAATAGGCATAATAAAAGAATAGGCATATGATAACAGAAATAGGCATAATAGAGATAGGCATGTAAGGACCTGAACAGTAGGTCAGGTGTACAAGTAATGGCAGATACGTTTAGTTATGATTCAGGTTATTAACATGCATATGTTTAGATCCAAACTTATAAACATGTCAGGATTATTTATTAAATGTTTATATCTAAAAGCAACATAAACTCACAGATATCTAAAGAACAGAGAATAACGATTAGATGTTGCAGTTGTATGTGTATAGGCTGTTATTGAAGCAAATAGGCTGATTCGATCTGTGCTGAGGCAACATCTCGTTGTCTCCACTGTTTTGGGTAAATAAAACAATAGAAATGGGGCCCTATTTATAGCCAACGAATCGTACAGAAACGCGTCCAGGTGTAGGAGAGGAATCTCTCCTAGATCTAGAGTGGGTCTGTAACGACCCGTGTTTTTCGACCATTTGAATATGAATATTTAAATTAGTTTTAAATATTATGTTGGGAATATTAATGGAATTTAATATTTAATTCGTTATTAAAAACGAAGTTGAACGTTATAATTTATATATAATATAATTCGAGCTTGGAAATGGCGTGCAGTTCGTAAATTGAAGTTTTGAACTTCAACTGAGAATACAGGATTCGATATAAGTCGGATTTCTGTGAAACAAGAAACGCTGGGAGCGTGTTAATGATAATTTTCATATGAAAGAGAAAAATCCAGATTTCGTGCTATAGTCTGATATTTATGGCCAAATCAAATTTTGAAATAGTCGCTATGGAAATCGTTATTAAATTATAAGCCTTTAAAATGGCCGTTTTACAAACGGACTCTGTTTTCGACGAAACCAGTTTCATTAGAACCGTATCGTTAAATTATTGTCATAAAATCAAACCGCGTGGCAAACCAATGTCGTATGTGACCACAGCAACCGTAAACGCCCGTTCAAATTCTAAAGCGCGCATTCAAATAAATAAAAGGATATTTGGCATAACTTGAGCAGACGATCGAATTAGGCCACGAAACCAGTTCCGTTGAGTTCGTATCGTCGATTAGAGTCAGAATAAGTATATAGTTTGTTATTTTTAGAGATCGAGAAATTTGACGTTAAAAAGGGTAGGGCGGTTCAGGGTAAAAATAGCCTACCGGGGGAACAGTCTCAGAATGCGACGAAATTAGTGTCGTTGGGTTCGTATCGAAAAGTTATCGTCAATGTTCGCAGTTTCAAGTGGATTTGATTTATCTGGTGACCGTGGAAAAATTAAACGTGTGTTCATTTCTGGTTTCATAAAGGAAAAATTTTCATATGACCTCGGATTTCGACGAAACTTGTTCCATTGGATTCGGAATACCTTTTTACATCAAGAACAGGATTTTTATCAGTAAACAGAAATCGTCTGTAGTTAGTTTTGTTTGTTACTTCGCAACGAAGTTTCACGAATAATATTTTACTATCCTAACCCTATATATATACGGTATATCTTCAGCACCTTCATCGTTTGCCTCGCATTAAAGTTGACAGCCTATTTTGATATAGTACCTCTCGACAAGCATTTATTAGTGATAACGACATTTCATTTACCTTGCCGACCAAGGCGCCTAAGTTCCCCATCCAAGAAAAACAGCTACTCTAATACCGTACTGCAAAACTATACCCTATATTTCCTTGCTCTCCACGACGTCTCGCTCCTATAAAATGACCTGCTTCATTTCTTCTTCCATCGGCAATAAGAGTTTAATGGCGTTCTAATATTTATAATAAAAAGGTAGCAGTTGTTTGCGGATTACATGGAGTTAAGACGAATGTTAATTAATCAATTAGAGTTATTCAAATATCGTATTGTTGAATATTAAAAGAATTAGAAGTTTTAATTTAACAAAAGCAAATCAGTTTGTTAAAGGCCAAGTGATGCTGAATGCTGAATCAGTGAACTCATTGGAGTGTCATGATTGAAACACTGTATATATTTGATAGTTAAAACACCGACTATCAAACCCTCCCAATACGATTGTTGGTATGGAAAGACCGGGATCGAACTTATATTCGAAAACCATTCCAACCAACAAATGCGTGAAGATCTCAGAAGATGATAGAGATGGAGCATTGAAGACCGTGGATCTTCATAAACGGAAGAACCACTAATGTTCTCTGCCTGGCAAGCAGAGATAAGCTGTGATTCTGTCGTGGTTGGAATCAACGGGTTGCAAGGACTTCTCGCTACTGATCCATGGGGTGATTCCTATATGGATGCGGTAGGAGAGTGCCTTCGGTTCATCCTGTTCCTGGATGACGTATATGGACGAATGTCTGACAGAGTATTTCCAAAGGGTCACGTACGTTGATTTCTTCAAACGTACGATAGTTGTTGGCGGAGAATCGCCGTTCTCTAGCTTTCAGCTAGAGTATTTTTGTGGACGTCAATTAGTGATATCTGACGGATCTGACGATGTGGCATTCAAAGTGAATGACGACCAGATGTTCAAGAGTTAATTCTGGCCTCAAGCCTCATCAACCGGGAAATGACAAAAATCGGGCAGGCAGCATGGCTATGTGGGTCGCTCCCATTAGGGTGTATGATCACCTATCTAGAGGAAATCCTATTTGTTTCTTAATCTATGTTTCGATGCTGTCCCTTTTCGGGAGACGGTTGCTGATCCCAACCGTCGGTGATATACATTCGATACTCTCAAGCGAAATGAGGGGTCGGTCATGTGAGGGCCGGGTTGCAAGAAGTTCTTGTTGAACCCAGTGTATTCGTCTCTAGAGATACACTATCGGCAGGTGGTCCCATACCTTGTCAAGTTGGAATCCAATATCCAATAAGCGCCTGCGGGTTTTGATTGTATACTATATATGTGGAGCGTGAGATGCAAGCGTTCCACTAGATTCTATTTACTTGTGTTTAGACATTATTATAATATCAGACAAGATATTGGTTTCAAAAATGTTTTGGGTTATCGTAAGGTAAAAACCGTCCGTATTTATGTGTGGATTTGGTCTTACGATTATCCTTTTCTTTTGAAAAGGTTTTGAACTTTAAAATCATGATGGGATGATTCACCCTGATTACTGTGCGAGTTTATCTCACTCTGGTTCACCAGACTGACCCGGTGTTTTGTAAATGCTCGGGTTAGGCCGGGTTGTACAGGTTCAGGTTATCGACTGCTGTGAAGAGACGAGCTGGAAGAGTCCAGACGTATGATATTATTATTCCGCTGTGTGTTATATGAGGACAGATTAGTATCACTGTCCAGATGTGTACTCTGATATTGTAAGTATTTCAAAAGCTTTCAATAAAGGTTATTTCTATATTATATTTTGTTCCGCTGCGATGTGAGACTCTGTGTTGTGTGGTGTTTCTTCTTCTTCTTCTATTCTAATATTTCTTTCTTTCTTATCTCACCCTCTAACTTCTTTCTATTAATGATCTGGAATGTTCGATGTCTGAATGGTCAACATGGTAGTTTGATGTTGATTTTCGGAGTCGAAAATCCCAGTTCGTTACAGTGGTATCAGAGCTGAAGGTTAAGTGATTACCTTGGCTCTGTGGCGTGACTCAGTAGAGATGGGGTTAGTAATACCCTAGATTGAGTTTGAGTGTATATATATGAGCGCGTATTTGTAAATTGATATAAAAACTGTCTTATATTGTGTTGGTTGGTTTGTCGAGTAGTTTATGAATTCTGGTCGATACAGTAATGCAAACTGTGTCGATAAGTGTTTCTAAACTCTTGAACAGAATGATTCGACACAGTATGTTTTTGAAAGAGGGTAAATGGAAATTTTACCCGAAGTATATTTTGATATAAACAAGGTATATATATTAAAATTATTATAATGTATATATTGGTTGTGTTAATTTGTTAATAAAATTAAATCAGATTATAATCAAGATGGTTATAAATAACTAGTCAGGATTAGTGCAAATGTAATCAATCAGTCAGATGAATTAAATCTCAATTTAAATCAGAATTTAGATTGAAATTGTGAAAACATAGAAAAGTGTGAAAAAGAATTTTGAATTGAATATACGAGAATTTTAAAATCCTGGGAGATTTTAAATTATTTACAAGCATCGTGAATTTTATTTTGAAATAGATTTCAAAATGAAAGTGTTTAAAATTGATGTTTTGAAATGATATAGTATTGAACTCACTTTGATAGCTGGGGAGTAACTCTGAGGATGCTGGCCACATCATCAGTGTTCATTTCCGAGTTCTAAGTGACGGATTACTACCAAAGATTTTGTTTTGAATTGCTTTTGAATCCTGAAAAAGGAATATTTGATTTTCTTGAAAGAGCTAAACTGTTTAAAAACTCCCAGGGAAATTGTTTGGACAAAGGCAGAATTAAATAGAATTTGTGAAAGCAGATATGAATTGAATTGAAATAGATTAACTGGAAATTAATTCGTGATATATTATCAAGTAGAATCAGATTTGAAATATGAGACAGGAATCTGAAATGATGTTGGACTGGTAAGTTAAGAGTTGGAATTGAAATTGGATGGAAATTGAGTTAAGAATGGGATTTGGCTTGGACTCGTGAAGGATTTGGTTTTGAAGATAGAATTGGAATTTTGGTTGGAGAATGCATTTGTATATGCTGACAGGGTAGCAGATGGAAAGGATATAATGATATGCTCGACGAAAAGGTACACGTTTATTTTCATATGGGTTTGGTGATTTATGAGCCGATTTGGCAAGCCGCTTGGCTGTTTTATTTTCTTTTGAATTGGAGAAGGCCCAGAAAGGCAAGTTGGAGCTGTACCGATTGAGCCGTACAGAGGAAGTGCTGGCGAAATTTTTCGAAAATTTAAAGTGTTAGAAAATTTTCGATATTTTTGAAAATATTTATTCACAGTATTGAATTGGTTTCTAATTTAATATAAAATTAGATTTGAAATTAATGAATTTATAACGTTCTTTCTTACCTTAGCAATTTCGAGGACGAAATTATTTTAAGGGGGGAAGAATGTAACGACCCGTGTTTTTCGACCATTTGAATATGAATATTTAAATTAGTTTTAAATATTATGTTGGGAATATTAATGGAATTTAATATTTAATTCGTTATTAAAAACGAAGTTGAACGTTATAATTTATATATAATATAATTCGAGCTTGGAAATGGCGTGCAGTTCGTAAATTGAAGTTTTGAACTTCAACTGAGAATACAGGATTCGATATAAGTCGGATTTCTGTGAAACAAGAAACGCTGGGAGCGTGTTAATGATAATTTTCATATGAAAGAGAAAAATCCAGATTTCGTGCTATAGTCTGATATTTATGGCCAAATCAAATTTTGAAATAGTCGCTATGGAAATCGTTATTAAATTATAAGCCTTTAAAATGGCCGTTTTACAAACGGACTCTGTTTTCGACGAAACCAGTTTCATTAGAACCGTATCGTTAAATTATTGTCATAAAATCAAACCGCGTGGCAAACCAATGTCGTATGTGACCACAGCAACCGTAAACGCCCGTTCAAATTCTAAAGCGCGCATTCAAATAAATAAAAGGATATTTGGCATAACTTGAGCAGACGATCGAATTAGGCCACGAAACCAGTTCCGTTGAGTTCGTATCGTCGATTAGAGTCAGAATAAGTATATAGTTTGTTATTTTTAGAGATCGAGAAATTTGACGTTAAAAAGGGTAGGGCGGTTCAGGGTAAAAATAGCCTACCGGGGGAACAGTCTCAGAATGCGACGAAATTAGTGTCGTTGGGTTCGTATCGAAAAGTTATCGTCAATGTTCGCAGTTTCAAGTGGATTTGATTTATCTGGTGACCGTGGAAAAATTAAACGTGTGTTCATTTCTGGTTTCATAAAGGAAAAATTTTCATATGACCTCGGATTTCGACGAAACTTGTTCCATTGGATTCGGAATACCTTTTTACATCAAGAACAGGATTTTTATCAGTAAACAGAAATCGTCTGTAGTTAGTTTTGTTTGTTACTTCGCAACGAAGTTTCACGAATAATATTTTACTATCCTAACCCTATATATATACGGTATATCTTCAGCACCTTCATCGTTTGCCTCGCATTAAAGTTGACAGCCTATTTTGATATAGTACCTCTCGACAAGCATTTATTAGTGATAACGACATTTCATTTACCTTGCCGACCAAGGCGCCTAAGTTCCCCATCCAAGAAAAACAGCTACTCTAATACCGTACTGCAAAACTATACCCTATATTTCCTTGCTCTCCACGACGTCTCGCTCCTATAAAATGACCTGCTTCATTTCTTCTTCCATCGGCAATAAGAGTTTAATGGCGTTCTAATATTTATAATAAAAAGGTAGCAGTTGTTTGCGGATTACATGGAGTTAAGACGAATGTTAATTAATCAATTAGAGTTATTCAAATATCGTATTGTTGAATATTAAAAGAATTAGAAGTTTTAATTTAACAAAAGCAAATCAGTTTGTTAAAGGCCAAGTGATGCTGAATGCTGAATCAGTGAACTCATTGGAGTGTCATGATTGAAACACTGTATATATTTGATAGTTAAAACACCGACTATCAAACCCTCCCAATACGATTGTTGGTATGGAAAGACCGGGATCGAACTTATATTCGAAAACCATTCCAACCAACAAATGCGTGAAGATCTCAGAAGATGATAGAGATGGAGCATTGAAGACCGTGGATCTTCATAAACGGAAGAACCACTAATGTTCTCTGCCTGGCAAGCAGAGATAAGCTGTGATTCTGTCGTGGTTGGAATCAACGGGTTGCAAGGACTTCTCGCTACTGATCCATGGGGTGATTCCTATATGGATGCGGTAGGAGAGTGCCTTCGGTTCATCCTGTTCCTGGATGACGTATATGGACGAATGTCTGACAGAGTATTTCCAAAGGGTCACGTACGTTGATTTCTTCAAACGTACGATAGTTGTTGGCGGAGAATCGCCGTTCTCTAGCTTTCAGCTAGAGTATTTTTGTGGACGTCAATTAGTGATATCTGACGGATCTGACGATGTGGCATTCAAAGTGAATGACGACCAGATGTTCAAGAGTTAATTCTGGCCTCAAGCCTCATCAACCGGGAAATGACAAAAATCGGGCAGGCAGCATGGCTATGTGGGTCGCTCCCATTAGGGTGTATGATCACCTATCTAGAGGAAATCCTATTTGTTTCTTAATCTATGTTTCGATGCTGTCCCTTTTCGGGAGACGGTTGCTGATCCCAACCGTCGGTGATATACATTCGATACTCTCAAGCGAAATGAGGGGTCGGTCATGTGAGGGCCGGGTTGCAAGAAGTTCTTGTTGAACCCAGTGTATTCGTCTCTAGAGATACACTATCGGCAGGTGGTCCCATACCTTGTCAAGTTGGAATCCAATATCCAATAAGCGCCTGCGGGTTTTGATTGTATACTATATATGTGGAGCGTGAGATGCAAGCGTTCCACTAGATTCTATTTACTTGTGTTTAGACATTATTATAATATCAGACAAGATATTGGTTTCAAAAATGTTTTGGGTTATCGTAAGGTAAAAACCGTCCGTATTTATGTGTGGATTTGGTCTTACGATTATCCTTTTCTTTTGAAAAGGTTTTGAACTTTAAAATCATGATGGGATGATTCACCCTGATTACTGTGCGAGTTTATCTCACTCTGGTTCACCAGACTGACCCGGTGTTTTGTAAATGCTCGGGTTAGGCCGGGTTGTACAGGTTCAGGTTATCGACTGCTGTGAAGAGACGAGCTGGAAGAGTCCAGACGTATGATATTATTATTCCGCTGTGTGTTATATGAGGACAGATTAGTATCACTGTCCAGATGTGTACTCTGATATTGTAAGTATTTCAAAAGCTTTCAATAAAGGTTATTTCTATATTATATTTTGTTCCGCTGCGATGTGAGACTCTGTGTTGTGTGGTGTTTCTTCTTCTTCTTCTATTCTAATATTTCTTTCTTTCTTATCTCACCCTCTAACTTCTTTCTATTAATGATCTGGAATGTTCGATGTCTGAATGGTCAACATGGTAGTTTGATGTTGATTTTCGGAGTCGAAAATCCCAGTTCGTTACAGGGTCGACCTTAGGATCGACACCCCCTTGTGTGGGTCGACCCTAGGATCGACCCCCAATGGGTCGATTTCCCACGTGTCTTTATGCTCTTCGATTTTGATTTCTAGATTGGTTTTGTTTATATATATTTTACTTATATGTATACAAACTTCAAACCTTAATAACTTCTTCATACGATGTCCGTTTTACGCAAACTCAGAGTCTATCTTAAGAAGAATTCCGAGACGAACGCAATGGTATAGTCTGTTTTACTTAATTTCCCAATATTAATTAAGTATTCTTTTGTTTATCATTATAATGTTCTTTTTTTTTGATGCAACATTATAATGTTCTTTAAAATTACGAGGTGCTACATTTTCCCTTACTTAAAGGATTTCATCCTTGAAATCTCCAAGTTTAGAAGAATGTATATCCTAACATCCATCATCCATCTACTCGTCCACCAATCACATGCATCCATTTTCCTTAAAAGATTTCTAATGCTTATATGAACATATGTAAAGGTGTGTGTATATGTCTCTATACTAATGCGAAGGATCAGGCGGTCTACTGATTCAGTCGACCTCCTTAATGCAATGTATGTCACTGCCATGAATCTAGCATGTATGCAAATAGTCCTAGTCTGTTATGTAAATGGCATATGCGTGCACAATCATCCATCCAAATGCAACATTTATGTGATGATACACCCATTTCCATCCATAAAGAAAAAATATGCATATGCATCCATATGCAAAACGAGAGTGATTGAGCCAATCTAGTGCCTAGTGTGAGTGTATGTGCATCCACGAGCAACCACTAGCAAACACTTTCATCCATCAAATATAACATGTCTCAAACGTATGTTTACATCCATTGGTTTCGTACCTATAGGTCGAAGATTCGATCGATAGTATATACTTGATGACGGAAACAAGTACGAATAAAAGCTTTGGAAAAAGAAGTTGAGAACATACCCTTGAAAAGAAAAGGGTACAAAGCACTAATCTTGTCTTCAGTCTCCAAAGTAGCATTTTCACGGTCTTCTCCCCATTGAACTTTAATCAACTTGACCCCCCAGTTGCGTAGCTTCTTAATCTCTGATCCAAAAATATGGGTAGGAACTTGTCTAACTATCGCCTGTCGTTCTACCTCTACTTCCTCATGTATACTCGGTTGCTTCTGCGGTATTATGCAGAAACTTCCGCAAATGAGAAACGTGGAAAACATCATGAACTTCCACAAATCTTTCTGGTAGATTTATTCTATAGGCCAATTACCTATTCTTTCCACTATAGGAAATGGCCCTACAAACCTTGGCGCCAATTTCTCTACCAATCCAAAAACGGACCACATTCCCCAAAAGTGATACTTTAATGAAAACCTTGTCTCCTGTTTCAAACTCAATATCGATCCTGCTCTTATCTGCGTATGACTTCTGCCTGTCTTGAGCTGTCTTCATTCGTCTGCGAATAAGATCAACCTTTTTTTGAAGTTTCTCTAATCATATCAGGTCTAAGTAGAAGCCTATCTCTGCTGTCTCAATTTGAGATCCTTTTGTGAGAACAGATACTTGTCCGACTTATGGTCCGTGTATAACTCGAACTTTTCCATGTAGATATTGCCGCCAAGTCTTAAGCGCAAATACTATAACAGCCAATTGTAAATCATAGGTAAGGTAGTTCTTCATGTGAACTTGCAACTTTCTACAACCATGACATACTACCCTTCCCTCTTGCATCAAGACGGCACCAAACCCCATACCATATGCATCATTGTACACTGTGAACACCTTGCTCTCATCAGGCAATGTTAGAATTGGAGTTGTTGTCAGAGCCCTCTTTAATCGCTGAAAAGCATCCTCATAATCAATGTTCGAAGAAAAGGTCAGATTCTTCTTCGCCAGTCTAGTGAGTGGGGCTGATATCCTCGTGAAGTTTTTAATAAACTTCCTATTGTATCCTGCTAAACCAAGAAAACTTCTCACCTCCGTTGCATTCTTTGGAATCTTCCAATCTTGAACAACAACTACTTCCGCGGGATCCACTGCTATCCCATCCCTTGAGACCACACACCCTAGAAATCTCACTTCCTTTCTCCAAAAATGACACTTGGGGAATTTCGCCTTGAGCTGGTGCGCTCGGAGAGTCTTCGAAACCTCTCCTAAATATTGGGCATGATCTTCCTCATCCTTTGAGAAGATAAGAACGTCATCCACCAAGACCACAACGAACTCATTCAAAAACTCTTGAAACATCCTACTCATCATATCTACAAATAGGCAGGTGCATTCGTCATGACCAACCACTCGAAGAAACCATATGGAGTTCTAAAAGCGGTCTTGTCTATACTGTCCTCGACCACTCTCAACTGATGAAACCCCATGGCCAAGTCTAAATGAGAGAAAACAGATGCACCAACAAGCTAGTCAAATAGATCATCTATCCTCGGAAGTGGGCGCCTATTCTTCTTAGTGAGTTTATTCAACTCTCTGTGACGGCCCGCCCCGCACCAACCGACATTTACTCCAAAAGTGCGCTGCACACATGTCCAGTTAACACGGAACGGTCGTCAGAAGGAAAGAAAGAAGACGAAGAATCAACAAGGAACCTGTAGAATGTCTCACAGCGCATGAAACAAAATATAATAACAACATACTTCACATAAAACAGGTGAGACAGTGCATAAGCTGAAAACAAACATCATAGCAGCGGAAAATCCAAAGTACAGCTTATGAAACAAAGAAAACATTATTACAACTTTTAAGAACTGTCTCAAAAAGCTGAACAAGAAAGGTACACTACTAATGCCCAAAGTAGTGACCAGCAACGACACAGGGAGAATATCTATATGTATCATACATGGAAGCCTCCTTCTCGCCTACGAATCTGCTACTCGCGCATCACCAGCTAACCTGTCTCTAGTCTGCTCGTGTGAGCACTAAGAAGAGACATAAAACTCTGGGTCAGACAAAAAGTCTGGTATAAGCGATAAGCAGCTAAATAGAACAATAACAGGTATACTAAACCATACCTGAACCCGGACCTGCAACCAAAGAGTTAGCACTACATACTGTACAACACTCAGAGGTGCCACTAAACAAATGGCGTAAAGATAACGGGGGTGGGGGTGTGCATGTCATAGTGATGGAAACCAATCAAACATAGCAACCATCCTCACATCCCTCACTCAGTGCGTAAAGTATACGATATCCACCGCTTCGATCACCCAATACTTTGTTATGATCACTCTGCCCCATGAAGTCATAACGGCTTCACTGCACTGATCCATAGCCACTAATCCTTCGCTATGTCCACTTTGCCCCATGGAGTCGTACACACCCCACTGCACTGTTTCATAGCCTTACTAATCCTTTACTATGTCTACTCTGCCCCATGGAGTCACAATGGCTCCACTTCATTGGCTTATAGTCTTACTACGATCACTTTGCCCCTCGAGTCATGATGACTCTACTGCACTGATACGTAGTCCTGCTATGATCACTTTGCCCCTCGAGTCATGATGACTCTACTGCATTGATACGTAGCCCATCATCCCTTTTCAGTGGTGAATCAAAGTTATGAACGTCGACAACTCCTTAGCACATGTCCCGTAGCAAAGCCCAACCATGAAGTGAACTCATTGGTTCCCAACTAGATCCTGAGCTCTAACTTCCATTTGGACTACCTTTGCATCTCGGGTTATTGGTCATCATCGGATTGGTTTGGATCTCCTCCTAGCAATCGGTTCGGTTCGGCATTCAGCTCCTAGTCATAAACACGGTTCGTGAATTAACACTCTTCACTGGATCGGATCGGGTACCTCGAGCTCCTTCATAGTGCATCGGTTCGGATCGGTCGTCTTCACCTCCTAGCGGATCGGATCGGGTTCTTCAAGTCCAATCACCATGCATCGGTTCAGAGGCGGCCATGCGGTTCGGATCGGAGTGGTACATGCCACACAAGGCAAATCGGGTCGGAAGCTCCTAGTGTGAGCAGTTCGGTTCATGCCTCTATCCGATCCAATCGGTTCGGGTGCTCTCCTGCAGTTTGTCCAGGAAGCTATTTACGCCATTCGAAGGCGTTTTCGACCACTCTAACTATTCTAATCAATCACAAAGCATACCACAAAGTCATAGCAACAAACAGAAGTGACCACAAACACCAAAACATCCATATGATAAGTTAAAATGGATCAAACATAGTCAAAGCCCATATTTTCCCTTAAACATGTTCAAGCATAATTAATGATGGGATTAGAAAAACTTAACCAAATTAACCTAAGTTCATGTCAGAGGTCTAAAACATCATTTAAGAATTTATACATATTTTTCCAGAATTTTATCATGTTTAAATTCGCTAATTAACACTAATTACCCTTAATTAACCATAATTAGTGAGGAACTATGCAAATCACTCACCTTAGCCACAAATAAACCTTAGATCTGAAATAAATCTCTGTTTGGGCGCGAATACCAATGCTAAACAGCAGCTCTAATCTTGATTTGGTGAAGATCTCCCTTGATTTGATGTTGCTAAACTTAATCCTTGATTAGAAAGTGATTTGGAGGTGATTTAGAGGTTGGAGGCCATTTTTAGGGTTTCTAAGAGGTAAGTGGAAGCTAGAAAACTGAAATGGAATGAAACTCTAACTCTTTTCAGCCTCCCCATAACCCTAATCCCGAAATGGGTTATGGGCCCATTCACTAATCACCCTATATGGCCCGGTTAAGCAGTTTTTCACCTTCCAAACCTTATTTCAGCCATATCTCCCAAACGTTGAGTCTATTTGGCTATTATGACCACTCTACGGAAAGGTAAACCATCAAACGAATCTAATGGAAGTGGTTTCAGTCAAAATTCCTTTCCAGTCAAAAGTTATGGCCAAAACAGTATCAACTAGGGGCAAAACGGTCATTTAAAAACCGGCAAAAATCATGAACATGGGAAATGACCCCAATGGTCGTTTCCCAAAGCCAGATGACCATACGACTTCATATAAGAAAGAAATAAATATTCTATGATCCTTCGATGCGTAGAATGCGGGTTGTTACATTCTTTCCCCCTTAAGAAATTTCTCCCCTGAAATTCTCTGACCAAAACACACAAAGGGTCCCGCATGCCTATCAACCATATAACAACAATCAAACATGCAAAACAAGCAAAACAAGTCTATTCTAGCATGCAGAATAACTAAATCGCAAAGAAAATCTTACCAGGCAAAGAGTTCTGGATACGTTTTCCTAATGCTCTCCTCTGTCTCCCAAATACAGTCATTCTCGTTCTCGCCCCACTGAACCTTGACTAGCATCACCGCCTTCCTTCGAAGTTGCTTCGTATCATGCTCGATAATACGAATCGGCTTGCGGTTCCCAACCGCCTTGGGTTCCATTTCGAAGTCCTCTAACTGATCAGGTGAAATAGTCATATCTGGGTCATGCACGAACTTTCTTAGCTGGGAAACATGAAATACGTTGTGAACTCCCGCCATCTTCTCTGGTAATTCAATTCTATATGCCAAATTCCCAACTTGTTTGAGAACTGGGAATGGGCCAACAAATCTTGGTGCCAACTTGCCTCTCCTGCCAAATCGTATTACGCTCTTCAACGGAGAAACCTTGACAAACACCAAGTCACCAACGAAGAATTTTAAGTCTCTTCTCCTTTTATCAGCATAACTCTTCTGCTTATCCTGGGCAGCCTTCATCCGTTGTTGAATGATCTTAATCTTGTCTGAAGTTTCCCTTACCACATCTGGTCCAAGTACAAACTTCTCACCGGTCTCTATCCAACATGATGGTGAGTTGCACGGTATTCCGTACAAAGCTTCATATGGAGCCATACCGATACTGGATTGATAGCTATTATTATATGCAAACTCTACTAGATGCAAATGGTCATCCCATGATCCCCCAAAATCCAATATACAAGCTCTCAAGAGATCTTCCAATATACGATTCACCCTCTCTGTCTGACCATCAGTTTGAGGATGATACGCGGTACTGAGATATAGTTCCGACCCTAGAGCCTCTTGTAAGCTCTTCCAAAACCCACTAGTGAACAACGGGTCTCGGTCACTCATAATGCTTTTAGGTACTCCATGAAATCTCACTACCCACTTCATATACAGTTCAGCTAACTTAGCTGCTGTTCTGGTCGATTTGACCGGTATAAATCTTGCACTCTTAGTCAATCGGTCCACAATTACCCAAATGCTATCATGTCTCGACCTAGTCCTTGGTAAACCATCAATGAAATCCATCGAGACTTGCTCCCATTTCCATTCGGGAATTTCTAATGATTGCAACAAACCACTAGGCTTTTTTGCTCGGCTTTAACTAGCTGGCAATTCATGCACTTGGATATAAACTTCCCAACATCTCTTTTCATTCCTTCCCAGTAGTAAGTCTGCTTCATGTCTTGATACATCTTATCACCACCGGGGTGTATAGTCAGTTTTGAGTGATGACATTCCCTAAGTACTTCATCTCTCAAACCATTCACATTGGGTACAATTAGTCTTCCATTCTTTCTAAGCCATCCTTCTCGATCAAGCCCATACAAACTCATCTCCTCGCCGTTGATATCCATTCCTAACTTGGAGATGATTTCCAATAGATTAGGATCGTCCCTCTGACTGGAACCAATCCGCTCAATCAAGGTGGGTCTGATCGTCAAACTAGCTAACATCTCTGGATCCAATTCGCACTTTGGTCTGAAATCATACCCTGCGATATACTCCAGTTGCTTCCATTCAAGAAACATAGCCCCTAAACTGGCATGTCTCCTACTCAAGGCATCGGCTACCGCATTGCCTTTCCCAGGTGTATATGCGATATCGAAATCATACGAAACCAAGAACTCTAACCATCTTTGCTGACGGAGATTCAGTTCTTTCTGGGAGAAGAGATACTTTAACGATTTATGATCGGTAAACAACTCAAATCTCTCTCCCAAGAGATAATGTCTCCACATCTTCAATGCGAACATAATCGCTGCTAGTTCCAAATCATGGGTAGGATATTTTTTCTCATGCGGCTTTAGTTGCCAACTAGCATAAGCTATAACCCTACCTCCTTGCATCAATACAGCACCTAGTCCGGTACCACAAGAATCCGTGTATACCGTCATCTCTTCATTCCCTTTAGGAATGACTAACACTGGCGCACGCGTCAACTTTTCTTTTAGACTCTTGAATGCATTCTCACACACTCCGTCCTAGACGAAGGCTTGACTCTTCTTAGTCAACTGAGTCAACGGTGCTGCTATCTTGGAGAAGTTCTGGATAAACTTGCGATAATATCCAGCTAACCCCAAGAAGCTTCTTACGTCTGTTTCATTCTTGGGCGTAGGCCAATCCTGTACCGTAGCCACCTTCGCAGGGTCCACGGCAATACCATGCTCTGAGACAACATGGCCCAAGAATCTCACCTCCCTCCTCCAGAAGTGACATTAGAAAATTTCATTTTCAATTGGTGTTTTCTCAACATCTCTATCACTACCCTCAAATGTCCCTTGTGTTCTTCCTCTGTCCTCGAGTAAACAAGGATGTCATCTACGAACACAAGAACAAACTTATTCAACTGATCTCTGAATACCCGATTCATAAGATCCACAAAGTATGCTGGTGCATTGGTCAACCCAAATGGCATGATCAACCACTCATAAAATCCAGACGACGTCCTAAATGCCGTTTTCTGAACACTCTTAGACGCTACTCGAAGCTGATGAAATCCTGTCGCGAGGTCCAACTGGGAGAACACTCTTGCTCCTTCCAGTTGATCAAACAAATCATCTATTCGCGGTAGAGGATACTTATTCTTCCTCGTCACCTTATTCAACTCGCGATAGTTCACACACAAAC
The DNA here is from genome assembly GCA_030737875.1 of Allium sativum. Taxonomy (NCBI): domain Eukaryota; kingdom Viridiplantae; phylum Streptophyta; class Magnoliopsida; order Asparagales; family Amaryllidaceae; genus Allium; species Allium sativum. The sequence goes on along the minus strand of CM060924.1, from coordinate 617,530,675 downwards.
GAAGGGAACCATCTGCCTTAGTGGCAAACACAACTGGTGCTCCCCACTCGGAGACACTTCTTCTAATAAACCCCTTCTTCAAATGATCGCTTACTTGCACCCCGAGCTCTCGCTTCTCCCTTGGTGCCATACGATGAAGTGGCATCACCATAGGTCTGGCATCTTTCACCAAATCAATACGGAACTCAATCTCTCGGTGTGGTGGAAGTCCGGTCACTTCTTCGAAGACGTCCGGATACTGGCCAACCACGGGCATATCTGACAACTCATCATGCGGGATGTCAAGGGAATTTATAAAACTGCCATTACCCCATCACTAGGTAGACTACCAAACACTACCCTCCGTCATCATCCGCCCTAACTGTCACCAAAAAGCCCCCACAGTATACCACCACCCTGTATCTTTGGAGCCAATCGACTCCCAATATAATGCCATACCCAATAAAGCCCAAAACAAAACAAACATACATCCATGACTCGATAAGACCAAATTTTGGCAAATCATACTAAGGTTAGTCGAACCACCAATCGGGTTCGTCACAACCAACGGTCTATCGACTATCTCGGGTTCCAATCCCAACCTATCTACTAGGTCACTAGATATGAAGGAACGGGAAGCCCCAGTATCAAACAAAACTCGAACAGGTACATCATGGATAGAAAGCATACCTTGAATGACGACATTCTTTCCTTTCTCCGCCGTAGTTGGGGCATTCGACGAAGAGGGAATAACAACAATAGCATATGCTTTCTCAATCTGCTTCTCTTTAAGAGGTTGTGGACATTTATCCTTATGATGTCCCACTTGGCCACAGTTGTAGCACTTCCTATCCGTTGGCTTGGCCCGACATTCTTTGGCATAATGGCCCTTCTTACCACAGCTGAAGCACTCAACATCTTTCTTGCTCTTTTTCTGGCCATCCTTAGTTTGGTTCTGCTTCCTCTTGTTCTGAGTGTTATTCTTACCTCCACCGCCTGCTTGCAGCTTCAGCCCTTCTGCAGATGCAATCTCAGTCTTTGGCTTAGGGTAAAGACTCTCTGATCTCAAAGTTTTCCCTACAATCGATTCAAAAGTCTCATCGATGTGGTTGACAAGCCTTTCCCCCAAGTATCCATCCAAACCAGTAATGAACTTCTCATTCTTCTTCTCAAGAGTATCAATAAGGGATAATCCATATTTCGACAAAGTGTCGAACTCAACAATATAGTCCGAGACTGCCTTACCATTCTGCTTAAGCTCCGAGAACTTCCAAAACAACTCCGACTTCTGAGCAGCTGGGATAAACTTGTCGCTAAAGCGAGCCTTAAACTGATCACAAGTAACCTGATCCTCTGGAGTGGCTGTCTTAATAGCATTCCACCAATTCATCGCTCGCCATTGCAGCTGACGAGACGCTAGCCTTCTCTTCATAGCATCCTCGATACCCAAGTCATTGAAGATACGATCACAGCTATCCAACCAATCCTGAACATCCATGACCGACTCTGTTCCGTGGAATGGCTTCCCACCAAGGTCACTGTAATCCTTGCACAGCTTGGCGAAATCGGCCCTAGGCGCCTGCACTATTGGACCACCACCATTACCGGGATTGGGAACTTCCCCATGCACATCCCTAAGCATTTATCTCATGAGGTTAGTAAACATCGCCCTCATGTTAGCAGCATTCCCATTATTGGCTCCTCTACCAGCACCTCTTGCGTATCGGCTCATCGTTCAATCTGTAAAGAGAAAACGATTAACCATCTCCATAGTGGTGCTAGTGCAGTGCGACTTCATCCTTAGCTATACTAATAGTATATATATAACTTTTGAAAACCAAGGTAATCACAAATACGCAATCTCATACACGTACTATCTCTCCCTAATGTCTTTCCCTAGGCTCTGATACCAAATGTGATGGCCCGCCCCGCACCAACCGACATTTACTCCAAAAGTGCACTGTACACATTTCCAGTTAGCACGGAACGGTCGTCAGAAGGAAAGAAAGAAGACGAAGAATCAACAAGGAACCTGTAGAATGTCTCACAGCGCATGAAATAAAATATAATAACAACATACTTCACATAAAACAGGTGAGACAGTGCATAAGCTGAAAACAAACTATCATAGCAGTGGAAAATCCAAAGTACAGCTTATGATCCAAAGCCAACATTATTACAACTTTTAAGAACTGTCTCAAAAAGCTAAACAAGAAAGGTACACTACTAATGCCGAAAGTAGTGACCAGCAACGACACAGGGAGAATATCTATATGTATCATACATGGATGCCTCCTTCTCGCCTACGAATCTGCTACTCGCGCATCACCAGCTAACCTGTCTCTAGTCTGCTCGTGTGAGCACCCAGAGTAATAAGAAGAGACATAAAACTCTGGGTCAGACAAAAAGTCTGGTATGAGCGATAAGCAGCTAAACAGAACAATAACAGGTATACTAAACCATACCTGAACCCGAACCTGCAACCAAAGAGTTAGCACTACATATTGTACAACACTCTGAGGTGCCACTAAACAAATGGTGTAACGATAACGGGGGTGGGGGTGTGCATGTCATAGTGATGGCAAACAATCAAACATAGCAACCATCCTCACATCTCTCACTCAGTGCGTAAAGTATATGATATCCACCGCTTCGATCACCCAGTACTTTGCTATGATCACTCTGCCCCATGAAGTCATAACGGCTTCACTGCACTGATCCATATTCACTAATCCTTCGCTATGTCCACTTTGCCCCATGGAGTCGTACACACCCCACTGCACCGGCTCATAGCCTTACTAATCCTTTACTATGTCCACTTTGCCCCATGGAGTCACAATGGCTCCACTGCACTGGTTCATAGTCTTACTACGATCACTTTGCCCCTCGAGTCATGATGACTCTACTGCACTGATACGTAGTCCTGCTACGATCACTTTGCCCCTCGAGTCGTGATGACTCTACTACACTGATACGTAGCCCATCATCCCTTTTCAGTGGTGAATCGAAGTTATGAACGTCGACAATTCCTTAGCACACGTCCTGTAGCAAAGCCCAACCATGAAGTGAACTCATTGGTTCCCAACTGGATCTTGAGCTCTAGCTTCCATTTGGACTACCTTTGCATCTCGGGTTATTGGTCATCATCGGATCGGTTCGGATCTCCTCCTAGCAATCGTTTCGGTTCGGCCTTCAGCTCCTAGTCATCAACACGGTTCGTGAATTAACACTCTTCACTGGATCGGATCGGGTACCTCGAGCTCCTTCATAGTGCATCGGTTCGGATCGGTCGTCTTTACCTCCTAGCGGATCAGATCGGGTTCTTCAAGTCCAATCTCCATGCATCGGTTCGGAGGTGGCCATGCGGTTCGGATCGGAGTGGTACATGCCACACAAGGAAAATCAGGTCGGAAGCTCCTAGTGTGAGCGGTTCGGTTCATGCCTCTATCCGATCCGATCGGTTCGGGTGCTCTCCTGCAGTTTGTCCAGCAAGCTATTTACGCCATTCAACGGCGTTTTCGACCACTCTAGCTATTCTAATCAATCACAAAGCATACCACAAAGTCATAGCAACAAATAGAAGTGACCACAAACACCAAAGCATCCATATGATAAGTTAAAATGGATCAAACATAGCCAAAGCCCATATTTTCCCTCAAACATGTTCAAGCATAATTAATGATAGGATTAGCAAAATTTAACCAAATTAACCTAAGTTCATATCATAGGTCTAAAAAATCATTTAAGAATTTATACATATTTTTCCAGAATTTTATCATGTTTAAATTCGCTAATTAACACTAATTACCCTTAATTAACCATAATTAGTGAGGAACTATGCAAATCACTCACCTTAGCCACAAACAAACCTTAGAACTGAAATAAATCTCTGCTTGGGTGCGAATACCAATGCTAAACAGCAACTCTAATCTTCATTTGGTGAAGATCTCCCATGATTTGATGTTGTTAAGCTTAATCTTTGATTAGAAAGTGATTTGGAGGTGATTTAGAGGTTGGAGGCCATTTTTAGGGTTTCTAAGAGGTAAGTGGAGGCTAGAAAACTGAAATGGAATGAAACTCTAACTCTTTTCACCCTCCCCATAACCCTAATCCCGAAATGGGTTATGGGCCCATTCACTAATCACCCTATTTGGCCCGGTTAAGCAGTTTTTCACCTTCCAAACCTTATTTCAGCCATATCTCCCAAACGGTAAGTCCGTTTGGCTATTATGACCACTCTACGGAAAGGTAAACCATCAAACGAATCTAATGGAAGTGGTTTTAGATCAAAATTCCTTTCCAGTCAAAAGTTGTGGCCAAAACAGTATCAGCTAGGGGCAAAACGGTCAGTTAAAAATCGGCAAAAATCATGAACATGGGAAATGACCCCAATGGTCGTTTCCCAAAGCCACATGACCATACGACTTCGTATAAGAAAGAAATAAATATTCTACGATCCTCCGATGCGTAAGATGCGGGTTGTTACACTCTCTGTAATCCACACGTAAGCGAAGCGAGCCATCAACCTTAGTTGCAAAGATGACTGGAGCATCCCATTCAGATATTCTTCGCCTAATAAAACACTTCTCAATTAGCTCCCCTACTTGCTTGCTGAGCTCCCTTATTTCCCTAGGAGCCATGTGGTGCTCAGGCAATGCAACTGGCTTTGCATTGTCCCCCAAGTATATCCGGAAATCAATCTCGCGCCTTAGAGTTAAGGCCCAAAACTCCTCAAAAAACATAAGGATACTCATAATCTATAGGTACAGGTCACAAATCATCTACAAAAGCATCAAGTGACTCTTGGAAACTAAGCATGACATACCTTTTGGGTCACAAGAAATCTCGAGAGTCCTCTCATGGTAAGTCAAAATTCTAACGACCCTCCTCTCATAGTCTAGAATGGTACCATACATGGCTAGCCAATCCATCCCTAGAATCAAACCATAGCTCATGAAACCATGCACATATGCATCACATCAAATTTGACGCCCAACACAATATTCTCAAACCCTGAAAATCATAAACATATGAGCTGTGCTGCCAATGGGGTTTGAGACAACAATGGGATCCAAACCATACTAGTACTAAGGTGTAGAGGTTTAACCACAGAATCATATATAAAAGAATACGAAGCAACAAAACCAAAAAGAGCCCTAACAGGATGATTGGAAAGAGAAATCAAATCTTTAATAGAAACTTTCCTACCTCCGTTTGGTCCACTACCCTCGAAAGCATGCACCGGCTCTCCAGATGGTCCTGTCTTTTTCCCCTATCCTTGCTTCTTCGGGCATTTCCTAGTATAGTGTCCAACTTTACCACAGATGAAACATGTGTTCTTCCTTTTTTGACAGTCTTTGCCTAAATGACCCACGTCCACACAACCATGACATTTCTTCTTGCCTTTATTTGAATTTTATTAGGCTTTCCTTCTTTTATCTATATTCCCTTCTTGGGCTACCATTTTTCTCATCCTTGGGCTGTGCTTCTCAGCCCTAACTCCCTTATTCTCCTCTTTACCATCCTTGTTTAACATGTTAACAAGTCTCTCGAAAGCTGCCACCATTGCGTGGAAATCCTTACGAATCTTGAGAGAAAATTAGCTGTAGGTGGAACTACTACGGCTACAGATGGAGGTTAGGAACTTCCTTGCCCTTCGACATGTGCTGTAGTTTTAACATGCCTACGGAGCCATGCCGCAATGAGGACACCCTTTAGGAAGAACCAGTTCCCCAAAAATGCTGAAAAGGAAGAGGGATTCAACCTGAGAATGGAAAGATATTTCATATGGATTTGGGGAATATGTTTTTCAAAAACAGACTTTTCTTTGAAAATACTTTCTTTTTGAAACCTTTTGAAAACAATTTTCCAAACCTTTTATACGATCTTATAACCTTCAACTTTGATACCAAATGTGTCACCCTACGTCCACTAATGTAACTCTTTAATAGAATGCGTTACGTTATATGAAGCGTTATAGGTAAACGGAAACGGAAACATCACATGATAGAATAGCAGCAGAATTTAAAACTTTATTTTCCAAATAGAAAACATTGTGGTCCAAAATCCAGTTACAATATAAGTCTGAAATACAGAAAACCCATTACATCAAATTAAAATATATGCCTTGTACTAAAATCATTAGAGTACAGAAATATAAAATCATAGTCCCTAAAAATAGCTATAACAAGGTAGACTGGTAATCAAAGTGATACATCTAAGCAAAGCCAAGCAGAAATAGAGGAGAGAATCATAATCAAGCTTGAGTATTCCTACACTGAGAACCTAGGGGGAAAAGGAAGAGAGAGAAAAGGAAACAAAATGGGTCATACATAAAGTCTGGCATGTCCACTTACTTTTAGCATATAAATAACTAAAAGCAACATGACAGGCATATAAACTGGATAAGAGAGATAACAGTATCATAAGACATGTATAACAGAACTGAGCAGGATAAGTAGAATGAACAGAAAAGATTACGCTTCTCAAATACCTTTCTCTGCACCAATACTAGTATAATAGAAACAGAATGATCCCAACAGAAACAAATAGTAGAACTATGTGTACTTCTAGTGATGGGTTTTACCCCCCAAACGATAATAATAGGCAACCCAACAGAAATAATGGGTGTTACCCTAAACGATAATAACGGGCTCCTAAACAGGCAGGACTAGATGTACCCTGATTACTACCCCAATCGATCGGCTCCCTATCTCGTAGATACCCTGTGCTGACCCCAAAATTGGATGTATCACTTCCTAAAGTGGAAACCTCTTTTCCTGATAGGAACAACCATATCTACTGATGTCACAACGTCTTAATTACCAGACCAATCCGGACCCATGCACGCACATGACTCCATTGGAATGCGCCTCAACACCTACACCCATATGAACTTCTTATGATCAGCTCAGTAAGCTTTCCCTTGACACCTACATAGTTCGGGGTCCCTATTTGGATACTAGTATGGGTTACTAACAGATACGGGTCCCACACAACAGATGATAGAAGCTACCCCCTAGGCTTGCATCCCATTACTAAGATTTTGACAGGTTATGCTTAATAGATTAACATGCCCGCATAACCCCAACATATAAAACATGTTAAGTTTATCGGGTTTATATAATACCCCATAGATTTAACAGATTTAGAGATTTAACATGTTTAATTAACCCCGCAGATTTAACATGTTTACTTAATACCACAAATTTACTTAACCTGTTACCTTTAGATTGCAATTAACGAAAGTAATCTACAACCTTTTATCTCAAGTTTTAATTAACGAAAGTAATCTACAATTTTTATCCCCGGATTGTAATTAATGAAAGTAATCTACAATCCCTTACTCTTAGATTGTAATTAGCAAAAGTAATTTACAATCTTTTATCCTCGGATTGTAATAAACGAAAGTAATCTACAATACCTTACACCTAGATTGTAATTAACGAAACTAATCTACAATCTTTTATCCTCAGAATGTAATTAATGAAAGTAATCTACCACCCCTTACTCCTAGATTGTAATTAACGAATGTAATCTACAATCTTTTATCCTCGAATTGTAATTAGCAAAAGTAATCTACAATCCCTTTTTATTATTCATTGTTTGATTCCATAGTTACAATAACATGTTTTACTTAATATATAACTAAGTATACTTCATCTCAATTCATCAGTTTTCTGTTTAACTTGTCACTTATTATTAACGATTAAATATAACTTATTTCACCTCATATATTCACCTCGTCCTTTTTTTACTTAATCATAATTCTGTCTTACACTGTCATTACAACTTGTCGTTGTTTACTTATTAACTTAGTTCTCTTAACTAAGGTTTACCAATAAGTTTCCTTTCAATTTATTATAATTTCCACTTGTCCCTAGGTCAGGCCTACCTATTACATAACATTCTTATTAATGTAATTAATTATAATAGGTTATTATAATTACCCGTTCATGTATGTTAATGCACCAAACCTCTCACATTAAGTGGACCACTTGTGGATGTTGGATATGTCAGGCGGCTCTGGGTAGTCTTCTACCACAAGTTGGAATTAACCTCGTGTATTAGCACGGTTACATGTACATTTATGCGCTAGACCCCTCACATTAAATTAACCACTCGTAGATGCGGGATTTACCAAGCGATTCCGGGCAGATTTCTACTACGAATGTAATCTAACCTTGTGTTTAAGTGCAGTTACAGTTTCTGTTTACTATAAATTTAGGCATATTCAATTCTTGAACAATTATTCTTGTTCATCATAGGTTTTTCATTCCCCTACCCTCAATTCATAAATCATCATGTACGATATTGTGACGACCGCCCATGGCCCCCACACTAACAAGAGGAATAATGAGTGAAAGGAGTGCCAGACAACTATGGACGATCATCAGAGTAGGTAAACACAAGCGGAACCTATCATAAAACCCACAATGCAAGGATAAAATATAATAGAACATATACAACAGGTAATAGTAGTGGAGTATCATATAGCGAACTTTTCAAACTTTCACAACGTCCTAAAAGATAATTCCAACATCATAGGAAATATCAAGTATGTACATAAGGCCCCACTACAACACTTATAGAGCAACTCAAACAGTGGAAATAGAAATACTAGATAGTAGCAAAAGTAATAGGCCAGCCTCCTGCTCGCCTTCGCACAACAGCATCGTCTTTACTAATCACCTGTCACCTGCTACTTAGTTTGCATATCCACAACTGGATGAACAACCAAGGTAATAAGAGGAAACATAAAACCTTGAGTCAGACAATAGTCTTAGTGAGTGATAAAACAACTAACAAACTTCAACAATAAAGTATATGAGCATGGATGGATAAACATACCAATATACCCACAACACCAGAGAAGAACTCAACCCTATCTTCCCCACATCAGACAGTGATAGCCTTTACGATAAACAATTCAACCATTCATCCATGGAAAACAGAATATCCATTCAACCAAAGAAAAGCACTCATATAGTCCAGATTATATATATCTCGTGTAAACCATCCTAATCAAATTCAGCATCCCTCAAGCACAAGCCCTAGAGGCCCAAACCAATATCAGACATGCACCCAAGGAACATCTCCTTCGATGTTGGACAACCTACATGAGGCAGTACAAAAAGAACAACAATCATCCATGACTAACTCTGGCTATTGCCGCCAATCCTACTTTGAAACCATTGTTAATTGTATGATGACCAACCTGACCATATGTCAAGGGCTAATGGTAACCCTAGTTCTAGCATAAACTCCATACACCTTTCAATGGTACGTATGTATGTCCAACCTTGACAACTAAGCCTTTCAATGATACCTAGGGTACTCGACCTACAACCGGTCTTTTAGGTGCCCCCGTCGTACCCCTGCTTTGAGCCTGCTAGAACTTATGACAACGATAATCTCTCGGCTTTCTCATCTCCAGTCATCCAATCAAACCGATGACTTTTCATAGCCCAAGCAACCTTCTTGAGAAACCATTATCCACCAACTCACAACCTTTGAGTTGTCACCTCATTCGTTGTTCTACATCGATCAACGATCACCCTTCAACACTTCGAACCTTCCTACATGAATTTTTTCAGGCCTTTTTGTTCAAATCTAGGTCGTACCCGATTTTTTTTTATTTTAGAAAATGGCCCTACGGACCGACCAGATCTTGACCGACCCCTCCGACCAGAGTGACCGACCCTTCATCATCTCTGCGGAGACTGATCGAACCTGCTCCTCGACCCAAGCTCGCTCGACCCAACCACTTTTGGCTTGCTTGACCCAATCATGTTCGACCGACCAAGATTCAACCACTTCTGGCTCGCTCGACCCAACCATGTTCAACCGACCCAGACTCAACCCAACCTCTTCAGGATCGCTCGACCCAATGATGTTCGACCAACCCAGACTTGGCCAACCCCCTATGCTCGACCGACCAGGTTTTGCTCGACCCAAAACCTGCACTTCACTAATCCAACTCCGATTTCGACCAAAACTTCGCCAAACGATAGATTTGACGAATCCGGCTCATCCAATTCATCAAATATGGCCATAAACATGGTATGAAACTATTAGCCACATGAATACAGTGCTTTTCACCAAAATTATGTAAATCACTCCAAAATCATAACAAATGATCATATGAACAAAATTGCGGATCTAACTTGCATAAACATATGAAATGGCATAGGTATTACCGGTTTAAACTTACTAAATTGGATCCTATGGTGATTCATATGAAAATGGACTAATCATGGTATTGATCTATGATAAAACACTTGAATTTGATGAAAAACATGATCAAACATTCATATACTTCATTGAATCCATGTGAGAGATGTAAACCACTCACTGATTATCCAAAACAAGCTAAAATGATAGAAATATGAATTAGGACAGCAAGCACCTTGCACCAAACCTCTTGATCCGATGTATTCTTGCTTCAATCGATGTAGATCTAGCCTCCAATGGTGTAGATCTATGATTTCCCTCCTTGGATTTTGATCTTTAATGGTGGAAATGAGTTAGAGGAATAAGGAGCATAAGGCCACCAATGAGAGAATGGGGAAACTAAATTACTTCTCATATCCCTCACCCCCTATTTATACCCTTCCACTAGCCTACTAATGGGCCTTCCCAAATCATCCCATTGTGGCTCTCCAAACCTAAACAACCAACAGAAAAACCTTACAACAACGATTCCTCCCAAATCGCTGAGCCAAATCCTTAATTTAACCACTCTATGGAAAGGAAATCATCATTTCCTTTCCAATAGCATCGGTCTCACCCTCTGATTTGACCTGAGTCAAAAGTTATGCCTTGTACAAGACTGACAAGGGAAAAATGGTCACAAACAAAATTGGTAAAAATTATGGACATGTCTCACATTCCCATTAGAAACATATAAAAATATGAGAATGATCCAACCTTCCGGGAATAAAATAGAAATAATTTACGATCCTCTGATACGTAATATACGGACTATTACAGATATGCCTCAAATTAATGTCTTAGATCACAGTATAGGTTATGCCTCTAAATCCCAGTCTTGTTTTACAATACAAGTTATACCCCAGTTTATCACTCCTAACCATTCCTAATTTCGTCCGTTCGCCTATTTCAGCGATAGGCCTAGGCTCGAAGGTAGCCTAGGCTATAAAAATAAAAAGGGAAGGTGGGAGAGAAGAGAGCAGAAATAGGCATATGATGATAGAAATAGGCATAATAAAAGAATAGGCATATGATGGCAGAAATAGGCATAATAGAGATAGGGATGTAAGGACTTAAACAATAGGTCTGGTGTACAAGTAATGGCAGATACGTGTAGTTATGATTTAGGTTATTAACAAGCATAGGTTTAGATCCAAACTTATAAACATGTCAGGATAACTTATTAAATGTTTATATCTTAAAGCAACATAAACTCATAGTGACTGAATCAAAAGAACAGAGAATAACGATCATATGTTGCAGAAGAATCTCTTGTATGCGTATAGGCTGTTATTGAAGCTAATAGGCTACTTCAATATGAGCTGAGGCAGCATCTCGTTGTCTCCATTGTTTTGGGAGATTAAAAATATAGAAACAGGGTCTTATTTATAGCCAATAGCCAATGAATCATACAGAAACACATCCAGGTGCAGGGGAGGAATCTCCCCCGGATCTGGGGTGGGTCGACCCTAGGGTCGATCCTAGGGTTGACACCCCTTGTGTGGGTCGACCCTAGGTTCGACCCCCAATGGGTCAACTTCCTGTGTGTCTTCCCACTCTTCGATTTTGACTTCTGGACTAGTTTTTTTTGTATATTTTTTTACTTATATATATACCAACTTCAAACCTTAATAACCTCTTCATACGATGTCCGTTTTACGTAAACTCGAAGTCTATATTAATATGAATTCTGAGATGAACACAATGATACAGTCCGACATTATTTAATTAAGTATTATTTAGTTTATCATTATAATGTTCTTTAAAATTACGGGGTGTTACATTCTCCCCTACTTAAGGGATTTCATCCCCGAAATCTCGAAGTTAAGAAGAATGTATATCCTAACATCCTTCATCCATCTACTTATCCATCAATCACAGGCATCCATTGTCCTTAAAAGATTTCTAATGCTTATATTAACATATGCAAATGTGTGTGTATATGTCTCTATACTAATGCCAAGGATCAGGCGGTCTACTGCTTCAGTCGATCTCCTTAATGCAATGTATGTCAGTGCCATGAATCCAACATGTATGCAGATAGTCCTAGTATATCATGTAAATGCTATATGCGTGCACAATCATCCATCCAAATAATGCTATATGTATGCAGCATTCATGTGATGATACACCCATTCCATCCATAAGGAAAATATGCACATGCATCTATATGCAGTATGAGAGTGATTGAATCGATCCAGTGCCTAGTGTGTGTCTACATGCATCCACGAGCAACCACTAGCAAACACTTGCATCAACTTGCATCCATCAAACATAACATGTCTCAAACACATGTTTACATCCACTGGTTCCCTACCTAAAGGTCGAATATTCGATCGAGAGTATATACTTAATGATGGAAACAAGTACGAATAAAACCTTTGAAAAAAGAAGTTAAGAACATACCCTTGAAAAGAAAAGGGTACAAAGCGTGAATCTTGTCTTCTATCTCCCAAGTTGCATCTTCATGGTCTTCTCCCTATTGAACTTTCATCAACTTGACCTCTCGGTTGCGTAGCTTCTTAACCTCCATTGATGACTATTGTTTGTTGATTTCAATTTAACTAATACGGCTGGAACTATTTATTTGCATTTTTAGAAATAAGAATATTCGTATGTTTATTCTAATTTTAATTAATTAGAAAAGAAATAAATTCGACTCTATTTATTTATTTAAATAAAATAAATATGTTTAATCCTAACACATTCTAACTTTTTTCATACTGATCCTTATTCAATCATCTATTATGTGCTCCTTTCTAGATTCCATCATCCAATACTGACACTGCTTTTCTTTCTTTTCTTTTAGAGAGATTTATTTCCTTATATACATACATATATCTTTATTATTAAATTTATATAAAAAGAATGCTTTTTTATTGTTTCTTATAAAATTTTATTCCCTTTTTTCAATTTACTTTCTACTTCCCATTTCTCTTTCTACTCTCTTTCTGTACTTTACATCTTTTATTTCTTTTTTTCCCTTTATTTCCATTTTTTCCTCTCTTTTATTTCCTTTCTTTATTTTCTTTTCACTAAATTATTAGGCCGACAGCCCAACCTCCATAGGCCTATCTCCCTTCTTCATTTCTTATATTCATTATTTATTTTCTGGCCCAATAGCCCAAATGCCAGTTCGTCCCTTTCTTTCTTCATGAAACTGCTGCTTCCCCATATTTTATTTTCCTTGCTACTTTCTTCTTTTTTCTTTTCCACTGAATGTCGTCTGTGCTTTTTTTTACATATTATTTTCATCAAAAAATCCGTCGTTTTTAACATATATGAAATATTTGCATCATAATAAAACTTCAGCAATCACGACGTCCAAGCAAATATTTCACGTAAGCCCTTATACAAATGTGATACCAGATCTTCTCTATTCAAGTAGTTAGAAAGGCTGCAAGCTTTTTATCAAGTCCATGTTTATCAATCTCAGCAAGTTTATCAACCATGCTCAACCCAATTGTCCAATTGTTCAAAATATTCCAACAGTAAGAACTCGGTTGCTTATCCTATTTTATTTTGTTCTGATTTCTTCCCCTTCCAGTCCCTAGCATGCACTATCCCTGGAAACTTTTCGAACCCATGCATTTCTCCCCATGCACTCTGCTTCCAAGTATGAAGCGCCTTTGGTCATTGTCTTCAAAGAGTCTGTATCACTGGCTCCTAGTAAACACTTACAAATGCACCCAAGTCTTACATGCACACACACACCATCAACCCATCATAGCACAAAAAATTTCGACACAGTGTATGATCAAATCAGGTTCTAGCCAATGACAATGAAGGCATGCAGCCCTCACACTGATCATTAAAGGCCAAGGTTATATTGGTTCTTATGTGATGTTTGGATTTTTAGGTTTTAACCCTTACTACTATGAATTTATTTATATAAGTAAATATATAATACAATATTCATTGCACATAATTTTAATATACACTTCAGATATGTATACATAATATACTTGTTCAAACAACTTCACTAACTCACCAAAAATCGAACTTTTGGATTTTCTAATGTAACACAAGTGTAAATGATTACAAGATTAACATGCTGATATGTCTTCAAAGTTTAACCGAGATTCTGTCCTACTTATAATTGTATTATAATAGATACCATAACATCACTAATAAGTTGATGGAGGTGTTTACATGGCCTCGTGTAGTATAACAGTTTAAGTATGATTCAAATTAGAAGTTGTAGGGAGGTTTTCTCACCAAAACAGGTCCTCTGTACCTTATTCATTTTCCAAGTTGATTTGAGGATCAACTTGCTAATTACCATTCACTCAAACCATATGTGTATTGGAAATAGGATGTAAAGAGAAATATTTAATTGATAAACTGAAACTGAATAAGTTGATGTACATGTACATTGGCAAATATATAGTAATGTTGCCAACGGTTTAATTACAAAGTATTTACATAATGGGCTAAAGCCCAGCCCAATGGCTAAGTAAGTATATCAGCCGAGATAAGTAGAAACCGATCTTTATTTTCCACCCTCAATTTTATCTAGGGTTTTCATTCTTTCTTCTGCGCCGCCACCATCTTCAATCTTCATTTCATCTCTAAATTTTGCAAAATTTCTCAACGACAGAGGCTTTGTGAGAGCATCGGCTCTTTGGTATTGAGCAGGAACATGATTCACATTCAATTTTCCAGATGCGGTTTGCTCTCATACAAAGTACAGGTCAATTTCTATATGCTTCGTGTGAGCGTGTTGAATTGGATTTGCAGCAACGATACAGTACTCAAATTATCACACCACACCACTGGTTTCTTGTTGGGAAGAAACCCTAGCTCCTTGAGCAAAGAATTTATCCACATCACTTCAGCTATCATGCTTGCTACCGATTTGTACTCTGCCTCAGTGCTTGATCGAGAGATTGCTGGCTGCTTCTTCGAGCACCAAGAGATCGGGTTGCATCCCATAAATACATAGTATCCAGACGTCGATCTACGATCGTCTGGGTCAGACGCCCAATCTGAATCGCTGTAAGCCTGGATATTCAATTCTTTGCTGCTTTTTAGTTTAATTCCATGATTAACAGTCCCATTTAGATAGCGTAGGATTCTTTTTACTGCTGTCCAGTGTTCATTGAGTGGTGTCTGCATGAATTGACACACTTTATTCACACTGTAACTAATATCAGGTCTGGTGACTGTTAAGTATTGTAATGCACCCACTATGCTCCTGTAATCTTTGACGTTCTGAATGGCCTCTCCTTTGTGTTTAGATAGCTTTAGGTTACTGGTCATGGGTGTAGGCATGAGTTTGGCTTTGTCCATTTTTGCTCTAGTAAGTAGTTCAGTGATGTATTTACTTTGCGACAACATAATTTCATCTTTGGAATTTTGAGTGACTTGTATTCCCAGGAAGTAGTTCAGATTTCCCAAGTCTTTGATAGAGAAGGTTTGATTTAAAAATTGAACTATCCTGTTGATCTCAATCTGATCACTACCAGTAATTAAAATGTCGTCAACATACACAAGTATAAATATGACTTCTGTTCCATTTCTTTTAATATGCAATGAGCTATCTGACTTAGCTGTGGTGAACCCCAGTCTCATAAGTGTGTCTTTGAGCTTATCATACCATACTCTTGATGCCTGTTTTAGACCATAGATGGCCTTGTTCAGCTTACACACGTAATTCATACTGTGGTCAGTCTTATACCCGTCTGGTTGCTCCATATATACATCCTCTTGCAATTCCCCATTTAGAAATGCATTGCAGACATCAAGTTGTCTTATGCACTAGTATTTGTGTAAGGCAATACAGATAATAATTCTTATTGTAAAGTGTTTGATCACTGGGGAAAATGTCTCTTTGAAATCAAAGCCATATTCCTGTGTGTATCCTTTGGCCACCAATCTGGCTTTGTGTTTTTGTATGCTACCATCTGCTGCCCTCTTTAGTTTGTAGGTCCACTTACATCCTATGATGTTTTTGTGCTTTGGTGCAGTCACTAAACTCCATGTCTTGTTTTTAATTAAAGCTGCATACTCTTCCTCCATAGCCTTTTTCCACTTTGGACACTTTGCTGCTTCATTATAATTGATAGGTTCTATGTCCTCTATAGCTGTAGAATACACTTTAGGCTTGAATATACCATGCTTGGCCCTTGTTATCATGTGATGTCTGTTTTGATCACGTTGCTCATCTTCACTACTGGAGTTTATAGTGGTATTGATGTTGTTATCAGCTGATTCTGTATCTGTACTCTCATTGTTCCCAGTATTGTGGTTAGTGTCATCTCCACCAATTATAGAATTAGTTGGACTGTAGATAGATCTGGTACTAGGCACACTTTCTTCATCCTCTTTCTCATCATGCATATGTTGTTTGCTTCTGTTCACTATATGCTCTACTAACTCCGGTGGAGCCATAGTACACCTTTCAGTGTTGATAATTCTTTTAGTGGTTTTGATATCCTTTTCTGCAAAAGGAAATATATGTAACACCCCACGCCCGCTACGGTCACTCTCTAAGGGAATGCCATAACATCGGTGGAGTATTTGAGTGAATATAGAACAGAGTAATTACAGCAAGACAGATATAAGTAATACTTTGAAAATTTAAAACATCATTTCAATTGCAGCGGAAAATAAAACATGTCTGGTTACATCACAAAACCATAATAGAAGTCAAGTACAAATATCCATCCTGCTAAATAAAAATACGTAATCCCAATACATGAACTGATAGCCATAAAAGAAAAGGGTAAACTGAGCTCTACATCTAGGGTCCAAGCTCCAAGAGAGAAATAAAAGCAGCCTGATCAAAGCCCACTCGCGCTGGGCCCACTCTGAGAACCTGAGGGTTGGGAAAAAGATAAAAACAACGGGGTCAGACATAAGTCTGAGCGAGTCCTATAAATTTAACAATGTAATCATTAAAGTAATAAGGATATGATATAACTTGGTACGGTGTGACTGGGGATAAATGACTACACTCAGTAGCAAATCAGACTTAGAGTGAACTAAGATAACGATAAAGACGCATTTACCCACCCAAGGATAATTACTACACTGCACCACACCAGTCATTCCTACTTAAAGGTTGATCCCTCCGAAGGACTTAGAAAATTTACCCAGTAGTTTCGTGCACCCCTAGCTCACTACATAGGTGCCGTCTGCCCCTATCTCCACTAGGTGTACCCACTACTCCCAAGCGATCGGCTCCCTACCGTAGATACCCATGCTGGTCCCACAATGGGGTGTATCATTCCCCAAAGTGGCAACCTGATAATATCAACGGTGCACGGCTTTATATCTACACGATGCAACAACGACTTACCAACCAGCCCGGGTCCACACACGCATATGAAACCCGTTGATCCTGCGTTGCCACCGCTAACCCGTTTTGGCCTCTTATAGTCAAGCCCAATATGTGTGTCCCGTCACTCGACTAGAGTCGAGCCCACAAAGATACGTTTGGGATATTGGTTGAAATGGGCCCCCACAAGCTACCCACCTAAGCTTGTCATTTCTAGTGTATACCACTTAACCCTTTAATCATGTTTTAATTACATGTTCCACTTTGGTTAAGTATTCTAATCGTATTTTCTATTGCCATCCAAGGCAACCACTAGATTTCCACATGCCACCCAAGGCACCCACTTAACCCCTCATGTCCCTCTACATGCTAATATGGTTAAGTGTTTTCTTAATTAATTAATTAAGATCATGACCTCATAAAGACCTCTCACATTAGACCATCTTTTTATGACCGCTGGATATGCCGGTTGGTTCCGGGCAGACTTCTGTCATAAAAAGGGTCTAACCTCGTGTCTTTACTTTAATCACGTATTTAATTTATGACTAAGACCTCTCACATTGGGCCAATCATTTGTAGCCGCTGGATGGCCGGTCGGTTCCGGGCAGACTTCCGCTACAAAAGGGTTCAACCTCGTGTGTTAGTTGATTAATTACACCTAATTAATCACCCCCATAATTAATTATCCCTAATTAATTACACATTTTTAAGAATATGGGTAGACCTAACTTAATAGGTAAATTCCCAATTCCAAAGTATGGGTAGACCTAACTTAATAGGTAAATTCCCAACTCCATAATGTGGGTAGACCTAACTTAATAGGTAAATTCCCAATTATGTCCATTCATTTTATGTTATGCTTAATCATAACAACTTTACACCTTTTTATAATCATGCATATTAACCCATCGTTTCCCACGTAATTCGTTTACATAACATGTCATACATAGGGACAACCTTGCATATGTTATGCATATCATAAAAAGGGACTAACTTGCACATGATCTTGCATATAAACTTGCATAAAACTTGCATATGAACTTACATAAAACTTGCATATGAACTCGCATATGAACTTGCATAAAACTTGCATATGAACTCGCATATGAACTTGCATAAAACTTGCATATCATGTCATATCACAAAGGCAAACTTGCATATGTTGTGCATATCATAAAAAGAGACTAACTTGCACATAAATCTTGCTTATACATTTGCATATCATGTCATATCACAAAGGCAAACTCACATATGTTATGCATATCATAAAAAAGAGACTAACTTGCATATGATCTTGCATATAAACTTGCATAAAACTTGCATATGAACTTACATGACACATCATATCATAAAAAGAGGCAAGTTTACATATGAACTTATAACATATGACAACCACAACTTGCATAATCCACATTTACATCCATAGCCTCCTAATATCCTATCCTAATTAGTTTAGCAATTACTTGCTAAAGGCATAGGAACTCACCAAAACCAAGATTAGCAAACTTATGAAGTAGAACTAGTTGCTAAATATGAAGAAGATGATGATTAGAGGTTGATTAGCTTGCAACTTCCTTCATAAACTAGTGGAGGCTCCTCTTAAGTTTGATTTTGGCGGCATGAGGCCATCATTTCTATTTTTAGTATGGATTAGGCTTGCATTAGGGTGTATTTATAGGATTAGGGTGTGTTTTAGACCATAGGATTAACCCTAGGTTAGATTAGGTCCGTTAGATTTAGGAAGTCTCTAGAACACAGCCCAGCCCTAGCCAGAAAACCAGATCTGGTGCACCCAAGCCAACTGGCTCGACACCCTGTGTCGACAGGCAAGTCGACAGGGCAGTCGACTCCCCAGTCGACAGGCCTGTCGACAGCCCTGTCGACATGGGTAGGGCGGGAAGTTTCCCGCCTGGCCCCCTGCTGGCTCCAATTTCGAAATCTGACTTTTAATTTTTAAATCTGTTTTTAACTTTGAATTTTCTGTAAACTTCATTGGGCCATAACTGGGCCATACGGACTCCGATTTGCAAAATTTCGGACTCTATTCTGCGTATTTTTCCGAGACGAACGCAATGACGCAGCCCGTTTCCCCCCAATTCTCACATTTGAGATTGTTTATTCTGCAATTAGTGAATTTTAGCATTAACCGAAATTCGGGGTGTTACATTCTCCCCTCCTTAAAGGATTTCTTCCCCGAAATCTCTAAGCTAAGGAGAATGGATATCCTACCATCCAAACAACCATCTACTCAATCCATCAAACACGGGCATCCATTGTCCTTAAAACAATTTCTAATGATGTATGAGCATATGCAAAAAGTGTGTGTATATGTTCCCTATCTAACATATGAACATATGCAAACCATGATAGTGCCATGCATCCATTATGTATGCGAGAGAACCCTATCGACACATACAATATCTACATGAGTGCACAATCATTCACCAAAATGCATCATCCATATGATAACACAATCATTATACATCCATAAATATAGCTTCCTACACACAATTTTATGCAATATGCAATATGAAGTGATTGAGCCGATCTAGTGCCTAGAGTGTGTATATATGCATCCACGAGCAACCACTAGCAACCACTTGCATCCACATGCATCCATCAAACATAACATGTCTCAAACACATGTTTCAACCATAGGTTTACCCTATCTAAAGGTCAAAGGTACAAATGAGAGGACATACTAAAGATAAGATAAGTACTAGACAAATGATAAAGGAGAAGTTAAAAGACATACCCTCAAAAAGGAACGGGTACAATGAACGCATCTTCGCTTCCGTTTCCCAAGTTGCGTTGCTCTCGTCTTCTCCCCATTGTACTTTGACTAGTTGAACCTCTCGATTCCTCAATTTCCTAGTCTCTGACCCAAGGATGCGGGTAGGAGCTCGTCGAATAGTCGCATCACGCTCTACTTCCACTTCTTTAAGCAAGCTCGGCTCTACCACCTCTGCGGTCTCATGTAAGCACTTCCTCAAATGGGACACATGGAATAAATCATGTACACCACTAAGTCTGTCGGGCAACTCCACTCTATATGCCATCCGTCCAATTCTTTCCTTAATGGGAAATGGCCCTACGAACCTTGGTGCTAACTTCCCAACAGATCCAAAGCGAACCACATTTCGTAACGGAGACACTTTGACAAAGACCATGTCCCTAACTTCAAACTCAAGATCCGTCCTTCTCTTGTCCGCATAAGATTTTTGCCTATCCTGCGCTGCTTTCATCCTTCTTCGAATCAAGTCAATCTTCTCAGAAGTCTCCCTAACCATATCAGGCCCAAGCAAAATCTTATCTGTAGATTCCCACCAACATGCAGGTGATCGACAAGGCCTTCCATAAAGAGCTTCGAAAGGAGCCATACCAATACTGGACTGAAAGCTATTATTATATGCGAACTCCACCAATGGAAGATGCTCTTCCCATGTACCTCCAAAATCTAAGATACAAAGCCTCAAAAGGTCTTCTAGGACACGATTCACCCTCTCAGTCTGGCCGTCCGTCTGAGGATGATATGCGGTGCTCAGACACAATTGAGTCCCCACTGCTTCTTGCAAACTTTTCCAGAACTCACTAGTGAAGATAGGATCTCGATCACTCACTATGCTAGAGGGTACCCCATGTAGTCGA
Source organism: Allium sativum (assembly GCA_030737875.1). Lineage (NCBI taxonomy): Eukaryota > Viridiplantae > Streptophyta > Magnoliopsida > Asparagales > Amaryllidaceae > Allium > Allium sativum. The sequence goes on along the minus strand of CM060924.1, from coordinate 617,509,554 downwards.
AATATCTCTCGAAGATATACTGAAGCTAGCCATGGAGCAGTCCTCTTGCTCTTCACAGGTATGAAATAGGCACTTTTAGTAAGTCTGTCTACCACAATCCAAATTCCCGTATTTCCCTTTCTTGATCTGGGTAACCCGTCAATAAAATCCATCGAGACGCTATCCCACTTCCATTGTGGAACTTCCAATGGGTGAAGCAACCCACCAGGTTTCTTTTGCTCTGCTTTCACCTGTTGGCAGACCAAGCATCGAGCGACATATTCGGCCACATCTTTCTTCATACCGGCCCAGAAGAAAACCCGCTTCATATCTTGGTACATCTTGTCCCCACCGGGATGAATGGTCATCCTAGAACGGTGTGCATCATCAAGAATAGCCTTCCTCAAACCCTCGTCTTGCGGTACACAAAGTCTACCGTCTCTACGCAAGCACCCCCTATCATCTAAGGTGTACCTACTCAAATGGCTAGACGACTCCCCCCTTATGAGCTTCTCTACCATCTCAACCAACTGTGGGTTGTCCCTCTGTGCTTCTCCAATCCGCCCCAAAAGAGTAGGTCTGACCTCCAAGGATGCTGGCAAACCGGGTACATAATCAATGGAAGGTCTGAAATCAAACATCGAGATAAATTCCAAGCTTCGTTGTTCCACGAACAATGGACTCAAGGACAACCTTTTTCTGCTCAAGGCGTCCGCCACCACGTTACCCTTGCCAGGGGTATACGCTATCTCGAAATCATAGGATGCTAAGAACTCCATCCACCTTTGCTGTCTTAAATTCAAATCCTTCTGAGAAAACAAGTACTTCAATGATTTGTGGTCAGTGAACAATTCGAATCTCTCACCAAGAAGATAATGGCGCCAAATCTTAAGCGCAAAAACAATAGCGGCCAACTCTAAATCATGGGTAGGGTAATTTTTCTCATGCACTCTCAACTGCCTTCCACCATAGGCTATTACCCTTCCCTCTTGTATTAAGACTGCGCCTAGTCCTGTTCCACAAGCATCGGTATAGACAACAAATGGCTTGCTCCCATCTGGCAACACTAAAACTGGAGCAGTGGTTAAAGCTCTCTTTAACCGTCGGAACGCATCATCACAATCTACGTCCCATGCGAAAACAAGATTCTTCTTCGTTAAGCGGGTTAATGGGGCTGATATCTTCGCGAAGTCTTTGATAAACTTCCTATAATAACCCGCCAACCCCAAGAAACTTCTTACTTCGGTAGCATTCTTTGGAACCTTCCAATCCTGAATTGATACTACCTTCGCGGGATCCACAGCTATCCCTTCCTTGGAGACCACGTGCCCCAAGAACCGCACTTCCTTCCTCCAGAAGTGACATTTAGAGAATTTCGCCTTAAGGCTATGTGCTCGAAGAGTCTTCAACACCTCCCCAAGATGTAGGGCATGCTCTTCTTCACTTTTAGAAAATACTAAGATATCATCCACAAAGACCACCACGAACTTATTAAGGAACTCCCTGAACACCCTACTCATCAAATCAACAAAGTATGCAGGGGCGTTCGTCAACCCAAATGGCATCACCAGCCACTCATAGAAACCATCCGGAGTTCTAAAGGCAGTCTTGTCTATGCTATCCTCAGCCACCCTCAACTGATGAAACCCCGTGGCTAAGTCCAATTGAGAAAATACTGAAGCGCCAACCAATTGATCGAAAAGATCATCTATCCTCGGCAATGGGTGTCTATTCTTCTTTGTGAGCTTGTTGAGTTCTCTATAGTCTACACAAAGTCTGAGGGACCCATCCTCCTTCGTAGCAAAAACTACTGGAGCACCCCACTCCGATATACTTCGTCTTATGAACCCCTTCTCAAGCAACTCCCCTACTTGCTTATGGAGTTCCCTCCTCTCACGAGGAGCCATGTGCGCACTGGTAAAGATACAGGTTTAGCATTATCCACCAGATATATTCGGAAGTCAATCTCCCGCTTCGGAGGTAAGCCCTTCACCTCCTCAAACACATCCGAGTATTCCCGGACCACTCTAACAGATTGCAAACTCTCGGCCGAAGCGTCAAGCGATTCAAGATAACTTAGCATAACAGAATCCATGGGATTACAAGAGATCTCGAGAGTGTTACCCAAGCGGGTCATGAGCCTAACAACTCTCCTTTCGCAATCAAGAACAGCACCATTACTGGATAACCAGTCCATGCCCAAAATTAACCCATAGTCCGTGAAGCCCAAAACAAAAGCATCACATCTAAATTCAATGCTAAGTATAGAAATCTTCAAACCCAAGCATATCATGGACAAATAAGTGGAGCCCCCAATTGGGTTTGAAACAACCAAGGGATCATCTACTAGACTGGTGTCTAAGTGCAGTGACTCAACTAATGATGATGAGATAAACGAATGCGATGCGCCTGAATCAAACAATGTACGGACGGGATGATCAAATAGAAAAACCAGACTTTCAGCGGAAATAGTTCTACCTCTTTCCTGAATCGGTGGAACCGCGAGAGCCTGTACTTGCCCCCTAGCCTGACCCGGTGCCATAAGAGCTTGCACCTGTCCTCCCGAGGTAGATCCCGTCCTTTGCCCCTTCTTAGGGCAATCCTTCACTAGATGCCCTGCTTCGCCACAGTGAAAGCAACCAGTCTTCTTCTTCTTGCGACAATCCTTGCTTAGGTGGCCAGGTGTCCCACAATTGAAATACTTCTTCTTCTTGCCCTTGCCACCATTGCCTTTCCCACCTTTGTTTTGCTGTTGTTGCTGAGGTCTCTTTTGATCTCCCTTCTTCTCGGGTGCCTTATTAGCATTGGGACCCTTCTCTTCTTCATGCATGAGTGCCATGTCAACTAGCTTCTCAAAGGTGGCCCCCATAGGGATATGAGTCATAGCCAACCCATGCATCGGTTCATTCAAGCCTTTCACGAACCTCAAAGCCTCCTTCTCCGGTGTATTCACCATGTCTAGGCCAAACCTTGCCAATTGATTAAACTTGTTGACATATTCCTTCACTGAGAGATTTCCTTGCTTTAGAGTCAAGAATCTTTCCATATACAAGTTTTCCTCCGCCCTTGAGAGAAACTTTGCCACAAATCTTTCCCTAAAATCCGCCCAAGAGTCAACGGGGCGTTCTCCATTAGTGACCTCCCACCAGAATGAGGCCTCTCCCTTCATTAACCAAGCAGCTAACTTGACTTTCTTTCCTTCTTCCACCTCAAAGATATCTATCAACTCTTCCACCTCCTTAAGCCAATCTCTAGCCTCCACAAAAGTTTCAGATCCTTGAAAAGGTTTCCCTCCCATAGCTTTAAATTCCTTGCAAGTCTTAGCAAAAGTATCCGTGCGAGGAGGAGGGGGAGGAGGAAGATCGGGTGCTACGGTTGGTGGAGGAACATTTGCTGGACCCGCAGTGGTGGCCCTGGCCTCCATCAATCTCCTATACCATACTGGTATCGTCACACCCTCCGGAAAGTTAAGATCCTCAGCCATGCTGAAACGAAAAAGGAAAGATTCAAAACGGAGAATTCGAAGGATAAAGATATGGCTATTGGGGATTATGCTTTTCTTTCAAAAACTTTTCTCTTTAAAGACATGTTTTTGAAAATATCTCTTCCAAAAATGTTTTTAGAAAATTAGTTTTCTAAAAAAATTATCTGTTCCGGTAACCTTGGCTCTGATACCACGTGTAACACCCCACGCCCGCTACGGTCACTCTCTAAGGGAATGCCATAACATCGGTGGAGTATTTGAGTGAATATAGAACAGAGTAATTACAGCAAGACAGATATAAGTAATACTTTGAAAATTTAAAACATCATTTCAATTGCAGCGGAAAATAAAACATGTCTGGTTACATCACAAAACCATAATAGAAGTCAAGTACAAATATCCATCCTGCTAAATAAAAATACATAATCCCAATACATGAACTGATAGCCATAAAAGAAAAGGGTAAACTGAGCTCTACATCTAGGGTCCAAGCTCCAAGAGAGAAATAAAAGCAGCCTGATCAAAGCCCACTCGCGCTGGGCCCACTCTGAGAACCTGAGGGTTGGGAAAAAGATAAAAACAACGGGGTCAGACATAAGTCTGAGCGAGTCCTATAACTTTAACAATGTAATCATTAAAGTAATAAGGATATGATATAACTTGGTACGGTGTGACTGGGGATAAATGACTACACTCAGTAGCAAATCAGACTTAGAGTGAACTAAGATAACGATAAAGACGCATTAACCCACCCAAGGATAATTACTACACTGCACCACACCAGTCATTCCTACTTAAAGGTTGATCCCTCCCAAGGACTTAGAAAATTTACCCAGTAGTTTCGTGCACCCCTAGCTCACTACATAGGTGCCGTCTGCCCCTATCTCCACTAGGTGTACCCACTACTCCCAAGCGATCGGCTCCCTACCGTAGATACCCGTGCTGGTCCCACAATGGGGTGTATCATTCCCCAAAGTGGCAACCTGATAATATCAATGGTGCACGGCTTTATATCTACACGATGCAACAACGACTTACCAACCAGCCCGGGTCCACACACGCATATGAAACCCGTTGATCCTGCGTTGCCACCGCTAACCCGTTTTGGCCTCTTATAGTCAAGCCCAATATGCGTGTCCCGTCACTCGACTAGAGTCGAGCCCACAAAGATACGTTTGGGATATTGGTTGAAATGGGCCCCCACAAGCTACCCACCTAAGCTTGTCATTTCTAGTGTATACCACTTAACCCTTTAATCATGTTTTAATTACATGTTCCACTTTGGTTAAGTATTCTAATCGTATTTTCTATTGCCATCCAAGGCAACCACTAGATTTCCACATGCCACCCAAGGCACCCACTTAACCCCTCATGTCCCTCTACATGCTAATATGGTTAAGTGTTTTTTTAATTAATTAATTAAGATCATGACCTCATAAAGACCTCTCACATTAGACCATCTTTTTATGACCGCTGGATATGCCGGTTGGTTCCGGGCAGACTTCTGTCATAAAAAGGGTCTAACCTCGTGTCTTTACTTTAATAACGTATTTAATTTATGACTAAGACCTCTCACATTGGGCCAATCATTTGTAGCCGCTGGATGGCCGGTCGGTTCCGGGCAGACTTCCGCTGCAAAAGGGTCCAACCTCGTGTCTTAGTTGATTAATTACACCTAATTAATCACCCCCATAATTAATTATCCCTAATTAATTACACATTTTTAAGAATATGGGTAGACCTAACTTAATAGGTAAATTCCCAATTCCATAGTATGGGTAGACCTAACTTAATAGGTAAATTCCCAACTCCATAATGTGGGTAGACCTAACTTAATAGGTAAATTCCCAATTATGTCCATTCATTTTATGTTATGCTTAATCATAACAAATTTACACCTTTTTATAATCATGCATATTAACCCCATCGTTTCCCACGTAATTCGTTTACATAACATGTCGTACATAGGGACAACCTTGCATATGTTATGCATATCATAAAAAGGGACTAACTTGCACATGATCTTGCATATAAACTTACATATGAACTTACATAAAACTTGCATATGAACTCGCATATGAACTTGCATAAAACTTGCATATGAACTCGCATATGAACTTGCATAAAACTTGCATATCATGTCATATCACAAAGGCAAACTTGCATATGTTGTGCATATCATAAAAAGAGACTAACTTGCACATAAATCTTGCTTATACATTTGCATATCATGTCATATCACAAAGGCAAACTCACATATGTTATACATATCATAAAGAAGAGACTAACTTGCATATGATCTTGCATATAAACTTGCATAAAACTTGCATATGAACTTACATGACACATCATATCATAAAAAGAGGCAAGTTTACATATGAACTTATAACATATGACAACCACAACTTGCATAATCCACATTTACATCCATAGCCTCCTAATATCCTATCCTAATTAGTTTAGCAATTACTTGCTAAAGGCATAGGAACTCACCAAAACCAAGATTAGCAAACTTATGAAGTAGAACTAGTTGCTAAATATGAAGAAGATGATGATTAGAGGTTGATTAGCTTGCAACTTCCTTCATAAACTAGTGGAGGCTCCTCTTAAGTTTGATTTTGGCGGCATGAGGCCATCATTTCTATTTTTAGTATGGATTAGGCTTGCATTAGGGTGTATTTATAGGATTAGGGTGTGTTTTAGACCATAGGATTAACCCTAGGTTAGATTAGGTCCGTTAGATTTAGGAAGTCTCTAGAACACAGCCCAGCCCTAGCCAGAAAACCAGATCTGGTGCACCCAAGCCAACTGGCTCGACACCCTGTGTCGACAGGCAAGTCGACAGGGCAGTCGACTCCCCAGTCGACAGGCCTGTCGACAGCCCTGTCGACATGGGTAGGGCGGGAAGTTTCCCGCCTGGCCCCCTGCTGGCTCCAATTTCGAAATCTGACTTTTAATTTTTAAATCTGTTTTTAACTTTGAATTTTCTGTAAACTTCATTGGGCCATAACTGGGCCATACGGACTCCGATTTGCAAAATTTCGGACTCTATTCTGCGTATTTTTCCGAGACGAACGCAATGACGCAGCCCGTTTCCCCCCAATTCTCACATTTGAGATTGTTTATTCTGCAATTAGTGAATTTTAGCATTAACCGAAATTCGGGGTGTTACAATATATGTTCATCAAACACAACATGTCTTGAAATGTATAACCTCCCATCATTATTCAGACATTTGTACTCTTTTTGGTTTTCACTATAACCAATGAATGTACAAGGACTTGATCTCAAGTTCAATTTATGCCTGTTATAGGGTCTAAGACAGGGAAAATATAGGCAACCAAATGTTTTTAATTCAGAATAGTCTGGTTTTGTATTGTGCATCATTTCATATGGACTTTTATATTTCAGGACCTTAGTAGGCATCCTGTTTATTAAATACACTGATGTCACAAAAGCCTCTGACCAAAATTTTAAGGGTACTGAGGATTGTGATATCAATGTAAGTCCTGTCTCTACTATGTGCCTATGTTTTCTCTCAACCAACTCATTCTGTTCTGATGTATGTGGGCAAGTCATTTTATGTAATATGCCTTTATTATCAAAGAATTTCTTTAATGATTTAAATTCACCACCACCATCTGTTTGCATGATTTTAACTTTACAGTTGGTTTGGTTTTCCACCAAAGTTACAAACTGTATTGTTACATTACAAGCATCTGACTTGTTTTTAAGTAGATAAATCCAAGTATATCTAGTAAAAGCATCAACAAAGGAAAGGTAATACATGTATCCATGATCTGTTTCTACTGGAGAGGGACCCCATAGGTCTGGAGCAATGAGTTCTAGTGGTCTGTCATATTTTGTATCAGACACAGAAAAGGGCAGATTATGACTTTTGCCAATTTGGCAATGTCTACACACAAAATGGTCAGGTACATTGTTGCAATCAATTTTATTTTCATTTAAGATATGTTTGACAGTTTTGATATTTGGATGTCCTAATTTGCAATGCCATTCATCAAAAGTTTTATACATGTTACTATCATTAGCAATAGATTCAACATGATTATCAGCAGTAGTTTCAACATTATAACAATGATTTCCATTATCATTGGCATCCCTTGACTTCAGATTCTTGAACCTGTATAGGCCTTTAACCAAATTACCCTGTAGTAATATGTTCTTATTTAGTAAGTCCCTAACAAGACAATAGTTTGGGTGAAACACAAAGTATACCTGGTTATCATATCAGACCATTTCGGTCTTTCCCGCTTCGTGAAGTTAAGATAGGCACTTTAAGATTAAAAGTAGCACTGGGAGCACAAGGGTTTATAATCTCCAATATGGAGATTCTTCCACTATACAAAAGAATAGTAGGATTACAAGAATATGATTACATAAGTAACTCACACTCAGTGGCTTACTCAAGCTTGAGGATAAAGACTTCCCAAGCTATCTCTCTTCTGTCTCAAAGAGGCTTACTCAAGCTTGAGGATAAAGACTTCCCAAGCTATCTCTCTTTTATCTCAAAGAGGCTTACTCAAGCTTGAGGATAAAGACTTCCCAAGCCATCTCTCTTTTCACTCAAAGAGGATCTCTAACTCTCAAGTTTTTTTTCTCACTCTAAGAAGTGGATTTCTTTCTTGGATTCTTGGATGGCTAGTAATAGGGCTCCTTCTCCTATTTATACTACTCAACCTTCATAATGAATGGTGTAGATTACTTGCATCCGACGGTAGAGATAGATTCTCTAGAATGCTCCACACTCTCTAGGAATCTCTAAACTCTTCCATTCCCTTCTTTATTCTTCCATACTCTTCCGTAAGGTTCCAGAAGGTTCCACACGTCTCCAGAATATTCTAGAGGGTTCCACACTCTTCCACAAGCTTTTAGAGGGTTCTACACTTCTCTAGAGTTCTCCGGAACATTCTAGAAAATTCTAGATTTCTCTAGAAATGTCTAGAATTTTCAAGAAACTCTCAAATTAAGGAGAGATCCCAACAAATCTCCCCCTCCTGACTTAATTAGGGGGTAGTAGTACGCCAACACCTTGACAACAATCTTCAAACTTCTTTGTTGGTACTACCTTGGTCATCATATCAGACCAGTTCTCATCCGTGTGAACCTTGTCAAGGTGTATTTGCTTTTCCTCGAGAACTCCTCGGATCCAGTGATATCTTGTATCAATGTGCTTTGTCCGGGAATGAAATGTTGAATTCTTTGCCAAGTAATTTGCACTTTGATTGTCACACTTCAAGACATACTTTTCTTGATCCACTCCCAATTCATGCAACAAGTTCTTCACCCATAACATCTCCTTGCAAGCTTCAGTAGCTGTGATATACTCTACCTCTGTAGTGGATAATGCAATACACTTTTGCGGTTTTGATTGCCATGAAATAGCTCCACCAGCAAAAGTGGTTAAGTATCCCGATGTTGATTTCCTTGAATCAATGTCACCAGCCAAGTCTGCATCTGTATATCCTTCCAACACAGGTTTTCCTTTTCCAAAGCTTAAACATCTTTTGGAAGTTCCACGTAGATATCGGAGGATCCATTTGGCTGCAACCCAATGCTCATACCCTGGGTTAGCCAAGAAGCGACTGACAACACCAACTGCATAAGCGATATCTGGTCTTGTGCATATCATTGCGTACATAAGGCTGCCTACTACAGATGAATATGGTTTCTTCTTCATCTCCTCCTTGTCTTTTTCACTCGTCGGACTCTGCTTTGAACTTAGCTTGAAGTGCCCAGCTAGTGGAGTGTTAACCGGCTTTGATTTGTGCATGTTGAACCTTTCCAACACTTTCTCGATATATCTCTCTTGGGATAGCCACAACAGTCTTTTTGATCTATCACGAGTTATTCTCATCCCAAGGATTTGTTTAGCCGGTCCCAAATCTTTCATGGCAAAGCTCTTGCTTAGATCTTTCTTTAAAGCAGCTATCTTTATGCGATCTTGTCCATTGATTAGTATATCATCAACATAGAGCAGAAGTATGAGAAAGTCACCACTTACATACCTCTTTATGAAGACACAATGATCGCTTTCTGTCTTTTTGAAGTCATGTTCTGCCATGAATGCGTCGAACTTCTTGTACCATTGTCTTGGTGCTTGTTTAAGTCCATACAGACTCTTTGTGAGGCGGCACACTAGATCTTCTTTACCCGGAACTTTGAATCCCTCAGGCTGTTCCATGTAGATCTCTTCCTCTAAGTCACCATGTAGAAATGCCGTCTTGACATCGAGTTGTTCAATCTCCAAATCTTGCACGACTGCTAGGCTAAGGACAACTCGGATTGATGACATCTTTACCACGGGAGAGAATATCTCTTCAAAGTCAGTACCTTTTTCTTGTCCAAATCCTTTAACGACTAACCGAGCTTTGTAGCGAGGCTTTGAACAGTTCTCTTCGGTCTTGATTCTATAAACCCACTTATTCTTCAAAGATCTTCTCCCTTTTGGTAGCTCCACTAGTTCATATGTATTATTCTCATGCAAGGATTGCATTTCTTCTTGCATGGCTATTCTCCACTCTTCTTTATGACAACCACTCGTTGCTTCTTTATAGCTTTGAGGCTCCCCCTCATCAGTGAGCGTAACGTACTCCTCTGTGTTGTATCGACTGGATGGTCTTCTGTCCCTTGAGGATCGTCTTGGCTCTGGTGCGATTGGAGTGCTAGATTGAGGTTCTTCCTGGACCGGTTCATGATGGGTTTCATGATCTTCAGCATCACTACTTTCTTGGGTGTTATTATCTTCATGTCGAACCAGAGTAGGTTCAGTATTCTTATAGCTTCTCAATCTTGACCTCTCTGAATTCTTGATGTCCTCAATTGTTTGGTCTTCGAAGAATACAACATCTCTACTGCGAATAACCTTCTTGTTAATTGGATCCCACAACCGGTACCCAAATTCATCCTTAGGTGAACGAAGATAGATACACTCCTTTGTCTTTGCATCAAGCTTAGCTCTCTCATCTTTTGGGATGTGAACAAATGCTCTGCACCCGAACACCTTGAGATGATTATATGAAGCCCTCTTGCCCGTCCAAACTTCCTCAGGAATGGCCCCATCCAAAGGAACTGATGGTGTGAGGTTGACAATGTCGATCACAGCCATTATAGCTTCTCCCCAAAATGATTTGGGTAACTTAGCATGAGAGAGCACACAACGAACTCTTTCTTCAATGGTTCGATTCATTCTCTCAGCTAGCCCATTCAATTGTGGTGTCTTGGGTGGAGTCTTCTCTAGCCTAATGCCATATTTCTTGCAATAGACTTCAAAAGGGCCTCTATACTCACCTCCGTTATCTGATCGTACACACTTGATCTTTCGTCCAGTCTCACGCTCCACTAAAGCATGGAATTCTTTGAAGGCATCAAGCACTTGATCCTTTGATTTTAACAGGTGCAACCATACTTTTCTTGAATGATCATCAATAAAGGTGACAAAATGTAGAGCACCACCAATGGACCTCTCAGACATTGAGCATACGTCAGTGTGCACGAGGTCTAGAATGTTCTTTCTCCTTGTGGGCGGAGAAGATCTTTGGAAAGCAACCCTGTGTTGTTTTCCAGCTAAACAATGAGCACAAGGATGAAGTGGTTTACCTTTCACGTTAGGGAGGAGTTGTTTTTGAATGAGTATGTGAAGACCTTTCTCACTAATGTGCCCAAGTCGTTGATGCCATATGTCCATATCATCGGTAGAGATGTTTACTTCTTCTTTGCATAGCTTAGCTTGCATTACATACAATGAGCCTACCTTCTTTCCTCGAGCCATCGTCAAACTGCCTTTGGTGAGCTTCCACTTCCCCTCACCAAAGTAACTCATCAGATCATCATCATCTAGCTTTCCAGCGGAGATAAGACTGAGGCGCATGGTTGGGACATGCCTCACATCTTTCAAAATAAGCTTGCACCCGGTGCTTGTCGTCAGAGTGATGTCTCCTATTCCAACAATCTTGCTTCTATCTTGATTTCCCATTTGCACCGTGCCAAAGTCACCTCTTTGGTAGGATGAGAAGAAGTTTTCATGTGGAGTAACATGGAAGGAAGCACCAGAATCAATAATCCAAGAACTCTCATCGCAAGCAATGTTTAGAATGTTACTTTCACCAACGAGATATAGCAGATCTTCCTTCAATACTATGGCAGTAGCACTCTTTTCTTCTTGCTTCTTCGTTAGGCTTATTTGGTCAGGCTTAACATTACCCGCCTTTTGGTCTTTTTTGAAGCTTCGACATTCCATTTTCTTATGACCTATCTTTCCACAGTAATAGCATGTAATCTTCGAGCGTGACTTGGATCTTCCTCGAGATTGATGTGGATTTCGGCTCTTACTACGTCCACGAGTTTCATTCCTACCCGGATTGTCAACAACATTAGCTTCGGGATGAATAGACTCATCTCGTTCCATTCTCCTTGCTTCTTCACCAAGAAGGCTGTCACTGACGGTATCCATAGTTAACTTTCCTTCCGGAGCTGAGTTACTAAGTGTAACAACAAGTGTGTCCCAACTTTCCGGTAAGGAACTGAGGAGTAGAAGAGCTTGTAACTCATCATCAATCTTCATATCAATTTTTGTTAGTTGATTTACGAGCCCCTTGAAGTTATTCAAGTGCTCAATCATGCTATGACCATCCTTATACTCCAATTTCACCAACCGTCGAACTAAATTGGCCTTGTTGCGAGGCGTTTTCTTCTGAATCATGGACTCAAGCTTTGTCCATAATTCATAGGCATTTGTATAAGTAGAAACATGCTCGAAGAGAGTTTTGTCAATATACTTACGGATCATAGCAACAGCCTTCCGGTTCAACAGTTCCCATTGAGCATCACTCTTCCCTGCCACTTTATCTTTGTAGATGATGGGCTCATGCAAATCCTTACAATACAAGTGGTCCTCCATCATTGGCTTCCAATAGGAGTAGTTGTTGGCTGTGAGCTTGAACATGTCTCCATCATGAGCGACATTATCCTCCATCTTGAACTTACACGAGCTTGATTACGGCTACAGATGAACCTGGCTCTGATACCACTGTTGGGGAAATCTCGGTCTTTCCCGCTTCGTGAAGTTAAGATAGGCACTTTAAGATTAAAAGTAGCACTGGGAGCACAAGGGTTTATAATCTCTAATATGGAGATTCTTCCACTATACAAAAGAATAGTAGGATTACAAGAATATGATTACACAAGTAACTCACACTCAGTGGCTTACTCAAGCTTGAGGATAAAGACTTCCCAAGCTATCTCTCTTCTGTCTCAAAGAGGCTTACTCAAGCTTGAGGATAAAGACTTCCCAAGCTATCTCTCTTTTATCTCAAAGAGGCTTACTCAAGCTTGAGGATAAAGACTTCCCAAGCCATCTCTCTTTTCACTCAAAGAGGATCTCTAACTCTCAAGTTTTTTTCTCACTCTAAGAAGTGGATTTCTTTCTTGGATTCTTGGATGGCTAGTAATAGGGCTCCTTCTCCTATTTATACTACTCAACCTTCATAATGAATGGTGGAGATTACTTGCATCCGACGGTAGAGATAGATTCTCTAGAATGCTCCACACTCTCTAGGAATCTCTACACTCTTCCATTCCCTTCTTTATTCTTCCATACTCTTCCGTAAGGTTCCAGAAGGTTCCACACGTCTCCAGAATATTCTAGAGGGTTCCACACTTTTCCACAAGCTTTTAGAGGGTTCTACACTTCTCTAGAGTTCTCCGGAACATTTTAGAAAATTCTAGATTTCTCTAGAAATGTCTAGAATTTTCAAGAAACTCTCAAATTAAGGAGGGATCCCAACAACCTGGTTATCATAAGCAAATTGTGATACGCTAATCAAGTTTTTCTTAATCTTGGGCACTCTAAGTAAGTTATTTAAATAGAGCTCCCTTTTTCCCTTTATGTAACCACGTCCAATATGTGATATACCTATGGTTTCACCACTGCCCATTGAAACAGAACACATACCTGAATAGCTTTTGTTTCCCAAGTTCAGATTCTGCAAGTTGTTTGTGACATGATTTGTTGCCCCTGAGTCTGGGTACCAGTCATCAAGGTTTATATCATCTGATTTGTTAGAATCATCATTGTTTGATCCTTGTGTCTGCATTCTTGAACTTTATGCATTAGTCCTTTGCTGTCCCACTTGTGCTGCATTGACATTTGGTGCTCTTTGATTTTGTTGATTCACATTGAATTCTGTATTAAATATGAAGTAACACCTGCTTGCAATGTGGCAAATTTCTCACAGATTTGGCATTTTGGCCTGTTGTTATTGTTAAACCTTCCTCCTCTGCCTCTGCCTCTTTGGCTTGTATTTCCTCTAAAGAACTGATTTTCTTGTTTATTATTTTGACCAGCATTTCCTTTTTGCTGTCCTCTGTTTCTTGCCGTGGAGGCATAGTTGACAGAATACTCTGGTTGAGACAACTTCTTATGTTCAACTCTTCCTTCATGTGCAAGAAGAGATGAATATACATATTGTAGATCAGGTACATTCTTTTGAGAGGCAATAAATGTCACTATAGATTCATAAACTTCATCTAATCCACCAGTGATATAAAGAACTTGTTCACTCTCACTTATCATCTGTCTAGTCGAGTTTAGCTTGTCACAGAGAGTTTTCACTTTGGTTAGATATTCATTCATGGGCATCTCATCTTTCTTTATGCATTGCAACTGCCTTCTATATAGCATGACTCTTGCTGTTGATTTTGCACTGAACGTTTGTTCGATAGTATTCCAGATTGCATATGATGTATTGCATCCTATCACACGTGATAATATGTTTGCACTGATAGATGATATTAGCCATGATACAAGAAGATTGTCTTGCTTCTGAAAGTTTAAGTAATCTTCATTGCTAACCAGATTTCAATCTTTATCATGTATCATAACAGGTGGGATCAGTACAGTCCCTTTGATGAAATCAAGAAGTCCATAGCCTTTCAATGTCGCTTCCACCTGAAATTTCCAAAGCATGTAATTATCTTCGTCCAATGGGATGGTAATTATGTGGCTTTTGGGTTTTATCAGTCGGAAGCTTGGTGGTGGAGGTGCAGTGGGTGGACTGGTGCCAGAGTTGGCTGAGATGAGTGCTGCTTAATCTGTTCCAGTCATATTTAGAATTAAGAAGCGTTTTCTTGAATGATAGAGGGGATCTAGGATGGTGAAATCACGGTTAAGTGATTTTGCAACCGGATTTCAGGTGAAGAGGGTAAGAGTTTCAATAGAAGCGAGGCTCTAAGATGGCAAGATCACCTGAAAAGGTGGTTTCTGTAACCAGAACTCGTGCCAAAGGAAGACTGTAATGTCTGATGGCTGAAACTGCAGCCAAGATGTAATAGATGATGAAGATACTCTGATTTTGCGTCTTGGCGAGGCAGTCCTGATCTCCAGTGATGAAAAACTATCTGAGGAGTATCAATTTCGAATATACTCTCTTACAATGTTTTAGAAATCGAAAGTATTTGTAATTTTGATTTTATGCTGTTAGGCTTGTAAGCTCTGATACCATATTGGAAATAGGATGTAAAGAGAAATATGTAATTGATAAACTGAAACTGAATAAGTTGATGTACATGTACGTTGGCTAATATATATTAATGTTGCCAACGGTTTAATTACAAAGTATTTACATAATGGGCTATAAAGCCCAGCCCAATGGCTAAGTAAGTATATCAGCCGAGATAAGTAGAAACCGAACTTTATTTATGTGCATATATATACGACTCTTCATAATAATGTATACAATCATAACCATTCTGAATTAGGAAAAGATAGTGTAGTTTACTTACAAGTATTAAGTACTCTGCTGTAGGTTATCAAATTTCAGGTTTTACACACACACACACACACACACACATATATATATATATATACACACACACACACACACTCATTAAAACATGTAATGTATATAACTACATCATCTAAAAAAACTATATGAGGAAGTTTACTCACAAAATAACTCCTCTATTTCTTCTAGTTTTTCCATGCTCACAAATACATGTTTTTCTCCATGTTTTTGGTTCAGAGGGTCTTATGAATGCAAGGCAACTACTAGTGTATATTTATAAGTGCTAGAAAATATAAAAAATATGGCACTTAAAGACTCACATGAAATGAACACAGCTAGCTGATGAGAATGCGCTAGCTATTGCCTTTGATTTTAAAAGAAATGAATCCATATTTTCATAGCTATACATACTTGACTTGAAAATAATAGTTATGGTTTTTTTATAGTTGGGAGCATGTGTATATAGGTTGATAGCTTGCCTTAACAATGTATGAAGTACTATATGTACAGCCAATTAAATAAGTAAATGTAAGTGCAATTTGTAGATATAGGATAGCAGCGTCAAATCTTTGATTGAAATGGAATGTAAGTGGTTAGAAACTATTGTGTAGTTTGATTAAAGACGAGCTATGCTATGCAGCATGTACTTTTATTATTTAAATCAAAACTAGACTTGGTTGCTAAGTAATTTTAGGCTACTATTATTGATTGAGAATAAGTTATGTAAAGGCTTTTCATATTCAGTTTTCTTCCCAGCTAAACTATGTTTTGAAGCATACAATCTCATACAAAACATATGTATAATTGAAAAAAGATATATGACTTTGTTTCTAAGCAACTTATCCATTTTCTTGCTGTACACAATTTGTCCATGTCTTGTACCTAATGGATTTAATAATAAAAAACTTAGCAGTTTAAGGTCTATGGCTTGTTATTTCATAAGTGTTAAATCCTTATAAATGCAATATTTCTTTCATATGAAGCAAATCTCTACCTTGCTTATATTATTTACATTTAAATTAAGTGATGTTTATTTATAATTATTCTACAAGAGATAAGAACCATTATAAAGTATAAAACGAAATATGAAACATTACATACTTGTTAATGTACACACATATTCATTTGTCAAGGAACTTATATAATATATATATATATATATATATTCATATAGGATTTTATAAAAAAATCATTTAATATTCCAATAATTAAATCCAGTTCATTCAATTATAAAATCAATAAATTATAGTTTTACGTATCAGCCTAAATCTGGTTCGTTACAATTATACATTTTATAACTATTTTATTTAAGTTCTAATTACTAAATGTTTTATATTATTTTGAATCATGATATTTTAATTATTTTTAAATTTAACTAATTTTTATTTTATTTACTATTTTAAAAGAAAGTCTATTTCCAATCTGAGTTGTTAATTCTGAATGTTAGTATGAAGATTTTAAATAATGATACTTGATATACTGAAATTTGAAATCAAATTGCAATTTTGTTAAAGAACTGGTTTGTAAATATGAAATCAGAAATTTTGAAGTTAATCAAATAATGAATTGATTTGAATATGATTTACGACATTTGAAATTATTGTACTCGATTATCTGAATATAAATCAATATTGTTGTTACTTGATTTATGATATTTAAAATAAGTTCTTAAATATAAATGACCATGGTGTGAAATAAGTGTTTGATTGTTAACAAGACTAGGGTCGGATATTGGTATACTCTCTGTCTATATAAGGGATCACTTTAACAATTGTGCACGTGTTGTTGAATGCATAATGAAGTCGGTTGGTTTGGAGAGTGCTACTGAAATGATGTAAGATAAGGATGATGAATTAGCCTTGATCTTTGGGCCATAACTGAAATGACTAAACCAAGAGCTATACCATGATTAATGGAGGCAACACCTCCTATCAGACATACTTCTTTGGTACCATATCCACTACATTTTGTTTTGATTGGGAACTTTGATTATGGGAGCTTTGTTCGAGGTGGGCGGTAGTCGAGGCTATGCGTTACCACTGGTCCGGGAGCGTAACTGGTAGGATCCTATCATTGGTATTGCCTCTATGCATTGCCATATTATCCTGATCGAGCCCCTACGGTTTGGATTTGACATTGTCGTATAGTGCATTCCTATCCACCAACCATTTAGCTATTGTTTTATATGAATGTTTATGTCAATGTGTATAAATGGTGTAAGGGTAACAATGGTAATCCTGCTTATGCTATTTTCAATAGTATATTTACCATAGACAGTATTATAATAGTGTATTGTATTATAATATGCAGTGTAATTGATCCTTAGAAGATTAAAAACACATACATCCTTTAAGTTGCTTGTTCATTTCATTTGAAAATTTCATCTAAGTTGATTTATTTTCATAAGAATATTATTCATGACTCGAGTATTTCATTTTACTTTATGCTCAGGTCAGATCGAGTATTTCAATATTGAGATTTCAATTTTTGGAGTTGGAGACTTATTGAAGATCCCATCTTTATCTATTTCATTTCGGTATTCCTTATATATTGTAAATCCAATGTATTCAAACTTTCCCTAAATCTGATTCTGTAATCTTAATATTATGTATAAATTTTGAAATTTTATATTTATTAGCGTTATAAATTGCTATTGCATGCTTTTTTATGTTCGTGATGTGTTTATGATTCTGTGATGATTTGTATGTTTAACCTCATAGAAATAACAATCTATTGTTTTGAACAATTTGAGTTGGTTTTATTACTGACTTAATGGTTAAAAATAGCAGGTTTACCTTAGCTTATGGGGTTAAAAAAACTCACTAGAAATATGGTAGCTGTAACAACCCAGAATTTCTGAACCAATTTAAAAATTTTATTTTAGTTATTTTAATGTAATTTGATTATTTAAAATGATTTATTTTAAATAATAACGACTTAAAATTATTTAATTTGAAGTTAGAATGTATAAATTTAAATTTAATTAAAATAAACTCGAAATGGCGCGGTGGTTTGAAAATTCGATTTCTAATTTCAAATGAATGTACAAAATTCAAAATAAATCGGATTTCAGTAAAATAAGAAATATTTGAACTTGTTTAATTATATCTTTCCTGCGAATGTGAAAAACTGAGATTTCATAATATAAATTAAAAGTTATGTCCAGTTTAAAATTCAAAATAGTCGCTATGGAATTTATATATTTTTTAATATAATATATAGCCTTAAAAATAGCGATTTTGCAAATGACCTCCATTTTCGACAAAACCACTTTTGTTGGATCTGGAATGTCAAATTATTGCTAGGTTTCAAATTTCATAATTTTTGAAATCAGTATGTGAGCGTAGTAAATTTAAACGTGTTTGGCCAATTTCTGTTGAATTTAATCGACTGGGAAAAATGACCATTTTTCAAACAGCCTCCAAATTCGATGAAGTTAGTTTTGTTAGGATCGTATCATCAAAACATAGCTAGACTAATTTTTTTGTAATTTTTGGAGTCAGTATGTGGCCTAGGTAAATTAAAATGTACATTTAAATTCAATATATATTGATTTATATTTTAATTTAGAGAAATACTAATCAAAACAGTCGAATTGGCTTGTGAAACATATCCCATTGTGTCCGGAATGAGGGTATTTAGCTAGGGGCGACAGTCGTTGGGTTTGATTTGGAGTTCAGAGAGTTAACTAACTAAATTTTGAATTAAATATTAATTTATATATATATATATATATATATATATATATATATATATGTGTGTGTGTGTGTGTGTGTGTGTGTGTGTGTGTGTGTGTGTGTATAATTATCTTCTAACTAAAACCCTAGCTCACTCTTTAAACAGCCGCCACCCATCAAGAACGGGTGAATACTTCGAAAATATTCCCCAAATTCCTCCCAATTTGTTTCGAATTAAAATAAGGTTATAAAGCAAAAGTAGTAGAAAAATGTTAGGGCTTAAAATCCATATAGATGGGATCAGAAATTATGGCATGAGGTGCTGGAAATCGGGGCTTGAACGTGGTGATTTCGAATGGATTTTGGGGGCTCGATCTGACCTCGAGTTGCGTGCCGCTTGTGGCACGGGGAGGAGGGATGGAGGCACATCAGGGGGTGGTTGTGGATCTTGTGCCGACAGCCTTGAAATGCATGCGACATGGAGTTTAGGAATATGGCGATAGGTTTTTTTTTTGCAACCTGGAACGATACAAGGAAGAAGCGGCTTTTATTTCTAAATGATGTAATTAAGAAATTGATTATTATATTAATTATTTATTAAATGTACTAAAATGTAAAAAATATTGTATCTCCTTCATACGAGGTCCAAATTCGACGATTCAAAATGCATTGGACTCGTCTCGAAAAACTCTACACAATGAAACTGACTGGGACAGAAATGGAACATGTTGGAATTTCAAGCAATTTCAAATCCAAACTGTTCAGAAATTCAGAAATAAAATCTGGTGGAGTGGAAATGAATGTGAGAACTCTCTCTCACTCAAATTATTTTACAGTTATTATATAATAGGTTGCAGACAGGGCTTAGTAGCTCCTAACACTACTTTTTGTACAAACCATTGATGATTTGTGTGATTTGATTGTATCGTCGGAAAAATTGACTGTATTGTGTATTGTGATTGTCATATTGAAATGGTGTAAATAAAATGTAAATATATGCATTGTATAAATTATTTATATATGCGATATACAAATCATTTATATATGTTGTATAAAATTCTCCTAAAATAAAATAAATATTCAATATAATAGGTTGTAGACAGGGCTTAGTAGCTCCTGACACTACTTTTTGTACAAACCATGGATGATTTGTGTGATTTGATTGTATTATGGGAAAATTTGACTGTATTGTGTATTGTGATTGTCATATTGAAATGGTGTAAATAAAATGTAGTGAAAATTAGGGTCACATCCTTATAATTAATCCTAATTAAGCTCACATCCTCCCCTGTAAAAAAGTTTAAATTACATCCTTATTTTTGAACTAACTGCGTATTTGTGACTAATTTGCCCAAATTCAATATTTCGGCTGAACACACGGATTTCACTACAGCCAGGTTTTTTTTCTTTAATTATTTTTAAATTACTCCTTAATTAACGGCAAATTAGCAGATCTTGCGATTAATTATGAGGATATTTCGTGATTTAGTTTTCTTCCAAAATATAATCCTGCTAATGGCGGCTGCATTTTGTTTTTGAGGTTCCATTCGCGTCCAGTACATATTGAAATTGGTTTGCAATTTTTCAACTGATCTTTTACATTGAACGATTGTGCTTGAAATGGCTTCATCTTCCTTCAGGTAAAATATGCGAGGTTTTTTTTTTTTTTTATGGTTTTCATTTTTCGATCTGTATTGGTTGATTCGGTAGATTTTATTGACGGAATTGTCTAGTGTTATTGATGTGTAATTTAAATAATTTATAAAGTTTCATTTTTTTTTTGATGAATTTACAGTATTATAAATTAATCTTCCAATTTTGTAGTTCATCTGTTGTACGTACATGTATAAAAGTATGCATATATAGTATATATGAGCATATATAAATGCAAATATTGGTATATTAAGTCTGTTTGGATGTACTCAGCAAATTTGTGTTCAAGTATGTAAATTTTATGTTTATAATTATGCAAATTACTGAAATTAATTTTTTTCCTCGGCCTGCCTGTTTATTAGTTCAATGATTCTATTACTTTTGGGTTAATTTATGCATAATATATGTGTTCAGGTTTTCTTTAAATTTCAAAATTTTCAAAATATATGTATCTTTTGCAGATATATATACACTTATTACTGTTTATTGCATCTTAGTCTGCATTTAACTGTATTCCTATGTTTTTTGCTACTAATTTTATTTGGCTACTGATGATTTTACTGATTAATTTTTATTTTTTTAATTTTTCCTCTAGTTGTCCTTCAAACATTGGTGTGTTGGTGCTGCTCAAGTATGGGAATGATAGTTTTTCTATTCGTCTCTATTTGGGCAGTACAGTTGATACCGTTATAGATGCTGTTTGTGGTAAATGGATTGAATTAAGTCCGTTGTCATTGGGCTTGTATCACATTAGAGATGGTTTGAGAAGAAATATAGAAAATAATTCTGATCTTCATTCCATTCTTTTATTGGCTGCACATTATCGTGAAGATTACTTGGTTTTTTTTGTCGACGTTAATCGAAGTAATTCTTCTGTTGCTCCTGATAACAATTCATCTTTAGTTTGTGGTTCATCTTTTGGTAGTAGTAGTGAGTCAAACAACCAGTTTAAGCAATTGTTGAAAACTGATTTGAATCAATCAGTTTTCTCCAGTGTTGGTCAACAATTTAAAGGAGGTGTCACTGAGTTTAGACTTTATTTGATGATGTATAGCATGAAAACTGGATATAAGCTTAATTTGCTTAAGAATGATAAAGAAAGAGTTACCGCTGTTTGCTCCAAAAAAAATTGTTCTTTCAAGATTCATGCTTCGCTCAAGTTTAATCTGCCAGGATATTTTGTTGTAAAGAGGTTACAACCGGAACATAATTGTGGTGCTGGAATTCATGATATAAACAATCCCGTTATATCCAGTAAATTGATTAAACTTTTGGTTTGTGACCATATTCATGCAAATCCTTTAATGAAAACAAAGGACATTATTAACTTGTTTCAAACTGAGTACAATGTCATATTGAAGTATTATTATTCTTATAGTGGAAAGAGATTGACATTAGATGATTTACATGGTAGCGACGTAATGTCCTACCATCATTTGCAGTCTTTTTGTGATGCAGTTCTTTCTACTAATCCTGGAAGTACAGTTGTTTTGGAGTGCAATGATTCTACCCATCAATTCGAGAGGGTATTTATTGGATTTGAGGCCTGTGCGTTTGGATTTCAATTTTGTCGACCACTAATTTTTGTTGATGCTACGTTTATGAAGGGAAGAGCTCAAGGGTGTTTAATGGCTGCTACTGGTAAAAATGGAAATGAAGGTATTTTTTTAATTTATTTTTCCTTGTTCTTCTATCAATAATATTAAATTTTAACAATTTTAATTAATGTTTGTTTGAAACTGTACATCTACATATGCCATTATTTATAATAGTTGCATCCATTTATGATGTTATTCTGAACATACGAATAGTACTATGCTTCTTCAGTTTCAGAAATGCGTAAAATACCGTAAAATTAATTAACATAAGAGTACAATTATTTCAATTTTTTTGACTACTCATACAAATAGTCGAAAATCTTTTACATTCATATGCAACTTATATAAATATATGCATTCTATCATGCAATTATTCTGTCTGTACGCTGTTCAAGCTAATGTTATTTTTATTATCAAATAGAAATGAAATTATTTTTAAAACCTGCATCAAATTGTGAATTTTTTTATTAATTATGTACCATTGGAAAACAAAATTTATGCATTTTTACAACAAAAATGTACTGTCACATATAACATCTACTATATTATTTCAAATCAATCTCCCACATTCATCCTTTTTTAAAAATAAATATTCCTGTTCCTTATTACAGTATTAATTTTTTTTTAAAAAAAAAACAGGTTTTTTCCCTATAGCAATTGCAGTTGTATCTGGCGAAGATGAAGCTAATTGGATTTGGTTTTGTGAACAACTAAGAGAGTTTCTTAAAGAAGATTCTAGAAGCTATGTTTTCATATCTGATCGTCATCCAGGTATCCTTGTTGCTATTCCACAGGTGTTTCCAAATTCATTCCATGGATCCTGCTTTTATCATTTGACCAACAATTTAAAAGTTGCTTTAAAATCGCATTTTTCAAAAATAAATAAAAGGATGTTGCTGGATTCGTTCTCAAGAATTGCTTATGCATATAATTTGTCTGATTTCAATGCTGCTTTGAAGAATTTTAGAGATGTAGGTGGATTGACTGCAACAAACTTTTTGAATGGAATTCCATTTGAGAAATTTACTAACGTATTCTTCCCTGGTTGTCGTTATGGTGAAATGTCTTCAAATTGTTCAGAAAGTTTTAATAAGTGGATTCTGGAAGAACAACATTTACCCATCACTGCTTGTTTAGATAAAATTAGAATGAAGTTAATGAAAATCATGTCTGATCGTCGTGAAGTAGCTTCTACTTGGAATAGCGTTTTATGTCCTGCTATTGAAACTAGATTAAGAAGTCTACATTTGGGAGGTGCGTCTTGGTTTGTTATCAAATCAAGTGAGTATAAATTTGAAGTTCGTTCTCCTGTACATCAATTTGTTGATTTATACAATCGAGTTTGTACATGTAATGTGTGGCAAATCAGCGGTTTTCCTTGCGCTCATGCCGTCAGAAGTATTTTAAGCTGTGAAACCTTGTCTGTATACGACTACATTGAATCTTATTTCAAAGTTGGACATTTTCAACTCACTTATTCACATCCTATTAATCATGTCGTAAATTATATGGGTGAAGACGTGGCTGTTGAAGATGCAATTATAGCTCCTCCAAAAGGTAGAAGAATGCCCGGTCGTCCATCCTCTTCTAAAAGGTTAAAATCAGCCGGTGAATTTACAAAGACTACAAGATGTGGTGTGTGCAAGAAGCTTGGTCATAAAAAAAGGACTTGTTCTTCAATAGCAAACTATTTTTTTTTCAGTTTTGAACAAATAAATGTAATCTTTGTTCAACTGAATAATGTTCTGAACAATTATGTTCAACTTTGCTTTATTTCATTATATTTGATCTTTATTCTGGTGTATTTTCGTTTATTTCATTACATTGCTTCTTTTTATATTGTTATTCAATTTATATGAATATAAATATGCAATTATTTGATTTATCTTCATATAAATATGCACTTATTCACCTTATTTCAATAATTTACTACCGTTGTATCTGACCCATACAGCTATTGTTTAAATAGCTTATTTCTATGCAATTATTTCTTATACTTTCATACATGTACGAACTTATATTGATTATTTAGATAACCATGCGTATTTTTTCACTCATGCATAAATGTACTAAGCAATTCTGATTTGTTGCATCTACGTATGACAGCATGTACATCACAGCATAATGTATTCCACTATTATATTCTGTTGCATAAATATATGCAAATATTCTTATTAATTGGTTGTACATATGCAATTGTTCAATCCGTAGATTTAATCTTTTATTTCTTTTAATTCTTGTTTCATTTTACAAACATGTACTATATTAACGTATGCTTTTTTAAATCATGTGTTACACTAATCAACATTTGCTTTATATTGGTAACATCAATTGTTGTACTGATTTTACAATTATTTGCACTACATATTTCAACTGTTTTAAAAAGCATACATATTTCAATGTTTGTATGTAATATATGTTCAATGAACATATTATTTACCTCATTCCTCTATACGTTCGTACATAAAAAAACTATCTTACAAGTGCATAGATTTTCGTATTTCATTTACTTGAACAATAATGTGCATAATTGAACAACAGTTGCACTAAAGTATGCAAGTATTATGAATAATTGCATAAAGGAAAATAACAAATTATAAACAACTACATTTCATTCACAAACTTCAAAATACTTCATTCGAAACATAAAATCTTCCACCATTTCATCTAACACAGAACAAAACAATGTCACCGTAGTTCCACTACATAAAACCGCTGATAATATATATACATAATCAATTATCAAATTTATACTATCTTGTTCGCTGATGACAGAAAAAATTTCTGTGTCAAGTTTTCGACTGGACCCCAACTGTGCGGTTTACAATTTAGAATCTTGTACGCAAGACTAGCTCTTTGAAGATACATTGCTTGTGGTTTGTAAATTTCATCCCCTGCATCTAGTTCCATGTTCTCAGATCTCTGCTTGATAAAATTCATCACAAACATTGAGCATTCAACACTGCAAAAACATAAAAAGTTATTTACAATTATTTTTTATTTTTAAAGGAACTATTTTCTACTATACGTACATATAACTGAATTAACTTTAAAGAAACACACTGTAGTATGACGTATATCTAAATCTTTTTACTTACGTTTGTCCTTGCTTAGGGCAATTAGCAAATTCAATATCCTTGTGTTCCACATAATCCTTCCCCGGCATTTTTTTCACAAATGCATGTACGTACTTTCTCTGTTCAACACATCAAGCAATTAGTTAATATTATTACTGAAATATTTAATACGCTTATCTACACACATACCATTTTATCCGCTATTTTCTGGTGTTCTCCACCATCACGTCTTGGTTTATTTGAATCATAATGTATCCATCTTCTCTCTTCTTTTTCAAACTCTAACATCGAAAAATGATTTCCATGGTGTATAGGGATGAATATTTTTTTACAAGACTTGTACTCTTGCTTCACTGGAATATCCACTAATTTTTTTAACTTGTCGCATTGACTTCATATTAAGAAAATGCTGTAAATGATCAAATTCAGTGAAAAATTAAAAATTGGTCTCACTGAATTTATATTGCAAAATAAAAATAAAAAAAACTTACAGAAGCTATAGTTTTCAAGCATAGAATTTCTGGGTGTTCCTTCCGCAATTCATATGCAAACCAGTCGATAATCTGTTAAAACAAGTATTATTTACTACTTTCTTCTGCAATCAGTCAAACTATAACACTATTTGTTTTTTGTTATACCTGTGAGTCAATAAAATAGCCATGTATCAAATCTGCCCAAACAGTTCCAACTATGATAATGTCTTCATTCCCATTTAGGTAAGCGCTTTTGCTGTTATTTAACAAATTTTATAAAATTAACAAACATTGCATGTTGTTCTACTTCTGTGTCAAAGTACTACTACTTACTTGAATATGTATATATATATATATTTATTTATTTATTTATGCAACTATGTACAAAACTTGCATATATTTATGCAATTATACATATTAATCTAAATAAAGTCCCCACTGAAGCTACAAGCTTGATTTTAAGTATACATGTTTTCTAAATTCATTGTCCAAGTATTACAAATACTGAAATTTTCTACTGCACCAAAATAATATTTCATTGCAAAATATTACTACCTAAATACAACTGCATAATAAACTTACCTTAGTCCAGTCACTAAAACGAACTCTTCCATTTGCTTAATCTGATGCTCCTCCAACTACCTGACATTATTCAACTTTCTAATATTCAGCTTGGTACCCATTTGAGTTTCTTCACTTTTTGGAACATTTTCAACGTCCTCCACCACCACAGTCTCCATTTCTTTCAGTTTCAGTTTTCCTTCATCTGAAATTAATAACAAATTTACACAAACTATACTTAACTAACATATAAATTTGAAACATTTTAAAACTCATAAATAAATATTATTTTTAACCATTCTTTCTTTTTAAAGACCGAAGTTCCCACTTCTTTCCCTCTATCTTCTTGTGACGCGTAATACGTTTTTCGTCTTTGCCACGTACATTATCCTGATGTTGTTCTGTCCTCACCTCTTTTTTATCTTCAACATCTACAGCAACAATATCATCATCCTTTATCTTATTGTTATCTATTTAAACAAACTTAGCACCATTAGTATATAAATATGTGCTATTAAAGACGCATAAATAATAAATAACTGCAAACAAGCATGAATTTATTCAGACCAGTCTCAATTACACGTGAGTAGATTCAAATAATCATGTGACTATCTGACTAATTGGTCATACATGAGATAATATTCTACGTAGAATAATAAAACCAAGCCCAAATATTTTAATATCTACACAAAAACATTCATTTCAAGTTAACAATCCAGCAGACACATGTATTTGGAAAAACCAGTTAACACCTCACCAGAAAATACATACACAAACGAGTGCATTTACTTTGTAACCAGTTATTTTTTTCATATTTTTTTCATGTAAGTAATATTAGCATCAGCAATTGTTAATTTTTAAAAAGAACATAAAATAAACTCATACATATTTTGAATATATTTTTAATTTATTTTGGTGATAATTTGTATAAATTTATAATTTCATAAATTACCTTTTATAAGTTCTTCCTTTCTCATTTCT
Source organism: Allium sativum (assembly GCA_030737875.1). Lineage (NCBI taxonomy): Eukaryota > Viridiplantae > Streptophyta > Magnoliopsida > Asparagales > Amaryllidaceae > Allium > Allium sativum. The sequence continues at coordinate 617,482,267 of CM060924.1, read as the reverse complement.
TTCCCCTTTTCCCATGCTACCTCATCTACCACTGTATTGTCTTCTGCATTTTTAACTTCTTCTTCTTTCTCAACCTCTGATGTATTTTCTTTATTACCTCCATCATTATCATCAAATTTGTTGTCTTTATCCTGAACTTTGTCCCGATCTTCTCCTTTCACTATCCCCAAGTTTTCATTATGCACTATTCTCTCATCTGTTCATAAAAATTTACTGTCATTTATAATTTTAAATATATGCATACAATACTTAAATAATTTCACTTATTTGAACACTATCATGCAATTATTCACAATCTAGTAACAATGGGCACCACACAAGTCTAAATATGTGCATACATGCATACTATATTTTAAATTAATTGCATAATATTCTGCTAATTTTTCTCTTGTCAAACAATTTACTACTTTAATCAATTTCTGCTATTTTATTCATATATCCATGCAATAAATATTATAATATTCAGTCTTACATGCAGTAATTATTATTACACTATTACCTTTCTCCAACTCTGAATTTACACCTTCTGTACCTCTACATTGACCATCTGCTCTTTTTCCGGCTCGTGTACCTTTGTGGTATGATCCTTTGGTTGTCCACCCAACTTAGTTTGTTTCTTCTCAGGATCTACCAACAACTTTAAAACAAATTTCTCCTTGACCATCTCTTTCTTCCCTTTTTGCGGTTCATTTTTTTTTGAAACACTTCTCTTCATTATCTTTTTTCTGCTCCTCATGTTCTTCACTCCCACTGTCAGTCTGCTCACTATCGTCACATACGTTCATTTCATCTTGATCTTGTGCATCATCTTTTGCACTATCATCCTTTTCCTCATCATCTACATCCATCTCATCTTTATCATCTTCTAATGGTTGCTGCTGCTCCTCAGGATCGGCTGATGACGTTTCAGCCTCAATTTTATCAACTCTTTTTTTCAACCTCGAAATCTCCTCTTTCAACTTCCTATTCTCCAACTTTAACTGAGCAATCATTTTTTTGTACTTTTTTTCCTGTTTTATTAAACACTGCTTGATATTCAGCATCCTTCTCAACAGATTGTTTAAGCAACTTCACATCTTTTTCTTCTTTATCCTACAAAACCAAATCAAGAAGTAACATTTAATCCAACACTTGAATATTTGCATACATGGTTACAACAATGTTAAAATTTTTACTAAAATCATGAAATTATTCTACATCTAGTTCATTAAAATTTCCCAATATATGCATATTGTTTTACAAATAGATGAAATATCATCATGTAATTATGTTACTATTTCACACACTTTTAAAAAATTAACTAAAAATATTTGTGAGTAATTTCACATAACTACTGACTTCTTCTAAAAACTTTCACCCCTATACGATTGTTTTTTAAACATGCCTACAGTAAGAAAATATACCAATTATATGTATATATATACAAACATAAATACTTTTTAACATCATACATAACTAAAACTATTCTTGCACTTAAAGTACTCATTAATAACTCAAAAAGAGAGTAAGGATCTTACAATGTTGAAAGTGACATTCAACAGCATTGCTGGCTTTAACAATGTGATATCCCATTTACCAGCCAATGGGTATAACGAGCTGTTGTACACTTCCTTTGATGTTTTTAGTACATATGTTTCTTCACATATCCACCAATACATAAAATAAATTTATTAAAATAAACAATAAAAAACTCATAATTAAATACTAAATTAATAAAACTTACCAAGAGCAGCGTCACGCAAGCATTAATCTTTCGTGGGGTTTCATGATACTTGTCAATTTGGTGTAATATATGGTTATGAAGGGTTTTAGGCCATGATATTGTCATCAACTTCTTGCTGCATACACAATACGGTACTATCGTCCAAGGTAATGTGTAGTTTGCATTGGACACAAGGAATGTGGCTGCAAGATATAGAAACACAAGCTTTACAGTATCAAAACATTCTTCTTCAGACCTTCCATTTATTGTACTGAAAATTTCTCTCTCAATATTCCTTTTGTTAATAGCCACTTCATTCTTAAAGTGTCTTTCTACAAATGACTTAAACTCCTCATCCTCCTTATCCTCCTTCTTGAAATGACCACTTGTTTTTATCATCTCACCTTCAACTGGAGCATTTAACAGCTTTTTAATATCTTCCTCTTTGAATGTTACTATTAAGTCTCCAAACTGAAAATATTTCAAATGCTTCTTATAACTTTTGATTATAATATCCAAAGTGATAGAATTTTTAGTCGTCTCCGATGAAGAAATTACACCATCGAATATCATATCTATAAATTTTCCTAGAGGAATTTTTGCTAGTAAGAAGCTGTGCTGACCAGTAAATAATCCTTCTTCCTTAATTCTGTCGACCAAATCTATGAACGATTTCAAATTATTCCTGTAAACTTCTTCCTTTTTTACTCCTCTAGCTACTTCAGCAATTTCTCTTTTCTTCGTTACCTGTACCGATGATCTTCCTTGTTCAGTTGTTACTAACGCCATTTCTGCAATCCCAACACCATCTTTATTTTCTTCAACATTTTGTTTCTGTAATAAAAAATAAAAACAATTTGTTGTAACATTAAATAAAGTCACTCAGTTATAACAAAATAGTTGACGAATACACAATTTCTACAACAATTCTGTTTAAATAAATATTAATTATAAACATCCAGTACATAATTGTAGAGTCTAATGCAACAATACTACTTATCTCATATTTAATTGCACATATTGATGCAACAATACATTGATTGTTGCACAAATGTAAGAAAACCAATTTTAAACCTGCATACACAAATAAAACAATAAAATTTAACTGCAAACATTGAAGGAACTAAATGCACACAGTTGCACACTTATATGAAACTATTCATATTAACCACATACAAGAATGAAACAATTAAATTTGACTGCATGCGCTTATTAACATGCTAATATTTGCATACTTTACTGAAAAAGTTATGTTACACTACATACAATGATGCAACTATATGTTGATAGTTGCACATTTGAATGAAATATTTAAAAATTTACTACATATCTTACTACAGCAATCTGTTTTAAATCTCCACAGTTGTACGCAATATTTCTAATTATTTTCATTCACTAATCAAACATTTCTGCAAAAAAAAGTATTTCAAATATATTTAATTCCAAATAAATCAACAAAACACAACTATAATTTTAATATCAACACAAAAACACATTCTAAAATGTGCACACGCAATCAAACATAATATGTTTAGTTACAAAAATATATATAACATTCTACTTGTATATGCACACTTTTATGCAACATTAAGAAATAAGTGCATACAATTTTGTCATAAAACTTCGACCATCGTACAACTATCTTACAAAATCTGCCTACAGTTCGTTCATTAATGTCTTTTATATATTACAGCTGCACAAAAGAATACAACAATTCTATCTAATTTCGTCCAAAAATGCAAGATTTTGATTACCTACCATTTCAATTAATTTGAATACTACACCTTTCTAATATATCTAACGGACCCATTTAACTTTTCTACAAACAAACATTACGAAATACATATGACTAAAAAATATGCACGTATAATTGTATATGAACTTCTTACATGCATATAATTTTAAAATAATTTCAAAAACATGCATAGTTCTATGATTTTTTTTCTCATTTATTCAACTGATGAGGTGTTAATTAAATTTTCACATTTTTCAAAAATCGGTTAATTTTCGCCTTGACTCCGACAACAATTCATGCATTCTTAACTACTGCAAATATGTTTCCAGATTATACAAACAATATCTTGCACTCCTTCAATAAATCTTATTAGCTACATACAATCACGAAATATTTTTGAATCTTTCATACAATTATGCATCTTTCCGTAGAAAATAACCCAACATCAAGAAAAAATATGACTAATATCAAACATGAACAAAATGCACAGTTGCATGCAATGATTCACAAGGACTGCAGATAATTTGTCCACAATTACATTATACGAACACTGCAGATAATTTGTCCACAATACGTAAATCAAGAATCTGCGTATAATACTACATCTACATATGCAACTTTTCAACTTATGTTCTTGTAAAACTGCACATATTTAAACTTTTTGGACCTAAATACGACGTTATTTACAATCCATTCATACTACAGCTCTTTATTTCAACCTCATACCTTATCCTTTAAAAACTACAGAAATATTTGCACAATACGAATAAAAGATTGGAATGCGAAATAACACAAGAAGATTTATACCTTTTTCCTCGCCATATCGAATAGATTGAAGAAGACGACAGAGAATCGGAGCAAAAAACTGCAAGATCTCAATCAAATCGATGATGGCCGCCTCTTGATTTTAACAGAAATATTTCTAGGGTTTTGGAGAACCGAGGATTTAGGGTTAAGCGAAATTAATGGAGTGGCTTGACTTATTAAATGACCTCAACTTGTTTTCGTTTGTGTTTAAATTGAAAGTATGGGTAAAACTGGTATTATTTTAGACCGGTTTCAAAAATAGGGATGTTTTTTACAATATTTTTATCACCGGGTTTTTTTAACATTTAGAAACTTAATAGGGACCTGTGAAAAATGCACCCTAAAATGTAAATATATGCATTGTATAAATTATTTATATATGCGATATACAAATTATTTATATACGTTGTATAAAATTCTCCTGAAATAATTTACAAATTGGATGGTTTGTTTATGTACACCCATTTAACTGATATTGATTGGGACGATAAATTTTACACATCACCCAATTGCACAAATAATAAACAGTATTTGTTGGTTGAAACCCCACACAGGTATTCGGATGATATTTGACATACACTAATCCCAATTGTTTAGCTGTATGACAATCAATGGATTGACTGACCGTATAAGTGTTATTTATTTTAATGCTTATACAATTGCAAAATGCAGTCTGGATGTTGTATGAATTTTTGCTGATTGTTCAACATTATTGTTACATATATGTGATGTATGTAATCCATATAACTAAAATTATATGGTAATTGATTGAGCCTAATTCCAGTTCAGAATTAATGAATATTTTAAAATAATAGTCATTGAATAATCAAAATGTGATTTTGATGTTCGATTTTGGATAGACACAAAAATAGTCAAATGTGAAGCCTTGCTAAGTAGGTAAACGCCATTTTAACATGAATGGGATTTTATGCCGATTTTATAATGAATATCAAAAAGTGAATTCAAAATCCGATATTTTGAAAATATTATCATTTTAATAGTATAATGATATGGAATATTCAATTTTGATTTGGAAATTGAAATGAAATTGAAATCGTTTTAAAATAAATTTAAAACGAATATATAAAGGAATATTCAATTTTGATTTGAAAATTGAAATGAAATTGAAATCGTTTTAAAATGAATTTAAAACAAATATATTAAGGAATATTCAACTTTGATTTGAAAATTGAAATGAAATTGAAATTGTTTTAAATTAATTTAAAACGAATATATTAAGGAATATTCAATTTTGATTTGAAAATTGAAATGAAATTGAAATCGTTTTAAAATGAATTTAAAACGAATTTATAAAGGAATATTCAGTTTTGATTTAAAATCGAAATGGAAGTGGAAATCATTTTTAAAACGAATTTACAAACGAATTCATGAAATACAATTCAATTGGAAATCAACTATATATATATATATATGTATGTATGTATATAATGGCCCTAATAGAACGCACCGCGCAGCGACCGTTCACGAATTTCAACCATTAACTTCAAATTGACATAACAAGAGATCTGACCGTCGGATTCTCCTAAAACCGAAACCGTTGGGTTCGTATCAAAAAGAGCTTTCCAACGGATATAAGAGATTTAAATTTGAAAGGTCGGATTTTAAGATATGCCCAAATTCAGAAAAAGTCGCTATGGATGTATGAAACACCCCACCTCCGTTAGGGTCACTCTCAAAGGGAATGCCCTAATTTTGGTGGAGGTTTATAAGTATAAGTCACAGATATACAAGACAAATATAAGAACACATATTTTTGAATTGCGAAAAAACAACTTTTATTTCATTAAAAATACGTGTTACAACAACCATACCATAATTGTCTTACAATACTTCCAAAAACATAACATCTTCATAACTGTCTTGATTACATTATTTAAAGAAGCATAAAGAAAACATAAATAAACTGCAAAAGTCCCATAGTTGCTGTCCAAAGCCATAGTCTAAAATGAAAAGATCCAAGCAATACATTCTTTCTCTTTAAGCTGGATATGAAGGCTGGTCAAGCTGCGGTATTCCCTCCCTGTGGACCTGGGGGGGGGGGGGGGGAGGGACGGAAGAAAAGAAGACGAAAGAAAAGTAGAGTCAGACATAAAGCCTGAGTAAGTCTAGGACTATTCAGTCTATGAATAAAGAACTGGGTATGATAAGTATAAACTAGAAATGGGAAAGCACCATAAACTTAGTTAAGTTGTCTAGGGTCGAATATACTATCGTACTCCATACTAATCTCTGTACCCATATAAACTAGTTCCCAACAGACACCCCATAATCAGGGTGAAGTGATCCATTTTATGATGATCGGCTCCTACTCGCATAGTTACATGTGTCTTACGGCCCCCGATGTTGTAGTTACCTATGCTGGTCCCACCATGGGGTGTATCAAGTCCCATGGTGGCGGCCCGACACAATCCTAGAATGCACAAGTATGCTACTGGTGCCCAGTGCCTTATTTTTCTGCGCCGGAGTGTGTGCACGCCCGCACCCCGTTAGAACCTACACTGCTGCACCACCGCCGTCGATTTGACCTCTTACAGTCAGCCCAGTAATCGTGCCCCACCCTGCCTAGTTTCAGGGTATCATGACACCTTATAGGGTTACTGCTGAAAAGGGTCCCCCGCTACTAGGTTTTTCTATTTCTAGCCAACATGCTAAGTTGGTTAAGTGTGTTATAAACCTAACCCCCAATCAGTCTGTTTAGTTTAGCATGTTCCATTTTGATTAAGTATTAATATAATTTACTTAATCCTATCAATCCTGACTCAGCCTTAATTGTCTTATTAAAGCCTTGACCTCTCACATTAGACAGGTATTGTTGTGGTTGCCTATTGCCGGTTGGGTCCGGGCAGTCTTACGCCACAACTCAGTCTAACCTCGGGTCCTTATTGGGCTCCGTGTTTAACCACCCACATTGGATAGGTATTGTTGTGACTACTGGACAGCCGGGCGGTTCCGGGCAGGTTTACATCACAACTCAATCCAACCTCGGGTTAAACACATCGTATTTTTCTACATTTACATATTTTGTCTCTTTTCTTTTTATATGTAAATATTTGTGGCCCATTATTCAAATTCATCTTTATTGGTTAAATTTCATTTATGCCACTTAATTGTTCTTTCAAGGTTGTTGGCATGCGTTAAATATGCCAACACATATGTTCTATATTTTAGCCCAAACGTCATTACCCCCGTATTATACGTTCGCTCCAATGTAAGGTGTGTTGGGTTTAATACTTAAACCCAATTTAGCCAAATGAAAAGGGGAGGCTTATAACATGATGTTTATAAGATAACATGAAAAAGGGGAGTGTGAACGCATGAACTTGCAACGAACGATTCAATTAACATAAAATAGGCACATGTGAACTTGCAATTGTAACATCATATAATCATGGCATAACATGAATCATTTTATCCATATAATCATAGCATAAACAATACTTAAACATAAATCATTCTATTCATATGGTTAATGCATAGACAATACTTAATCATGAATTATTTTACTCATATGATTATGGCATAAGCAGTACTTAAACATGAATTATTCTAGTCATATGATAATGGCATAAACTTAAACATGAATCATAGGTTCAACTAACCATGTAAACTTGAAATTAAAAATCTAACTAAATTAGATATCATTATTATTGGCACATGGTCTTGACTAGAAATATAAGCCTATATTTTTATTTAGGCATGATATAAACTAATCGTGTTCATAAAATCACTACATGTTAACAAAAAGGTACTTACTTTTGTCACTAATACAAAAGTATGGTTCAACTAGAATTATCCCAACCTAATTCTTATATGAATCATGGTTTTCATTCTATTCATAGAATTATAGCATAAACATATCTAAACTTACATCATGGTTTTTATTTTATCTATGTAAACTTGCAAGAGGAATGTAACTCTAATGTAATTCTAATGTAACTTATGATAACAACATGAGCCTAAAAACATGTTTTTCAATTGGGCATAATAACGAACATAGTTTAGTCATGTTCATAAAATTAATACAAATTTACAAAGATGCGTGCTTTTGTCACTATCACAAAAATATGATTTTTATACTTGAACTAATGATGCCAATTTCAACATAACCTTCATATGAATCATAATACTTAGGTGAATCAAATTACACTAAAGATGACCATAGAATTTTACATCATGTTGTCATAACAATAGATCATAGACTTGCATGAATTTCAAAATAAACTATTACAACATATAGTTGTTGTTTCAACATGAATCTTATACTTGCATTTACCAAATGGGTGTTGTAAATAACTACCACAAACATGTAGTTTTCAATATGAATCATATGCTTGCATAAGTCCCAAAATTCCACAACATGTGGTTGTCAACATAAGCCACATACTTGTATGAATCAAACCATAACATTGCCAAATCGTTTAGAATCAAAATAACATACAAATATAATTCATTATCGCCACAATTCCATTTCGTTTCCAACGCAAATCGCGTACTTGCAAATATCCAATCGTATACCATAATATTCCCAAATCGTTTTGCATCAAAGCAACATACAAATATAGATTATTATCGCCACAATTCCATTTCTTACATTACACAAATCAACACAATTATTTAATTCATATCTGAATAGCACTCTACTTACAGCGTATGGCGAATCTTCAATTCAGAAATCTGAATTCTGAATTTGGAGACACTATTTTTTTGTTGTAGGCGTTGCTTTGATTGATTTGATGTTGCTTTAAGCTTTGAATTATCTCCTAGTTGTCTCTCTATTTCTGACGTCTATCTTCAGTCTCTCCTCAGCAGCATGACGGTCTCATCTCCATTTTAGTTTATGTGAATTAGGGTTAGCCTTAGGTCCTTTTTATAGAGTTTGTGAGTTGATTTAGACCGTCGATGAAGCTTGGTTCAATAATAGCCGTTCGTTTGAAGGATAGACCAACCAGGAGCAGACACCTAGCCCTAGTGACAAGGCAAGGCTCAGAAAATCGACCAAACACAGACCTGGCCAGCCAGGGTGGGCTGGGTTCGACCTGGCTCAGGGGCCAGGTCGACACCCCAGTCGACACTGTGTCGACTTGGCAGTCGACACGGGTTACCCAGGTCGACTGCCCAGTCGACCTGGCTAGCCCCAGGTCGACTGCCAAGTCGACCTGGGTGCTTTGGGCGGGAATTTTTCCGCCTTGGCCAATTGGGCCCGATTTTGAATTTTGAATTAGTTTTTCTGAGCTGTTTTCGTTATTTCGAATTTTAAACCTAATTCTGAAACTTCCGGAGGCCATATCTTGGTCATACGGACTCCGATTTTCGAAAACTCGGACTCTATTTCGCGTATTTTTCCGAGAAGAACGCAATGGCGTATCCCGTTTCCCTTAATTCTTTGATTTGAAATTAATTATACTTTAATTTATGAATTTCACGGTTATAGAATACACGGGGTGTTACATTCTCCCCCACTTAAAAGGATTTCGTCCCCGAAATCTTCAAGTTAGGAAGAATGTATATCCTAACATACAAACATACATCTACTCATCCATCAAACACGAGCATCCATTGTCCTTAAAAGACTTCTAATGCTTCATGATCATATGCGAAGTGTGTGTGTACATGTACTTATCTAATGCAAAATCAGGCGGTCTACTGATTCAGTTGACCTACTTAATGCGAATTATGTAAGTGCTATGAATCCATTACGTATGCAAATCCTCCTATTCATGATTCTACATGAGTGCACAATCATTCATATAAATGCAACATCCATATGACAACACATTAAAGTTCAACCATATACGAATGCAAACATATATGCATATGCAATATGAAGTGACTGAGCCGATCTAAAACCTAGATTGTGTGTGTATATGCAACCACGAGCAACCACTAGCAATAACTTGCAACCACTTGCAACCATCATCCATAACATGTTTCAACTACATGTTTTCATCCAAAGAGTTTCTACCTAAAAGATAGGGTCGAGGAGATATACCTAAAAAAAAGATAGATAAAAGCGCAACTTAAGGAAAAGGAAGGATCAAAGATGTACCCTCGAAAAGAAAAGGGTAGGCAGCGCGTATTCTAGCTTCAGTCTCCCAAGTATCATCTCCTTCGGCGTCGCTCCACTGAACTTTGACGAGCTTGACTTCGCGGTTGTGTAGCTTCTTCACTTCCGTTCCTAATATGCGGGTTGGAACTTTCCTCACGGTTGCTTTGCGTTCCACTTCAGCTTCTTCTAGGATATTTGGCTCTACCACTTCAGCAGACTCATGTAGACATTTTCGGAGATGTGAAACATGAAAAACGTTGTGAACTCCGACCAGCTTTTCGGGTAGCTCTAATCTATAGGCCATTTTCCCAATTTTCTCGGTGATAGGGAATGGCCCTACGAACCTTGGTGCTAGCTTTCCTGTGGTTCCAAAACGGACAACGTTCCTTAGCGGAGATACCTTAAGAAAAACTCTGTCTCCAACCTCAAATTCAAGGTCGGTCCTCCTCTTGTCGGCGTAGGACTTTTGTCTATCTTGGGCCGTCTTCATCCTTCTTCGTATTAAGTCTACTTTTTCTGAAGTCTCTCGGATCATATCTGGTCCAAGTATGAGTTTATCAGTAGACTCCCACCAACAAGTGGGCGATCGGCACGGTCTTCCATATAAAGCTTCGAAGGGCGCCATCCCGATGGTTGCTTGATAGCTGTTATTGTAGGCAAATTCCACCAAAGGAAGATGGTCTTCCCATGTCCCTCCGAAGTCAAGGACGCACAGTCTTAAAAGGTCCTCCAAAACTCTGTTCACTCTTTCTGTTTGGTCGTCGGTTTGGGGTTGATAGGCTGTGCTCAAGCATAACTGCGTTCCTACTGCTTCTTGCAGACTCCGCCAAAACTCACTGGTGAAGATAGGGTCTCGGTCACTAACAATGCTGGATGGTATTCCATGGAGTCGAACGATTTCCTTGAGGTAAAGAGATGCTAGGGATGAGGCAGTTCTTTTACTTTTGACAGGTAAAAAGTGGGCGCTTTTAGTAAGCCTATCCACTATTACCCAAATGCTAGTGTTGCCTCTCCTAGACCTAGGCAGCCCATCGATGAAGTCCATCGAGATGCTATCCCACTTCCATTGCGGGACCTCTAGAGGATGTAGCAGACCGCCAGGCTTTTTCTGTTCCGCCTTAACCTGTTGGCACACCATACACTTAGAAATGAATTCTGCCACGTCCTTTTTCATGCCGTTCCAGAAGAAAGTTCTTTTTATGTCCTTGTACATTTTATCTCCGCCTGGGTGTATCGTCATCTTGGAGTGATGTGCTTCCTCGAGAACCCTCTTTACTAAATCCCTTGTCTGTGGGACGCATAGTCTTCCGTCTCGCCTTAGCCAACCCTTATCGTCGATGGAGTATCTGTTGAGGTGACTTGAAGTCTCACCCCTAATTAGCCTATCGATCGTTTCCTCAAGCTGAGGGTCTTCGCGTTGTGCTGTCCCTATTGAGTCCACTAAAGTCGGGCGCACTTCGAGAGATGCTAGCAAGCCTGGTACAAAATCGGAGGAAGGCCTAAAGTCGAAGCTGGCTATAAACTCTAGGCTTTGTCTTTCAACAAACAGCGGGCTTAGGGTCAATTTCTTTCGGCTCAACGCGTCTGCCACTACGTTGCCTTTGCCCGGAGTGTAGGAGATCTCGAAATCGTACGAGGCAAGAAACTCCATCCATCTATGTTGCCTCAAGTTAAGATCTTTCTGCGAGAAAAGATATTTCAACGATTTATGGTCAGTGTAAAGTTAGAACTTCTCACCTAGGAGATAGTGTCGCCAAGACTTGAGTGCAAAGACGATGGCAGCTAACTCAAGATCGTGGGTCGGGTAGTTCTTTTCGTGCATTTTCAACTGCCTCCCGCTATAAGCTACTACCCTTCCTTCTTGCATTAAGACGGCGCCTAGCCCTGTCCCACATGCATCTGTATAAACAGTGAACATCTTGCTTCCATCTGGCAACGTCAAAACTGGGGCTGTTGTAAGAGCCATTTTTAGTCGCTGGAAAGCAAACTCGCAATCCAAGTCCCAATTGAATGCTAGATTCTTCTTGGTCAATTTCGTGAGCGGAGCTGAGGTTTTCGAAAAATCCTTTATGAACTTTCGATAGAAACCTGTTAGTCCTAGAAAACTTCGGACCTCAGTTGCATTCCTTGGTGTCTTCCAATCCTGTACCGCCACTACCTTAGCAGGGTCCACTGCTAACCCTTGTTTGGATACTATGTGCCCAAGGAACCTCACTTCTTCTCTCCAAAAGTGGCATTTGGAGAATTTGGCTTTTAGCTGATGGATTCGCAAAGTTTCCATGATTGCCCTTAAGTGCTGAGCATGTTCCTCTTCACTCTTTGAGAAGATAAGGATATCGTCTACGAAGACCACTACGAACTTATTGAGGAAATCTCTGAATACCCTACTCATCAGGTCCACGAAGTAAGCAGGTGCATTTGTCAAGCCGAAAGGCATGACAAGCCATTCAAAGAAGCCGTCTGGGGTTCTGAATGCCGTTTTATCGATACTATCTTCAGCCACCCTTAGCTGATGAAAACCGGTCGCTAAATCGAGTTGGGAGAAAACAGACGCTCCTACAAGCTGATCAAACAAATCGTCAATTCTGGGGAGAGGGTGCCTATTCTTTTTCGTTAGCTTGTTGAGCTCCCTATAGTCGACAAATAGACGGAGTGAACCATCCGCCTTTGTAGCGGACCACCACTGGAGCGCCCCATTCTGAAATGATCCTCCTAATGAACCCCTTTTCTAGAAGCTCTTTAATCTGTTTACTGAGCTCTTTCCTTTCCCGTGGAGCCATGTGTCTAACGGGCAACGCAACGGGCTTTGCATTATCTACAAGGTATATGCGGAAGTCTATCTCCCGCTTCGGAGGCAAGCCCTTCACCTCTTCGAAGACATCCGGATATTCCCGGACCACTCTAACTGATTGCAAATTTTCAACAGAGGCATCTAGCGATTCAAGGTAACTAAGCATAACCGCATACGAGGGATTACAAGAAATTTCCAAAGTATTACCGAGCTGGGTTAGGAGCCTAACAACCCTTTTCTCACAATCAAGGATGGCCCCATTACTGGATAGCCAATCCATGCCCAAAATCAAACCATATCCCGAAAAGCCCAAAACAAAGGCACTACATTGAAATTCTACGCTTAGAATAGAAATTTTCAATCCCAAACAGATCATAGACAAATGAGCTGGGCCCCCAATTGGGTTTGAAACAATTAAGGGGTCCTCTACCATACTAGTTTTTAGGTGCAGAGATTCTACTAAAGCAGACGAGATAAAGGAGTGTGATGCGCCAGAATCAAATAAAGTGCGAACGGGGTGATCATAAAGATAAACTACACTTTCTACAGAAGTATTTATACCTCGTTTCTTTGGGCAGTCCTTAGCCATGTGGCCTGTCTCACCGCAAGAAAAGCACCCACCATTCATCTTGGCCTTCTTTTTCCGGCAATCCTTCACTAAGTGCCCCACTTTGCCACAGAATTTACACTCCCTCTTCTCTCGGGACTTGTTGTCTTTCCCGCCCTTCTCAAAGTCGGTCTTCTCAGGGCAGTCTTTGCTGATATGTCCAGTCTCCCCACAATAAAAACATTCTCCTTGCTTTCTTTTCCTCTTTCTACAATCCTTGGCTATGTGCCCTTCCGTACCACAAAAATTGCATTTCCTTTTTTCTCGTTTCTTATTATTACTGTTACGATCCTTTCTTGTTTGACTATTATTCGCCTTCCTACTCTGGGGCTCTTCCGCTTGCTGGTTTACGTGGAGGAGGAGGAGTGAAAGCGTCAGCAGCTGGGGAGTAAGGTCTCCGGACATGCTAAAACAGAAAGGATAGATTCAAAACGAAGGATAGAGATAGTACCTATGGCTTTGGGGGGACTTTGCCCTTTTAAAATAAAAATAATATTTTATCTTTTAAAAATGCTTCTTTAAATTTCCTTTTTTTTTTTTTTTTTTGAAAATAAATTTTCAAAACTTTTTATCTTATCTAGTAAACCTATGCTCTGATACCAAGTGAAACACCCCACCACCGTTAGGGTCACTCTCAAAGGGAATGCCCTAATTTTGGTGGAGGTTTATAAGTATAAGTCACAGATATACAAGACAGATATAAGAACACATATTTTTGAATTGCGAAAAAACAACAACTTTTATTTCATTAAAAATACATGTTACAACAACCACACCATAATTGTCTTACAATACTTCCAAAAACATAACATCTTCATAACTGTCTTGATTACATTATTTAAAGAAGCATAAAGAAAACATAAATAAACTGCAAAAGTCCCATAGTTGCTGTCCAAAGCCATAGTCTAAAACAAAAAGATCCAAGCAATACATTCTTTCTCTTCAAGCTGGATATGAAGGCTGGTCAAGCTGCGGTATTCCCTCCCTGTGGACCTGGGGGGGGGGGGGGGGACGGAAGAAAAGAAGACGAAAGAAAAGTAGAGTCAGACATAAAGCCTGAGTAAGTCTAGGACTATTCAGTCTATGAATAAAGAACTGGGTATGATAAGTATAAACTAGAAATGGGAAAGCACCATAAACTTAGTTAAGTTGTCTAGGGTCGAATATACTATCGTACCCCATACTAATCTCTGTACCCATATAAACTAGTTCCCAACAGACACCCCATAATCAGGGTGAAGTGATCCATTTTATGATGATCGGCTCCTACTCGCATAGTTACATGTGTCTTACGGCCCCTGATGTTGTAGTTACCTGTGCTGGTCCCACCATGGGGTGTATCAAGTCCCATGGTGGTGGCCCGACACAATCCTAGAATGCACAAGTATGCTACTGGTGCCCAGTGCCTTATTTTTCTGCGCCGGAGTGTGTGCACGCCCGCACCCCGTTAGAACCTACACTGCTGCACCACCGCCGTCGATTTGACCTCTTACAGTCAGCCCAGTAGTCGTGCCCCACCCTGCCTAGTTTCAGGGTATCATGATACCTTATAGGGTTACTGCTGAAAAGGGTCCCCCGCTACTAGGTTTTTCTATTTCTAGCCAACATGCTAAGTTGGTTAAGTGTGTTATAAACCTGACCCCCAATCAGTCTGTTTAGTTTAGCATGTTCCATTTTGATTAAGTATTAATATAATTTACTTAATCCTATCAATCCTGACTCAGCCTTAATTGTCTTATTAAAGCCTTGACCTCTCACATTAGACAGGTATTGTTGTGGCTGCCTGTTGCCGGTTGGGTCCGGGCAGTCTTACGCCACAACTCAGTCTAACCTCGGGTCCTTATTGGGCTCCGTGTTTAACCACCCACATTGGATAGGTATTGTTGTGATTACTGGACAGCCGGGCGGTTCCGGGCAGGTTTACATCACAACTCAATCCAACCTCGGGTTAAACACATCGTATTTTTCTACATTTACATATTTTGTCTCTTTTCTTTTTATATGTAAATATTTGAGGCCCATTATTCAAATTCATCTTTATTGGTTAAATTTCATTTATGCCACTTAATTGTTCTTTCAAGGTTGTTGGCATGCGTTAAACATGCCAACACATATGTTCTATATTTTAGCCCAAACGTCATTACCCCCGTATTGTACGTTCGCTCCAACGTAAGGTGTGTTGGGTTTAATACTTAAACCCAATTTAGCCAAATGAAAAGGGGAGGCTTATAACATGATGTTTATAAGATAACATGAAAAAGGGGAGTGTGAACGCATGAACTTGCAACGAACGATTCAATTAACATAAAATAGGCACATGTGAACTTGCAATTGTAACATCATATAATCATGGCATAACATGAATCATTTTATCCATATAATCATAGCATAAAC
Organism: Allium sativum; assembly: GCA_030737875.1. NCBI lineage: Eukaryota > Viridiplantae > Streptophyta > Magnoliopsida > Asparagales > Amaryllidaceae > Allium > Allium sativum. The sequence continues at coordinate 617,466,164 of CM060924.1, read as the reverse complement.
AATACTTAAACATAAATCATTCTATTCATATGGTTAGTGCATAGACAATACTTAATCATGAATTATTTTACTCATATGATTATGGCATAAGCAGTACTTAAACATGAATTATTCTAGTCATATGATAATGGCATAAACTTAAACATGAATCATAGGTTCAACTAACCATGTAAACTTGAAATTAAAAATCTAACTAAATTAGATATCATTATTATTGGCACAGGGTCTTGACTAGAAATATAAGCCTATATTTTTATTTAGGCATGATATAAACTAATCGTGTTCATAAAATCACTACATGTTAACAAAAAGGTACTTACTTTTGTCACTAATACAAAAGTATGGTTCAACTAGAATTATCCCAACCTAATTCTTATATGAATCATGGTTTTCATTCTATTCATAGAATTATAGCATAAACATATCTAAACTTACATCATGGTTTTTATTTTATCTATGTAAACTTGCAAGAGGAATGTAACTCTAATGTAATTCTAATGTAACTTATGATAACAACATGAGCCTAAAAACATGTTTTTCAATTGGGCATAATAACGAACATAGTTTAGTCATGTTCATAAAATTAATACAAATTTACAAAGAGGCGTGCTTTTGTCACTATCACAAAAATATGATTTTTATACTTGAACTAATGATGCCAATTTCAACATAACCTTCATATGAATCATAATACTAAGGTGAATCAAATTACACTAAAGATGACCATAGAATTTTACATCATGTTGTCATAACAATAGATCATAGACTTGCATGAATTTCAAAATAAACTATTACAACATATAGTTGTTGTTTCAACATGAATCTTATACTTGCATTTACCAAATGGGTGTTGTAAATAACTACCACAAACATGTAGTTTTCAATATGAATCATATGCTTGCATAAGTCCCAAAATTCCACAACATGTGGTTGTCAACATAAGCCACATACTTGTATGAATCAAACCATAACATTGCCAAATCGTTTAGAATCAAAATAACATACAAATATAATTCATTATCGCCACAATTCCATTTCGTTTCCAACGCAAATCGCATACTTGCAAATATCCAATCGTATACCATAATATTCCCAAATCATTTTGCATCAAAGCAACATACAAATATAGATTATTATCGCCACAATTCCGTTTCTTACATTACACAAATCAACACAATTATTTAATTCATATCTGAATAGCACTCTACTTACAGCGTATGGCGAATCTTCAATTCAGAAATCTGAATTCTGAATTTGGAGACACTATTTTTTTGTTGTAGGCGTTGCTTTGATTGATTTGATGTTGCTTTAAGCTTTGAATTATCTCCTAGTTGTCTCTCTATTTCTGACGTCTATCTTCAGTCTCTCCTCAGCAGCATGATGGTCTCATCTCCATTTTAGTTTATGTTAATTAGGGTTAGCCTTAGGTCCTTTTTATAGAGTTTGTGAGTTGATTTAGACCGTCGATGAAGCTTGGTTCAATAATAGCCGTTCGTTTGAAGGAGAGACCAACCAGGAGCTGACACCTAGCCCTAGTGACAAGGCAAGGCTCAGAAAATCGACCAAACACAGACCTGGCCAGCCAGGGTGGGCTGGGTTCGACCTGGCTCAGGGGCCAGGTCGACACCCCAGTCGACACCGTGTCGACTTGGCAGTCGACACGGGTTACCCAGGTCGACTGCCCAGTCGACCTGGCTAGCCCTAGGTCGACTGCCAAGTCGACCTGGGTGCTTTGGGCGGGAATTTTCCCGCCTTGGCCAATTGGGCCTGATTTTGAATTTTGAATTAGTTTTTCTGAGCTGTTTTCGTTATTTCGAATTTTAAACCTAATTCTGAAACTTCCGGAGGCCATATCTTGGTCATACGGACTCCGATTTTCGAAAACTCGGACTCTATTTCGCGTATTTTCCGAGAAGAACGCAATGGCGTATCCCGTTTCCCTTAGTTCTTTGATTTGAAATTAATTATACTTTAATTTATGAATTTCACGGTTATAGAATACACGGGGTGTTACATTCTCCCCCACTTAAAAGGATTTCGTCCCCGAAATCTTCAAGTTAGGAAGAATGTATATCCTAACATCCAAACATACATCTACTCATCCATCAAACACGAGCATCCATTGTCCTTAAAAGACTTCTAATGCTTTATGATCATATGCGAAGTGTGTGTGTACATGTACTTATCTAATGCAAAATCAGGCGGTCTACTGATTCAGTTGACCTACTTAATGCGAATTATGTAAGTGCTATGAATCCATTATGTATGCAAATCCTCCTATTCATGATTCTACATGAGTGCACAATCATTCATATAAATGCAACATCCATATGACAACACATTAAAGTTCAACCATATACGAATGCAAACATATATGCATATGCAATATGAAGTGACTGAGCCGATCTAAAACCTAGATTGTGTGTGTATATGCAACCACGAGCAACCACTAGCAATAACTTGCAACCACTTGCAACCATCATCCATAACATGTTTCAACTACATGTTTTCATCCAAAGAGTTTCTACCTAAAAGATAGGGTCGAGGAGATATACCTAAAAAAAAGATAGATAAAAGCGCAACTTAAGGAAAAGGAAGGGTCAAAGATGTACCCTCGAAAAGAAAAGGGTAGGCAGCGCGTATTCTAGCTTCAGTCTCCCAAGTATCATCTCCTTCGGCGTCGCTCCACTGAACTTTGACGAGCTTGACTTCGCGGTTGCGTAGCTTATTCACTTCCGTTCCTAATATGCGGGTTGGAACTTTCCTCACGGTTGCTTTGCGTTCCACTTCAGCTTCTTCTAGGATATTTGGCTCTACCACTTCAGCAGACTCATGTAGACATTTTCGGAGATGTGAAACATGAAAAACGTTGTGAACTCCGACCAGCTTTTCGGGTAGCTCTAATCTATAGGCCATTTTCCCAATTTTCTCGATGATAGGGAATGGCCCTACGAACCTTGGTGCTAGCTTTCCTGTGGTTCCAAAACGGACAACGTTCCTTAGCGGAGATACCTTAAGAAAAACTCTGTCTCCAACCTCAAATTCAAGGTCGGTCCTCCTCTTGTCGGCGTAGGACTTTTGTCTATCTTGGGCCGTCTTCATCCTTCTTCGTATTAAGTCTACTTTTTCTGAAGTCTCTCGGATCATATCTGGTCCAAGTATGAGTTTATCAGTAGACTCCCACCAACAAGTGGGCGATCGGCACGGTCTTCCATATAAAGCTTCGAAGGGCGCCATCCCGATGGTTGCTTGATAGCTGTTATTGTAGGCAAATTCCACCAAAGGAAGATGGTCTTCCCATGTCCCTCCGAAGTCAAGGACGCACAGTCTTAAAAGGTCCTCCAAAACTCTGTTCACTCTTTCTGTTTGGCCGTCGGTTTGGGGTTGATAGGCTGTGCTCAAGCATAACTCCGTTCCTACTGCTTCTTGCAGACTCCGCCAAAACACACTGGTGAAGATAGGGTCTCGGTCACTAACAATGCTGGATGGTATTCCATGGAGTCGAACGATTTCCTTGAGGTAAAGAGATGCTAGGGATGAGGCAGTTCTTTTACTTTTGACAGGTAAAAAGTGGGCGCTTTTAGTAAGCCTATCCACTATTACCCAAATGCTAGTGTTGCCTCTCCTAGACCTAGGCAGCCCATCGATGAAGTCCATCGAGATGCTATCCCACTTCCATTGCGGGACCTCTAGAGGATGTAGCAGACCGCCAGGCTTTTTCTGTTCCGCCTTAACCTGTTGGCACACCATACACTTAGAAACGAATTCTGCCACGTCCTTTTTCATGCCGTTCCAGAAGAAAGTTCTTTTTATGTCCTTGTACATTTTATCTCCGCCTGGGTGTATCGTCATCTTGGAGTGATGTGCTTCCTCGAGAACCCTCTTTACTAAATCCCTTGTCTGTGGGACGCATAGTCTTCCGTCTCGCCTTAGCCAACCCTTATCGTCGATGGAGTATCTGTTGAGGTGACTTGAAGTCTCACCCCTAATTAGCCTATCGATCGTTTCCTCAAGCTGAGGGTCTTCGCGTTGTGCTGTCCCTATTGAGTCCACTAAAGTCGGGCGCACTTCGAGAGATGCTAGCAAGCCTGGTACAAAATCGGAGGAAGGCCTAAAGTCGAAGCTGGCTATAAACTCTAGGCTTTGTCTTTCAACAAACAGCGGGCTTAGGGTCAATTTCTTTCGGCTCAACGCGTCTGCCACTACGTTGCCTTTGCCCGGAGTGTAGGAGATCTCGAAATCGTACGAGGCAAGAAACTCCATCCATCTATGTTGCCTCAAGTTAAGATCTTTCTGCGAGAAAAGATATTTCAACGATTTATGGTCAGTGTAAAGTTAGAACTTCTCACCTAGGAGATAGTGTCGCCAAGACTTGAGTTCAAAGACGATGGCAGCTAACTCAAGATCGTGGGTCGGGTAGTTCTTTTCGTGCATTTTCAACTGCCTCCCGCTATAAGCTACTACCCTTCCTTCTTGCATTAAGACGGCGCCTAGCCCTGTCCCACATGCATCTGTATAAACAGTGAACATCTTGCTTCCATCTGGCAACGTCAAAACTGGGGCTGTTGTAAGAGCCATTTTTAGTCGCTGGAAAGCAAACTCGCAATCCAAGTCCCAATTGAATGCTAGATTCTTCTTGGTCAATTTCGTGAGCGGAGCTGAGGTTTTCGAAAAATCCTTTATGAACTTTCGATAGAAACCTGTTAGTCCTAGAAAACTTCGGACCTCAGTTGCATTCCTTGGTGTCTTCCAATCCTGTATCGCCACTACCTTAGCAGGGTCCACTGCTAACCCTTGTTTGGATACTATGTGCCCAAGGAACCTCACTTCTTCTCTCCAAAAGTGGCATTTGGAGAATTTGGCTTTTAGCTGATGGATTCGCAAAGTTTCCATGATTGCCCTTAAGTGCTGAGCATGTTCCTCTTCACTCTTTGAGAAGATAAGGATATCGTCTACGAAGACCACTACGAACTTATTGAGGAAATCTCTGAATACCCTACTCATCAGGTCCACGAAGTAAGCAGGTGCATTTGTCAAGCCGAAAGGCATGACAAGCCATTCAAAGAAGCCGTCTGGGGTTCTGAATGCCGTTTTATCGATACTATCTTCAGCCACCCTTAGCTGATGAAAACCGGTCGCTAAATCGAGTTGGGAGAAAACAGACGCTCCTACAAGCTGATCAAACAAATCGTCAATTCTGGGGAGAGGGTGCCTATTCTTTTTCGTTAGCTTGTTGAGCTCCCTATAGTCGACAAATAGACGGAGTGAACCATCCGCCTTTGTAGCGGACCACCACTGGAGCGCCCCATTCTGAAATGCTCCTTCTAATGAACCCCTTTTCTAGAAGCTCTTTAATCTGTTTACTGAGCTCTTTCCTTTCCCGTGGAGCCATGTGTCTAACGGGCAACGCAACGGGCTTTGCATTATCTACAAGGTATATGCGGAAGTCTATCTCCCGCTTCGGAGGCAAGCCCTTCACCTCTTCGAAGACATCCGGATATTCCCGGACCACTCTAACTGATTGCAAATTTTCAACAGAGGCATCTAGCGATTCAAGGTAACTAAGCATAACCGCATACGAGGGACTACAAGAAATTTCCAAAGTATTACCGAGCTGGGTTAGGAGCCTAACAACCCTTTTCTCACAATCAAGGATGGCCCCATTACTGGATAGCCAATCCATGCCCAAAATCAAACCATATCCCGAAAAGCCCAAAACAAAGGCACTACATTGAAATTCTACGCTTAGAATAGAAATTTTCAATCCCAAACAGATCATAGACAAATGAGCTGGGCCCCCAATTGGGTTTGAAACAATTAAGGGGTCCTCTACCATACTAGTTTTTAGGTGCAGAGATTCTACTAAAGCAGACGAGATAAAGGAGTGTGATGCGCCAGAATCAAATAAAGTGCGAACGGGGTGATCATAAAGATAAACTACACTTTCTACAGAAGTATTTATACCTCGTTTCTTTGGGCAGTCCTTAGCCATGTGGCCTGTCTCACCGCAAGAAAAGCACCCACCATTCATCTTGGCCTTCTTTTTCCGGCAATCCTTCACTAAGTGCCCCACTTTGCCACAGAATTTACACTCCCTCTTCTCTCGGGACTTGTTGTCTTTCCCGCCCTTCTCAAAGTCGGTCTTCTCAGGGCAGTCTTTGCTGATATGTCCAGTCTCCCCACAATAAAAACATTCTCCTTGCTTTCTTTTCCTCTTTCTACAATCCTTGGCTATGTGCCCTTCCGTACCACAAAAATTGCATTTCCTTTTTTCTCGTTTCTTATTATTACTGTTACGATCCTTTCTTGTTTGACTATTATTCGCCTTCCTACTCTGGGGCTCTTCCGCTTGCTGGTTTACGTGGAGGAGGAGGAGTGAAAGCGTCAGCAGCTGGGGAGTAAGGTCTCCGGACATGCTAAAACAGAAAGGATAGATTCAAAACGAAGGATAGAGATAGTACCTATGGCTTTGGGGGGACTTTGCCCTTTTAAAATAAAAATAATATTTTATCTTTTAAAAATGCTTCTTTAAATTTCCTTTTTTTTTTTTTTTGAAAATAAATTTTCAAAACTTTTTATCTTATCTAGTAAACCTATGCTCTGATACCAAGTGAAACACCCCACCTCCGTTAGGGTCACTCTCAAAGGGAATGCCCTAATTTTGGTGGAGGTTTATAAGTATAAGTCACAGATATACAAGACAGATATAAGAACACATATTTTTGAATTGCGAAAAAACAACAACTTTTATTTCATTAAAAATACATGTTACAACAACCACACCATAATTGTCTTACAATACTTCCAAAAACATAACATCTTCATAACTGTCTTGATTACATTATTTAAAGAAGCATAAAGAAAACATAAATAAACTGCAAAAGTCCCATAGTTGCTGTCCAAAGCCATAGTCTAAAACGAAAAGATCCAAGCAATACATTCTTTCTCTTCAAGCTGGATATGAAGGCTGGTCAAGCTGCGGTATTTCCTCCCTGTGGACCTGGGGGGGGGGGGGGGACGGAAGAAAAGAAGACGGAAGAAAAGTAGAGTCAGACATAAAGCCTGAGTAAGTCTAGGACTATTCAGTCTATGAATAAAGAACTGGGTATGATAAGTATAAACTAGAAATGGGAAAGCACCATAAACTTAGTTAAGTTGTCTAGGGTCGAATATACTATCGTACCCCATACTAGTCTCTGTACCCATATAAACTAGTTCCCAACAGACACCCCATAATCAGGGTGAAGTGATCCATTTTATGATGATCGGCTCCTACTCGCATAGTTACATGTGTCTTACGGCCCCTGATGTTGTAGTTACCTGTGCTGGTCCCACCATGGGGTGTATCAAGTCCCATGGTGGCGGCCCGACACAATCCTAGAATGCACAAGTATGCTACTGGTGCCCAGTGCCTTATTTTTCTGCGCCGGAGTGTGTGCACGCCCGCACCCCGTTAGAACCTACACTGCTGCACCACCGCCGTCGATTTGACCTCTTACAGTCAGCCCAGTAGTCGTGCCCCACCCTGCCTAGTTTCAGGGTATCATGATACCTTATAGGGTTACTGCTGAAAAGGGTCCCCCGCTACTAGGTTTTTCTATTTCTAGCCAACATGCTAAGTTGGTTAAGTGTGTTATAAACCTGACCCCCAATCAGTCTGTTTAGTTTAGCATGTTCCATTTTGATTAAGTATTAATATAATTTACTTAATCCTATCAATCCTGACTCAGCCTTAATTGTCTTATTAAAGCCTTGACCTCTCACATTAGACAGGTATTGTTGTGGCTGCCTGTTGCCGGTTGGGTCCGGGCAGTCTTACGCCACAACTCAGTCTAACCTCGGGTCCTTATTGGGCTCCGTGTTTAACCACCCACATTGGATAGGTATTGTTGTGATTACTGGACAGCCGGGCGGTTCCGGGCAGGTTTACATCACAACTCAATCCAACCTCGGGTTAAACACATCGTATTTTTCTACATTTACATATTTTGTCTCTTTTCTTTTTATATGTAAATATTTGAGGCCCATTATTCAAATTCATCTTTATTGGTTAAATTTCATTTATGCCACTTAATTGTTCTTTCAAGGTTGTTGGCATGCGTTAAACATGCCAACACATATGTTCTATATTTTAGCCCAAACGTCATTACCCCCGTATTGTACGTTCGCTCCAACGTAAGGTGTGTTGGGTTTAATACTTAAACCCAATTTAGCCAAATGAAAAGGGGAGGCTTATAACATGATGTTTATAAGATAACATGAAAAAGGGGAGTGTGAACGCATGAACTTGCAACGAACGATTCAATTAACATAAAATAGGCACATGTGAACTTGCAATTGTAACATCATATAATCATGGCATAACATGAATCATTTTATCCATATAATCATAGCATAAACAATACTTAAACATAAATCATTCTATTCATATGGTTAGTGCATAGACAATACTTAATCATGAATTATTTTACTCATATGATTATGGCATAAGCAGTACTTAAACATGAATTATTCTAGTCATATGATAATGGCATAAACTTAAACATGAATCATAGGTTCAACTAACCATGTAAACTTGAAATTAAAAATCTAACTAAATTAGATATCATTATTATTGGCACAGGGTCTTGACTAGAAATATAAGCCTATATTTTTATTTAGGCATGATATAAACTAATCGTGTTCATAAAATCACTACATGTTAACAAAAAGGTACTTACTTTTGTCACTAATACAAAAGTATGGTTCAACTAGAATTATCCCAACCTAATTCTTATATGAATCATGGTTTTCATTCTATTCATAGAATTATAGCATAAACATATCTAAACTTACATCATGGTTTTTATTTTATCTATGTAAACTTGCAAGAGGAATGTAACTCTAATGTAATTCTAATGTAACTTATGATAACAACATGAGCCTAAAAACATGTTTTTCAATTGGGCACAATAACGAACATAGTTTAGTCATGTTCATAAAATTAATACAAATTTACAAAGATGCGTGCTTTTGTCACTATCACAAAAATATGATTTTTATACTTGAACTAATGATGCCAATTTCAACATAACCTTCATATGAATCATAATACTAAGGTGAATCAAATTACACTAAAGATGACCATAGAATTTTACATCATGTTGTCATAACAACAGATCATAGACTTGCATGAATTTCAAAATAAACTATTACAACATATAGTTGTTGTTTCAACATGAATCTTATACTTGCATTTACCAAATGGGTGTTGTAAATAACTACCACAAACATGTAGTTTTCAATATGAATCATATGCTTGCATAAGTCCCAAAATTCCACAACATGTGGTTGTCAACATAAGCCACATACTTGTATGAATCAAACCATAGCATTGCCAAATCGTTTAGAATCAAAATAACATACAAATATAATTCATTATCGCCACAATTCCATTTCGTTTCCAACGCAAATCGCGTACTTGCAAATATCCAATCGTATACCATAATATTCCCAAATCGTTTTGCATCAAAGCAACATACAAATATAGATTATTATCGCCACGATTCCATTACTTACATTACACAAATCAACACAATTATTTAATTCATATCTGAATAGCACTCTACGTACAGCGTATGGCGAATCTTCAATTCAGAAATCTGAATTCTGAATTTGGAGACACTATTTTTTTGTTGTAGGCGTTGCTTTGATTGATTTGATGTTGCTTTAAGCTTTGAATTATCTCCTAGTTGTCTCTCTATTTCTGACGTCTATCTTCAGTCTCTCCTCAGCAGCATGACGGTCTCATCTCCATTTTAGTTTATGTGAATTAGGGTTAGCCTTAGGTCCTTTTTATAGAGTTTGTGAGTTGATTTAGACCGTCGATGAAGCTTGGTTCAATAATAGCCGTTCGTTTGAAGGAGAGACCAACCAGGAGCTGACACCTAGCCCTAGTGACAAGGCAAGGCTCATAAAATCGACCAAACACAGACCTGGGCAGCCAGGGTGGGCTGGGTTCGACCTGGCTCAGGGGCCAGGTCGACACCCCAGTCGACATCGTGTCGACTTGTCAGTCGACACGGGTTGCCCAGGTCGACTGCCCAGTCGACCTGGCTAGCCCCAGGTCGACTGCCAAGTCGACCTGGGTGCTTTGGGCGGGAATTTTCCCGCCTTGGCCAATTGGGCCCGATTTTGAATTTTGAATTAGTTTTTCTGAGCTGTTTTCGTTATTTCGAATTTTAAACCTAATTCTGAAACTTCCGGAGGCCATATCTTGGTCATACGGACTCCGATTTTCGAAAACTCGGACTCTATTTCGCGTATTTTTCCGAGACGGACGCAATGGCATATCCCGTTTCCCTTAATTCTTTGATTTGAAATTAATTATACTTTAATTTATGAATTTCACAGTTATAGAATACACGGGGTGTTACAATGTAGTTCGGTGGCCGTTATTGGAAACCAACCGAAATGGCGATATTAAAATTACTGAAAATATGGGAAAATTATCAAAAATCATAATAAATGATTTGGAAAGAATTTGGATGAAAAATTCTAGTTTTGAAAAGATAAAAATATATTTTTATCGAAAAGAATTAGTTAAAAACTAGAATAAAAATACAATTATTTTTAGAAATAATAAAATTGATTTTATAAATGGGTTTTAAAATAACTAGAATTTTCCGACTAATAAATTGGAATGGATTTGGAATGGAAATTATCTTCGGATATTTTGATATTGGATTTCGTTATTATATAGATATTGTTGAGGAATTTGGAAGATATGTGTATATATATATATATATATATATATATATATATATATCATTATTCCCAATACGATATTTGATGATTTCAAAATTTGACATTGAATATAAGCCGATATGATTTCTATTCAAAGCCTTGTATTTAATAACAAATTGAATGTTGGGTTAGTCGTGAATGGTGTCTTTATTAACATCGTTCTTAAAACCTCGATGAGAAAAAATGAATCTTTTAAATAAGATTTAGTGAAATGTACCAATTAATTAATATTTAATTGAAATGAAATTGGATTTTTGGGTTTATCGTGAACAATGTTTTAAATAACACTTTTTATTTAACCCAATAAATACGAAGAGATGATTTGGAATTTATAAATCATTTTATGAAGATTTAGTGGAAATTTTCCAAAGTAAAGTTTTCCAATTTAATATATTAATTGGAATTGAATGGAATTCGATTTGGTAATAATCGAGATGAGTTTCTGTAAAGAAGGACTGTTACTATATATGGAATTTAAAAGGTTTTGCTGTTATTCCACTTATATTATTAGTTTGATACAGAAATTTATATCGATTATATACTGTTATGAATTCCGTGAAGATTCCATTTTGATGGAAGATGATTTTGGGTTTATTATGAACTGCGTTTTAAATGACATTGGTTCTTTAACCCGGTAAATGATAGGATTAATTTTCCTAAAAGTTAAATGATCATTAAGAAATGATTTATGATTGTTGATAGCAAAAAATGTCGAAAACACCAAGGATTCCTATTACTAGGAATTGTAGTTATGGTCGCAAGACTAAGTAAGAGAAAGCGGTAAATGACACCAAGAATTTATAGTGGATCAGCCTCAGAAGAGGCCTATGTCCACTTTGGAAAGGCATTGGAATGTTATTAATCACTCAAGAATTACAAAGTAGTTGCATGCTCATGAAGTCTCATTACATTCACTTTCATAGTTTTCATGTGTTAAGTATTTGAGAAAAACACTATTTAGTCCTTCTTCTTCCTCAATTGGGAGATGCCATTAGTGAGGCTCATGAAGCTCTATGAAGGTCCTAAGTGATGAAAATCACCCCTTGAAGTGTGAGGCTATAGGCTATTTATAGGAGAAGGGTTAGGTAAGATTAGGTAGGAGTGGGGGACCACATGCAGAAATTCACACCCGCCACCTGCGCATGTACGAATTTCGAACCCCGGCCTAGGTGCGAAATTTTTTGCCTACCAAGGGAAAATTTCGCACCCTGCCAGGTGCGAAGTCCCCTTGTCGGGGGGCGCGAGGACCTCAGGTTTGGACGCTTGAGGCTTGCGACTTCTTCGGGGTTCGAGGCCTTAGTTCGGGAATGTTTTTTGGGCGCTGCGAGGTTCTGAGCGGCGCGGTCCGTTTTTTATCCTGTTTTTTCACTCCTAAGCGTCCCTCTCGGCCTTAGCTTCACGAAATGCATTGAGTTGAGCGTGTCCGATGTACTTCTGGGAACCGGACCAAAAAGCCGGTTAACATTTTCCCCCCAAAGTACGTCTTGTCTTGACATGATGTGCTTTGGATTGGTTGAGATGATAACTGAGCTGTTGATTAATCCTTTAAATTAAAGGAAAACAAACATTTAGTTGTAGGGCTTGTTCGCTCTAGATTTGCAAATGAGCCATTGTCAAGCGGTGCACCGTACTCAAGTTGCTAAGTATCTGCAATGCGTCGTCTCCGTGGGTGCACGGGAGTCGGTATGCATACGCAGGGAGTACGTAAACAAGAGAGCGTGGCGTGATGCCTCGAACCCGGAGGTGCGATATTTTTTTATTTTTTTTAGGGATGTGAACTTTCGAGCCCCATGGGGTTCGAAATTTCGAGCCTATGGGGTTTGAATTTTCAAACCCTTGGTGGTTCGAAATTTTGAACCCAGTAGATACGAATTTTCGAACCCCTGGGGGTTCGAAATTTCAAACCCAATAGGTTCAAAATATTCAAACTGACCCTGGAATACAAAGGGATGAACTTTCCTTTTATAAATAGGCCCCCCCCTCATTTTTTTCCTTCTATTATTTCCTTCCCTAGCCGCCATTGTTGTGAAAGCTCCGAAGCTGAAACTTTCGAACCCGAAATAGGTAACGAGTGGGATCAAGAGAACAAGGAGGAAGGAGGTCGAAGGGCATTAGCGCCGCCAGATGGGGTCGACGTAAGAGGCGGAGCTGCCAAACCTCCAGAGGGACTCGAAAGTTCGAACCTTGCTGGGTTCAAAGTCTTGAACCCCTACGGATTCGAATTTTCGAACCCACTTGGTTCAAATTTTCGAACCTTAATTGGTTCGAAATTTTGAACCTGAGTGGGTTCGAATTTTCGAACTTTGTGAGGTTTGAATTTCCGAACCTCCTGGTCTGAGTCATCGAACCTAGAGGGAATCAATATTTCGAACCTATGGGTTCGAAATTTCGAACCCTCGGGTTTTGAAATTTCGAGCCTAGAGGTGTTTGTAGACTCGGACTTTGAGGCATGAAGTTTCTGATTCTGAAACGGGTTAGAGCCTTTCTCTCCTGCTCAGGACCTTAACCTTCTGAATGCCCATCTTCAGATTTACGTATCAATCACATAATCATGTGCTTAGCGTTACTGTGTATACCGATAGTCACGTTAGCTGGGTTTTGAACCTTTCACATAGGATAGAACATACATTCGAACTGGGACTGAACTTGTTGGACTATTTCAAACTTTTCTTTAAGTTACTCTCCTTTTCACAACACTACACACGTATGTTAGTCATCACCAACATGAGGGGTACATGTCACTTTACTGCCAGTACTAACACTGATATCTTGAATTATAGTTAGCAATGCAAACAAGATCGAAGACTGGAAAGACCTCGGAAGCCGAGGCTTCCCCACCCTCGCCACATACATCTGACTCCACCCCTAGTGGTAGCTCGTCTGGCAGCAAGCTTGAGACTACCGAAGGATCGACTCCTTCTCACGCGATCAGCTCTCCTGAAGCATCTGAGCACGGGGAATAAACTGAGAGGCAACATTCCCGATTGTAACCGAGGAGGTTGAAAATGTGGATATTATGAGTGAGGATGCGCCAGCGACTCTGATGGCCCCGGACATGTTCCTGATGCGGCTATCTTGGAGAGTCCGATAGATTCGATACCATCGCGCATGGATGCCACAGTAGTTAGGAAAATGGAGGCGCGCTTCAACATACCGGTGGATGAAGCCCATGCCTCAGGAAGGGATGGCAAAGCTCATGCGCCGCCCAAGGGTCTCACCGTCTGGAACAGACAGGCTTGCTTTGCCGCATGCGTGCCCCCGGCCAATGACTTCATTCAGAACATGTTATACTATTTTCACCTTGCACCCTCGTAACTGCACCTGAATGCTTATGCTTCGCTCCTGGGTACTTATGTTCTCTACCGTGAGTTCTTGCAACGGGAACCAATCGGAGAAGATATCCGATACTTTTTCCATCTAAGGAGGGCGAGTAATGTCGCACCCTCTCAATGGTTTCTAGAAGCGACATCTACCACAAAAATTTTTGTCGATAAGTGGTCTAGGCAGTCAGTGTTTAAGTACAAATGGTTCTTTGTTTGTTGCCCTCCCAGATTTGCGAGGAGATGGATAGAAGGGAGTAAGTATTTCTCTAAATTTGTTCCTTTCTGTAAATTCCTAGATCTCCTATCTCATTTTTCTTGTGACTGGATCATGGCAGGAAATCCGAAGGTGCCTACCGGTGACTAACTCTAGACATTTCCAGACATTTCTTGATGATGGATTTGAGGACTTTATAAATGGCCTCGACTTGCCCATTAGCTTGGGGGTGAGCCACCACCGACAATCTTTTTTCGATGCTATGGCGCTGACAGAAGGCTTTGAACTCGGCGCTCTCAAACTTAGTGCCATTGTAAGAGATGATAGATTAGGGAATCACATAGCGGGTAATGATGTTGTGGACAACAAAGTTGATCATCTTCTTCGTGGTAATGGTGGCAAGGGCTTCATCATCTTCCCACTTGGTGAAATAGTCCACCGCGACGACAGCGTATGTGCCCCGCCTCTATCCATTGGAAGAGTTCCGATGATGTCGATTCCCTACATAGCGTACGACCATGGGCTGACCATTTGAGACAATTTGGTAGGCGGGGCTCTTGGGACCTTAGAGAAGCGCTGGCACTTATCGCACTTGCAATCATAGTCTGCGGCGTCTTGATCAAGCGTGGGCCAATAATGACCATGTCTGAGAATTTTCCTGGCGAGGGTTTTCCTCCCAGTGTGCTCACCACATTCGCCTTCATGTACACTACTTAGCACTCGGAGGGCATCGCCATGGGCTACGCACCTGAGCAAGGGAACAGGAAAACCCCTGTGGTAAAGCACTCGATCCATAAGAAGATAATGATTTGATTGGCGAGTGAGCGCCCGCCTTTCTTTGTAGTTCCTTGGAAGAGTCGTGCTGTAGGTAATTCCTGATCGATGTTATCCAGGATTCGGGCTCGGGTTCGGTGTTCATGACCATCTCGGTCTATCCCTGCTTGTGTAACACCCCGTAATTTTATAATATTAAAATTCACAAATTAAAGTATACTTAATTTTTAGAAGAAGAATTAAGTGAAATGGGTTACGCTATTATGTTCATCTCAAAATTTTGGGTCAAGATAGACATTTGGTTTGCATAAAACGGATAACTTATGAAGAAGTTATTAAGCCTTGAAGTTTGTATGCATATGTGAAAAATATATATATATACACATACTTACATATATATATATATATAATATTCAAAAAAAAGTTAAAAACAGCGAATCGGGAGGGGGAATAGCCGAACCGCACAATTTTTGGAGTCGACCCAAGCCTCGCTGGGTCGGTTAAAGGTCGATCCAGGGTGTTTGGCTGTCAACTCATAGCCCGATTTGCCCTAAGGGCTGATGTGGCATCTGAGTGGTCCTGATGGTTCTGGTTATCCCTAAGTTAATCCGACAGCTCTTATTAAATTAAACTTCTATAAAAACACTCCTAAACCCCTAACCCTAATCACATTAATTCATAAAAGGAGCCGCCATGTCGTCAATGGAGAATCTAGAGTAGCCGCCATACACTTTCAACCCTAAAGCAAGATAGAAGCTTGAATCAAAATTAAATCAAATCTAAATAACGATTAGTCTACATCAAAGGCGAGCAATTCAGATTCAGAATACTGATCCCAGAAAGACAAGACTATTCTTTTTAATTGTGAGTATGATAGCTTTCACAAAATAATTAATTAATTTAATTATGATAAGATATAATTGGGATTATGAGAATATGATTTTGAATCATGTGATGTAAATTATATGTATGTTTGTGGTGTCGAATCATATGTTAGTCTTATGCAAGTTGGATCATATGTTAGTTCTTATGTGAATCTTATGCAAGTTGAACATATATCTTATGCATGTTGAATCATATATCTTATGCAAGTTTGTGATGATTGGATCATATATTCATGTATGAATCTTATGCAAGTTTGGGTTGTTAAAATATATGTGAGACATGTATATGCATATGCTAGTTTATGTGACATTAACCTTTATGTCTAGATCCATACGTAATTTACATCTTTATGTTTAGATCCATATGCAAGTTTACATCTTTATGTTTAGATCTATGTGCAAGTTTACATCTTTATGTTTAGATGTATATGCAAGTTTACATCTTTATGTTTAGATCCATATGCAAGTTCACACCTTTACGTTTGGATCTATAGCAGTACATAAGTTATGCGAGTTTATGCCCGTTACCTATGCTAGTTTTGTATCATATGCTAGTTTGAATGAAATTCATATGCAAGTTATTGGCTATGTAATCTTATGTCATGATCCTTAGATCTATTTTATGTGTTATGTGATGTTGTTTTTCTTTTTATAAGTTAGACTATTTGCGAGTCTAACATATGTCATATGAAAACGTACGAATAGCGTGGGCATGATGGGATAATATTGAATACACGTAAATTGTGAATTGGCATAAAATGACCTTAAAGGGCATATAATTAATTTGAGACATTAATTGGCATAATTGGTATTTATGGACATAATTTTAAGAGATAATTATGGACATAAATAAATTTGGAATTTATTGGAAAATTTGAATAGGGATATTAATCCAATTTGGGGTTAAATAAGGATGTGTAATAATTAACCACCTAAGACACGAGGTTAGACTCTTTTGTGGTGTAAAACTGCCCGGACCCGCCTGACAAATCCAACAGCCACAAATGCCAGTCTAATGTGAGAGGTCAAAGGCACGTATTAAATCCGTAACAATTGTAAAGACACGAGGTTAGGCTCGTTTGCGGTATAAGACTTCCCGGACCCGGCCGGCAAATCCAACAACTGCAAATGTCAGCCTAATGTGGGAGGTCTTTACAAGGTTACGGTTCTAATGAATTAAGTAACACTTAACCAGATAAACATGTGGTGGGACATGGGGGGTTAAGTGGGTGCCTTGGGTGGCATGTGAAATTAAGTGGCTCCCTTGGGTGGCATGTGAAATATGATTAGATGCACTTAACCAAGATTGAAACATGTAAGAAGACATGAATAAGAATGGGGTTAAGTGGGGAAACCTTAGTGGGGACCAAGCATAGGTGGAAGGCTTGTTTCAAGCATGGGGGCCCTTTTCAAACAAGTAACCCATTAAGTATCTTTGTGATCTCGACCCAAGTTGAGGACGGAACACGCCTACTGGATTTGATTGTAAGAGGTCAAAACGGGTTAGTGGTGGCAACGTAAGTCCAATGGGGTCATGTGCGTTCGTGGGCCCGGGCTGATAGGTAAGATGTTGTTGCATCGTGTAGATATAAGCCATGCATCTTTGGTGGTATCGGGTTTCCACTTTGAGGAGTGATACACTGCATTGTGGTACCTGCACGGGTATCTACGAGTTAGGGAGCCAATTGAATGGGGGTAGTGGATATGACTAGTGGAGATAGGGGCATACGACACCTATGAAGGCAGCTAGGGGTACACGAAACTACCATTATCATTATTAAGTTCTGTAGGCGGGATCAACTTTTAGGGTAACTAGTGGTGGTGCAGTATAGTAAGTATCCTATAGTGATTAGGAACGAGATTAACGCCAGAATATTCCTCTTATTTGCTTTGTCATGCCCACTTGCTTCATGGACATATCTTATCTTACCAGTTTATGCCTTATCATAGTTACTTTAATAATTATACTGTTAAAGTTATTATACTCGCCAGACTTTATGTCTGACCCCCTTGTTTTTGCCTCTTTTCTTCCTTCCTCCCCCCAGGTTCTCAGGGTGGGACTAGTACTAGTGGAGCTTGATCTCGGATCTCTTTCTCTCTCTTTTGGAAGTGCTTGGATTGTTGAAAGTAAAGTTCAGCTCATCTCTTTTATGGCTACTTGTTTTGGGGTTTATGCTTTTTATTTTATGTACTCTGAAACAATTTATCAAGATGAATATTAAGTGTACTTGGTTTATGAAGTTGTTGTAATCAAACTATTTCTCCACTACAATAAAAGTTGTTTTAAATTTTTTAAGTACCATTATTTATATCTGTCTTGTTATATTCTATATACTAAATACGCTCCATGGAACTTAATGCGTTCCCTTTGTGAGTGATATTAATGGACATGGGTTGTTACACGTGGTATCAAAGCT
Source organism: Allium sativum (assembly GCA_030737875.1). Taxonomy (NCBI): domain Eukaryota; kingdom Viridiplantae; phylum Streptophyta; class Magnoliopsida; order Asparagales; family Amaryllidaceae; genus Allium; species Allium sativum. The sequence continues at coordinate 617,447,767 of CM060924.1, read as the reverse complement.
GAAGGTTACCAGACCAGATATAAATTTTGAAAAACTATTTTTCAAAAAACATTTTTAAAGAAATACTTTCAAAAATATGTTTTAAGGAAAGTATTTTCAAGAGAAAAGTTTGTTTTAAAAACATAACCCCCAAGAGCCATATATCTTTCTTTTGAATTCTCTGTTTTGAATCTCTTCATTTTCTTTTCAGCATGTCTGGAATTCCGGAGATACCCGAGCGGATACCGATACCAGGATGGTTCAGAAGGTATCTGGAAGCTAGGGCCAATGTCGCAGGCCCAACAAATGCTCCTCCTCCTCCTCCTCCTCCCCGTGTTGATACTTTTGCAAAGATATGCAAAGATTTTAGGGCGATGGGCAGGAAACCTTTAACGGATCAGAGACTTTGTTGAAGCTCGAAATTGGCTAAAGGAGGTGGAAGATCTATTTGGTATTTTCGAAGTAGAAGATGGAAGGAAGGTCCAATTGGCTGCTTGGTTAATGAAAGACGAAGCCTCGTTTTAGTTGGAGGTCACGAACGGAGAGTGTCCGGTGGAGATATGGATGGATTTCAAGTGTAGGTCGAAATGAAGTTTCTCTCACGAGCAGAAGAGAATTTATATATGGAAAGATACTTGGCGTTGAAGCAAGGGGATTTATCAGTAAAGGAGTACGTCAACAAGTTCAATCAGTTGGCGAGATTTGACTCAGAATTGGTAAACACACCTGGGAAGAAGGCCCTGAGATTCGTTAATGATTTGAATGAGCCGCTACATGGGTTGGCGATGACCCACATTCTGATGGGGGCTACCTTTGAGAAACTGGTTGACATGGCGCTTATGCATGAGGAAGAGAAAGGTGCGAATGCTAATAAGGCACCAGAGAAGAAAGGAAACCAGGAGAAGCCACAACAGCAAAACAAGAAAGGTGGGAAGAACAATAATGGCAAAGGAAAGAAGAATTGCTTTAATTGTGGGACACCAGGCCATTTGAGCAAAGACTATAGGAAAAAGAAGAAGATTGGTTGTTTCCACTGTGGAGAGGCAGGTAATCTAGTTAAGGATTGCCCAAGGAAACAAGGGTAAGGGCAAAGAACTTCTGGAGGGCAGCTTCAGGCTCTCATGGCACCAGGGCAGGCGAGAGGGTAGATTTAGTCTCTCATGGCACTAGGACAGGAGAGAGGTAGAAATATTTCCATTGAAAGTTTAGTTTTTCTGTTTTATCATCCTGTTCGTACTTTGTTTGACTCTGGCGCTTCACACTCGTTTGTATCTGCTTCGTTAGTTGAAACACTGCACCTAAATACTAGTCTAGTTACAGATCTCATAGTAGTCTCAAATCCTATTGGTGGTTTGGCTCATCTTTCTATGACTTGTCGGGATTTGAGAGTGTCTATCTTGGGCGTTGGGTTTGAATGCAACGCCTTTGTTCTTGGCTTCATGGGCTACGGCTTGATTCTAGGTATGGATTGGCTAACTATATACGGTGCCATCCTAGATTGTGAAAGAAGGGTAGTTAGATTGTTGACTCGTTGTGGAAAGACCCTTGATATTTCTTGTGACCCTAAAGGTCTAGTAATGCTTAGCTACCTAGAATCCCTAGACGCATCCAATGATGATTTGAAATCTGTTTGTGTGGTCCGTGAGTATAGTGACGTCTTAGATGAAGTTCGAGGTTTACCCCCGAGGCGCGAGATAGACTTTCGAATATATCTAGTAGATAATGCAAAGCCAGTTGCATTACCAGTGTGCCACATGGCTCCGAGAGAGAGAAGAGAACTCAATAAGCAAGTGAAAGAATTGCTTGAGAAGGGGTTCATAGGAAGAAGTATTTCGGAGTGGGGTGCTCCAGTCATTTTTGCTACAAAAGCTGATGGTTCGCTTAGATTATGTGTGGACTATAGAGATCTGAATAAGCTAACAAAGAAGAACAGGCACCCATTGCCGAGGCTAGATGATTTATTCGATCAGTTGGCGGGTGCTTCAGTTTTCTCGCAACTGGATTTTTCTACAGGGTTTCATCAGCTAAGGGTGGCTGAAGTTAGCATCGATAAGACTGCCTTTAGAACTTCTGACAGTTTCTTTGAGTGGCTCGTTACGTCTTTTGGTTTGACGAATGCATCCGCATACTTTGTTGACTTAATGAGTAGGGTGTTTAGGGAGTTTCTAAACAAGTTTGTGGTAGTCTTTGTAGATGATATTTTGGTTTTCTCTAAAAATGAAGAAGAGCATGCCCTACATCTTAGGGAAGTCTTAGAGACCCCACGAGTGCATCAGCTAAAAGATAAGTTCTCCAAGTGCCATTTTTGGAGAAAAGAAGTGAGGTTCTTAGGACATGTGGTCTCTAAGGAAGGGATAGCTGTGGATCCCGCCAAGGTAGTGGCAATCCAAGATTGGAAATCTCCTTAGAACGCAACAGAAGTAAGAAGCTTTTTAGGCCTGGCTAGCTATTATAGGAGGTTCATTAAGGACTTCGCGAAGATATCAGCCCCTCTCACTCGATTAACAAAGAAGAATTTGACTTTTACTTGGGACGTTGACTCTGACGATGCTTTCCAACGTATGAAGAGGGCTTTGACGACAGCTCCAGTTTTAGTTTTGCCAGACGGGAGTAAGACATTCACTGTATATACTGATGCTTGCGGGACAGGGCTTGGCGCAGTTTTAATGCAAGAGGGAAGGGTGATATGCTATGGTGGAAGATAGTTGAAAGCCCACGAGAAAAATTACCCTACCCACGACTTAGAGTTGGCGGCCATAGTTTTTGCGCTTAATTCATGGCGTCATTATTTGCTTGGCGAGAGGTTTGAGTTGTATAAAGACCATAGTCGCTAAAGTACTTATTCTCTCAGAAGGACCTAAACTTGAGGCAATAGAGATGGATGGATTTTTTGGCATCCTACGATTTGGAGATCGCATATACCCCTGGCAAGGGTAACGTTGTAGCCGACGCCTTAAGCAGAAAGAAGTTAACTTTAAGTCCTTTGTTCGTAGAGCGGCAGAGTTTGGAGTATATATCTTCCTTTGACTTCAGAACCTCTGTCGATTATGTAACCAGATTATTGGCATCGTTAGAGGTGCAACCTACAATTTTGGGTCGAGCTAGATAGGCACAGCAAAATGACCCACAGTTGGTTGAGATAGTAGGCAAGCTTATAGGAGGGGAGTCCTCGAGTCATCTTGATAGATATGCTATAGATAAGAGAGGCTGGCTACATAGAGATGGAAGACTTTGCGTACCACAAGACGAGAGTTTGAAGAAGGAAATTCTTGAAGATTCACATAGCTCTAAGATGACCATATATCCCGGTGGCGATAAGATGTATAGGGATATGAAGCAAGTTTTCTTTTGGGCCGGAATGAAGAAGGACATGGCCAAGTTCGTTGCTAGATGCTAAGTGTGCAAACAAGTCAAGGTGGAGCAAAAGAAGCCTGGAGGTTTGCTCCATCCCTGAGAGATTCCGCTTTGGAAATGGGAAAGCGTTTCCATGGATTTTGTAGATGGGTTACCAAGATCAAGGAAGGGTAATACGGGGATTTGGGTAATTGTAAACAGACTTACCAAAAGTGCCTATTTTATTCCCATTAAAAGTAGGACGACCGCATGTTTAGCATCTGTTTACCTTCGAGAGATAGTTCATTTGCACGGCATACCCTCTAGCACTGTGAACGATAGAGATCCCATTTTCACAAGTGAATTTTGGAAAAGCTTACAAGTGGCGGTTGGAACACAATTATGCTTAAGTACCGCTTATCACCCTCAGACGGATGGCCAGACCGAGAGAGTAAATCAGGTTCTAAAAGACCTTCTGAGACTATGCATCCTAGACTTTGGAGGAACATGGGGAAGAACACCTTCCACTAGTGGAGTTCGCCTATAATAATAGTTTTCAGGCTAGCATTGGCATGGCACCTTTTGAAGCTCTTTATGGACGACCATGACGATCACCTACATGTTGGTGGGAATCCACTGATAAGGTTTTGCTTGGACCCGACATGATTAGGGAGACTTCGGAGATGACAGACCTGATTTGACGGCGAACGAAGACGGCGCAGGACCGGCAGAAGTCATATGCTGATAGAAGATGAACCGATCTTGAATTCAGTATTGGGGACATTGTTTTTGTTAAGGTGTCACCGTTAAGAAACGTAATCTATTTTGGATCAGTAGGGAAGTTGGCACCGAGGATCGTAGGACCCTTTCCAATTACAGAGAGGATTGGACAGATGCCGTATAGAGTAAAGTTACCAGAGAAGCTCAGCGGAGTTCATGACATGTTTCACGTTTTGCGTTTGCGTAAGTGTTTACACGATACGGCGTAAGTGGTAGAGCCGAGCACACTCGAAGAAGGGGAAGTAGAGCGTAATGCCACGATCATACGAGCTCTTACACACATTCTCGGATCGGAGGTCAAAAAGCTTCGCAACAAAGAGGTTAAGTTGGTCAAAGTGCAACGGGGAGATGATCAAAGAGACGCGACTTGGGAGACGCAAGATAAAATGCGTACGCTGTACCCTTTCCTTTTTGAGGGTATGTTTCAATTTCTCCTTTTTCTACCACTTTGTTGACACTTGTCCTATCTTTTAGTATTATATTTGCGATGACATCTTCGATCTTTAGTTAGGAAGAACCCTATGGTTGCAAACATGTGTTTGAGACATGTTATGTTTGGTGGATGCAAATGGATGCCAGTGGTTGCTAGTGGTTGCTTGTGGATGCATGTACACACACATTAGGCACTAGATCGGCTTAATCACCTTAATGTTGCATATAAATGCGTGTGCATATCTAAATTAATGAATGCATAATGGTTGTGTTATCATATGGATGCTGCATTTTGATGAATGGTTGTGCACACATGTAGAAATAATATGCATCGATAGGATTCTTTCGCATATATAATGGACGCATGGCACTATCCTGATTTTCATTAAGGAGGTCAACTGAATCAGTGGACCGCCTGATCTTTGCATTAGATAAGGAACATATGCACACATTTTTGCTTAAGTTCATATAGCATTAGAAATTTCTTTTAAGGGCAATGGATGTTTGTAGATGATGGTTGAGTAGATGGATGATTGGTTGGTAGGATACATTCTTCTTAACTTAGAGATTTTGGGGACGAAATCCTTTAAGGAGGGGAGAATGTAACACCCCGTAATTTTATAACATTAAAATTAACAAATTAAAGCATACTTAATTTTTAGAAGAAGAATTAAGTGAAATGGGTTGCGCTATTATGTTCGTCTCAAAATTTTGGTTCAAGATAGACGTTTGGTTTGCATAAAACGGATAGCTTATGAAGAAGTTATTAAGCCTTGAAGTTTGTATGCACATGATATATATATATATATATAATATTCAAAAAAAGTCCAAAACAGCGAATCAGGAGGGGGAATAGCCGAACCGCGCCATTTTTGGAGTCGACCCGAGCCTCGCTGGGTCGACTAGGGGACGATCCAGGGTTTTTGGCTATCAACCCATGGCCCGATTCGCCCTAAGGGCTAATGTGGCTTCTGAGTGGTCCTAATGGATCTGGTTATCCCTAGGTTAATCCGACGGCTCTTATTAAATTAAACTTCTATGAAAACACTCCTAAACCCCTAACCCTAATCACATTAATTCATAACAAGAGCCGCCATGCCGTCAATGGAGAACCTAGAGTAGCCGCCATACACTTTCAACCCTAAAGCAAGATAGAAGCTTGAATCAAAATCAAATCAAATCTAAATAATGATTAGTCTACATCAAAGGCGAGCAATTTAGTTTCAGAATACAGATCCCAAAAAGACAGGACTATTCTTTTTAATTGTGAGTGTGATAGCTTTCACAAATTAATTAATTAATTTAATTATGATAAGATATAATTGGGATTATGAGAATATGATTTTGAATCATGTGATGTAAATTATATGTATGTTTGTGGTGTTGAATCATATGTTAGTCTTATGCAAGTTGGATCATATGTTAGTTCTTATGTTAATCTTATGCAAGTTGAATCATATATCTTATGCAAGTTTGTGATGATTGGATCATATATTCATGTATGAATCTTATGCAAGTTTGGGTTGTTAAAATATATGTGAGACATGTATATGCATATGCTAGTTTATGCGACATTGACCTTTATGTCTAGATCCATATGCATGTTTACATCTTTATGTTTAGATCCATATGCAAGTTTACATCTTCATGTTTAGATCTATATGCAAATTTACATCTTTATGTTTAGATCCATATGCAAGTTCACACCTTTATGTTTGGATCTATAGCAGTACATAAGTTATGCAAGTTTATGCCCATTACCTAAGCTAGTTTTGTATCATATGCTAGTTTGAATGAAATTCATATGCATGTTATTGGCTATGTAATCTTATGTCATGATCCTTAGATCTATTTTATGTGTTATGTGGTGTTGTTTTTCTTTTTATAAGTTAGACTATTTGCGAGTCTAACATATGTCATATGAAAACGTACGAATAGCGTGGGGATGATGGGATAATATTGAATATACATAAATTGTGAATTGGCATAAAATGGCCTTAAAAGGCATATAATTAATTTGAGACATTAATTGGCATAATTGGTATTTATGGACATAATTTTAAGAGACAATTATGGACATAAATAAATTTGGATTTTATTGTCAAATTTAAATAGGGATATTAATCCAATTTAGGGTTAAATAAAGATGTGTAATAATTAACCACCTAAGACACGAGGTTAGACTCTTTTGTGGTGTAAGATTGCCCGGACCCCCCGGCAAATCCAGCAGCCACAAATGCCAGTCTAATGTGAGAGGTCAAAAGCACGAATTAAATGCATAACAATTGTAAAGACACGAGGTTAGGCTCATTTGTGGTATAAGACTGCCCGGACCCGCGCGGAAAATCCAACAACCGCAAATGTCAGCCTAATGTGGGAGGTCTTTACAAGGTTACGGTTCTAATGAATTACGTAACACTTAACCAGATAAACATGTGGTGGGACATGGGGGGTAAAGTGGTGGCCTTGGGTGGCATGTGAAATTAAGTGGGTGCCTTGGGTGGCACGTGATATACGATTAGATGCACTTAACCAAGATTGAAACATGTAAGAAGACATGAATAAGAATGGGGTTAAGTGGGGACCAAGCATAGGTGGAAGGCTTGTGTCAAGCATGGGGGACCTTTTCAAACCGGTAACCCATTAAGTATCTTTGTGAGCTCGACCCAAGTCGAGGACAGGACACGCTTACTGGATTTGATTGTAAGAGGTCAAAACGGGTTAGCGGTGGCAACGCAAGTCCAACGGGGTCATGTGCGTTCGTGGGCCCGGGCCGGTTGGTAAGACGTTGTTGCATCGTGTAGATATAAGCCGTGCATCTTTGGTGGTATTGGGTTGCCACTTTAGGGAGTGATACACCCTACTGTGGGACCAGCTTGGGTATCTACGAGTTAGGGAGCCGATTGAATGGAGGTAGTGGGTACAACTAGTGGGGATAGGGGCAAAACGACACCTATGAAGGCAGCTAGGGATACACGAAACTACCATTATCATTATTAAGTTCTTTAGGCGGGATTAACTTTTAGGGTGACTAGTGGTGGTGCAGTATAGTAATTATCCTATAGTGATTAGGAACGAGATTAACGCCAGAATATTCCTCTTATTTGCTTTGTCATGCCTACTTGTTCATGGTCATATCTTATCTAACCAGTTTTTGCCTTATCCTAGTTACTTTAATAATTATATTGTTAAAATTATTATACTCACCAGACTTTATGTCTGACCCCCTTGTTTTCGCCTTTTTTTTCTTCCTCCCTCCCACCCCCCAGGTTCTCAGGGTGGGACTAGTACTAGTGGAGATTGATCTCGGATCTCTTTCTCTCTCTTTTGGAAGTGCTTGGATTGCTGAAACTAAAGTTCAGCTCATCTCTTTTATGGCTACTAGTGTTGGAGTTTATGCTTTTTATTTTATGTACTCTGAAACAATTAATCAAGATGGATATTAAGTGTACTTGGTTTATGAAGTTATTGTAATCAAACTATTTCTTCGCTGCAATAAAAGTTGTTTTAAAAATTTCAAGTACCATTATTTATATCTATCTTGTTATATTCTGTTCTATACACTAAATACGCTCCATGAAACTTAATGCATTCCCTTTGTGAGTGACATTAATGGACGTGGGGTGTTACAGATTGATGCTCGGAGAATTAAGTAACTTGACTGGAGCGAATCCCATAAGTCTCGGATCTTTGGAGCTCGCCAGCTTGGCTGATGAATCCGCTTTTTCATTTTGCTATCGTGGAACGTGGGTGATAGCAAAATGATCGAAGTGGGTGAGCGGTTCCTGAACCCGAGCCAAGTATAGGATGAGTCGTCCCTCTTTCATGTGATATTATCCTTTTACTTGACGGACGATAAGCTGTGAATCGGAGAAGATCTGGATGGTCTCTAGCTTGAGCTAGATCATGACTCTGAGTCCGGTGATCAAGGCCTCGTATTCCGCGTCATTGTTGGTAGCAGGGAAATTTAACCTTAATGCGTAGTATATCGGGCGCTCCTCAAGGGTGATGAGCACGACTTCAGCCATAGAGCATTTGCTGTTAGAGGAGCTGTCCACGAACAATTTCCATTATGTATCGGGAGCTATAGCGTTCTCCATATGAGTCTCCTCTGGTGCAGTGAATTCCACTATGAAATCCGCGAGAGCTTGGCCGAGTATGGCTCGCCAAGGGATGAACATTATCTCAAATTGTCTTAGCTCCATACTCCACTTTAACAGCCGCCCCAATTCCTCAGGTCGCTATAGGACCGGTCGTAAGGGCTGATCGGTGAAATTTTTTATGGGATGAGACTGGAAGTATGGTCGGAGTTTCCAAGAGGAGATTAATAAGAAGAATGCCAGCTTTGGATATGTGACAACCCGCCCTGCACCAACCGACATTTACTCCAAAAGTGCGCTGTACAAAAGTCCAGTTAGCACGAAACGGTCGTCAGAAGTAAAGGAAGAAGACAAAGAATCGACAAAGAACCTGTAGAATGTCTCACAGCGCATAGAACAAAATGCCGACCAACCACTCATAGAACCCAGACGGCGTCCGAAATGCCGTTTTAGCTATACTCTCAGCTTCCACTCTAAGCGGATGAAAGCCTGTCGTGAGATCCAACTGAGAAAATACTCTCGTGCCACTCAACTGATCAAACAAATCATCTATCTGCGGTAGAGGATACTTGTTCTTCCTCGTCACCTTATTCAACTCGCGGTAGTCTACACACAAACGAAGGGAACCATCCGCCTTGGTAGCAAACACAACTAGTGCTCCCCATTCAGAAACACTCCTTCTGATAAATCCCTTCTACAAAAGATTGATGACTTGCACCCCGAGCTCTCGCTGCTCCCTTGGTGCCATACGACGAAGTGGCATCACTATAAGTCTGGCATCTTCCACTAAATCGATACGGAACTCAATCTCTCGGTGTGGTGGAAGCCCAGTCACTTCCTCGAAAACGTCCGGATACTGGCCAACCACGGGAAAACCTGACAACTCACTAGCGGGATGTCGAGGGAATTTAGAAAACTAGCCATTACCCCATCACCGGGTAGACCACCAATCACTACCCTCCCCCCGTCATCCGCTCTAGCTGTCACCAAAAAGCCCTCACAGTCTACCACCACCCCGTATCTTTGGAGCCAATCGACTCCCAAAATAATGCCAAACCCAGTAAAGCCCAAAACAAAGCAATCACAAACAAACATGCATCCATGACTCGATAAGACCACATTACGACAAATCATGCTAAGGCTAGTCGAACCACCAATCGGGTTCGTCACTACTAAAGGTCTATCGACAATCTCGGGTTCCAACCCCAACTTATCTACCAGGTCACTAGATATGAAAGAATTGGAAGCCCCGGTATCAAACAAAACTCTTACTGGAACATCATAAATAGAAAGCATACCTTGAATGATGACATTCTTTCCCTTCTCCACCGCGGTTGGGGCATTCGACGAAGAAGGAATAGCATTAAGGGCATATGCTTTCACCATCTGTTTTTTTCTTTAGGGGGTTGCGGACACTTGTCCTTGTGATGTCCCACTTGGCCACAGTTGAAGCACTTCCTATCCGATGGCTTGGCCCGACAATTACTAGCATAATGGCCCTTCTTACCATAGCTGAAGCACTCAACATCTTTCTTATTCTTCTTCTGGCCATCCTTGCTCTGGTTCTACTTTCTCTTATTCTGAGAACCACTCTTGCCTCCACCACTTGCTTGTGGTTTTGGCTCCTCTGCAGAGCAACCTCAGTCTTTGACTTAGGGTAAAGACTCTCCGATCTCAAAGCTTTCCCAACAATCGATTCAAAAGTCTCATCGATGTGGTTAATGAGCCTTTCCACCAAGTATCCATCCAAGCCAGTTATGAGCTTCTCGTTCTTCTTCCCGGTAGTATCAACAAGAGATAACCCATATTTCGACAAAGTGTCGAATTCAGCAATATACTCCGAGACAGCTCTGCCATTCTGCTTGAGCTCTAAAAATTTCTTAAACAACACTGATTTCTGAGCAGCTGGAATGAACTTCTCACTAAAGCGAGCCTTAAACTGCTCCCAAGTAATCTGATCCTCTGGAGTGGCTGTCTTGATAGCATTCCACCAATTCATCGCTCGCCCTTGCAGTTGACGAGACGCTAGCCTTCTCTTCATCGCATCCTCGGTACCCAAGTCGTCGAAGATACGATCACAGCTATCCAACCAATCCTGAACATCTGTGGCAGACTCCGAACCATGGAACGGCTTCCCACCAAGGCTAGTGTAATTCTTGCATAGCTTGGCGAAATCGACCCTAGGCGCCTGCACTATTGGACCCCCACCATTACCAGGATTGGGAGCTGCCCCTTACACATCCCTAAGCATATCTCTCATGAGGTCAGTAAACATCGCCCTCATGTCAGCAGCATTCCCATTATTGGCTCCTCTACCAGCACCTCATACGTATCGGCTCATCGTTCAATCTGTAAAGAGAAAATGATTAACCATCTTCATAGTGGTGCTAGTGCAGTGCGACTTCATCCTTAGCTATACTAATAGTATATATAAGTATAGCTTTTGAAAACCAAAGTAATCACAAATACGCTCTCTCATATACGTACTATCTCTCCCTAGTGTTTTTCCCTAGGTTAAGTACGCAACCTAGAGCTCTGATACCAAATGTGACAACCCGCCCCGCACCAACCGACATTTACTCCAAAAGTGCGCTGTACACATATCCAGTTAGCACGGAACGGTCATCAGAAGTAAAGGAAGAAGACAAAGAATCGATAAGGAACCTGTAGAATGTCTCACATTGCATAAAACAAAATATAATAACAACATACTTGACATAAAACAGGTGAGACAGTGCATAAGCTGAAACAAACTATCATAGCAGTGGAAGATCCAACATTATTACAACTTTTTAAACTGTCTCATAAAGCTAAACAAGAAAGGTACACTACTAATGCCCAAAGTAGTGACCAGCAACGACACAGAGAGAATATCTATACACATCATACGTGGAAGCCTCCTGCTCGATTCCGAATCCGCTACTCGTGCATCACCAGCTAACCTGTCTCTAGTCTGCTCGTGTGAGGACCCAGAGTAATAAGAAGAGACATAAAACTCTGGGTCAGACAAAAAGTCTGGTATGAGCGATAAGAAGCTAAATAGAACAATAACAGGTATACTAAGCCATAGCTGAACCTGGACCTACAACCAAAGAGTTAGCACTACATACTGTACAACACTCTAAGGTGCCACTAGCATATGGTGTACTAGCATACGGCGGTGGGGGTGTGCATGTCATAGTGATGGCAAACAAATCAAACATAGAAACCATCCTCACATCTCTCACCCAGTGCATAAAGCCTACGATGTCCACCACTGTCAATCACTAGACCCATCGAAGTAGTGACGGAGTTCGACTTGTACAACTACTGCTACTACCAAGCTTACCAAATGGAGTCACGACCAATCTTTACAAATGGCCCCACTTCATTGGTCTCTAGCCCCTTAGTCGTACCTAGGCCACTATGGACCTGAATCCGTTCACGTACTTCCTACACATAGTGATCCAAAGTTACGGACATCGACAACCCCTTAGCACACGTCCCGCAGCAAAGCCCGACTCATGAAGCCCACTCATTGGTTCCCAACTAGATCCTGAGTCAAAGCTCCTTATTTGGACTTCCTTTGCATCTCGGGTTTTGGTCGAATTGGAGTTGGTCTTCAGAAGAGTCGTCGCGTGATAGTAGAACATTTGGTCATTCGGTTCGGTTTGGATAAATCACCTCCAGGCTTCCCATTTGGTTTGGTGCTCCACTTTGGGTTTGGCTCGGGTATCACGCTCCATTCGGTTCGGGTCGGGTGCCACGCTCCATTCGATTCGGTTCGTCCCTCCTGCTCCAGCCTTCCTACACCGATCCGATCCCACTCCATACTTCGCTCTGATCCGGTCCTCATGCTCAGCTCCGATCCGATCCTCTCTTCTTTGCTCCTGATCCAAACCTAACTCCAACTCTATGCGAATGGCCTTCCTTATTGCCAAGCTTCCTTTGTTCTAGACTTCGGTCCAGTTCGGATTTCCTTGCCCTGCTCTCCTATCCGATCCGAGCCCCCAATCCGATCTGAAACCCTGCACAACTTTCTGCAACTTTTTTCCAGTGACTTGTGTACGCCATTCGACGACGTTTTCGACCAATTTAACTTTTCTAAACAACCACAAATCATACCATACAGTCATAGCAACATAGGGAATCAACCATAGACATCGAAACAACAACCATAGCATGCAAATTAGATCAAACCTACCCAAAATCCCATATTTTTCCTTAAGCATGTTTAGGCAAAACTAGTGATATGATTAGCAAAACTTAATCAAATTAAACCAAATTTCTAACAGAGGTCTAAAACATCATTTAAGAATTTATAAATATTTTTCCAGAATTTATTAGTGTATAAATTCGCTAATCAACACTAATTACCTTAATTAATCGTAATTAGTGAGGAACTATGCAAATCGCTCACATTAGCCACAAATAAACCTTAGATCTGAAATAAATCTCTGTTTGGGCGCGAATAACAATGCAAATCAACAGCTCTAATCTTGATTTGGTGAAGATCTCCCTTGATTTGATGCTGCTAAGCCTAACCCTTGATTAGAAAGTAATTTGGGGTGATTTAGAGGTTGGAGGCCATTTTTAGGGTTTCTAAGAGGTAAGTGGAGGCTAGAAAACTGAAATGGAATGAATCTCTAACTCTTTTCAGCCTCCCCATAACCCTAATCCCGAAATGGGTTATGGGCCCATTTACTAATCACCCTATTTGGCCCGGTTAAGTAGTTTTTCACCTTCTAGACCTTATTTCAGCCATATCTCCCAAACGGTAAGTCCGTTTGGCTATTATAACCACTCTGCGGAAAGGTAAACCAACAAATGATTCTAATGGAAGTGGTTTCAGGTCAAAATTCCTTTCAGTCAAAAGTTATGGCCAAAACAGGATCAACTAGGGGCAAAACGATCATTTAAAAGTCGGCAAAAATCATGAACATGGGGAATGACCCTAATAGTCGTTTCCCAAAGTTACATGACCATACGCCTTCATATAAGAAAGAAATAAATATTCTACGATCTTCCGATGCGTAGAATGCAGGTTGTTACAGGATAATTCTTTTCAGCCTTCGCCAATCACTTGCTGATATAGTAGATGGGCCGTTGGACACGATCTTTTATGTGCACCAGTGCCGAACTAACTTCCAAGATGGAAACAACCAAGTAAACGTATAAGTCCTCATGGTCCACGGGCTTAGATAAGATAGGTGGTCGCTCTAAGTGATTCAATAGATCTTTGAATGCGGAGGTGCATTCTGAGGTCCAGTTGAAATTGCGTTTCCCTTTTCAAAGTAAATCGAAGAAAGGAATGCACTTGTCCATGGCCTTAGAAATGAATCGACTTAAAGCGGCGACCTTTCCGTTTGGACTTTGGACATCTTTGATGTTCTAGGGATTTGGGTATCCCGAACAACTTGGATTTTTTCTGGATTGACTTTGATCCCCCGAGTGTTGACGGTGAAACCCAAGAACTTCCCTAATGTGGCGCCAAAAGAGCACTTCAGGGGATTGAGTTTTATGTCGTATTGGTGGAGGACACTGAACATTTCAGAGAGCTCGTGGATGTGGTCACTTGATATTTTAGATTTTACCAGCATATTGTCCACGTACACCTCCACGGATTTCCCGATTTGGCTTTTGAAGAGCCGATTAACCATTCGCTGATAAGTGGCGCCTGCATTCTTGAGGCCGAAAGGCATGACATGGTAGCAGTAAAGTCTGAGGTCTGTTATAAACACTACACCATATATGCTGATTAAGCTGTGTTTTTAGTCGTATCTAAGGCTCTTAAACACGGCCAATAGCCATATCAAAAAACGGCGTGTTAAATTTTTAGATACGGCTACAAAACGTATCTCATAAGTAATAACATATGGCTTATAGTCGTATTAAGTAGTATTCAAACACGGCCTTTGACCGTATCAAATTATATATGTGTGTGCACATATTTATATATATGCATATATATATATATACATATACAGAAACTGTAGCACATATTTTTCATATAACACAGCATATATACCACAATTTATACACAAGAATAACACAATTTGTATTTTATATATATACTCGAAGCATTCACAAGATTTTTCATGACACGAACACAATGTATAACATACTAACATATACAAAGGAAACCGTCAAAGACTTTCATAACAGTACGAACTAAAAAAAAGGTAAAAACATCTATATAACTCCAGTCGAGGCCGGGAAGATTGAGCGTATGTGCTGATCAATATGCCAATGAAATCCATGTGTTTGCTTTAAATCAAAGCAGTACTACTATGAGAATAAGCTAGCTCATGATGCTGATCATAAAGTTTTATATATAATAGCATAAATATTTATATATATTACTATGTACACAGTTTAAAACAAAAACTTAAAAGGCCAACCTGATGATTGGCAGTAAAACTTAATCGTGATAGCCAGCGCCTGAGTTTTAGCAACACAAAAGCGCCTAAAATCTAAAGGAAAAAAGAAGTAATTTTATGCCTGATTGCACACAAAATATCATGTCTTTGTGTTCGTACTGATAACAGTGAAGGGCATATTGTGTCTTTGTATTCGTGTGTGCATATTTGTCAATTATATGTATAACATGTTTATGTAATGCTACATGACATGATTTCATTCTCCCAAAAAATTCCTTTGCTTTGAACCAGTTTATTTTTCATTCTCCAAAATCTCCGCAAACATGATTTTCACGTAATGACTCACTAATTCTCTCTAAAAGTATTAAACCACAAACTCATTATAATTCTCCTTGTCACTTGGCTGCAATATTATAGATATAAAATTGCTATAGCCTTGCCCTTTATATTCTATCACCCTAATCTAGCTAATGTAGTGTATCCGAGTTGAGAGGATGGAAAAAAGCGAGATATTACTTGAAGTTTATATCAAAAATGCTCTGATTTTTCCTGCTAAGTACCATGACAGAAATCCCAATCCAGCAGACCCTGCACAAATTAAGGTTTTACTGCATAGTTATAACCTATTATACGATTCAAAACACTAACAACTTCTCGTATTACATGAAGGGTTGTACACCTTGAAATCCATCTATCTATTATTACACATAGAATAGAAACAATGCACCTAGGCTGCCTACATGGTTTTCTTACATTTCAAGATAGGAGATCCTGTTTCAATCTTGTATTTTCAACAAAGCACATAAAACCGCCAACCCAACTACATCCCTAAATCTACTCTGTGAAGAACCAAGTAAATGTGGTTATCTAAATTTCATTTCCCTACAAGTACAAATGTTTATTCTTATCCCCAAATCCACTCTGTGAATGACGTTATTATAATCAAGATCGCTCCTTTTTTAACTAAACTTTTACTTAGCCCGGCAGAAATTAAAATCCTGGCTCCATCCTTGAGAGTGACATTAAAATAATATGAACAAGTAAAAAAGAATTACCTGAGTGTAATGATACAAATTAAGAATAAGTTGATTAGCACATCGGAATTACCCAAAGTCCACAATCTTCAAATTACCCAAATTTGGAGTCTCTAGCTTTGCGCTGGTCGATCATTGGTGCCAGTGATGCCAGTGATCTAACCAGTGCAAAACTGGAGACATACAAATCGAATCATCTCTACTGGAGGAGGAGATTCCAAGAAAGGTGGAGGCACGATTTGGTCACCAATCGAAAACCCTAATTTAGGTTTTCGGTCACCATTAAACTAAAACAAATGTAAAAGGGAGCGGCCAAAATTTGTGTTTGGAGTGCCTGAAGGGATGCACAATATGATACGAATTATATTTTGCCAAAGGCCGTGTCAAATGAACCGATCCGGAGCATCCCCGATGGATGGTCAGATTTATGGTGTTTAGGGTGGTGCAGATCGCAAAATGTAGTTTGCTACGGCTTTAAGACCTATCAAATATGATACAGCTATAAACCGTATTTTATCCCTGCAACGTTGTGTGCCAAATTGGCTGATATGGTGTAGTGAAAGGAGGTATGATCCTGGTCACAAAGATTCACCAGGATTTGATTGTATCTTGAGTAGGCATCCATGAAAGATAGTAGCTGGTATCTGGTAGTTGAGTCGACCAGCCTGTCGGTCTTCGAGAGCGGGAAGTTGTCCTTTGAGACATGCCTTGTTTAAATCGGAGAAGTTGAGGCACGTTTTCCATTTACCGTTAGCTTTCTTGACCAGGACCGGATTGGAGACCCATTCAGGGTAGTCGGCTTCGCGAAGGAGGTTATTGTTGATCAGACGGTCTACCTCTTCCTCGAGTGCTTTGGACCTCTCGGGTCCCAAGAAGCGTCGCTTTTGTTTGACCGGAGGCACCATAGGATCCATGCTTAGGAAGTGACATGCAATAGCTGGATCGATGCCTTTCATGTCAAAGTGAGTCCATGCGAACACATCTAAATTTGCCTTCAGGAAATCTATAAGATCCCCTTTGATTGTGGTGTGGAGCTACGATCCTACCTTCAACATCCTTGATGGGTCGTCAAGACTGACGGGAATATCCTCTGTAGGTTCGACCGGGGTAGCCCTCTCATATTCGGGCTCTTCGTCCTTCCGTGGGTTGAGATCATCAGAATGACGGCAGTGGCATCTGAGCCAAGGCCCAAACGCCACTGATTGCTATGCCGAGGTAATCTTGGCGTAAGAAGGCATGGGTACGACTTTACCCTTGTCCTTATTGCGCGTGTTCTTCCGTTCTATTGCATAACACTCTCTAGTGCTCACTTGGTTGCCTTTGACTGTTCCAATCTCATTCCCTATCGGGAATTTCATTAGGAGAGACCATGGTTCCATACAGACCGGACACTCAGTGAGAAAAGGGAACCCTAGAAAAGTATTGTAGGGAGAATCGATGTATATAACCACAAAAGTGAGAATCCGGACTCAGCTCCGGTCCACTTTGCCCAGCTCCATAGGTAGCTCGATCATTCCTACGGGGGAACTTGAGGCCCTACTGAACCCGTGGATCGCGGCGCGACATGGCTTTAAATCATTCGTTTCCAATTTCATCTGGTCGTAAAAGGTCTTGAAGATGATGTTGACAAAGCTCCCTGAGTCAATTAATACCTTTCTGGTAGAAGCTGCACCGATATGAGCTGTGATAACTAGTGGATCGGTGGTTGGGATATCCACCCCAGTAGAATCTCTTTTGCGGAAAATGATGTCATCCCGCATGGTTTTTTGTAACTTGGCTAGGGCAGATTCGCTGAGAGCGGAGCAGGCTTCATAAGTAGCATACTTTATGGAACTCATGTACTCCTCCATCTTCCGAAAACCGTCGTGTGTGGGGTAAGGTCTGCCATATATAGTGTTGATCACAATCCCTCATTTCAGATTAAATGGACACGGAGCTGCCTTGACGGGTGCCGGAGGAGCCAGCGCCGAAGGCTGAGTATTCGGTTCGAGAGGAAAGGGTCTTGGACATATTATTCAAGTCGTTTCTCACGGATAAGCTTCTCGATTGCGTCTTTAAGCTGGCGGCACTTGTTGCTGTCGTGCCCATACACGTCGTGGTATCAACAGTACCTTTCGTGGTCAGTTGATCCTTTGCCATTCGGCTTTTTGTACGGCAAAGTGTTGCATGATTCCAAGTATATTGTTTCTAAGTCTTCGTTTAATGGGGTGTAGGTCTCAAAGGCACGGTGAGGGTCGGGTTTTCCTGTCCCCACTGGGGTTTGTCCATTGTTTCGGCCACCTAGCGTACCGTTGTTTGGTTTTTGCCTATAGGACCTGCCCCCTGTTTGTATTGAGGGGCTCCCCGACTTTCCTTTCTTTAAGGTTGTTATTTTGCGGTGCCCTCTTGGGGGTCATTGGGAGGACTTGTGATGGAGAGACAGTTCCATCTTGACTCCTCTTGGCATAAGTACTGATCCGCCTTCTCATAGAAGGCGTCGAGGCTTTTTGGCTGCTTTCGATCGATCCATGTCCCGAACTCTGAAGGAGGGAGGACACCTTTTGCTTATTGAAAGAGTACGGTGCGAGTATCCGGATCTTCGACCTCGACAAGAGCTATGTTGAACTGGGGAAGGTAGCTTCTGAGCGACTCGGTGGGCCCTTGTATAGGTTGGACAGAGTGAGGGCATTCGTTGGAGTTGGGATATGAACCCTGAATTACTTGACTAGTTATTTTGTTAGTTGCCCAAAGTTATTAATGGAATCTAGTGGGAGGCGAGAGAACCAAAGTAAAGTGGTTCCGGATAGGAAGACCGGGAAGCATTTGCATTTGGTTGGGCCATTACCCCGACTCGAGTCCATTTGCCAATCATATTGATTTAGGAAGGCCCAAGGATCGGTTGTGCCATCGTAGAGTGGCATTTGCGGCATGCTAAAGCGTCGCGGCAATTCGGCCTCATTCACTCTTCTAGTGAAGGGGTTACGCCTAATGTGAGCCTCCCATGAGCCATGTGCGCCCCCTCGCATTTCCCTCATTATCCTTCATACCATGTCGGAAAGATAAGTTGGATGTGGATCCTCCATTGAGATCCATGGGTTTTGATGGAGTTCTAGAGTCCTGTTGCGAAGTCGTCTTCTATGATGAATGTCCGGGTCCTCGTCTTCCATATCCTCGACATCTATAATTGGGTCCTGATGCGAACGATGTGGCGGAGCCGGTTGATGTGGATCCTGCTCTTGGAGAACGCGGTCATCCTGATTAGCGATCGTTGGGTTGTGTCGGGGAGGAGGTTGGTTAGTAGGACCTGGTCTATCATTGATGATCAAGCGAGAGAGATCTCGGTACTATTCCCCCTCACTATATGTGACGGTAGTCCGGTCGCCATTGCCGTTCCCGTTGCCGTGGCATGGCCGTTGCCGTTATCGAGGGCATTGGTACGAGCGGCGACATTGTTGATGAGGCTAAACCTCCTTCTTTGATGTGGCCCCCTCGACTCGGAAGAGGAGGTTTATGAGGCAGTTGGTCAAGGTCGAGCGTTGTTCCGAGCCAGTTGAAGTCGAGCGACGATGCGCTAACTTTCTTTAAGTTGTTGCACAAGGTCGATGTTATTCCGTAATGCTTGATTGAGCTTGACCGTGGTGTTCTCATATTTTTCATTAAGCGCTCGGATTAGAGCTTGTGTTGCAAGTGCTTTGGGGTCCACAATAGGAGGGACGTCTTCATTAGTCGACGAGATGTCCGCGGGTTGAGGTTGTTGGGATGTCCTGGCATCGGCAACGGCTGAAGAGCCGACCATTGCGTTCTTTGGTCGCTTTGCCATCGTGAGCGGACTCGGTGACAAGTTGAGCACGAAATCTCAAGCTCGTCGAAGGTCGAGATGGCTATATGCAACAAAGGCACAATATCCGAATTTTCTCAGTGAAAGCACCCAATGTTGATGGCAAAAAATGTTGAAAAAACCAAGGATTCCTATTACTAGGAATTGTAGTTATGATCGTAAGACCAAGTAAGAGAAAGCAGTAAATGACACCAAGAATTTATAGTGGTTCGGCCCTAGAAGAGGCCTACATCCAGTTTGGAAAGGCATTGGAATATTGTTAATCACTCAAGAATTACAAAGTAGAGGCTTGCTCATGAAGTCTCATTACATTCACTTTCATAATTGTCATGTGTTAAGTATTTAGGAAAAAGACTATTTAGTCCTTCTTCTTTCTCAAATGGGAGATTCCATCAGTGAGGCTCATGAAGCTCTATGAAGTTCCTAAGTGATGAAAATCCCCCCTTGAAGTGTGAGGCTATGGGCTATTTATAGAAGAGGGGTTAGGTATGATTAGGTAGGAGTAGGTACGAATGGGGGACCACATGCAGAAATTCACACCCGCCACCTACACACGTACGAATTTCAAACCCAGGCTTGGGTGCGAAATTTCGCAACTGTTGGGTGCGAAGTTTCACACCTTCCAGGTGCAAAGTTTCACACCTTCCAGATGCAGTTGGATGCGAATTTTGCACCCTGCCAGGTGCGAAGTCTCCTTGTCGGGGGGCGCGAGGACCTCAGGTTTGGGCACTTGAGGCTTACGACTCCTTTGGGGTCCGAGGCCATAGTTCGGGAATGTTCTTTGGGCGCTGCGAGGTTCTAAGCAGCGTGGTCCCTTCTTGATCTTGTTTCCTTCGCTCCTAAGCGTCCCTCTCGGCCTTAGCTTCACGCGATGCGTTAAGTTGAGTGCGTCCGATGTAATTTTGGGAACCGGAACAAAAAGTCAGTTAACAGTGATACTGAAACTAAGATGGAGTTTTAATGAATCTTTAATTAGATTGAAAAGTTAATGCGATAATTAATTTATCAAATTTGTGAAATGATCGGGAATGGAGTATCACCAGTTTTACCCCAGGCGGTAGTTAAATCTTTAATTAGATTTGAACGTGAAATGGTAACTAAATTTACCGATAACACCGTGGGTGTTAGATATGCAATATTACCAGTTTTTCTCCATGGGATGAATATGTTGGGAATGGGATTAATAAATAAGTGATTACTTCAGTAAAGTTCGTTAGTCCCAACTAGTTGATAAGCCTTAATTTGGTTTAGAATTGTGAAAGGATAAAATCAAATCTTTTGAATTGATATCAAAAAGGAAGATTAAAGAATAAATTTAAAAGAATTTATCTTTGATAAAATTAGTGGGAACCTTTCCCTAAAGATGAGAATATTCGAATAAAAGAATATTTTAGATTGGAAGAAGGCATATGATCTGTTTTTATAGCACTTGATTATTGATTATAAAATACGCGAGTTATTCGGAAGATCGGGTTTAAACCATTCTGAATAATTAATACGACGACTAAAAGTCGACGATGAAGGCGGTGATTGAAGATCGGAGATCTTCACATCATTTAGATGATTACTAATGTCTGGATTGGGTTGTACACCCAAGAGGAGGTAATAAGTGGTGATCGTCCAGACGTACTTGGTGATCGACCGGATATGCAAGGGCGTCTCTCCTGTATTGGACATATGGGACGACGAATAAGGTGCCTCCGGTTTCGTTCAAACCCATAACGGACTTGCAAATGGATGGTGTGTCTGACATTGATTCCTTTAAACTATATTCGTTGATCTCTGATAAATATACATATCTATTTTATGGCGGAGAATTTATTCTCTTGCTTAACACCATTCTCTGAGACGTATGAGCTTAGAGGTTATATATTGATGGAAATCAGTGGTACGGTATGGATAGACAATGTGGCATGCTGAGATGCAAATGATCAAGGCTTTTGTTTAGAAGCAGAGTCTTGTGGTTGATGATCAAAGCACAACTTTAACTAGCATATCTTTGTGTAGCGTTAATTCACGAGCCTCACACCCTGGTATGAACCAAAAAGGGGATAGTGACAGCATAGAAATAGACATATGTTAGTTCTAGCTACGAGTAACGTCATGGTATGGATCTCAGACTGTTTACTTATGTGGATATTGCATATTATTTGATGGAAAGAGAGGTACCTTGGAATTCGGGCCGATTGAAAGGCTTAGATATGATTTGAGTCCCAAGTAGCTCTAGAGTGGTCGACATTACTGACCCATTTTTGAGGTTCGATAGAACCGGCCAACATGTAGTTTATGGTGTAGCTAATCATCGACGGATGACTGACCATGAAGATCTAAGGGGTTCACTGCAGGGGATCTTGAGGCATTTGCTAGAATGTCTCGAAATCGGTGAGGAAGATCCCTTGCCTTGGTTCATAGATTGAAACACAATTTCCGATATGCAATTTTATGGTTTTAGTTGTAAACCTATATGGCGACATAATATAATGGTATCTACATCGCCTATGATAGATACATTTATATTTGAAGTTGATTTCTTCGCTTATAGTAATAATAAAAAAAAGAAATTTCGCGTATCAAGCATATTTGGCTATTATAAGGGAAAACTCTATCCTCGACTGCGTTCATTGTGTGATGGGACCTGAGTCTTATAATAGCTTCATTTTTCTGTTTAGCAATTCGCTGTTTGTTTTATGCATAGGTATTCATGGGGGATAAACCCATTCCGTGTTATACGACGTGGTCCCGTGATTCACCTAACTTTAAAATCAAGCTAATAACTGTTTTAGTTCTCACACTAGTCCCATGACTGACTCAGAGTTTATTGTTTCTACTTAAACTCTGCGTGCCCCTATTTTTCACATGGGCAGCTAGTAGTTTTGTTTTTTGCAGATATTATTTTCACAGGATCCTGGATTTACAACTGAAGCTATATTCGGAAATTTATGTATCTGTGTATTTCTTTCAGTTGTGTTATGTATTATTTTTCCGCTGTTTTGTAATTTAAATCTCTGATATTTTTCTGCTGTACATTATTCATTTATACTCTGATATTTTTCTGCTGCATATTATTCATTTATACTCTGATATCTTGTACTCTAATGTAAATTGTTGTAATAGCAATGAAATGTTCTCATTTGTATTCTGATTTGTCGTGTTCTCAACTCAATTTGGGCTTTCCCGTAAGGACGAGTTTGGGTCGTTTCATCGTGGTATCAGAGCTTTGGTTTACAGAGATCGAGAACAAGGCACATTAGAACCAAACGAAAGAATTCATCAGAGATTGGATTAGTAATATCCAATAAGAATGACTCGTTAGAGATAGGATTAGTACTATCCTAGAACGAGTTTGAAGAGTATTATTTTTAAAATAAAAATGAAAACAAATTTAGTTTTGTGAATTAAAATCTCATTCTATGTATTTGAGTATTTTTTTAAATTGATTTTGGACTATCAAGTATAAGGAGATTTTTAATATACATCTGATCCACGTGTATTTGAAGCCTCAAATAAACTGGGCAGATATAGTTACGCACTCTAGTCGCCCGAAGATGATTCTGATGATTGCTAGCGTCATTTGTGTTTATGTTCTAGTTTCGAAAGTTGGATATCTATATATTTCCAATTGACTGGTGTGAGAACCAAACTTAGAACATATTGTCTGTGATTTGGCCTTGAAACATGATTTTTAAGTATATAAAAGTTATATAGTTGTAAAGCTAATCAACTAATTGATTGCTGGTTGCGATATGTGATTATTAGTATAACTAGTAAAAATACTGGAATGATAATTAATTTAATCCCATATGTGAATGAAAGGTAAATTAAGTCAAATCAAATTTTGAACTAAATTGAAAACTGATTGGA
Organism: Allium sativum; assembly: GCA_030737875.1. Taxonomy (NCBI): domain Eukaryota; kingdom Viridiplantae; phylum Streptophyta; class Magnoliopsida; order Asparagales; family Amaryllidaceae; genus Allium; species Allium sativum. Next base: position 617,424,072 of record CM060924.1, on the reverse strand, counting down.
ACTGCATACATGTACGTATATATATTGAATAGGTCATAACATGGAAGATAAGAAGAGGAATAAAATTTTATGCCCAACAAATAGGTACATATTTACTGTATTTCTTGGGTTTGAGGATTTTATGAGCCGATTGGCTTTTTTTATTTGGATTGATGAGGGCCCTGTGACGCAAGTTGCGGTTTTAAATATCAATCCGTACAAAGGAGGTCATGGCGAAATTTTTCGAAAATTTAGGGTGTTAGCCAAATTTTTGAGAAATTGGAAAATTCTTAGAAGCTGTAAAGTTGAAGAACGAAAGCCAGAATGAAAGTTGAGTTGGTTAGTTAAACAACTTTCAACTCCGTTCCTTTTCGAAGATGAAAAGATTTTAAGCATGGGAGATTGTAATAACCCGGAATTTCTGAACTAATTTGAATTTTTTACTTTAGCTATTTTAATGTATTTTGACTGTTTAAAATGATTTATTTTAAATGATAACAACTAAAAATTTATTTAAATCGAAGTTAGAACGTATATATTTAAAATTTAATTAAAACGAACTCGAGGCGCGGTAGTTTGAAAATTCGATTCCTAATTTCAAATGAACTTACAAGATTCAAAATAAATCGAATTTCAGTAAAACAAGAAATATTTGAATCTGTTTAATTATATCTTTCTAACAAATGTGAATAACTAAGATTTCATAATATAAATTAAAAGTTATGTCCAGTTTAAAATTCAAAATAGTCGCTATGGAATTTATATATATTTTATTATAATATATAGCCCTTAAAAACAGCCATTTTGAAAACGACCTCCATTTTTTATGAAACCACTTTTGTTGGATCCTGAATGTCAAATTATTGCTAGGCTTCAAATTTCATAATTTTTGGAGTCAATATGTGAGCGTAGTAAATTTAAACGCGTTTGGTCAATTTCAGTTGAATTTAATCGACTGGGAAAAATGAGTATTTTTCAAACAGTCTCCAAATTCAACGAAATTAGTTTTGTTAGGACCATATCATCAAAACATAGCTAGATTAATTTTCTATAATTTTTGGAGTTAGTATGTGGCCCGAGTAAATTAAAATGTACGTTTAAATTCAATATACATTAATTTATATATTAATTTAGAGTAAAACTGATAGAAACAGTCGAATTGGCTTACGAAACATGTCCCATTATGTCCAGAATGGGCGTATTTAGCCTGGGGCGACAATTGTTAGGTTTGATTTGGAGTTCGAGAGTCAACTAACTAAAGTGTGAATTATATACTAATTTTTATATTAATATATATACATATACACACACACACACCTCTTGAGTCTTGAGTTTTGAATTAAATACTAATTTTTTTGCCACCCCTCTTGAGTCTTGAAAGAATTCTTGCAGTATTTATACACACCGTTGTTATTTATTGCTGTTTGGGTTTGGAGCTACTTGGGTTTTGACATTGGTATTGAGGAGTTAAGAAGACGCTTATTGAATAATATAGGAAAAGCTGCTTTGAGAGTTGTAGGGGGCTGAGTGCATCGGTATGGAGCTTTTGCTCAGGTGTAGCAAGTCACAAGAGGGGTGGCCTCATCATGGGCCGAGTTTATGTTAGATTAGATTTAGAGGTCTTTTATTTCATATTTTTCTATAACTTTTTTTGTTGTCTTTGTATTGTAACGGTTAGTATGCTAACCTGTCTACTGTACTATTTTTTATCATAATAAAGTGAACCAATTTTCAAATATATATATATATATATATATATATATATATATATAACTATCTTCAAACTAAAACCCTAGCTCACTCTTTAATCAGCCGCCACCCATTAAGAACGGCTGAAAACTTCGAAAATTATTCCCCAAATTCCTCCTGTTTTGTTCCGAATTAAAACAAGGTTATAAAAAAAATAGTAGAAAAATATTAGGGTTTTAATTTATATAAATGTGATCGGAAATGGTGGCATGGGTTGCTGAAAATCAGGGCTTGAACGTGGTGATTTCGAATGGATTTTGGGGGCTCGATCTGACCTCGAGTTGCGTGCCGCTTGTGGCACGGGGAGGAGGGATGAAGGAGCGTCAGGGGGTGGTTGTGGATCTTGTGCCGGCGGCCTTGAAATGCGTGCGACATGGAGTTTGGAATGCGGTGATGGGTTTTTTGGAACCTGGAACGATACAAGGAAGAAGCGGCTTTTATTTCTAAATGATGTAATTAAGAAATTGATTATTATATTAATTATTTATTAAATGTACTGAAATGTAAAAAAATATTGTATCTCCTTTATACGAGGTCCAAATCTGACGATTCAAAATGCCTTGGACTCGTCTCAAAAAACTCTACACAATGAAACTGACTGGGACAGAAATGGAACACGTTGGAATTTCAGGGAATTTCAAATCCAAACTGTTCAGAAATTTGGAAATAAAAACTGGCGGAGTGGAAACGAATGTGAGAACTCTCTCTCACTCAAATTATTTTACAGTTATTATATAATAGGTTGTAGACGGGGCTTAGTAGCTCTTGACACTTCTTTTTGTACAAACCATGGATGATTTGTGTGATTTGATTGTATTGTGGGAAAAATTGACTGTATTGTCTATTGTGATATTGAAATGGTGTAAATAAAATGTATATATATGCATTGTATTAATTATTTATATATGCAATATATAAATTATTCATATACGCTGTTTAAAATTCTCTTGAAATAAAATTAATATTCATTTACAAATTGGACGTTTGTTTATGTACACCCATTTAACTGATATTGATTGGGACGACAAATTTTACACATCACCCAATTGCACAAATAATAAACAGTATTTGTTGGTTGAAACCCAACGGGTATTGGGATGATATTTGACATACACTAATCCTAATTGTTTAGTTGTATGTCAATCGATGGGTTGAAAGACCGTATAAGCGTTATTTATTTATTTTAATGCTTATACAGTTGTAAAATGCACTCTGGATATTGTTTGAATTTTTTATGATTGTTCAACATTATTGTTACATATATGCGATGTATGAAATCCATATAACTAAAATTATATGGTAATTGATTGAGTCTGATTCTAGTTCAGAATTAACGAATATTTTAAAATAATATTCACTGAATAATCAAAATGTGATTTTGATGTCCGATTTTGGATGGACACGAAAATAGTGAAATGTGAAGCCGTTTTAAGTAGTTAAACGCCATTTTAACATGAATGGGGTTTTCTGTCGATTTTTTTCATTTTACAACGAATATCAAAAAGTGAATTCAAAATCTGACATTTTAAAATATTATCATTTTAATATTGTAATGATATGGAATATTCAATTTTGATTTGAAAATTGAAATGAAATTGAAATCGTTTTAAAGTGAACTTAAAACGGATATATAAAGGAATATTCAAATTTGATTTGAAAATTGAAATGAAGTTGAAATCGTTTAAATTGAATTTAAAACGAATATATTAAGGAATATTCAATTTTGATTTGAAAATTGAAATCGTTTTAAAATGAATTTAAAACGAATATATTAAGGAATATTCAATTTTGATTTGAGAATTGAAATGAAATTGAAATCATTTTAAAATGAATTTAAAACGAATTTATAAAGAAATGTTCAGTTTTGATTTAAAACTGAAATGGAAGTAGAAATCGTTTTTAAAACGAATTTCTAAACGAATTCATAAAATACGATTTAAATGGAAATCGACGATATATATATTATATATATAATGGCATGAATAGAACGGGTCACGCAGCGACCGTTCGCGAATTTCGACCATCAACTTCAAATTGATGTAATGGGAGATCCTACCATCGGATTCTCCTAAATCCAAAAACTTGGGTTCGTATCGAAAAGAGATTTCCAACGGTTATAAGAGATTTAAATTTGAATGGTAGGATTTTAAGATATGTCCAAATCAAATTCAGAAAAGGTCGCTATGGATGCAGTTCGGTGGATGTTATTGGAAACCGACTGAAATGGCGATATTAAAATTATTAAAAATATAGGAAAATTATCAAAAATCATAATAAATGATTTGGAAAGAATTTGGATGAAAACTCCCAGTTTTGAAAAGATAAAAAATATATTTTTATCGAAAAGAACTAGTTAAAAACTGGAATAAAAATCCAATTATTTTTAGAAATAATAAAATGGATTTTGTAAATAGGGTTTAAAATAACTAGAATTTTCCAACTAATAAATTAGAATGGATCTGGAATGGAAATTATCTTCGGTTATTTCGATATTAGATTCCGTGATTATACGGATATTGTTGAGGAACTTGTAATATATATATATATATATTGTTATTCCTAATACGATTTTAAAATATACCCAATTTCAAAAAAAAAATTCCTAATACGATTTTTTTTTATTTCAGAATTTGATATTGAATATAAGCCGATATAATTTCTATTTAGAGTCTTGTATTTAATATCAAATTGGATTTTGGGTTTGTCGTGAACGGTGTTTTAAATAACGCTTGTTCTTTAACCCAATTAACGATGAAGAGATGATTTGGAATTTATAAATCTTTTTATGAAGATTTAATGCAAATTTTCCAAAGTAAAGTTTTCTAATTTAATATATTAAACTGGAATTGAATGGAATTCGATTTGGTAATAATCGAGATGAGTTTCTGTAAAGGAAGTCCATTACTATATATGGAATTTAAAAGGCTCTGCTGTTATTCCACTTATAGAATTAGTTTGATATGGAAATTTATATTGATTATATACTGTTATGATTTCTGTGAAGATTCCATTTTGATGGAAGATGATTTTGGGTTTACTGTGAACTGTGTTTGAAATGACATTGGTTCTTTAACCCAGTAAATGATAGGATTAATTTTCCTAAAAGTTGAATGATCATTAAGAAATTATTTATGATATTGAAACCAAGATGGAGTATTAATGAATCTTTAATTAGATTGAAAAGTTCATGTGATAATTAATTTATCAAATTTGTGAAATGATCGAGAATGGAGTATCACCAGTTTTACTCCAGGAGATAGTTAAATCTTTAATTAGATTTGAACGTGAAATGGTAACTAAATTTACCGATAACACCATGGGTGTTAGATATGGAGTATTACCAGTTTTTCTCCATGGGATGAATAGGTTAGGATTGGGATTAATAAATAAATGATTACTTTGATAAAGTTCGCTAATCCCAAGTAGTTGTAAACCTTAATTTGGTTCAGAATTGTGAAAGGATAAAATCAAATATTTTGAATTAATATCAAAAAGGAAGATTAAAGAATAAATTTAAAAGAATTTATCTTCGATAAAATTAATGGAAATGTTTCCCTAAAAATGTGAATATTTAAATAAAGAATATTCTGGATTGGAAGGAGGCGTATGATGTGTTTTTATAGCACTTGATTATTGATTATAAAATATGAGAGTTATTCGGAAAGACCAGGTTTAACCTATTCTGAATAATTAATACGACGACTAAAATTCGACGATGAAGATGGCGGTTGAAGACTGCAGATCTTCACATCGTTTCGATGATTACTGATGTCTTGATTGGGCTATACACCCAAGATGAGGTAATAAGTGGTGATCGTCCAGACGTACTTGGTGATCGACCGGATATGGGAGAGCCTCTTTCCTGTATTGGACATATGGGACGAGGAATAAGGTGCCTCCTGTTTCGTTTAGACCCAGAACGGACTTGCAAATGGATGGTGTGCCTGACATTGATTCCTTTATATGTATTCGTTAATCTCTACTAAATACATAACTGTTTGTCAGGGGAGAATTTATTCTCATGCTTAACACCCTTCTCTATGACGTACGAGCTTAGAGGTTATATATTGGTGGAAATCAGTGGTATGGTATGGATTGACACTGTAGCGCGCTGAGGTGCAAATGATCAAGGCTTTTATTGAAAAGAAGAGTCCTGTGGTTGACGATCAAAGCATATATTTAATTAGCATAGCTTTGTGTAGTGTTACTTAGCGAGCCTCACAGGTGGTATGAACAAAAAATGGGATATTGACTGCATGGAAATAGACATATGTTAGTTCTAGCTACGAGTAACGTCATGGTATGGAGCCCAGACTGTTTACTTATGTGGATGTTGCATATCATTTGATGGAAAGCGAGGTACATCAAAATTCGTGCCGACTGAAAGGCTCGAATATGATTCGAGTCCCTAGTGGCTCTAGAGTGGTCGACCTTACTGACCCATTTCAGAGGTTCGATAGAACTGACTAACATATAGTTTATGGTATAGCTAATCATCGATGGATGACCGGCCATGAAGATCCAAGGGGTTCACTATGGGGGATCCTGAGGCATTTGCTAGAATGTCTCAAAATCGGTGAGTAATATCCCTTACCTCGGTTCGTAGATGGAAACCCAATTTCCAATGCACAATTTTACGATTTTAGTTGTAAAACTATATGGCGACATAATATAATGGTACCTATGCTACCTATGGCTGATACATTTATATTTGAAGTTGATTTCTTCACTTATAGTAATAATAAAAGATAAAATTTCGCATATCATGCATATTTGGCTATTATAAGGGAAAACTCTATCCTTGACTACTTTCATTGTGTGATGGGATCTGAGTCTTATAATAGCTTCATTTTTCTATTTAGCATTGTGTTGTTTGTTTTATGCACTAGTATACATGGGGGATAAACCCGTATCGTGTTGTATGGCGTGGTCCCTTGATTTACCTAACTTTAAAATCAAGCTAATAACTGTTTTAGTTCTCACACCAGTCCCATAACTGACTCTGAGTTTATTGTTTCTACCTAAACTCTGGGTGTCCCTATTTTCCACACGGGCAGCTAGTAGTTTTGGTATTTGCAGATATTATTTTCACAGGATCCTGGATTTACGGATGAAGCTATATTCGGAAAGCTCTGTATCCGTGTATTTCTTTCAGTTGTGTTTTGTATTATTTTTCCGTTGCTTTGTAATTTAAATCTCTGATATTTTTCTACTGTATATTATTCATTTATACTCCGATATCTTATACTCCGTTATAAATTGTTGTGATAGCAATGAAATGTTCTATCGTTTGTTTTTTGATTTGTCGTGTTCTCAACTCAATCCGGGCTTTCCCGTAAGGGCGAGTTTAGGTCGTTTCAGTAGTGGTACCCTAGAATGAGTCGAATCAGTCTTAAAATTATTCTTAAGAGGGCATATTTTGAAAATTATAAATGGTTTTTAAAGGTATATTTAGATATTAAAATTTGTTTTAAAATTTAGCCTTTTTCGAAGAATTTCCTTCTTTTGGATTTCATCTTCCATCATAGGTATCTCTTCGATTAGGATTTCCATAGCTAATCTCAATCCTTGTTTTGAATCTATCTTAGAAATTTATGATTGATAGCTTTCAAAATCTTAAATATCCTCTAATTTATTTTAATTAAAGTCTTCATTCTTGGTAGACTCCGTTGATTATGTTCTTTCGTTGGTTCAGTTTTTGGATCATATTCGTACTTATCTTTGCCCTAACAGAATAAATAATTGAAATAATTTGAAGTATAGCTCATATTTTGAATTAATGAGAAAATATGTATATATTAATAACTAGGTTAATAATTATTTAGTTAAAAAATTAGTGAAATAAAGTATTTTGAAATATAATATATGAATGTGAAAGATGCTATATTTGGAAAATCTATACTAATAGGATTTATAAGGCGACCAATTGTAAATAAATAGGGTTTATTGAATTCAAAATTTTATATGAAATGATTTTGTAATAATAGCAATTTCTTAATAAGAATAGTTATAGTTATGTTCCATAGTCATGATATTTTGAAATTATTTACATTGGTAAGTATGGAACATTAATTTGGTTCAATTAAAAAAATTGGAATATTAATCTAAATTTTGAAAGATGTTTATGAAATGATAAAATATGCTATATGTGGATATAAAATTTGTAAAAAGGAATAATGATTATGAAATATAATGTCAATTTGACTTATAAAGGAAAATGGATTTTATATATACAACTTAGACAAATTTAATTTTGTAACAAGTTGCAAAGCTAATAAAACTTACTATTGTTCATTTAAAATCTGAGCTTAGTCATTTGGAAGTAATGTCGACGTTAGAAAAGGTTGAAATTAATTTAAATTTTGGTCGCATTATGGATAGCAATGCCAATATTGATGTGAATTCGGTTTAATGAGACGGAATTGAACATGAAGTAGATTTGTATACTGATACAAATAAGAACTTAATTAGTATTCTTAATAGTAATTAAGACATGAGAACTTAATTAAGTTGGAATTATAGCTTATATTTTATTATGGATTTAAGTATGAATTCTACATTAATTTTTTTTAACTTAAATGCTGATATTTTTTCTGGAAAGGCCAACCAGTTTTTATAGTGATTTGTAACACTTTTTCATTACAACAAATAATGAGTACAATAATATATAGGAGATATACAAATTGCCTATCTGTTACAATCTAGACACCCCGATGATCTACCCCGTTGGGTTCTTCACCTTCAGACGTGCAGACTGGTCCAAGCGCATCAGGATAACATGTTATTATGCTCCATGTATGAACGTTTGATTACGCGCTTGCTCTACCTCATCAAATTTCCAATTAACTTGGTTATTTCCAATTATATTAACTTCTTATTTAAGTTACCAAGTTCTCTCCAAGCCCCTTATATCTCTAAGGAATGGATTCTTCTTGCTTATTAATTTTAGTTATATAACTTAATCCATTTAGGTTTATTAATAAGCCCATAACATGTTCTTTTCTAGATTGTAATCCAAGGTCTGTAATGTACAATCTCTTTGTACTATTATCATGTAATTTATTGTCCAATTTCATAGTTATAATAACATGTTCTACTTAATATATAATTAAGTATATTTTATTTCAATCCACATGTTTTCTGTTAACATGTCACTTATTGTATATGAATAAACATTGTTTATTTTATTCCATAAGTTTACCTCATTCTTTCTTATTTAATCATAATTTCATTTGCATTATCACTACAACTTGTTGTTGTTTACTTATTAACATAGTTCTCTTAACTACTTAGTAAGTTTCCTTTTCATTTATTATATCTTATGTTATAATTTCCATTTGTCACTAGGACAAGCCAACTTATTATATAACATTCTCATTAATGTAACTAATTATAATACATTATTACCACTCCCCATTCATTCCATTTCTTATTCTGTTGTAACATTCATTCATTACAATTAATGTCATTTATTCATTTCCCGTTACATACGTATATTTATATATATGTTTAGGCACCATATCTCCCATATTAAGTTGACTATTTGTGGAATCTGTATTTGTCGGGCAGTCCTGGGGCAGACTTCTTCCACAAATTGAACTTAACCTCGTGTCTTAGTATGGTTATTTACAATTTTATGCACCAGGCCCCTCACATTAAGCTGACCACTTGTGGATGCTGGATTTGTCGAGCGGTTCTGGGCAGGCTTCTACTACAAGTTGAACTTAACCTCGTGCCCTAGTGCAGTTATTTTGTAATTTTCTAACTACTGTAGGTTTTCCGTATAACTTAGGCATATTCATTCTTCCAAATTTTTACTTTAATTCTATTTACACATTTTGGCATAGTAATATTCTTAGCAAATGTTCAAATTGAACATAAATTCCATAGTTACAATAATTACGGTAATTTCCAATTCAGACGGATGTTTAAATGGAAACAATAGATTTAACCCAAATTACCACAAGTATTCGCAATTTCATTGTAACTTGATTCACAAAATCCAGTTAACAGGTTTTTAGGGTGATTCTTTATACAACAGTAATTGTTCTAAACAGTTTTAATATACAATTTCTACAATTATCAACTGGTTAGCAGATTTAATACAATAGGGAATACAAACGATAAATATATTGTTATTTAGAATGGTATAATTTAGATCCACTCACCTAATAGCTTTCCCATCCATGAATCAGTTCCAGATTTGTTTTTCTGTGGCATCCCTAACTGAATCTATATTCAAAAATATCTATGGATTCACAAATCTAATACTAAAGAAGAGGCAAAAAGAAGAGAAACCTAAATAAACCAGATTCAAAGACCTACCTAACGCCGATCAGAATTCTTAACACCCATTTGTAGATATATATATATATATATATATATATATTATTTTCTTCCAATTCTTGAATAAGAATTTCCTAAGACTAATTATTCTATTTTCTAAAGAGATTTGAAGGAGAAGAAGAATGGAAGAGTGTATACAGCCTCTCAGAAAATATGAGATTTAGGCTAGGTTCTGCTAGTCTATTTATAGGTGTTCAAGAAAGTCTTGATCTTAATCGTACACGCAGTGCTGATTCAGCAACGAATATGGTCCGAAAAACAGCCCTGATTCGCTGAACGAATCTGCCCAAATTAGGGGTGGGTCGACCTAGGGTCGACCCAGGCATAGCTTAGGGCGACCCATATGGGTCCAGCTGCACATTTTCTACTGTATTTAATGTTTTTTGTTTTCAACGGTTGATTAATATGCCTATTATACCTTCTTTGATCTATCCTATACACATTATAAATAACTGTTACGTTTGAATTTCAAATTTACGCATGCACATTTTATCTCAACGTTTGAATTTGTGTTTGTGTGTGTGTATATATATACGCACCTTTTATTTCATTTTCCAAATTCAATCGGTGTTATGCTGTCATTTAATTCTTACCTATTTTAATTGATTGTAGGTTTATTTTGAATTTCTTTTATATATATATATATATTTATATTTGCACATATATACGCGTATATTAAAATATACATGTATACATATATTTTTATATCCACTTTTATGCATAATTTTCCATATTTGTGCAATTATACATATTTTCCTCTTAGAATATGTATTATTTTATCCCTTCTTCTAAAATAAAAATATGGCTCCGGCAGGATTCGAACTTGCGCCATTCACTTAGAAGCCACATGTCTTTACCAACTGAGCTACATGACTTTTGTTAACAAGACTAAAAATAGTGGTGGTCATTGTTCTTTTCTTATATCTTTTTTCCATGTTTGTTGTAATTTTCATTCAAAGATATTTCCTTCATCTTAAATCCGTTTTCTGCAATCCATAGGTCTAAATTGATTAGAAAATCTCCACAGACGCAATGGGTGACCAAGTTCTGAAAGCTTTTCAAATTTTATTTTATTATTTAACTAAAAATGCGGGGTGTTACATAGCATATTGAGCACTGCCTTTTGCCATCGGAAGAGTTCCGATGATATCGATTCCACATATTGCGAATAGCAAAGGACTGACCATCTGTATAAGTATCATAGGCGGGGATCGAGGGACTTTGAAAAATCTCTAGTACCCATCACACTTGTAGGTGTAATCTGATGTATCTCGTTCTAGAGTTGGCCAAAAATAGTCGTATCGGAATATCTTCTTTTCCATAGTTTTTCCCTTCGATATGGTCGACGCACTCACCTTCGTACACATCCAATAGTACACGTATAGCGTTGTTGTGGACGATACATCAAAGTAAGGGAATATAGAATCCTCTTCTAAAGAACTTCCTGAATGATGTGTCGTGATGCCTTACAAAGGAGAGCTTCCTAAAGAAAGTCTTGGAGGGTTCTGTGTTATCATAGGACTCGGGTTCAGGCTGGATTTCTGTCAATGATATCGAATAAGTCTCCATCTGATCGATACTAAAAAAATCGAGCACTTCAACAGCGACAAGTCCCAAATCCACGTATCCCTTGGGCTTTCTAGTTTGACAACGAATTGGCCTTCTCATTTTGTTCTTGAGGGATGTGAGTAATGGAGTAAATAAGCAGTTCTCGAATACAAGCTAGGTAAGGGGCGATCCGTGCCCCCTTCGCTTGATATTCCCCTTGGACTTGGCAGATGATGAGTTGTGGGTATGAGAAGATTTTGAGTTCCCTAATATTGAGTTCAATTGTAATTCCGGGTCAAACAATCAAGGCTTTGTATTCTACATCATTGTTGGTCACACGGAAGTTGTGCTTCAAAGCATAAAAAATCGAGCGTTTCTCAAGAGCAACAAGTACAACTCTAGCACCAGAACAGTGGTCGTTCAACTAACCATCTACGTACAGCTTCCACTGGATGTTGGGAAGCTCACTATCTTCCAAAGGGTCTTCAAAAGCAGCGAACTATGTAATGAAATCTACCAGGAATTGTCCAAGAATGTCCCTTCGAGGAATAAAAGTGAGCTCGAATTGACTCATCTCGATGTTCCACTTCAACAGTCGCCTAAACACCTCAGGTCGTTGAAGCACGTATCGTAGTGGTTGGTCAGCGTAGACTTTAATCAGATGCAACTAAAAGTAAGGTCGAAGATATTTGGATGAGATCAACAGGCAGTAAGCAAGATTTTCAAGCTTCAGATAGTTCTTTTCAACTCCTGTCAACCTGTTACTGATATAGTAGACTGGACTCTAGATACGATCATCTTTGCACACAGACACCGAGCTAATTGCCTGCATGGAAATAGACAAATAGATATATAAGTCCTCGTGGTCCACAAGTGTCGATAGGATAAGAGGTCATTCTAAGTGATTCAGGAGGTCTAAAATGCGGCAATGCATTCCAATTACATGCAAAGTTGCGCTTCTTGATTAAATCGAAGAAAGGAATGCACTTATTAGTTGCTTTTGTAATGAATCGACTTCATGTGGCCTCCTACCCATTTAAGCTTTTAACATCCTTGATGTTCTTTGGAACTTGGATGCCTCGAATAGCTTCGATCTTCTTTGGATTTGGTTCGATTCCTCGTGATTTGATGATGAAACCCGGAAAAAAAAATCATGTTGCAACGCCGAGAGAGCATTTAAAGGGATTGAGTTTCATTCCATATCTATAAAGAACACTTAACATCTCTACTAGGTCGTTAGCGTAGTTGTTTGACAATTTTGTTTCCACGAGCATGTCGTGTATGTAATCTTCCATGGATCTTATGATTTGGTCTTTAAACATCTTCTTGACGAGTTGTTGATGGGTGGCACCATCATTAATGGGATCAAAGGGCATGACAACATAACAATACAGACCAAGGTCAGTGATAAATGAAGATGCATCCGATATGGAATATACATTGGAATTTTATTGTAGCCGAGTATGCATCCATGGAGGAGAGAAGATAAAGACTTGCTGTTGAATCAACAAGTCGATGGATCTTCGAAAGCGGGAGGTTATCCTTTGGGCATGTTTATTCAAGTGAGAATGTTTGATGCATATCCTCCATTTCCCGTTCGATTTCTCGACTAGGACCGGTTTGGAGGCCCATTCTAGATAAAGGGTGCCGCGGATAAAGCCATTGACAAGTTTCCTATTCACCTCTTCTCTAAGTGCCATCGATCTTTCGGATCTCGAGAATCGGTGGTTTTTCTTGATGGGAAGATGATTTGTGTTGATACCAAGCATGTGACAAGCGATTCCTCGGTCGATGCCACACGTAACGTAGTGGGTCCAAGCAAATACACCAAAATTGGCCTGTAAGAAGTCCATGAGTTCTTCACTGACTGCTGTATGAAGTTTCGATCCAACATTCAAGACTCAAGATGGGTCTACGGGGTTGATTACGATATCGATGGTTGGTTCCACAAAAGTATCCCGCTCAAACTCGGGCTCTTTGTCCTTTCGAGGATCAACATCCAAGGAGAGACGGGTGTGGTGTCTGAGCCAGGACATAGACTTTGGTGGCTGCTATGCGGTGAGGGTTTCGGTGCATAGTGTCGTCTCCACACCTTTGCCTTTTTACTTGTTGATTACATCTTTCCATATAGCAAGATAGCCTGCTCTTCCCTCGAATTGGTTATATTGGATACGACCGATCCCATTGTCTGCCGGTAACTTCATGAGGAGGCGCCAATTTGGCATGAATATGAGGAAACCGATGAGGAAAGGTCATCCAAGGAAGACATTTTAGAGAGAGGATGCGTCGATTACACAAAGGTCTTTTAAAGCTTCGCTGGGACAAATTCACCCATAGCGGCGGAGCATGCTTTTTGGTTGGCGTGCTTAACAGAGGTAGTATATTGTAACACCTCGTAATTTTAAAAACATGAAATAAGGGATAATTAAAGAATACTTAATTTTCGTAAGAAGAATTAAGGGAAACGGGTTGCGCCATTGCGTTCGTCTTGGAATTATGCTTGGAATAGAGCCCTAGTTTGCGTAAATCAGATATTGTTAGATCCAAAATTGGCTCTAACACCCAAACTAATAACAATTCTACTGAAATGAAATCAAAAACGACAAAAACACATAATTTATAGTGGTTCGGCATTAAATAGCCTACGTCCACTTTCTTATCTTTGGATTAATGTCTTGAATGCGAGTACAACAATGATTTTCACTCAATTCTCACTTATCTAATACATTGATTCACTCAATTTCCTTCACAATATGATTCAAAAGATGATTGTAATCTGAGTAAGTTGATGAAATTCGGATAGTAAAGGAGTTTACGTTTTGAAAATGCCAAAAGATCCCTCCAAATGTCTCTTGATGGTGTATTAATAGGTGAAAAACGCTCCTAGGATGGCTCCAGTTCGGATCCACGTGGCCTCCATTCCAACACTTGCGGGTTCGGATATCACAAGATGGTGCCAACACATTGAGTTAGTGGATGAACGTGGGAACATGGCCTTCTAACCGCTCCGAACTTTAAGGGAACGTGGGTGTTATAGTTGTAGTTTTGAGAGCATGGGTTCAGATCGGCTGTATAAGAGAGAATAGGATCGGATCAACTCATTCCGAACCGATCCGATCTTGGCGAGGTTTCTCTTCTTTCCATTCCATTCTTTTCTGACTTGACAATGCAAATCCGATCCGGTCCGGCTTGTTCTAGAAATAAGTGTTCTTCAATATTTGATTTCTTAACTTTGTGTTGCCTAACTCGCAAAGTAGGCTAGCATTTTGCCCCCTCAAAGGACGCTTCTATTGAAGATGGAGCGTGCTTTGACGTTATCTGTCCATCAGTTTCTGAACTTGAACTGTTGAATAGTCGCTTCCATTCGTTTTTAGGGACGTGTTGCTTCATAAAGTCATGTCTCTTGTTTCTTATATATACACCGTAAAACGTATGAACCACCTTCTTTATTTTTAGACAATTCTGGGAACTCTTTTTGATGTTCAGCAATTCCTCCAAGTAAGCTTTTTTCTTTGTCTTTCTTTGAATTCGATTCGTATGCTATGTTAATGTGTTTAATTCCCTCCGGGATTGGTCTCCGATCTGAATGGCTTCTTTTTCGTCCCCCTACCACTGGTTCAGTGGGCCTAATGTATAGATGGGCTTGCACATCGGTCCGAGCGGAATTAAAGGGATGCGAATACAAAGAGCCATCTTGAGTCTATATAAACATGTCGCTCTTCTTCTTCTACCTCCCTTCCTTTTATTGTTCTCATCTTCTAAGTTTTACACTGAAACCCTAGTTCTCAAAAACTTAGGGAATTTTCATGTTAATCTTCGAATCAAACAAATAGGTAGGTTTATAACCTAAATTAACTTCGTAATAGCTGTTTTCAGTTAGGATTTGTGGTTACTTTGGACGATTTGGGTATGGTTTTTGTTTGACCTTGACGTCATGACCTCCTCCCATCGCCATCGTCGTCGATGGCCTTGTCACCATCTCGAGGCAGTTACAAAGGAAACCAGAGCCTAATACTTGCCTAGCCAACGTATGAACATTTGGTTTTGATTTGGTTCTTGGCACAAAGTTGGGTTCAGTGTTGGCTGAGGAAGAGGAAGGATGGAGAAGAAGAAGAAAAGAGGAGGATTTGGGATTGGCTCGGGTGGAAAGATATAAGAGTGAAGAGGATAGGGGTTTCATCTAGCCGGATCGGATTGGATTGAAAAGTGAAGGGTAAAAGAAAACAAGGCTTACTCAACCGGGTCGGGTCGGAATGAAAAGCAAAGAGAGAAAAGCATGGGCTCCCAAGCCGATCTGGACTACTCAGAATATTCATTCCCGAACTGATCCGATTTGCATATAGGGCGTTAACTTTTGCTTCGAACCGAAACGTGATTTTGCCCCCGATCTGATCCCAAAATACACATCCTAACCGAACCAAACTCATCTAACTTAATGCACAAAATCTGTTCAACTGGCTCGGTCGTTGCTTGTCGTGATCTACAACTTAATGAACAGTTAGGATAGTGCCTTATAAACATGAACGAACATTTAAGGCTATTATGACCATATTATTACTTCGTCAGACTTTTGCATTATGCTTTCATGTGTTTACTTTGCATCCTTTGCACACATAGTAGACACTTAAGTTCACACACGTACACGGGGGGATGCGGGCTATCTTACTCTAACTTATGTTATTGCTTCTTCAGTAGTTTAGCGATCATGGAAGAGAGACGTTCATCTAGGTTAGTAGAAAAGAGAGAAGTTGCAGAAACTTCCGAGAAACTCACTCTTGATGACGTATCCTCTCCTTCAGACCCTGAATGGGATGATGAGGGCCCAGATTATGAAGTGGAAGCACACAATAGTGAAATACCTTCTGATAGTGAAGTTTCTCTTGGTGATGAAGAGAAAGGAGGGGTAGGAGATGATCGTGCTCCCGATGAGTTTGAAACTGCCACCATATTGGAGTTACCCAAATATTCTGTTGAGTCGACGATCGATGATGATAAACTTGTCCAAATATGTCTAAAACATGGAATATTAAAAAGAGATACCCTGGTGTCGTCGAAAACAGATCACCCCCACAATCCACTGAAAGGATTTATGGCAGTTACCCGATTGATGTGTCTGGTTGGGCCTATTCCACCATTTCCGCCTTTTGTTGTCGATTTTCTGAAATAGATGCGGATTGCCCCCATGCAGTTACATCCCAACTCTTATGCTTATTTATACACCTTGTATATAGCATACAAAGAAGTTTTAGGTATAGAGCCTATCTTCGATGACGTCCACTTTTTTTTTATAATTTCAAGCATTGGACTCAAGAGACTTCCTCCTTCTCATATTTTGAATCAGTCCCGAAAAGGAAAATTATTATTGTTCCATTTAGCAGCAAGGCTGGCGGTTCTAAGTTTTAATGGTTTTATATCGGATAGCAGCCGGGGTGCGCCAGGAGACGGATCAAATCAAGTAAAGCACCGACTTTCTAGATCTCAATTTTAAATGCTCATGTCAACATTAACTTGCTTTTTTTTCATTCGCAGTTGATAACCCAAAGCAAATATCGGATCAATTATACTTTGATCGTTTGCATCGGCTTCTCAATGGCAATCAAAAGTTCCAAACCATCGACGTTCTTAAGGATGAGTATCTCCATCATCACGGGTTACTATCTATTACCCATAGTATGGGTCATGGGACGGGTCCATATGTATACATACCCCTGGTAGACATTATTCCTGAAATGGGCGAGGGCTCGAAAGGTCCAACAATACCTCTTCGGGCTTCACCTTCTCCATCTTCAACTCAGGACGATGAGTTAGCCAACATAGCTGAAAAGCACAGAGAAGGGTATACTGTCCCTGACGACGCTATTTCTCCTGAGAAGTCAACATCCTTTAAAGAGCTGCCAACATATTCTTCTCAAGGAGATGATCCTACTACCGACGATTCCACATTTAAGGGTTTAGGAAATCTTCCCCTGCCTGAAACCATCTATACTTCAGAAGATTTTGGCACGAATCCTTTAACTTTCACTTCTTTAGAGTAGACTACTCCCGTGAAGGCCAAAGAGCCCGCTCATGCTAGTCTGGCTTTAGACTTGGGTTTGTTGGGGGAACACCACTTAGGATGCACATAACATGTTAGCACCGCACGTCACATCACTCATGTCTTATGTGAGCATTGATTCTGAATTCCACTTATATTGTTGTGCAGGTACAATGTCTCGCCCTTACTATAATGTCAGAAAAATGCGCCGTAGCATGTCTAGACCTCCTTCCGACATCGAGCATGATCGCCGTGAGAGCCGGGGCAGAGATGACAAAAGGCCTCATGATTCTCATCGACCACACACCTCGCGCTCTCGTTCCATTGTCCGGTCGGATCCAGACAGGTATAACAGCCGCCAGAGTTGTCGTGGAGAAGACACGTCGCAATCCAAAGATCGAACTTCTCCTCAAGACAAATATAGTCGGGAAAAAAGTCCATCGAAACATACCGATTCACGAGACAAACACAAAGTTTCTGAGAAGCGATCTGGAAAAGGTGATGCAGCCATCGTCTCTGCTAAGCGGAAACACATTGAACTATCATACTGCAAGCCCCCACCACTGGATGCTGATTCCAAAATTAAGCTGGCATATCTGGAGAAGCAGTTCCCAGATCACTACTTTGAGAATCTAACTTTCTTACCTGTACTTGAGCCTATTTCTTCAAAGTGGGCAGATGAGGCTAAAGCAAAGATTGACGCAGTTGAGAAACAATACTTGGAAATGTACAACTATTTACGTAATCTCTCCAGAATCATTCGGGCCTTAATTACAGACGTTGATTCATTGAAGAAGGCTGCAGATTCCGATGAGAATGCTTTTATAAATTTGGAGGACTTTGAAGATACACAGGCTCAACTCGTCATTGCTCAACGAGATGCCAACAACTTCAAACAGCAATTTGAGGAATTACAAAAGCGTTATCATGACTTGCTGGAATCTCATAGTCAAGAACGTTTGGAGTTGAAGAAACAAGCGGAAGATGCTAAGTCAAACAGTGTCAAAATGCAACTGGCTTACAATACTCTTAGGCAAGAAAAGGCCGAGTTAGCGAGGAAAAATGCTGAACTGGAGAAACAAAATGCTGACTTGGTGTCCAAGTTAATGGAAGCCGAGACTAGGGCTGCCCTAGCTGAGGGGAATGTGGATAACGCCATTAAGTCTGCTGAAGAAACCCATAAACAGCTCTCAGAGGCTCAGGAAGAATTGCACAGTTTTGGCGAACTAATGATTGAATTCTTTGCACACATAATTTGCCGCCAAAACATCTCTTGGATTGAAGACTATCCAACTACCTTAGTTCATGTATGGAGTCAAATCATCGAATGGGATAAAGAGGAACTTAAGGTAGACTTCATTGATGAAGACAAACTTATGGAGAAGTATCTGAGAGATGATGAACCGACATGCCTGGCGGACGGGCATTGCCTCATTGCTGCTGCTATGGAGGAGGTGAAACACCTGGCCAAACAAATGAATATCCTTGAAGTTGGTTCTTCTTCTGCCACCGCCGAAACTACTGGAGTTGAGGGATATGATCCCGAGAATATAGGAATTCCTAAAGCGTCTCTTTTATCTCCTATACCTGAATCAGTGTCAGAGACGGTAGCCGCCCCAATTGAGAAATCATCAGAAGGTATTTCTACCTTTTCACCTCAATTTGTCAAGGTCGTCTCCACCTTTCATCACATCATTGGGCAATCGATTGAGGATCCTTTATTTTCTCCTGCGTTGATAATTATTGCTTCTCATTCTGTAGGTGTTGGACCAGCCGGAGAAGATTGATGAGCCTCGGGGAGCCTCTATTGGGAAAGAATCCATGAAAAAGGCTCAGGGAGGACAGGATAAGGCTACCATCGTCGAATCCGGAGGGGGGGCTAAACCGTCTAAGGTCGACACTTCTCATGATGATGAAATGATATATGCCTTGAAAGACGACGATAGTAATGAGGGGCATGAAGAAGATCCTGATGTGGCTATAATTGGGGATTCGAAAAGTGCTGAAGATGTAACTTTGGCCGAAATAAAAGCCGAACAAGACAAGCGCATGCAGCTGAAAGTTGAGGACTTAAACCCAGAAAGCCTAAAGCCCCTTGCAGTGGTGGATCCTGGATTGAGGTTAGTTGTTAAGCTTTCAACTAGGTCAATTACAGAAGAGTTTGCTAAAAAATCTTCTCTTGATTCTAGTGTTCTGAATCTTAGGAAGAAATCTACTGATTCTAGTACTTCAACTACAGAGAAGAAAAGGCCAAAGCATCTCATGTCTGATGCTGAAAAAGAAGCTAGAAATGCTCTTAAGGCTGCCAAAAAATCCAAGTCTGCTCCAAAGCCCAAGTGATAATGTGCTTTGTTTTATTTTATTTTGATATTTCACTGGTTCGCTATTATTGTAGTGAGTACGGCCCTCGCGTCTTTTGCTTTGTCTTCCTGTATAAACTCACGTATTTGTGAATAAAGTGGTTCATACCTTACAATGTCTGATATACGTAAATTTTAACATTTAGGTAAAAATACAAACAAACAGCATGTGAAATCACAGTTATATAGTAAAGTTGTTATTAAGGGGAACATGTATACATATATATGCCCCCAATCAATCTTGGATAACTGATTAAGACTTATGAAAAATTGATTAAATTCAAAATTCATCTGCCCCCGATGGGGCCATATTCCTTTCGTCATTGATGCCTATTCTTTTTAGCATCTTTATACTCTTCTGTCTCATAACCAGGTTAGAGTATTACTGAGGCGGTCTCTTATCGGGGTGCACCTTCACACCTCAAAGGGACGTCGTCTTCCCGTCCTTAATACTCTCTCTCGGTTCATGAGAGTTAGAGTTAGGAATGTCTTCTTCCCATTTTTTACATCTTATCATGCAAACGGTCATTTTGTTTGATCCTGCATATGGGTTGTCTCCAATTTTTGAAATTTAATTTTGTGTTTCATTGTCATGACAGAATAATGGTTAAAACATAAATAATGCAGGAAAATAAATGACACACGACATTTTTATAGTGGTTCAGCTAAGTCGTAGCCTACATCCACTTCATAGACCTTTTCTCATATAAACAAACTTTTTAAGGCAAGTCATGCCTTTTTACATAGTTTATAAAAACAAAAAGGAAGACATTTCTTATTTAGCTCAGATATTGTCGTAAATGCTGAGTGTTCCAAGCTCTGGGAATCTCTTCACCGTCCATGGTCGTTAGCTTGAATGCTCCTGTATCAAGCTTAGGTTGGATGGTGTATGGCCCTTCCCATTTTGGACCTAATTGCGTTGAAGGCGGTAAGACTCGCTTTAGTACTAAGTCTCCTGGCTCAAAGGTTTTGAAGCGAACTTTCCGGTCATAATAACGTGCTACTTGATGTCGATGTCCTGAGGCACGCAAGTCTGCTTCGTCTCTTTTTCCTTCAACCATATCAAGAGACTCTAGAAGGAGTTTTCTATTTTTCATCGGGTCATAGTACGCGACTCGATGAGAAGGGACTTCCAATTCTACCGAGATGACTGCTTCTGACCCAAAGGAAAGTGAATAGGGAGCATGGCCGGTGGCCGTCTTAATGGTTGCCTTGTAGGCCCACAAAGCTAGTGGTAACTCATCTACCCATTTGGCTTTGACCCGCTCCAACCGCTTCTTGATAATATATTTAATGACCTTGTTTATTGCTTCGACCTGGCCATTTGACTGCGGGTGAGCTACAACAATGTACCGTTTATCAATCTTGTACTTCTGGCAGAAGTTTTTGAATTCGACGCTGCCAAACTGTGTCCCATTATCAATTATGATGGTCTTCGGTATCCGAAATCGACAGATAATGTTTTTGACCACAAAACTGATCACCTTTCTTGTCGTGATCGTTGTTAAAGGTTTAACTTCCACCCATTTCGTGAAATAGTCCATGGCGACGATCGCGTACTTAGCTCCTCCTTTGGCAATAAGTTACACTCCAATAATATCAATCCCCCACATGGCAAACGGCCATGGGCTTACCATCAACTTGAGCTGAGTCGGAGGCGCTCTGGGAATCTTGGCAAATATTTGACATCTGTCGCAGCATCGTGAATAATCAGCCGCGTCTTTATTCACGGTAGGCCAAAAATATCCATAACGTAATACTTTCTTTGCTAGATTTTGGCCCCTGGTGTGATCCCCACACTCACCTTCATGTACTTCTTGTAGTACACGTTTGATGTCGTCGTGTGCGATACACCGTAGTAGAGGCATTGAAAACCCTTGGCGATAAAGGATGTCGTCCTATAAAACGTATCTTACAGCCTTGCGTCTTATAGCTCGTCTTTCGCTCTTCTTCAATAGGAGGGTTCCATTCTTGAGAAAATTCTTGATCGGTGTCATCCATGATTCTCTCTCTGGGTCGACTTCCAAGGCAAGTTCCACTTCCATCAGGTCGAAACTCGATGATTTCTAAACCTTTATCGGAACCATTTTAGTTTCTTTGGGATTGTCAGAACTTGCTAGCTTTGCCAGTCGATCTGCTTTCTGATTTTCCGTTCTTGGAATATGCGTTATGCTGTAATGCTCCAAACTTCTCAATAACTCCTTTACCTTTTTGAGATAAGTAACGAGTCGAGGTCCTTTAGCAATAAATTCCTCCCGGACCTGGCATTCAACTATCTTGGAATCGCAATGTATATCTAGTGTCTTCACTCCCAGTTCTTTGGCGAGTTTCAGCCCGGCAATCTGGGCTTCATACTTGGAATCATTATTGGTAGCAGCAAACTCTAATCGCAATGCATAGTAAATAGATCGTCCTTCATGAGTTATTAAAACAACTCCGGCGAAGGACCTTTGATCATTTTTGGCTCCGTCCATATATAGCTTCCACGGACTGAGCTCTAACTCTTGGTCCAAAGTAACTACCTTGTCACCCACTGTTTCCTCTTTGGGAATTGTGAATTCAGCTATACAGTTGGCCAATGCCTGCCCTCTTATTGATTTCGGTGGTTGAAAATTTAAATTAAATTGACTCAGCTTGATGTTCCATTTAAGTAACCCCCCCCCCCGATGCTTTGTGTTTTTGCAACACTTGACTTAAAGGTTGATCAGTGTATACAACTATTGGGTGAGCCTGAAAGTAATGACGAAGTTTGTGGGAAGCAATCAGGAGGCTATAAGCAAGTTTTTCTATCTTCGAATAATTACATTCTGCATCGGCTAGCTTTTTACTCACGTAGTATACAGGCCTCTGGACTTTATCCTCTTCACGTACCAATGCTGTACTAAACGGCGTGAGATGATACTGCTAGGTAGACAAACAAATCCTCATGTTCCACGGGTTTTGATAATATTAGAGGCTTTTCTAATAAGTCTAATAAATTCTGGAACGCCTCCACACAGTCAGTGGTCCAGTCAAACTTTCGCTTTCCTCGTTTTATTCGAAGAAAGGTACACACCTATCTGTAGCTTTGGCGATAAATCTGCTCAATGCAGCAACTTTTCCGGCTAAGCTTTAAACATCTTTGATCTTTCGTGGTTCTTCAATATGCCTTATTGCTGCTATTTGACTAGGATTTATCTCAATTCCTTGAGAACTCACGATAAACCCAAGGAATTTTCCGGATGCGACCCCAAACGAGAATTTTAGGTGGTTTAGCTTCATTCCATACCTTCGAAGAATATCAAACATTTCAGATAAGTCACTTGTATGGTCGGGAGATTGTTTAGACTTCACAAGCATGTCATCCACGTAAACCTCCATCGTTTTCCCGATTTGATTATAGAACGTGCGCTTGACCAAGCGTTGGTACGTGGCTCCTGCATTCTTTAACCCAAATGGCATTACCACATAACAATATAACCCCAAATTTGTGATGAAACTTGTATGCTCCTGATCTGGTATGTGCATGGGAATTTGATTGTACCCAGAATAGGCATCCATAAAGGATAAAAGCTCATGCCCACCCGTCGAATCTACTAGCTGATCAATTTTGGGAAGAGGAAAGTTATCCTTCGGGCAAGCCTTGTTCAAATCAAAGAAGTCGATACATGTACGCCACTTCCCGTTAGACTTTTTGACCAGGACAGGATTTGATATCCGTCGGGATATTTCGAATCCTTAATGAATCCATTATCTTTTAATTTATCTACCTCTTCTTTCAAAGCTGCTGACTGCTTTGGGCCTAACATCCGTCTTTTCTGTTTAACTGAGGGGTTCTTTGGATTAATACATATAGAGTGGATCATAATGGCAGGCGAAATCCAACACATGTCAGCGTGAGTCCAGGCAAACACATCCAGATTTTCCCTTAAAAAATTAGCTAACTCTTTCGCTCGAACTGGTTCTAGTTGTGAGCCGATCTTTAGTACTTTTGTCGAATCTGTCTCATCAATAGGTATATCTACTGTTATCTCGTTGGGAGTCGCCTTCCTATCCTCGGGTTCTTTATCCTCTCCGGGATCTATATCCTCGAGCACATCTAAGGGCGACTCTCTTGGGGCTAGACCCCTTAATTGCTATGCTGAGTTCTCCTTCAGAGGTGGAGAATCGTCCTTAGTTTCTATATTCAACCCCTTCATTAGCATCTTCAACTCCGTCACGTAACAAGCTCGTGCCGTAGTTTGGTTGCCTCTCATCACCCTAATTCCTGCGTCATTCGGGAATTTAAGTACCAAGCACCAAGGTGCAATACATGCCCTAAACTCGGCAAGGGCCAGTCGGCCTAGGAAGGCATTGTAGGGTGACTCTACATCCAAAACCATAAACGGGAGGATCCTCACTCTCTGGCGATCTCCCTGTCCTAATGTCATTGGTAATTCTACGTAGCCATCGTAGATCTCGATGCCCCGTTGAAGCCACATACCCACCCTTCGCAGGGCCTTAGATCTTTTGCTTCAAGTCTCATTTGTTCGAAAGCTTTCTTGAAGAGGATATTGACCGAGCTCCCGTTGTCCACCAACACTTTATGCACTAAAGCAGGGCCGATGGTCGTGGTAATTACCAGTGGATCTTCAGTTGGGGATTGAACTCCGGAATCATCTCTACTATGGATTATGATGTCGTCTGACATCATCTTTTGTTGTTTTACTAGAGTGATGTCTTCAAGGTTATTGCTTTCTCTTACCTCAAAATGCTTGGCAGCGTTGGCGTACTGATCCATCGCTTTGAAACTACGACTAGCTAGGTGGGGTCCACCTACAATGGTCTTAATAACGATCCCCTTACCTTTCTGTTGGGCTGTGGGTTTTGAAGTAGGCTAATTTTGGTCCAGGGCTTGTCCCCTTGCCCCCGTCCTTTGGGGCAACCTTGTACTCGTCTAACTTCCCTTCCCGTAGCAATTTTTCAACCATATCTTTCAAATGACGGCATTCGTTGGTGCAATGACCGTGGGTTCCATGGAACAAACAAAACTTTCTCATTGCGATCTCTTTTTCAGTTGAGTCTCCGAGTGGTGATTTTTTGTACTGCAATATGCTATATGTATCCAAGTAAATATTCTCCAACGTATCACTTAACGACGTATAGTTTTCAAAATCCTAGAATCTGGGTCTTTTACTAGAGTTATTCCCTCGGTTCTTGTTCCTTCTATTGTCATTCCCATTCCTGTTGCTACTACCTATGCTCTGGTTGCCAACATTTACTTCAACCTTCCCTGAACTGTCACCAGATTGTTTCACAGCAACATTAGTTTGGACACCTTCCCTTGAGGCCTCTTTAGACTTTCTCTTCCTATTTGCATGTGCTTCTTCTCGCCATAAGTGAGTATTAGCTTTTTCAATCCCTAGTTGGGGGCGGTTTCCCAGATACATAATCCCCAAATTCTGTGTCCGAGTCAACTCCTTCTATCAAAGCCATCAGAATAGTGGGTTCATGAGGGTCACTAACTTCGGTGATGGCCAGGTTGAAGCAGTCCAAATATGATTTCAGAGATTCGCCTAGAGCCTGTTTGATCCTTGATAACTCTATGAAGCTCTTGGACTTTCGGGTGTGAAGTCGAAACTGGTTCATAAAGCTCAATTCTGTGAAATTTGATATCGACCGGGGAAGGAGTCGAGTGAACCACATTAACGCCACATCTTCAAGACAAATTGGAAAGACTTTACATTTTACAGAATCTGGAGCTGCTGCGACATTCATGAACCATGCATACCTCATCAGATGCTGCCCTGGGTCCATTCTTCCTGAATACCGATCCATCTGAGGCAAGTTGAACCACTGAGGGAACTGGAAATCCAATATATCACCTGTGAAGGGGGTATGACTTCGCTCAATACCCCAGTCCTCAATAGTGTACTGCCGGCTTTCGAACATAATCTGACGCACCATCGCCCATACATCGGCATTTGTTAATGTCTGCACCGGTTCTCTAGGTCTGATATTCGGATTACTCCTGGGCTCCTAATTAGGGGATAACCTCTTGTTTCTAGCGGCTGCTCTACATTGCTCCCTATGCTCCCGATCGATCTCAGGAGTGAGGGGCTAAAGAAGTTGCTGCTGCGTAGGGTTAGTAATGTTAGGATCCCTGAGTAGAACGTGGGATCCACGCATGTGCAACAACATAGGCTCTTTCAAGCTTGGGTCATCAGGCCCTAACACACGAGCACTGTCTTCACGGGATCCTAAAGATCCAAAAGTTAGTTGATCAAGATTATGAGGTCGCTCTAGCAGTCTTCTTTCATGAGGACGTCCCTCATCTGAAGAAGATGAATCATCTACACCAAGACGACGTGTTGGAGAAGGTGTCTTTTGCCTCCGGAGCTCCTGGAGTTCCTTACTCATAGTGATCATGTTCTCTTGCATGCGAAGACTGTCACGCTTATGGGCTTCCAATGCCTCCTTAGTACTCTAGAGCATGTCAAGAAAGCATGAGAAATCTCCTTGGGAGACGCGTGCAGACGGGTCAAGCTGATCATTGGTCATAGTGGCAGGAATCGGAGCACTGGAGGGAGCTCGAGTAGAAGTTCTAGCTTCATTCTGGTTCGGATCTGATCGAAGCAAGGTAGTAGGACCGGACCAGTTCGGATAGGGGGAGCGAGTGACCTCAATATCTTCTGATCGGCTCAGATCGGAGTCACCTACTCGGATCGGACCTTCCTGACTGGAGCGGCCTGCTCCAGAGTCTTGTCCACGCGACCTCGTCAATACCATGGCTTGTTGATTCTCTCTAGCATCGTTCTCCCTAGCGCCTTGTTTTGGCCATAGTGTTCAACTCTTCAATGGTTCACCAAAAGGTTCTTAAAGATGACAAAAAAAATGGAGGATTAACTTCTTTGAACTTTGAAGGTCCAAATAGTAGAATGATAACCCCAAAGAGCGAAGAATTCAAAGATTTCTCAGTGAAAGCAGCAAAATGTTAGATCCAAAATTGGCTCTAACACCCAAAATAATAACAATTCTACTGAAATGAAATCAAAAACGACGAAAACACACAATTTAAAGTGGTTCGGCGTTAAATAGCCTACGTCCACTTTCTTCTCTTTTGATTGATGTCTTGAATGCGAGTATGACAATGATTTTCACTCAATTCTCACTTATCTAATACATTGATTCACTCAATTTCCTTCATAATATGATTCAAAAGATGATTGTAATTTGAGTAAGTTGATGAAATTCGGATAGTAAAGGAGCTTAAGTTCTAAAAATGCCAAAATATCCCTCCAAATGTCTCTTGATAGTGCATTTATAGGTGAAAAACGCTCCTAGGACGAATCCAGTTCGGATCCACGTGGCCTCCATTCCAACACTTGCGGGTTCGGATATCACAAGATAGTGCCAGCACATTGAGTTAGTGGATGAACGTGGGAACGTGGACTTCTAACCCTCCGAACTTTAAGGGAATGTGGGTGTTATAGTTGCAGTTTTGAGTGCATGGGTTCGGATCGGCTGTATATGAGAGAATGGGACCGGATCAACTTATTCCGAACCGATCCGATCTTGGCGAGGCTTCTCTTCTTTCCTTTCCATTCTGTTCTGACTTGACAATGGAAACCCGATCCGGTCCGGCTTGTTCTAGAAATAAGTGTTCTTCAATATTTGATTTCTTAACTTTATGTTTCCTAACTCGCAAAGTAGGCTAACAGATATCATATGAAGAAGTTATAAAGCTTAGAAGATTTCAGCTTAAAGCAGAATTTAAATTAAAATAATAATTAAAAATAAGAAATGAATTTAAAAATCAAAATCAGCCGAATTTGGGTACTCGGGAAATCTCCTGCTCTAGGGTGTCGACCCCCCTAAGGGAGTCGACATAGGTGTCGATCCCCTACAAGGGTGTCGACCCCATCGGCCCAAATCTGGTCGTGACGTGTTTTGAGGTCTGGATGGTGACGTGGGCTTCTGGGATTGGCTAGAAGACGTGTTTTTCTGGGTTGGATGGTTTAGATGGTTCCTAGTCTAATCTAAAGGTCCTAATACACCTAGTACCCCTACAAATAGACACCTAAGCCTAACCCTAATTTCATTACACTAATCCGTGGCACCTCCATGCTGCTCAAATATGAATTAGCCTAGCCTTTCTTCTCCACCAAAGCAAATCAGAATAGGAGTATTCAAATTGGAAGATAAGAATTAAATTCTACAACAACGGTTTAGCTAATAAAATTCAGAATTTAGATCTATTCCCTCTTCTAAACCTTGTCGCGGTGAGTCTATGTTACTTTCATATATAATTAAATTAAAAGTGATTGTGATAATATTGTAAATTGGATTTTATGAACGTGCTTATAAGATGAATCATATCAGGTTGTGTAAAATCTTATCTTTTAGATTCATACCCAAAGTTCTATTATTATATGCCTATCAGATCAATTTCATTGTTCAATGCTAGTTCATATTCCATATGCATATTGGATCTATTTATTGTTCTATGCCAGTTCATATTTCATATGCCTTTCTGATCCAGTTTATCATTACGTGCCTGTTTATGTTTCATATGCCATTCGTATGTTTATGCCAATTTTGATATTGATTCACTTCTCCTCTTCTTTTCCTTTTTTATGAGATTAGGCAAACTTCGAGCCCAACATATTGCGTTGAGATTTGTGTACGATAATGTCTAGGAAAAGTTGGGGAAATATGCAATAAAATGAGATTATTGCATAAATCAATTTGGGCATAATTGTGTACAAATTGTATACATGAGATTTGGCATAAGTTGGATTGGGCATAATTGGATATAATTTGTATACATGTGGTTTGGCATAAATTGTTAATAACAATGAACACAAATTTATTTGGGAGTAATTTGGCATAACATGTATACATAAGATTATAGGCATAATTTGGCATAACATGTATACATGAGATTATAGGCCTAATTTGGATTAAAATTATAAACATTGGAAGTTACGGGTAATTGGAATATATTTTAATCCAAGATTTAAAATTGGGACTTGAATCAAAAAAGTGATAATGAACGTCTATGACACGAGGTTAGATTCGAATTGCGGTATAAGACTACCCGGAACCGCCCGGCACATCCAGCAACAACGATTTGGTAATCTAATGTGAGAGGTCAAAGGAAGAAATTAGATGCGTAATAATTTAAAGACATGAGGTTAGATTCAGTTAGCGTTATAAGCCTGCCCGGAATCGCTCGACATATCCAGCAACTGCAAAACGACAATTTAATGTGAGGGGTCTTGCAAGATAATGATTATAATAAATTAATGAACACTTAACCAAGATAGGACATGTGGGAAGACATGGGAATAGTAAAAGGTTAAGTGGGTGACATGGGAAGCATGTATTGCATGGGTTGCATGTATAACATAAATAATAAGCACATAACCAAGATAAGACATGTGGTAAGACATAAAGGGTTAAGTGGGTAACACGGGTAGCATGCGAAACATAATAAAAGTACTTAGCAAAGATGAGACATGTGATTAGACATAGGGATAAAGAGGGGTTAAGTGGGAATTCCTAGTGGGGACCAAGCTTAGGAGGGAAGCTTGTGTCAAGTGGGTGGACCCTTTTCAACCAGTAACCCATTTATTATCTATATGAGCTCGAACTAGGTCGAGGACAGGACACGCTTAATGTTTTGATTGTAAGAGGTCAAAAGAGAAAAGAGCGGTGGCAACGTAATTCCAAAGGAGTCATGTGCGTGCGTGGGTCTGAGATGGTAGGTAATACGTTGTTGCATCGTGTAGATATAAGCCATGCTTTTTTGAAGTATCGGGTTGCCACTTTAGGAGTGATACACCCTACTGTGGGGCTAACACGGGTATGTACAAGTTAGGGAGCCGATCGAATGGGGAAGGTAGTGGGTACAACTAGTGGAGATAGGAGCAGGCGGCACCTATGGCAGCAGTTAGGAGAACACGAAAATACCATCATCATCATCATTATTATTATTATATTTAGTAAGAGGGTACAACTAATGGAGATAGGAGCAGGTGGCACCTATAACAGCAGCTAGGAGTACACGAAACTACCATCATCATCATCATCATCATCATCATCATTATTATGTTTAGTAAGAAGGTACAACTAGTGGAGATAGGGGCAGGCGGCACCTATGATAGTAGCTAGAAGAACATGAAACTACCATTATTATTATTATGTTTAGTAAAAGGGTACAACTAGTGGTGGTAGGAGCAAGTGGGGCACCTACGAGAGCAATTAGGAGTACATAATCGAACAAGGAGGATGGGGGTACATCTAGTGGTGATAGGTGCACAAAGGTTACCTATGATGGCAGCTAGAAGTACATGAAACTATCATCATTCTATTTAGCCAAGTGGGATCATCTTTTAGTATGAAACTAGTATCGGTGTGGTGTAGACAATATCTTATAGTGGTTAGAAGCGCTGTCAATGTTACATGCTGTTCGGCTTGTTACCTTTCAATATCTTCTTATGTTGCAGTCATCTCTTGTATCCAATTTATGTTCTTCTCATGTTGCTTTACTAATTATATTGTTAAAGTCACTGGACTATCCAGACTTTATGTCTGACCCTTTTTGTTTCGCCTCTTTTCTTCCCTTTCCCCTCCAGGTTCTCAAGGTAGGCACGTTGAAGCTTGATTTGAACTTTCCTGCTTGAAGTGCTGAAAGTAATTCTTAGCCTTGTTTCTCTTTCGTGTGGCATTTTGGATTGGGGATTATGGTTTTAAAATTTATGTACTCTAATGGCTTTTGTACAAGATTGATATTATGTACTTGGCTTTGATGCAATGGGTTTAAAGATGTAACCAGACTTATTTCTGTTTCCGCTGCAATAAAGTTATAAATATTTCAAGTATTATTTTATGCATCTGTCTTGTCATATTTTGTTCTGTTTACTTATAACGCTCCACGATACTTAATGCATTCCCTTTGTGAGTGACATTAACGGACGTGGGTTGTTACACGTGGTATCAGAGCTAAAGATTACCATATCGGATAAAAGATTTTGAAAGCTATTTTAAAAGAAGTATTTTCAAAAGAAAAGTTTGTTTTGAAAGACATATTCCCCAAAGCCATATGTATTATCTCTTGACTTTTCTGATTGAATCCTTGTTTCCTTCTTTTCTGAGTCTCCGGGCCTCCTGGCTTTTGGGAGGTAACCTCGTCACGGCATGGTTCCGTAGGCATGATGAGACTACGGCACCTGTCGAAGGGCAAAAAGTGCCTAACTTCCATCTATAGCCACAGTAGTTTCACCTATGGCTAATATTCTTTCAAGCTTTGTAGGGTTTTCCACGCGATGGAGGCAGCTTTAGAGAGAGACTTGTTAACATGTTTCACAAGGATGAAAATGAGAACGAGAATGAGAACAAGGTTGTTTGGGCTAAGGAGCACAGCCCAAGGATGAGAAACTCATGGATATAGCCTTGGTGCACAAAGAAGATAAAGGATAAAAGAAGGAGGTCAAGGTTAAAAGATCATAGAATAAGGAAATGGAAGATAAGAAGGGTAGAAACAATTATAGACCCCGAAAAAAGATGAAGTGTCATTATTGAGGAATGGTGGGTCATATATAGCCAAAGATCGTAGGAAGAAAAAGAAGAAGACTGGTTATTATCAATGCAGAGAGACATGACATCTTATCTGGGATTGCCCGAAAAGGGGAAGGACAAAGTACAGGATCTTCCGTAGGGCAGGTGCGTGCTCTCACGGTTGGCATACCTGATAGAGGTAGAAAAGTTTCTGTTGAAAGTATGATTTTCTTTTTTGATTATCTTGTTAGAACCTTATTTGATTCTGGCGCTTCACATTCGTTTATATCCACTTCTTTAGTTGAAACTCTGCACCTAAATACTAGTCATGGATCCCATTGTAGTCTCAAATCCTATTGGTGGCTCAGCTCATTTATCTATGATTTGGCAGGATTTGAGAATGTCTGTCTTGGGCGTTGGGTTTGAATGCAACGCCTACATATTTGGCTTCACGGGCTATAGGTTGATTCTAGGAATGGATTGGCTAGCCAGATATGGTGCCATTCTCGACTGTGAAAAGAAGGTAGTTAGATTGTTGATTAGTTTGGGTAATACTCTCGATATCTCATGTGATCCTAAGGGTTCTGTTATACTTAGCTACCTAGAATCTCTTGACACGTCTATTGATGATTTGCAATCTGTTTGAGTAGTCCGTGAGTATGCAGATGTCTTTGAGGAGGTTAGGGGCTTACCTGCAAAATGCGAGATAGATTTCCATATATACTTGGTGGACAATGCAAAGCCAGTTGTATTGCCAGTACAACACAAGGCTCCGAGAGAGAGGAAGGAACTCAGTAAACAAGTAGGGGAGCTACTTGAGAAAGGGTTCATAAGAAGTATTTCAGAATGGAGTGCTCTGGTTGTTTTCGCTACGAAGGTTGCTGGTTCGCTTAGATTGTGCGTGGACTATAGGGACCTGAATAAGCTCACGAAGAAGGGGAGGCACCCATTTCCAAGAATATGTGATTTTTTCGATCAGTTGGTTGGTGCTCTGGTTTTCTCGCAGTTGGACTTAGCTACAGATAAGGGTAGCTGAGGATAGCATAGATAAGACTGCTTTTAGGACTCCCGACGGTTTCTTCGAGTGGCTCATCATGCCTTTTGGTTTGACGAATGCACCCACATTTTTTGTAAATTTGATGAATAGGGTGTTTAGGGAGTTTCTAAACAAGTTTGTGGTAGTCCTTGTGGTAGTCCTTGTGGATGATATCTTGATATTCTTTAGAAGCGAGGAAGAGCATGCCCTACATCTTAGGGAGGTCTTAGAGACCTTTCGAGCACATCAACTCAACGCTAAGTTCTCTAAATTCTATTTTTGGAGGAAAGAAGTAAGGATTCTTAGGGCACGTGGTCTCTAAGGTGGAGATAGCAGTGGATCCCTCGAAGGTGGTGGAAATCCAAGATTGGAAGATCCCTAAAGAACGCAACAAAACTAAGAAGTTTTGTTTTGTGCTGGAATG
Source organism: Allium sativum (assembly GCA_030737875.1). NCBI lineage: Eukaryota > Viridiplantae > Streptophyta > Magnoliopsida > Asparagales > Amaryllidaceae > Allium > Allium sativum. Next base: position 617,391,076 of record CM060924.1, on the reverse strand, counting down.
AAGAAGGATGTGGCAGAGTTCGTTTCTAGATGATTAGTGTGTCAGCAAGTCAAGGCTGAGCAAAAGAAGCCTGGTTTTTTTCCTGTACCCTTTAGAGGTTCCACAGTGGAAATGGGAAAGTGTTTCCATGGATTTCGTTGATGGGTTGCCGAGGACAAGGAAGGGTAATATGGGGATTTGGGTAGTAGTAGATAGACTTACCAAGAGCACCAATTTCATTCCCGTTAAGAGTAAAAGAACAGCGACATGGTTAGTGTCTTTTTATCTCCAAGAGATAATTCGTCTACATGCATACCTTCTAGTATTGTGAGCGACTGAGATCCCATTTTCACTAGTGAGTTTTGGAAGAGCTTGCAAGAGGCGGTAGGAATGTAATTGTGTTTGAGCACCGCTTATCACCCTCAGACGGACGGCCAAATAGAATGAGTGAATCGGATTCTAGTATATCTTTTGAGGTTATGTATCTTGGACTTTGGAGGGACATGGGAGGAACATCTTCCATTAGTAAAGTTCGCCTACAACATCAGCTATCAGACTAGTATTCGAATGGTACATTTTGAGGCTCTATATGGGGACCTTGTCGATCACCGACTAGTTGGTGGGAGTCTACGGATAAGATTTTCCTTGGGCACGAGATGATTAGAGAAACTTTGGAGAAGATAGACTTGATTCGAAGACGCATGAAGACGGCACAGGAACGACAAAAGTCATATGTTGATAAGAGAAGGACTAATCTTGAGTTCAGTGTTGGAGACATGTTCTTTATTAAAGTATCACCATTTAGGAATATTAACGTAGTTCGTTTTGGATCTGTAGGGAAATTCGCACCAAGGTTCATAGGGCCATTCCCCATTACAGAAAGAGTTGGACAGATGGGCTACAGAATGAAGTTGCCTGAGAAGCTTAGTAGTGTCCATGACGTATTTCATGTGTCGCATTTGAGGAAATGTTTACATGATACCACAGAAGTAGTGGATCCGAGCATGCTTAAAGAAGTGGAAGTAGAGCGAGATGCCACGGTTAGACGAGTTCCTACATGCATCCTTGGATCGGAGGTCAAGATATTACGCAACTGAGAGGTCAAGTTGGTTAAAGTCCAGTGGGGAGATGATCAAGGAGATGCAACTTGGGAGACTGAAGACAAGATACATGCATCGTACCGTTTCCTTTTTGAGGGTATGTTCTTAACTTCTCCTTTCCTACCAGCTTTGTTCATATTTGTTTCTGTCATTTAGTACATCTTCTCGATTATATCTTCGATCCTTAGGTAGAAGCCAATGGATGTAGACATGTGTTTGAGACATGTTATGATTGATGGTTGCAAGTGGATGCAAGTGGTTGCTCGTGTATGCATATACACACACTTTAGGCACTAAGATCGGCTCAATCACCTTCATATTGCATATGAATGAGTGTGCATATTTAAAATTAATGGATGTATAGTTAATTTGTTATCATATGGATGTTGCATTTGAATGAATGGTTGTGCACACATGTAGAAATAATATTTATCAATTGGATTCTTTTGCATACATAATGGACACATGGCACTAATATGATTGCATTAAGGAGGTCAATTGAATCAGTAGACCGCCTGATTTTGCACTAGGGTAAGGACATATACACACACTATGCATATGTTCATGAAAAGCATTAGAAATCTTTTAAGGAAATGGATGCCTATGATTGACGGTTGAGTAGATGGATGTTGGATGGTAGGATATACATTCTTCTTAACTTGAAGATTTCAGGGACGAAATCTTTTAAGTAGGGGAGAATGTAACACCACGTAATTTTAAAAACATGACATAAGGGACAATTAAAGAATACTTAATTTTTATAAGAAGAATTAAGGAAAATGGGTTGTGCTATTGCGTTCGTCTCGGAATTCTGCTTGGAATAGAGTCCGAGTTTGCGTAAATCGGATATCATATAAAGAAGTTATGAAGCTTAGAAGATTTCATCTTAAAGCAGCATTTAAATTAAAATAATAATTAAAAATCAAAAATGAATTTAAAAATCAAAATCAGCCGAATCTGGGTGAGCGGGAAATCTCCTGCTCTAGGGTGTCGACCCCCCTAGGGGAGTCGACATAGGTGTCGACCCCTATATAGGGGGCGTCGATAGGGGTGTCGACCCCCTAATAGGGATGTCAACCCCATTGGCCCAGATCTAGCCATGATGTGTTTTGAGGTTTGGATGGTGACGTGGCCTTCTAGGATTGACTGGATGACATGTTTCTGGGTTGGATGGTTTAGATGATTCCTAGTCTAATCTAAAGGTCTTAATACACCTAGTACTCCTATAAATAGACACCTAAGCCTAACCCTAATTTCATTACACCAATCCATGGTGCCTCCATGCTTCTCAAATCTATATTAGCCTAGCCTTACTTCTCCACCAAAGCAAATCAAAATAGGAGTATTCAAATTGAAATATAAGAATTAAATTCTACAACAATGGTTTAGCTAATCAAATTCAGAATTCAGATCTATTCTCTCTTCTAGACCATGTCACGGTGAGTCCACATTACTTTCACATATAATTAAATTGAAAGTGATTGTGATAAGATTGTAAATTGGATTTTATGAACATTCCTGTAATTAAGATGAATCATATCAAGTTGTGTAAATTATTATCTTTCATATTCATACTCAAAGTTCCGTTATCATATGTCTATTGGATCTATTTCATTGTTCTATGCCAGTTCATATTCCATATGCCTATTGGATCGATTTTACTGTTCAATGCCAGTTCATATTTCAGATTCCTTTCTGATCCAGTTTCTTGTTATATGCTTGTTTATGTTTCATACGTCGTTCGTATGTTTACACCAATTTTGATATTGATTCTCTTCTCCTCTTCTTTTCCTTTTTTTTATGAGATTAGGCTGACTTCGAGCCTAACATATTGCATTGAGATTTGCAGACGAATAACGTTTGAATGATAGGGAAAAGTTGGGGAAATATGTAATAAAATGAGATTATTGGCATAAATCAATTTAGGCATAATTGTGTATAAATTGTATACATGAGATTTGGCATAAGTTGGATTGGGCATAATTAGATATAATTTGTATACATGAGATTTGGCATAAATTGTTAACAAAAATGAACACAAATTTATTTAGGAGTAATTTGGCATAACATGTATACATAAGATTATAAGCATAATTTGGTATAACATGTATATATGAGATTATAGGCCTAATTTGGATTAAAATTATAAACATTGGAAGTTATCGGTAATTGGAATATATTTTAATCCAAGACTTAAAATTGGGACTTGAATCAAGAAAGTGATAATGAATGCCTAAGATACGAGGTTAGATTTGAATTGCGGTATAAGACTGCCCAGAACTGCCTGGCACATCCAGCAACCGCAATTTGGTAATCTAATGTGAGATGTCAAAGGCAGAAATTGGATGCGTAATAATGCAAAGACACGAGGTTAGATTCGGTTTGCGGTATAAGCCTGTCCGGAACCGCCCAGCATATCCAGCAACCACAATACAACAACCTAATGTGAGGGGTCTTGCAAGATTATGGTTAAAATAAATCAATGTGCACTTAACCAAGATAAGTCATGTGGGAAGACATGGGAATAGTAAAAGGGTTAAGTTGGTGACATGGGAAGCATGTATTGCATGGGTAGCATGTATAACACAAATAATAAGCACTTAACCAAGATAAGACATGTGGTAAGACATAAAGGGTTAAGTGGGTAACATGTGAAACATAATAAAAGCACTTAACCAAGATGATACATGTGATTACACATGGGGATAAAGAGGGGTTAAGTGGGAATTCCTAGTGGGGACCAAGCTTAGGAGGGAAGCTTGTGTCAAGTGGGTAGACCCTTTTCAACCAGTAACCCATTTAGTATCTATGTGAGCTCGAACTAGGTCGAGGACGGGACACGCTAACTGGTTTGATTGTAAGAGGTCAAAAGAGTAAAGAGCGGTGGCAACGCAAGTCCAATGGAGTCATGTGTGTGCGTGGGTCCGGGCTGATAGGTAAGACGTTGTTGCATCATGTAGATATAAGTCGTGCATTTTAGTAGTATCGGGTTGCCACTTTAGGAGTGATACACCCTACTGTGGGACCAGAACGGGTATCTACGAGTTAGGGAGCCGATCGAATGGGGAAGATAGTAGGTACAACTAGTGGAGATAGGAGCAGGCGGCAACTATGACAGCATCTAGGAGTACACGAAACTACCATCATTATTATTATTATGTTTAGTAAGAGGGTACAACTAGTGGTGATAGGAGCAGGCGGCACCTATGACAGCAGCTAGGAGTACACGAAACTACCATCATCATCATCATCATCATTATTATATTTAGTAAGAGGGTACAACTTATGGAGATAGGAGCAGTCGGCACATATGACAGCAGCTAGGAGTACACGAAATTACCATCATCATCATTATTATTATTATGTTTAGTAAGAGGGTACAACTTGTGGTGGTAGGAGCAAGTGGGGCACTTACGAGAGGAGCTAGGAGTACATAATTGAACAAGGAGGATAGGGGGTACATCTAGCGGTGATAGGTGCACAAAGGTTACCTATGATGGCAGCTAGAAGTACACGAAACTATCATCATTCTATTTTGCCAAGTGGGATCATCTTTTAGTATGAAACTAGTATTGGTGTGGTGCCAAGAATATCTTATAGTGGTTAGAAGCGCAGTCAATGTTACATGTTGTTCGGCTTGTTACCTTTCCATATCTTCTTATGTTGCAGTCATCTCTTATATCCAGTTTATGTTCTTATCATGTTGCTTTAGTAATTATATTGTTAAAGTCACTAGACTCGCCAGACTTTATATATGACCCTTTTTGTTTCGCCTCTTTTCTTCCATTTCCCCCCAGGTTCTCAGGGTAGGCACATTGAAGTTTGATTCATACTTTCCTGCTTGAAGTGCAGAAATTAATGCTTAGCTTTGTTTCTCTTTCATATGGCATTTTGGATTGGGGATTATGGTTTAAAAATTATGTACTTTGATGGCTTTTGTACAAGACTGATATTATGTACTTGGTTTTGATGCAATGGGTTGAAAGATGTAACCAGACATATTTCTATTTCCGCTGCAATAAAGTTATAAAATTTTCAAGTTCTATTTTATGTATCGTCTTATAATATTCTGTTATGTTTACTTATAACGCTCCACGAAACTTAATGCATTCCCTTTGTGAGTTACATTAAGGGACGTGGGATGTTACACATATCCTTACATACACTGAAATCTCTCGTTCGCGGGGTAAGGTCCACCGAAAATAGTATTGATCATGATTCCCTTTTTAGGGGTCTTGATTTTTACGCCCAGGTGTCACTTGGTTCTAAGGAGGAGCGGGCGTTGAAAGGCCCGCGACTACTTCTTTTGGAGCAAGGTTCTGGACGTATTTCTCGAGTCCTTTCTCATGGATGAGTTTATCAATAGCATCCTTGGGATGTTAGCAGTCATTCATATTACGGCCAAACATATCATGAAACCTACAGTACTTGGCGGAGTTTCTTTCTCAACCGGTCGATTCCTGAAATGTACTACATACTGTTGTAGGTATCTAAATAAATTATTTCCAACTCATGTTGAGTGGAGTGTAGACATGGTAAGTTGGGAAATGGTCGCCCTTCTTGGAGTCCTCTTTCAAATCGTTGCGACTCACTGGCTGGCCATTGTCGGCTTGGGTTTGAAATGAGCTTTGCCTTGGCGGAGACTTCTTTGACTTATTTGCCTTTGACCTATCTTGTGCGAAAGGCTGGGGATGGTTGTTGGAGGTTCTTAGCTCGAGCGGCCCTATTCATGCGTACTTCTTCTTAGCGCAGGAACTAGTTTTTCTTTTCATAGAAAGTTGCAAGAGAGTTTGGTTGCTTCTTATCAATCCAAGCCCCAAACTTGAAATTAGATAGTACTCCCTTGGCAAGTTGCACAAGGATGGTGCGGGGTTCATGGTCTTTGATCTTGGCCAAGGTATTGTTAAAGTGTTTGAGGTTGCTCTTAAGAATTTCCCCAGTGACTTGGTATATGTTGGACAGAGAGTGTCCTTCGGCCTAGTGACATGCATGCAGAATTACTTCACAAGTTCGGTAGCCAGTTAGTCAAAGGTTGTGATAGTTCTCGGTGGGAGTTGAGAAAAACCAAAGCACAGTCATGCCTTCCAAGAGGATGAGAAAGAACTTCCACTTGATCGTGTCAGTAGCACGGCCTTAATCCATGTGCCATTTGTAGGGGTTTTGGAAGTTTTGGGGACCAGTCTTCCCCGAGTAAGCTGTGAGTAGTGGCATATTGAAGCATTAAGACCACTGAGCATCGAGGATTGTCGGAGTAAAGGGTTTACGCCTTGTATTGGTTTCCCATACATCGGTGGCATGCCCTAGTTTTTCACTCATGATCCTACGGACCATGTCGGCGAGAACTATAGGTTAGACCTCCGTTGGATTCTAGCGGTCGTAGTTGTAGCCTCGGACGTCTTCTTGGATGAACATCGATACCATCCTCAGGTAAGTCGCTAACATCGATTGCTTGGTTTTGTTGATATTGGTTAAGCAGAACTTTGACATGTTGCATAGCTGGTTGATTTTGTAACACCCCACACTTTTCTACACCCAAATTTCGACAAAAATCAAAACTTGAACACATCCAAGCAAGGAGCGTGTATATCTGGCACCTGCAAATAAATGAGCACGAGCATAATCAAAGTACGATAAGATAGCTCGCAGTGGAAACAAAATAGGATAAACTAGTATTAACTCAAGTAACTACTTTTTTCAATGTAAGTCACTTTGCCAATATTGAGCATTAGAGAGAACGAGAACTAAAGCCAAACTAAAACACCTATGAGAACCCGACCATCTCTAAAAACCCTGGGTGGTTGTGATGAGGAAGGGTCAGATGAACAAGATTCTGGAGAGCAGGAAACATACAACACAGATTATAATACACATATATATATCATGTTTGGTTCTACCCAAGATGTATGCCAACCAAGGTAAATGATTCTAGTCTAACCTTGTAAACATTTACGCACGACTCAACCACTCTTTCCCAAGTGGTATTCTAAGATATAATACCAAGATAAAATGTTTGCGAATATATTTAGGAATCCTTTAAGCCATAATTTAACCAATTATTAGACCGAGAAGTGAACTCCCAACTTCTGGGCCCTTATATATACCTTTCCATCCACTTTCCCTTTATCATTTCGACCTCATTAAAAATGATAGATAGGGTGGATTTTTCTGATCACTTAAGACCCAACGCAGACGTATGGGTCGGCAGACTTATTGGTCGCTTAATACCTCTCGATAACTTATTCCACATTCTTTTAAACTAGAGAGCACTCGCTATGGGCCCTACTAGTTACGGCTTCCGTCATTCACGCATATACCCTTACCTCGTATAAGGTGAGAGATGGTATTTTATCGCTCGCCATATCTCTATCTGACCTCATTGGATAACCCCCTTAGCCGCTTACTACTTCCCATAGGGTAGGTAGCCATATATGACGTTTTTAGTTTCCAAGTTTGGGTGGGCAATAAACACACATGCTGTTAAAAACCGCTATACTGAAGGACCTATCCCCAAGGGGACTCTCCGACCCCAGCCACTTAAGACCCAGGAAGCGGACTACACACAAAGGTTATTAGGCGCGTACCCCATTAGTCCTTATTACCTTTCCCTATTGGGATAAAGTGGGCCACATCACTGCATCTTTTCCGCTTAGTTACTCTTTACGGAAATATTGTATGCATAAGGTTTATTATCGTCACGGGTTACTACAGTCAATAATATTTTTATATTATTAACCTGCTCAGTTCAACTATGTTTTTAATTAAAAGTTCTATATTCATTAATGTTAATAAGGAAGGTTATAACCTCTTTATCCTAGGATATTTATTTGATTACATCCCTAATTTGGACTTAGTATTTAAAAAACAATCAATATCCATTAATCCCTGTATTACACCCATTTTCTTCTCATTTCTTATTTTATTGCCCTTTATGACCATAACGATTATGTTTTCCTAAGGCAACTATTTTATCAGTCCCGAGGTATTTACTTGTTGTGCCCCTACATATTATTAAGATTCTTGCTTATTTAATTATTTATTTATTTTTTGTTTGTTATAATATGTATATATTTATAGACCAGACCTCTCATATTAAGTCGACCACCTGTGGATGCTGGATTTGCCGGGCGGTTCCGGGGTAGACTTCTACCACAAGTTGAACTTAACCTCATGCCCTGGTATATTTATATTTACACATTAGACCCCTCACATTAAGCCGACAACCTATGGATGCTGGATTTGTCGGTCGGTTCCGCGCATACTTCTTCCACAAGTTAAGCTTAACCTCGTGTCTAAACATGGTTATAATTCAAATTTCCTAATTGGGGTGCACAACTTAATCCTATTTAATTTAGGAATTGTAACCATTATCCTATTATATTTACTTTCCCATCCAACATTGGTCACAATTGTTATTTATTGATTTGTGGCCCTATTTATAGTAATTAATTATATTGATTGCTACAAATGGTTACCACAAATATATTAATTCAATATGGATTACATTTTCATATTATTTCATAATTTAACATTATTCAAAAATTCAATACCTATATCTTACCATTTTACACTGATTTGGATGGATAATGTGTATGTTTATATTTTATGTTTTCGTGCGGTAAACATAGTTATTATTTTTATTTTATTATTAGTTTAAATTTAATGATTTGGTTTAATCAATGACCAAACGTTCCTTTTTGCATTCAATCTTCCCAAAAGGTTTCAAATCTTACAAAAAGTCTGTTAGTCATGATTATGGTAAACTGTGCCTGATTAGTAAAATAGATTTATCTCAAATTCACAAGAATTACATATATACATGTATATTTTTGGAATAATTGATGCAAACTACGCAAAAATATTTATTTTTATATTTATACATATGTTTGCACTACTTTTCCTTTTGGACTTTTTTTGTTATATCTCTTGTGAATTCAAAATGGCATCTTTTTATTAAAAATTTGGAAAATGACTTATTTAAAACAATTAAGCCCAAACCCAAAAACATTGAATACAAAAAGGTATAATTCTTTTAAATATTACAATCAGATAATTTACCAATCGTACCTTTTTATCCAAATTCACATAATTTATGATTAAACACTGAACTAGAGATCTGGAATGTAGTTACATCTAAATGGTGTTTAATGGGTCTGATTTTCAGATCTACAGTGCTTTCCAATGACTATAATATATTTTACAACATAACTGTAGGAATATGTGTAAACAAAATTTAAGAATCCTACAATTAATATTATGCATAACCACAATTCTCAATTCATAAGTTTTGACAATTATTATAATCATATTTGTAGGTGCTAATTCAATTGCAATCATATTATAAGAAGATCTTATGAAAATATGCATATAAACTGGTGATCTAATACAAATGACGTAAATACGCTATTATAAATGTATATATAAATTTCCCAATCACCTATAAGCATCCAAATCCAAAGTTTGAATGTTTTAGGCCTACAATTCCTAAATTCTTACAAATCTACAATTTATCTAAAAAGGAGATAATTTCATATCTGTAAGATATAAGAAAATAGGAAGAGAGGGGAGAATCTATCGTTGAGTGCTAATTTGCATTCTTCTCCACTGGATCTGATAATCATCTCAATCCTATACGATTTGGATTTGATTTGTGGTATACAAATATATTTTTAATTAAAAAATTAGGTTTGGAGAAGGAAGAAAATGGTAGTGCTCAGCTGCTGTTACAGATTTGTATGAAAAATAATGAGGCCTTACCACTTTATTTATAGGGGTGCAATTGGCCTTGAACCGTTGGATTCGTTTTAATTTATATCTGTCCATCCGTTTTAATATATTATAAACTAAACCTATAAAACCTAGCCGTCACTAGGCATTTTGATGTCCAGTAGGTCGACCGTAGTTGTCGACCGCCTGGCTCGTCAAATACCCAAGATGGCTAGTTAAATAAGGTATACTATATTTAATTATTCGGATTTATTTATTGTCCATCCATTTTCTTATGTCATCTATGACTTTTTCATACGGACTCTATTTGCGAAGCTCCAGACACGAAAGTTGACCAGAATTCCTAGACGAACGCATCGACTAAAGTTCGTTGTCAAATTTTATCGTTTGCAGAAATTCCTATTTTTGAAATTCTAATAATTAATTTATATTGTCAAAAATTTTCGGGTTGTTACATTCTTCCCTCCTTAAAAGAAATTTCTTCTTGAAATTCTGACACCTACTATCCTATTCTACACAACCAATTTGTGTTCGTCCACTTTGTGACCATGTGTATAAGTGCATGGTGTACATAATGCAACCCAACCATAAGATATGCATGCAAGGTGATTCTATATCGGATCCTCCTATATGTTTGCTTTTTTTTGAAACACCTTTGAAAATATGATGCAAAACATCCTAAATATACTGGTAGTTCTATATGAATGCAAATTTGAAAACTCTTTTTCATCCATTACCTTCCGACGATTACGAATAAAAGTGTAAAGAAACCAATTTTGCATCTGAACCCTACCATCCAAAATGTTACGCAATCTAATCGTTTCTTATTTAATTTCTACTAAACTGGAAAAAGGAAATCGAGTAAAGAATTTTAACATTTTTCCGGCTTACAACTTTTAATTTTTCCCGCCTTACAGTGGATATTTTCACCTCAGTTACCCAGAGTACTCCAAAAAATCTCATCTGTAGACTGTAAAGGAGGCTTAAAACAAGATCTAAAATGTAAAACGAGTCAATTAATAACTCGTGCACATCACTGACAAGGTATGGAGGCAATGTTTCCAAAGCTAAAACAACCCTCTCCTTGTTACCATTAACGTTTTTTTGTATCATCGGTTCTGTTGCATCGCTAAAACACACACAAAAACATCCAAAATCTTCCTTATGCTAATCATGTGACCAAAAATCAAAAGTTTCCCTAAAATAAATTTCCGCTTCAAAATTTTCTTATATTTATTATGAAAATTTATTTTCAAAACCATTTTACTTTCCTATAAAATAAGAAAATGATAAAAAGTTATATGTTTTTTTTCAAGCAATGTTTTCCAAAAGCTTTATAAATGTACTTTGTGGAAACGTAAACGATTGAAGTTACATGTTGGCGAAAAAGGAAGTCAATCACGCAAAAATGCGAAAAACTGAAATCTCATGCAAAATAAATTTTAGCTTTAACAAGGAACATCGATTTATTTATTTATATATACCCATGACGAAAAACAAGGTAGAACTGGTCCTTTGCTAAAATTTGTCCAACATAGAGTTCTATTCTTTCCAGCCCTACGACAACCGTTAGTTTATATAAGAAAAATGAGATTTCATTCAAACAAGCATGCGTGAATGACATAAATATCCCCAATGATAGAAATCTCATTAACCTAAGTCGTGCAATTTAAACAATGTAACCCCCCGAATTTTTGAATAATCCAATTAACTAAATTTAAGAATACTTAATTTCAAATTTGGGAATTAAGGGAAACGGGTTACGCCATTGCGTTCGTCTCGGAATTCTGCTTGAGGTAGAGTCCGAGTTTGCATAAAACGGACAACATATGATGGAGATATGGACGAACGAAGTTAGGAGGAAAAACTAGAAGAAGAAAAAAGAAAAAATTCACTGGCGCACTTGGGAAGTGCGCCAGTACAAAAATACACTGGCGCACTACCCAAGTGCGCCCAGGCCAACCAGAAAGCCTGCACAGCTTTCTGGTGTGATCTGATCCACACTGTGACTCATTATTGAGTCCTTTCTGACTCCTTGCTGAGTCATTAGGGTTGAGGTGTCACCCTATCCTGACTGAATGGTTTTGGTTAACCCTAAGAGCATCCGACGACTCAAATTAAATTGAAATTCTATATAAACATGTGTAGACTCAAACCCTAGAATCAAATAAAAATAAGATCAATGGCGGTTATACTGTCTCTTCAAAACCTAAAGGAGCCGCCACCAACTAGAAGCAAAGTAAAGCAACTCAATTCTATTCAAATCAAAGTCTAATCTCAACAACGAAATTGTCTACAACAAGGGAACGCTAATCAATTAAAGAATTCAGATCCCAGAACTCAATACCCTCTTTTTTAGTGAGTTCTAGTCACTTTTTAGGTTTAAATAAATAAAAGTGAATCGTGGTAGACTATGATTTGGGTATATATTGTTTGTAGTTATGCAAGTTTATTGTTGTTGTGGATCATGAAATTATACAAGTTCATTGTTCTGGTGAATCATGAAATTATGCAGGTGAAATTCATAAACCTATGCAAGTTACATATGCAAGTTACATATGCAAGTTATTATGTTGCGAATTCATGAATCTATGCAAGTTGTTATCATGAACCTTTGCAAGTTGTTATGAGATCATGCAAGTCACCTATGCAAGTTGTTATGTTGTGAATCATGAACCTATGCAAGTCACCTATGCAAGTTATTATGTCGTGAATCATGAACCTATGTGAGTTGTTAATTATGTTGTTAATTCATGAACCTATGCAAGTTGTTATGTTGAAAATCATGAACCTATGCAAGTTGTTATGTTGCAAAATCATGAATCTATGCAAGTTGTTAATTATGTGGTGAATCATAATTATACGCGAAGTTATCATGTCATTTTCCCTAGTTGTCATGCTTATGCCGAAAATCGTACTGAAACAATCATCTTGTCATTCCTTTTATTTTATAATTATTGTGAGGCTACTTTGTAGCCTCGATAACGCCAAAATGCACTCGATTACGCTAGTTAAGAAACGGGGAAAAAGGGGAATTTGTAATAGGCATAATTTATACGGTGATGATGTAAATTGGACACATGATTCTAGTAGGGAAACATATAAATAATTACCTATTATGACATAGGTAAAGTTGAGTAAAAATGGTAGAATTTGAATATGACCATTTATGGATAAGAAATTCAAATTGTTAATAAAATAGGTATTGACACCTATAAAAAGGAAAGGATTAATTAATTAACTTAATTTATCAAAAGAGGAATGTTTAAGCAATTAAAGTCTGAAAATTTAATTAACACTTATGACACGAGGTTAGGTTACATTAGTGGTGGAAGTCTGCCCGGACCTGACCGATATATCCAGCAGCCACTAATGTTGAACCTAATGTGAGAGGTCTAAGTGTGTGAATATGACTCGGACTAAGACACAAGCTTAGACCCAACTGTGGAATAAGACTGCCCGGACCCGACCGACATATTCAACATCCACATGTTATAGGCTTAATGTGGGAGGTCTAGCCTGAAACACCCCGCCTCCGTTAAGGTCACTCACAAAGGGAATGCCTTAACTTTGGTGGAGATTTATAAGTAAAAGCCACAGATAAACTCAAGACAGATATAAATACACATATTTTAAAAAGCGGAAACCAAACAGACTTTTATTTCATCAATACGTGTTAAAACAAAACATTTCCATAATTCTCTCAAAATACTTCCAGCATTACAACCTCATTACTCTCTTGATTATTAAAGAAGCATAAAACATAAATAAAGTGACAAAAATCCCCATAGTGATATCCAAAGCCATGATCCGAGCAAAAGAGATCCAAATCATACATCTACGGTCTTGGAGCTTGTAAAGGATCTAACTGAGCTGAGTTGTTTCCTCCCTGTGGACCTTGGGGGGGGGGGACGAAAGAAAAGAAGACGAAAAGAAAATAGAGTCAGACATAAAGCCTAAGTAAATCTAGTAACTCTTTAGTATGTGAATAAGAAAAGCGCATGATAGATATAAACTGAAAATAGGAAAGTGTCACCAGCTAAGGAAGTGTCGTTTAGAATCGAATGTACTATCGCACCCATACTATATCACTGCACCTAATTGAGCTTATTTTAACTGGCACCCCATGCTGAGGGTGAAGTGATCCCCATTTTCTAAAGATCGGCTCCTACTCGCGTTAACATGTGTCATACGGCCCCCAAGAATTGTAGATACCTATGCTGGTCCCACCATGGGGTGTATCAAGACCCATGGTGGCGGCCCCGACACAATTTCTAGAAGGCATAGGTTATACTACTGGTGCCCCCAGTGCCATGTTTGTCTGCTCCGGAGTGTGTGCACGCCCGCACCCCGTTAGAACCTATACTGTTGCACCCACCGCCGTCGCTTTGACCGCTTACAATCATCCCAGTAATCGTGCCCCAACCTGCCTAGTTTCAGGGTACCATGATACCTAACTTGGGTTACTGCTGAAACGAGTCCCTCGTTACCAGGATTTTCTAGTCAAACATGTTAAGTGGTTAAGTGTCTGTATTTACCTAACCCCCACCCATCAATTCTTGTTAACATGTTGAATTTGGTTAAGTGTTTATAGTTGACTTAACCCTACCATCTGTCCTTAGCCTCTTAGAGCACCAGACCACTCACATTAGACAGGTATTGCTACAGTTACTGGATGTGCCGGTCAGTTCCGGGCAGGTTCACACCGTAGCTCAGTCTAACCTCGGGTCCTTATCGGGCTCAATGCTTAACCACCCACATTGGATACGTATTGTTGTGACTACTGGACAGCCGGGCGGGTCCGGGCAGGTTTACGTCACAACTCAATCTAACCTCGGGTTAAGCATATCGTGTTTTCTAAATTTACATATTTTATTACTTCTCAATTATATATGTAAATGTCATATCTTTTATACTTGGGTATATCAATTCATACCGCTTAAATGTCATTGTCGTTGGCATGTGCCAACCATGCCAACATATATTTTTCATGTTTTACACCCAACGTTATTACCCCCGTTTGTTCGCAACATTATAACATGTGTTGGGCTTGGCACAATTCAGCCCAACTTTATAAACGTGAGAAAAAGGGGAAATCAAGAACATGTAATACATAAAGGTGTGTGGCGCATGAACTTGCAATTTAGCAATTCAACTAACATATAACATGGGTCATGTGAACTTGCATTCAAATCAAAGTATAACTAAGTAGGTGACATATGAAATGGCATAGTTTAGGCTAATACAAACTTGTGTTTAAACATGTTTAACTTGGCATAATGTCAACCACAAAACTAGCATGTTGTATATTCACCAAAATGTCCAATTATAACCTCTAATCACATAGCCTATTTCACATGAACTTGCATAGTTTATGATACCCAAACGATACTTAACATAGATCCAATTATACTTGCAAATTAACATAAGAATGATATCATAGGTTTTGGGTCATGTAGGCATAAAAGGTTTCAAATCTAGAACATGTTTACATAAGCCTTAATTTAGACTTAGTGAATGTATATAGTCCATGCCATAGGCATAAACATAAAGGGATCAAATTCTAGTTTTTGCTACAAACTTGCAAGTGCCATTGTTTTCATATACAATTGTTCAATAGGCTTGCATCAATCAATTTAGGCCACAAATATCAATACAAAAGTCATATCATAATCATTACAATACACAGAATTTATATCATACGATAACACAATTCTATTTACATTTACATCAAATCACAACACAGTTTTTATTCATATTCTGAAAGGTCACTATACTTACAACGAATGCAGAATCTTGAATTCTGGGTTCTGAATTCTGAAATTGAGATGCGCTCCTTTGGGTAGATTAATGTTGCATTGATTAATTTGGTTAAGCTATAATCTTCTTCATAATTTGATTCGTCTCTAGGCTTTTCTCTCTTTACGGCTATGCTCAATTTCTCCCTGGCAGCATGACGACTCCCATCTTATTTTTTTGTGTGAATTTTCAGTTGAGACTTAGGGTGTATTTATAGATTTTTAAATTGTTTTAAGCTGTCAGATGAAGACAGGAGGAGTCTAGACCATACAAAGTTCAAAGAGCCAATCAAGAGGTGATATGTCAGCCGTAGTGACACACCGAGCCACAGAAATTCGAGCCAGAGCCAGACCTAACCAGCCAGGTCGACCAGGCAGGTCGACTGGTAGGTCGACACCCAGGTCGACACTATGGTCGACCTGGGGTGGCCAGGTCGACACCATGGTCGACCTTATGGTCGACCTGGTCTCTGGGTGGGAATTTTCCCGCCCAGCCCAGTTTGAACCTGTTTTTCGAATTTCAAATTTTAAACTGAGCTGTTTGAATTTAAATTTTATTCTGAAACTTCTGAAGGTCATAACTCCTTCATACGGAGTCCGATTCGCGCATACTCGGACTCTATCACAAGCAGAATTCCAAGACGAACGCAATGGCGTAACCCATTTCCCTTAATTCTTTCATTTGGAATTAATTATACTTTAATTTGTGAAGCTTAATGTTTATAGAATTCACGGGGTGTTACATTCTCCCCCCTTAAAAGGATTTCGTCCCCGAAATCTTCAAGTTAGGAAGAATGTATATCCTACCATCCAACAGTCCATCTACTCAACCAACAAACACATGCATCCACTGTCCTTAAAAGACTTCTAATGCTTCGTGATGATATGCATAGTGTGTGTACATGTCCTTATCTAATGCAAAAATCAGGCGGTCTACTGATTCAGTTGACCTCCTTAATACGAGTCATGTAAGTGTCATGAATCCCTTATGCATGCAAATTTTTCCTACTCATAATTCTATTTGAGTGCACAACTATTCATACAAATGCGATGACCATATGACAACATATCAAGTTTCAACAATATACAAATGAGAATACATATATATACATATGATATATGAAGTGACTGGGTCGATCTATAACCTAGGGTGTGTGTGTATATGCATCCACGAGCAACCACTAGCAACCATTTGCAGCCATCATCCATAACATGTTTTCAAATACATGTTTGCATCCATTTGTTTTCTACTTAAGGAGTTAGGAAAAGGACCAAGGAGCTATACCTAAAAAGATAGATAAAGCATAACTTGAGGAAAAAGAGAGATCAAAGATGTACCCTCAAAAAGAAGAGGGTAGGCAGCGCGTATTCTGTCCTCAGTTTCCCAAGTCGCGTCTTCCTCGGCATCGCTCCACTGAACTTTAACGAGTTTGACCTCGTGGTTGTGTAGCTTTTTCACTTCAGTTCCTAAGATGCGGGTTGGAACTCTCCTCACAGTTGCTTCACGTTCCACTTCGGCTTCTTCTAGAATGCTAGGTTTCACCACTTCCGCAGACTCTTGCAAACACTTTCGGAGGTGAGAAACATGAAAGACGTTGTGAACTCCGGCCAATCTCTCGGGTAGCTCTAATCTATAGGCCATCTTCCCAACCTTCTCGATGATAGGAAATGGTCCTACAAATCTTGGTGCTAGCTTTCCCGTGGATCCAAAGCGAACGACGTTCCTTATGGGAGATACGTTAAGGAAAACCCTGTCCCCAACCTCAAACTCAAGGTCAGTCCTTCTTTTGTCGGCGTAGGATTTTTGTCTGTCTTGGGCTTTCTTCATCCTTTTCCGTATCAAGTCCACTTTTTCTGAAGTCTCTCGAATCATGTATGGCCCAAGTATAAGCTTATCTGTAAACTCCCACCAACAAGTTGGTGATTTGCACGGTCTTCCATACAAGGCTTCGAAGGGTGCCATGCCTATGGTAGCTTGGTAGCTGTTGTTGTAGGCAAATTCCACTAAAGGAAGGCGATCCTCCCACGTCCCTCCAAAGTCAAGAACGCAACGTCTCAAAAGATACTCTAAAACTCTATTCACCCTTTCTGTTTGGCCATCATTTTGGGGGTGATAGGCCGTGCTCAAACATAACTATGTGCCTACAGCTTCTTGCAGACTCCGCCGAAACTCGCTTGTGAAGATAGGGTCTCGGTCACTAACAATGCTGGAGGGTATCCCATGGAGTCGAACTATTTCCTTGAGATAAAGAGATGCTAGAGATGCGGCAGTCCTTCTACTCTTGATAGGTATGAAGTGGGCGCTCTTAGTAAGCCTATCCACTATTACCCAAATGCTAGTGTTGCCTCTTCTCGACCTAGGCAATCCATCAATAAAGTCCATTGAAATGCTATCCCACTTCCACTGTGGGTCCTCTAAAGGGTGAAGTAGTCCTCCAGGTTTCTTCTGTTCCTCCTTGACCCGTTGGCAGGTCATGCACTTAGAAATGAAATCTGCCACGTCTTGCTTCATGCCGCTCCAAAAGAAAGTCCTTTTTATATCCTTGTACATCTTATCACCGCCAGGGTGTATAGTCATCTTGGAATGATGCGCTTCCTCGAGAACCTTCCTAGTCAACTCCCTTGCTTGTGGGACGCATAATCTTCCATCTCGCCTCAGCCAACCCTTACTATCGATGGCGTATCTACTGAGGTGACTAGAAGTCTCACCCCTAATAAGTTTATCAATCACATCAACAAGCTGAGGGTCTTCAGGTTGTGCAGCCCCTATTGAGTCTAAGAGAGTAGGGCGTACTTCGAGAGATGCTAACAAACCCGGTACAAAATCAGAGGAGGGCCTAAAGTTAAAACTGGCTATATACTCCATGCTTTGCCTTTCCACAAAGAGCGGGCTTAAGGTCAGTTTCTTTCGGCTCAATGCGTCTGCTACTAACTTTGCCTTTGCCGGGAGTATAGGAAATTTCAAAATCATACGAGGCAAGAAACTCCATCCATATTTGCTGCCTCAAGTTAAGATCCTTCTGCGAGAAGAGATATTTCAATGATTTATGGTCAGTGTATAATTCAAACTTCTCACCTAGGAGATAATGGCATCAAGACTTAAGCGCAAAGATGATGGCGGCTAACTCAAGATCGTGAGTTGGGTAGTTCTTTTCGTGAACTTTCAATTGTCTTCTGCCATAAGCTAGTACCATTCCTTCTTGCATTAGAACGGCGCCTAGTCCCGTTCCACATGCATCTGTGTATACTGTGAACATTTTGCTTCCATCTGGCAAAGTCAGAACTGGGGCTGTTGTGAGAGCCCTTTTTAGGCGTTGGAAGGCAAACTCGCAGTCCAATCCCAAGTGAACGCCATATTCTTCTTTGTTAGCCATGTGAGTAGGGCTGAGATTTTCGCGAAATCCCTAATAAACTTTCGGTAAAAACCGGCTAGCCCTAGAAAGCTTCGAGCTTCGGTTGCATTTCTTGGTGTCTTCCAATCTTGCACTGCCACCACTTTCGCGGGGTCCACAGCCAACCCCTCTTTGGACACTATATGCCCCAGAAATCTTACCTCCTTTCTCCAGAAGTGGCACATGGAGAATTTGGCTTTTAGCTGATGTGTACGGAGAGTTTCCATGATTTCTTTCAGATGATGAGCATGCTCTTCCTCATTCTTTGAGAAGGTTAAGATATCATCTACGAAGACAACCACAAATTTGTTGAGGAATTCTCTAAACACCCCGCTCATTAGGTCTACGAAATAAGCGGGTGCATTTGTCAAGCCGAAAGGCATGACAAGCCACTCGAAGAAACCGTCTAGGGTTCTGAACGCCGTTTTATCAATGCTATCTTCGGCTACTCTTAGCTGATGGAACCCAGTTTCCAGATCAAGTTGGGAGAAGAGTGTCGCACCTACAAGCTGATCAAACAAATCGTCGATTCGGGGAAGAGGGTGCCTATTTTTCTTGGTCAATTTGTTTAACTCCCTATAGTCGACGCAAAGGCGAAGCGAACCGTCCGCTTTGGTTGTAAACACCACTGGAGCACCCCATTCCGAAATGTTGCATCTAATGAACCCCTTTTCGAGAAGTTCTTTAACCTGCTTATTGAGCTCCTTTCTCTCCTTTGAAGCCATGTGTCTGACAGGTAAAGCTACAGGCTTTGCATTATCCACAAGATATATGCGGAAGTTTATTTCCCGCCTCGGAGGTAAGCCTTTCACCTCCTAAAAGACATACGGATATTCCCGGACTACTCTAATTGATTGAAAATTCTCATCAGAAGCATCAAGCGACTCTAGATAATTAAGCATAACCGCATTCAAGGGATTACAAGAAATTTCTAGAGTGTTACCAAGCCGAGTCAAGAGTCTAACTACTCTTTTCTCACAATCAACAATGGCATTAGAGCGGGCTTAAGGTCAGTTTCTTTCGGCTCAATGCGTCTGCTACTAACTTTGCCTTTGCCGGGAGTATAGGAAATTTCAAAATCATACGAGGCAAGAAACTCCATCCATATTTGCTGCCTCAAGTTAAGATCCTTCTGCGAGAAGAGATATTTCAATGATTTATGGTCAGTGTATAATTCAAATTTCTCACCTAGGAGATAATGGCGCCAAGACTTAAGCGCAAAGACGATGGAGGCTAACTCAAGATCGTGCGTTGGGTAGTTCTTTTCATGAACTTTCAATTGTCTTCCACCATACGCTACGACCCTTCCTTCTTGCATTAGAGCAACACCTAGTCCCGTTCCACATGCATATGTGTATACTGTGAATATTTTGCTTCCATCTTGCAAAGTCAGAACTGGGGCTGTTGTGTGAGCCCTTTTTAATCGTTGGAAAGCAAACTTGCAGTAAAAACCCAAGTGAACGCCAGATTCTTCTTTGTTTGCCTTGTGAGTGGGGCTGAGATTTTCGCGAAATCCCTGATAAACTTTCGGTAAAAACCGGCTAGCCCAAAAAAGCTTCGAACTTCGATTGCATTTCTTGGTGTCTTCCAATCTTGCACTGCCACCACTTTCGCGGGGTCCTTGTCCAACCCCTCTTTGGACACTATATGCCCCAGAAATCTTACTTCTTTTCTCCAGAAGTGACACTTGGAGAATTTGGCTTTTAGTTGATGAGCTCAAAGAGTTTCCATGATTTCTTTCAGATGCTGAGCATGCTCTTCCTAATTCTTTGAGAAGATTAAGATGTCATCTACGAAGACAACCACAAATTTGTTGAGGAATTCTCTGAACACCCTGCTCATTAGGTCTACGAAATAAGCGGGTGCGTTTGTCAAGCCGAAAGGCATGACAAGCCACTCGAAGAAACCATTTGGGGTTCTGAACGTCGTTTTATCAATGTTGTCTTCAGCTACTCTTAGCTGATGGAACCCAGTTGCCAGATCAAGTTGGGAGAAGACCGCCGCACCTACAAGCTGGTCAAACAAATCGTCGATTCGGGGAAGAGGGTGCCTATTTTTCTTGGTCAATTTGTTTAACTCCCTATAGTCGACGCAAAGGCGAAGCGAACCGTCCGCTTTGGTTGAGAACACCACTAGAGCACCCCATTCCGAAATGCTCCATCTAATGAACCCCCTTTCGAGAAGTTCTTTAATCTTCTTATTGAGCTCCTTTCTCTCCCTTGGAGCCATGTGTCTGACAGGTAAAGCTACAGGCTTTTCGTTATCCACAAGATATATGCGGAAGTCTATTTCCCGCCTCGGAGGCAAGCCTTTCACCTACTCAAAGACATCCGAATATTCCCGGACTACTCTTACTGATTGCAAATTCTCATCAGAAGCATCAAGCGACTCTAAATAACTAAGCATAACAGCATTCAAGGGATTACAAGAAATTTCTAGAGTGTTACCAAGTCGAGTCAAGAGTCTAACTACTCTTTTCTCACAATCAACAATGGCACTATTACTGTATAACCAGTCCATGCCTAAGATCAAACCATATCCCGAGAATCCCAAAACAAAGGCATCACAACTAAACTCAACGCTGAGAGTAGAGATTTTCAAACCCAAACAAACCATTGACAAGTAAGCGGAGCTCCCAATTGGATTTGAAACTACTAAGGGATATTCTACCATACTAGTGTCTAGATGCAGAGATTCTACTAAGGCAGATGAAATAAAAGAGTGTGATGCGCCAGAGTCAAAAAGTGTACGAACTGGATGATCATAAAGATAGACTACACTTTCTACAGAAATATTGCTACCTCGTTCCTGCTGAGGTGCCACTAGCGCATGAACCTGACCCCCTTAAGTGGATCCGGCTTTCTGTCCCTGCCCTTTCTTCTTTGGGCAGTCCTTAGCTTGGTGCCCAGTCTCTCCACAATGGAAGCAACCACCCATCTTCGCCTTCCTTTTTCGGCAGTCTTTTGATATATGTCCCACAATGCCACAGAAATTGCACCTTCTCTTCTCATGGGGCTTATTGTTCTTCCCTCCTTTCTTAAAGTCTGTTTTCTTTGCTTGTAGACCCTCTTTCTTCTCTTCCCCCTTAGTTTCTTTCTTGCCGTGGTCTTCCTCGTGTAGCAACGCCATGTCCACCAAGCTTTCATAAGTCGCTCCCGTGGATACATGGGTCATACCAAGGCTGTGTAGGGGCTCATTCAAACCTTTGACGAAGCGAAGCGCCTTCTTGTGTTGGGTGTTTACTAAGTCTAACCCAAATTTGGCCAGCTGATTAAACTGATTAACATATTCCCTAATCGTCATGCTCCCCTATTTCAGAGTTAGGAACTTCTCCATTTGCAGGCTTCTTTCAGCTTTGGAGAGAAATTTCATCTCAAACCTTGTCCTGAAATCTTCCCATGTTTCCACCACCCTCTATGCATGGGTAATTTCCCACCAATAGGAAGCTTCATCCTTAAGCAACCATACCGCTAGTTGTATCTTTTGCCTGTCATCAACTCCGAAGATGACAAACAGATCCTCAGTCTCCTTTATCCAGTTTCTTGCTCCTACAAAGGACTCTGTCCCATAAAAGTCTTTTCCACCCATAGCCTTGAAGTCTCTACATGTTTTTGCGAAGGCATTTCCATGAGGAGGAGGAGGAGGAGGAACCGCGGCCACTGGAGGAGGGATGTCTGCTGGGCCCGCGCCATTGGCCCTTGCTTCTAAGTACCTCCTAAACCAGCCGGGTATCGGCACTCCTTCCGGGAGGTTAAGGTCTCCAGACATGCTGAAACAGAAAGGAAAAATTCAAAACGAAGGATAGAGAGAGATAGATAGGGCACATGGCTTTGGGGGATTTTGTCTTTTTATAAACATTACACTTTTTCTTGAAAAATGCTTCTTTAAACTTTCTTTTTTGAAAACAATTTCAAAAACTTTTATCTTATTTTGTAAACCTATGCTCTGATACCAAGTGAAACACCCTACCTCCGTTAAGGTCACTCACAAAGGGAATGCCTTAACTTTGGTGGAGGTTTATAAGTAAAAGGCACGGATAAACTCAAGACAGATATAAATACACATATTTTAAACAGCGGAAACCAAACAGACTTTTATTTCATCAAAACGTGTTCGAACACAAACATTACAGCCTCATTACTGTCTTGATTATTAAAGAAGCATAAAACATAAATAAAGTGACAAAAATCCCCATAGTGATATCCAAAGCCATAATCCGAGCAAAAGATATCCAAATCATACATCTATGGTCTTGGAGCTTGTAAAGAGTCTGACTGAGCTGAGTTGTTTCCTCCCTGTGGACCTAGGGGGAACGAAAGAAAAGAAGATGAAAAGAAAATAGAGTCATACATAAAGCCTGAGTAAGTCTAGTAACTTTTCAGTATGTGAATAAGAAAAGGGCATGATAGATATAAACTGAAAATAGGAAAAGTGTCACAAGCTAAGGACGTGTCGAATGTACTATCGCACCCATGCTATATCTCTACATCTACTTGAGTTTATTCTAACTGGCACCCCACGCTGAGGGTGAAGTGATCCCCATTTTTCTAAAGATCGGCTCCTACTGGCAATAACATGTGTCATATGGCCCCCAAGAATTGTAGATACCTATGCTGGTCCCACCATGGGGTGTATCAAGACCCATGGTGGCGGCCCCGACACAAATTCTAGAAGGCATAGGTTATACTACTGGTGTCCCCAGTGCCCTGGTTGTCTGCTCCGGAGTGTGTGCACACCCGCACCCCGTTAGACCTACAATGTGCACCCACCGCCGTCGTTTTGACCGCTTACAATCAGCCTAGTAATCGTGCCCCACCCTGCCAAGTTTCAGGGTACCGTTGATACCTAACTTGGGTGACGGCTGAAACGGGTCCCTCATTACCAGGATTTTCTATTCAAACATGTTAAGTGGTTAAGTGACTGTACTTACCTAACCCCACCCATCAATTCTTGTTAACATGTTGAATTTGGTTAAGTGTTATAGTTGACTTAACCCTACCATCTGTCCTTAGCCTCTTAGGGGCACCTGACCACTCACATTAGACAGGTATTGCTATGGTTACTGGATATGCCGGTCGGTTCCGGGCAGGTTTAAAACGTAGCTCAGTCTAACCTCGGGTCATTATTGGGCTCAATGCTTAACCACCCACATTGGATAGGTATTGTTGTGACTACTGGACAGCCGGGCGGGTCCGGGCAGGTTTACATCACAACTCAATCCCACCTCGGGTTAAGCATATCGTGTTTTCTAAATTTACATATTTTAGTACTTCTCAATTATATATGTAAATGTCATATCTTTTATTTTTGGGTATAACAATTCATACCGCTTAAATGCCATTGTCGTTGGCATGTGCCAACCATGCCAACATATATTGTCATGTTTTACACCCAACGTTATTACCCCCGTTTATACGTTCGCAACGTTATAACAAATGTTGGGCTCGACACAATTCAGCCCAACTTTATAAGCGTAAGAAAAGGGGAAATCAAGAACATGTAATATTTTACAGCATATAAGGGTGTGTGGAGCATGAACTTGCAATTTAGCGACACTAACATAAATGATGGGTCATGTGAACTTGCATTAAAATCAAAGTATAACTTAGTAGGTGACATATGAAATGGCATAGTTTTGGTTTATACAAACTTGGGTTTAAACATGTTTAACTTGGCATAATGTCAACCACATAACTAGCATGTTGTATATTCACCAAAATGTCCAATTATAACATCTAATCAAATAGCATATTTTAATATGAACTTGCATAGTTTATGAAACCCAAACGACACTTAACATAGATCCAATTATACTTGCAAATAGACATGAGAATGATATCATAGGTTTTGGGTCATGTAGGCATAATAGGTTTCAAATCTAGAACATGTTTACATAAGCCTTAATTTAGACTTAGTGAATATATATAGTCCATGCCATAGGAATAAACATAAAGGGATCAAATTCCATTTTTTGCCACAAACTTGCAAGTGCCATTGTTTTCATATACAATTGTTCAATAGGCTTGCATCAATCAATTTATGCCACAAACATCAATACACAAGTCATGATAGAACCATTACAATACACAGAATTTATACAATAACACAATTCTATTTTAATTTACATCGAATCACATAACAGTTTTTATTCATATTCTGAAAGGTCACTATACTTACAACGAATGCAGAATCTTGAATTCTGGATTCTGAAATTGAGATGCGCTCCTTTGGGTAGACTAACGTTGCGTTGATTAATTTGATTAAACTTTTATCTTCTTCTTAATTTGATTCGTCTCTTAGGCTTTTCTCTCTTGATGGCTATGTTTAATTCCTCCCTGGCAGCATGACGACTCCCATCTATTTTTTTGTGTGAATTTTCAATTGAGACTTAGGGTGTATTTATAGATTTTTAAATTGTTTTGACCCGTCAGATGAAGATAGGAGGAATCTAGGCCATACAAAGTTCAAAGAGCCAATCAAGAGGTGACACGTCAGCCCTAGTGACACATAGAGCCACAGAAATTCGAGCCAGAGCCAGACCTAGCCAGCCAGGTCGACCAGGTAGGTTGACTGGCAGGTCGACACCCAGGTCGACACTATGGTCGACCTGATGTTGCCAGGTCGACACATGGTCGACCTGGGGGGCCAGGTCGACACCATGGTCGACCCTATGGTCGACCTGGTCTCTGGGCGGGAATTTTCCCGCCCAACCCAGTTTGAACCTGAAATTCGAATATTTGAATTTTAAACTGAGTTGTTTGAATTAAAATTTTATTCTGAAACTTCCGAAGGTCATAACTCCTTCATATGAAGTCCGATTCACGCAAACTCGGACTCTATCTCAAGCATAATTCCGAGACGAATGTAATGGCGTAACCCATTCCCCTTATTTCTTTCATTTAGAATTTGTTACACTTTAATTTGTGAAGCTTAACGTTATAGAATTCACGGGGTGTTACAATAGGGGAGAGCTTGTATCATGTTGTGTGGGACCCATTTCAGTTAGTAACCCGGAGGGGTATCAAAGTAAAGAACTCCGTACTAGGCAGGGGAGGGGCACGCTTACTGATTGATTGTAAGAGATCCAAAACGAGACAAATGGTGTGGGCGGAGCAAACGACCAGGGACATGTGCGTGCATGGGCCTGGCAGAGAGGGACAAAATGACCGTGACACCAGTAGGTATAATTGTGCACACCTTGGATTTCCACTTTAGGGATGTGATAACCCCTAGTTATGGGACCAACACAGGGTACCTACAGAGTAGGGATCCGATCGATTAGGGTAGTGGTTAGGATATACCGGGACGTATGCCCTAAGTCTACCAATTTATAGTAGGAGGGTAGTGGGTATGACGAGTTGAGATAGGAGCAGGCGACACCTATGACAGCGGCTAGGAGTACACGATACTACCACCATCATTATCACTACTATGGTTAGCGGAAGGGATCATCCTATCTTGATTTTACTAGTATAAGTGCAGAGTAGTTTGTAGTGAAGCATACATCTTACCTTATTTGTCCTGTCATACCTGCCATCTGTACCGTGAATCCTCTTATCCACTTTGTATGCCTGTCTTGTTTACCTTTATTTACTAGCTAAAAGTTACTGGACTCACCAGACGTATGTCTGACCTAGTTTGTTTCACCTCTTTTCTTCCGTTCCCCCCAGGTTCTCAGGGAGGAAACTCCCAGGTTTAGTCAGGATTTGGATATCATTTTCTAGGAGCTACTTCTGAAGTATGGCTCGAGTCTCTGCCTCTTATATGCCTTGCTCTTTAATATGGGGAATGATGTTTTTCTTTTAAATACCTATGTACTCTGATGATGTAAGACAGAAGTGTTTTGTTGTAATGGTTTTATGACTCATGGTATTATGTAACAAAGTATTTTGGTGATTTAATAAAGTTGTTTATTTTCCACTGCAAAATTTTTATATCTGTCTTGTGATATTCTATGTCTGTTTACCATAAATTC
This sequence comes from Allium sativum, assembly GCA_030737875.1. Taxonomy (NCBI): domain Eukaryota; kingdom Viridiplantae; phylum Streptophyta; class Magnoliopsida; order Asparagales; family Amaryllidaceae; genus Allium; species Allium sativum. Next base: position 617,364,108 of record CM060924.1, on the reverse strand, counting down.
TCCACTGAAGTTAAGGCATTCCCCTTGTGAGTGACCTTAATGGAGGTGGGGTGTTACAAACAACACTAACAGTTACAAGCATAAATTACCACTAAGCCAACAATCTGATGCTGGAAAGGGAAAATAACAAAAACGACGACAAAACAACAATACCGAAACTCCCAAAACAATGGCTATAAACAACGAGTTGTCTTTCTCCGTGGATGAAGCTCAAACCAAATTTATGATCTTTAATTAACCATATCATGGTAACATAATGCTCAATCTCGTGTTATAAGCACTACTGGTGTTGTTGGAGGTTCACACATCACTATCTCTTATAAGAGAGAATTTGCGATGATAAAAGAAACCTTCCAAAAAACTGTTTCTCATGGAAACCCACCTAATATTGCCTAAAGACAAAATGGATAGGTGAATTTACAAAAGGTAAATCCACGAGATAACAGACAAGGACAACAAGATGAATCAAATATGATGCGATAGTAAATGATGGTTACGCCATCGATCAAGCAAAATATTGTTTTTTGCATCATGAGACAAATCCATTCATAACTCCCATTCTAAAATGATGTGCTAAATGGGTTACACATCAACATGGGCAGTTCAGACATAGATTCCTAAACACATAAACCGACATCAAGAAAAAGAGATTTGTTACATCCAAAACCAGTCAAACAAAAAAAAATCATTCAAGTCCATGTACAACACAAATTCCTCTAAAATCTCATCGAGGTTTTCCTTAGAAAAACCATTCAAAGGTAGCTTATTCTTCATCTCTGAAACAACGATCACGTTCGAAAGAACTTATTAAAACAAGGTATAGAGAAAGCATATATAGTACAAACAACAAATCCTATTCTAAGATCTCGAAGCAACTAGTTGTGCAAGTCCAACTGCCTTGACCAATTTTCTTAGACCTAAAACGGTGAGACCTTTTTGCTCATCCCAACCCAACCAAATGATATCTTACCTAAGGATGGGATATAAATGGTACAAGTAAGATTGGATAGCGCAATTAGGTAATATGGACTAAGAAATGGTCGAAGAGAAAAAAAATGAGATTTTGGAATACTAGTGAGGCAAGATCTGGTGCGCAAACTAGAGCGGAAAAAGAGGAGACGAGGCGACAACAAAGAAAGCGGAGAAGGATAAGAATATGGTTTGGCTAGATGAGGAAGGAAGGACGAAAGAAGAAGTTAAGGGGGTAACTTGGACGCAACTTTTATGGTTGAGTCGCAGGTCCAAGTTGTATTAAAACTCATCAACTAATTGACCATCCTAGTATAGCACTATACGGTCAACTAACAAACGGGCTTTGGGAAGAGGTTAAACTTTGACCTTATTAGGCCGAATTAAAACATTAATCATCCCACATTATCCTTTAAGATTTGGCGCAATCCAAAAAATAATTATCCTCATCACCGCAATATTCAAAGACCATAGTAAAACTCTGAACCAACTCCAAGGACTTATAGTCTCAACAACGATGCTGCGACTACACAAAGAACGAACTTAAAATAGGAAATCAGCTAGAAATCCGAAATAAAATTTAAAACAGATTTCCCCCTTACTAGCGAACATAAGCTAAATGGTTCAAAAATCTAATACCCAAAAATTTGAACGTAGGATTTTCCTTAGCCTTTCGAAGAAAAATTAAAATCTTTCCAAAAAAATAGAATTTATTATAAACTAACAGTTTCGTATTTATAAATCCATTTTATTATCCCTGTTATTATTATTTATATTCCATTTTATATTACAAACTGAAAATCCTTTTCGTGTATAAATAATGTTGGGGTTTTAAAATATTAAGAATTAATTGTGACAATTTCAATAAACTATCCAATATATACAGGGAGATGGATACAATGGATATTTATTATTCTTAAGTTTAGTGGTATATTCCTTGTCATTTCTAATCCCTTTCTTCCTACAAATCAGATTATATTTATTAGAATTACATAATAGACCTATAATTTTGAAGCACGAATAGATTAAAATTCTAAAAACTACATCTTTACAAAACTATTTCCCGACATCGTATTTCAAAGTTGTTGAAATCCTTTTTTTTCAAATAGTTTAAAATAAAATAAAATTTCCTTGAATACAAGGCCTAGAACTCAATTGAATATTTCAATAAAGATTGATTTGGAAATTCAACAAAGTAACGAATGGATATACCTTGTAATTATGTTTCTGATGGATATGACATACTAATGTGAACCTTTCCCGTTTTGAATCGAGGAATGGTTTTAACTGGAACTACAAGAACAAAACAAAAACTAGAAATCACGACTATTCCGTTGTAGCTAGATTTTTGTCCAGTCTCCAAACTCGAATCAACGGAATCCACCATATGTCGTCCTCATGCTCCTCACAACGAGATCACCAACGTACTATGGGGTAAGACAGAATTGACTAGAAACCCGAACTCAACATACTTCAACTCTTAGTCTCTTAAAGCCCATTTTATAATTAGGCTCACGACTAACTCATCGTCGAAATAAATTTAAGTCAAGTAAGAAATATGAAGAAAAAAATAAAATAAAATTGAATTACATTCTCTCAGGAATCCTAATTTGACTTATTCCTCTGATCGTTTAACCTAAGCTCTGATACCAAATTTAACAGCCCACACTTTTCAATACCCAAATTTCGACAAAAATCAAAACTTGAACACATCCAAGAATGGAGCGTGTATATCTGGTACCCACAAATAAATGAGCATAAGCATAATCAGAGTACGATAAGATAGCTCACAGCGGAAACAAAATAGGGTAAACTAGTATTAACTCAAGTAACTTCCTTTTTCAAAGTAAGACACTTTGTCAATCTTGAGCATGAGAGAGAACGAGAACCGAAAGCCAAACTAAAACGCCTGTGCGAACCTGACCTTCTCTAGAAGACCTGGGTGGTTGTAATGAGGAGGGGATCAGAACAACAAGATTCTTGGGAACAAGAAATGTACAACAAACATTATAATACACAGTAGTATCCTGTTTGGTTCAACCCAAGATGTATGCCTACTAAGGTAAGTGATTCTAGCCTAACCTTGTAAATGTTTACGCACGACTCTAACACTCTTTCCAAAGTGGTATTCTAAGATATAATACCGAGATAAAATGTTTGCGAATATATTTCGGAAGCCTTTAAGCAATAATTTAACTGATTATAAGACCAAGCAGTGAGCTCCTAACTGCGGGGCCCCTATATATACCTTTCCATCCACCTTCCCTTTATTGTTTCTGCCTCACTATAAATGATAGATAGGGTGGATTCTCCCAATCACTTACGACCCTAAGCGGACGTATGGGTCAGCGGACTTATTGGTCGCTTAATACCTCTCGATAACTTATTCCACATTCTTTTAAACTAGAGATCACTAGCTATGGTCCCTATTAGTTAAGGTTTATGGGTTTATGCATATACCCTTACCCCGTATAAGGTGAGAGATGATATTTTACCACTCGCTATACTTCTAGCTGACCTTATTGGATAACCCCCTTGGTCGCTTACTATTTCCCGTAGGGTAGGTAGCCATATTTGATGTTTTTAGTATCCAGGTTTGGGTATGCAATACACACACATGTCGTTTAAGGCCCTTATACTGAAGGACCTATCCCCAGGTGGACTCTCCGACCCCAGCCACTTAAGACCTAGGAAACGGACTACACGCAACGATTATTAGGCTCGTACCTCATTAGCCCTTATTACCTTTCCCTATTTGGATAAACTGGGCTACGTCACTGCATCTTTTCTGCGTAGTTACTCTTCATGGAAATATTGTGTGCAAATGGTTTATTATCGTCACGGATTACTACAGTCAATAACATTTTTATATTACTAACCGCTAAGTCCAATTGTGTTTTTTATCAAAAGTTATATACTCATTAATATTAATAGGGAAGGATATATCCTCTTTATCCTAGGATATTTATTTGATTACTTCCTTAATTTGGACTTAGTATTTAAACAATAATCAATATCCATCAATCCCTTTATTACAACCATTTTCTTCTCATTTCTTATTTTATTGCCCTTTATGACCATAATGATCATATTTTTCTAAGGCAGTTATTTTATCAGTCCCAAGGTATATACTTGTGGTGTCCCAACAAACAATTAATATTCTTGCTTGTTTATTTTTTATTTTTTATTTTTTATATATTTATACACCAGACTTCTCACATTAAGTTGACTACCTATGGATGTTGGAATTGTCGGGCGGTTCTGTGCAGACTTCTACTACAAGTTGAACTTATCCTCATGCCTTGGAATATTTAAATTTACACATTAGACTCCTCACATTAAGCCGACCACCTGTGGATGCTGGATTTGTCGGTCGGTTCTGGGCAGACTTCTTCCATAAGTTAACTTTAACCTCGTGTCTAAATGTGGTTATAATTCAAATTTCCTAATTGGGGTGCACAACATTAATTCTAATTAATTTAGGACTTGTATCCATTATCCTATTATATTTACTTTCCCCATCCAACATTGGTCACAATTGTTATTTATTGATTTTCAGCCCTATTTATAGCAATTAATTATATTGATTGCTACAAATGGTCACCACAAATATATTAATTTAGTATGGATTACATTTTCATATAATTCTATAATTTAACATTATTCAAACATTCAAAAAATTCAATATTATGTACCGTTTTATGCTGATTTGGATGGATGATGTGTATGTTTATATTTTATGTTTTCGTGCGGTCAACATAGTTATTATTTTTATTTTATTATTATTTTAAATTTAATGATTTGTTTTAACCAATAACTAAACATTCTTTTTTGCATTCAATCTTGCCAAAAGGTTTCATATCTTACAAAAAGACCGCTAGCCGTGATTATTGTAAACTATGCCTGATTGGCAAATAGACATATCTCAAATTCACAAGAAATACATATGTATATGTTTATTTTTGGAATAGTTGATTCAAACTATGCACAAATATTTATTTTTATATTTATACATATGTTTGCACCACTTTTCCTTTTGGAATCCTTTTTTCATATCTCTTGTAAATGACATCTTTTTGTTCAAAAAGAGGAAAACGACATATTTACAACAATTAAGCCAAAACCCAACAACATTGAATATAATTAGGTACAATTCTTTTAAATATTACAATCACATAATTTATCGATCGTATCTTTTTATCCAAATTGACATAATTTATGATTCAACACTGAACTAGAGATATTACGCATAACCATAATTAATATTATGCATAACCACAATTTGCAATTCACAAGTTTGACAATTTTTATAATCAGATCTCACAGGTGCTAATTCGATTACAATCATATTATAAGAAAATCTAATGAAAATAGGCATATAAACTTGAGATCTAATACGAATGAGATAAATACGGTATTATAAATGTATATATAAATTTCCCACTCATCTGAAAGCATCAAAATCCAAAATATGAATGTTTTTGGCCTACAATTCCCAAATTTTTATAAATCTACAATTTATCGGAAAAGAGATAATTTCAGACCCGTAGAGATGCAAGAAAATAGGAAGAGATCGGAGAATCTATTGTTGAGTGCTAATTTTCATTCTTTTCCATTGGATCTGATAATCCTCTCAATCCTATATGATTTGGATCTGATTTGTGGTATAAGAATATATTTTTAATTAAGAAATTAGGCCTGGAGATCGAGGAAAACGGCAGAGCTCCGCTGCTACTACTGATTTGTATGGAAAAGAATGAGGCCTTACCCCTTTATTTATAGGGATGGAATTGGCCTTGAACTGTTGGATTCATTTTAATTTATATTCGTCCATCCGTTTTAATATAGTATGAACTAAACCTGTAAAACCTAGCCATCGTTGGGAGTTTTGACACCCAGTGGGTCGACCACAGTGGTCAACCACCTGCGGACCCCTATGGTTGACCGCCTGGGTCGTCAAATGCCCAGGTTGGCTAGTTAAATAAGGTATATTATATTTAATTACTGTGATTTATTTATTTTTCGTCCATTTTCATATTTCGTTCATAACTTTTTCATATGAACTCTGTTCGTGAAGCTCCAAACATGAAAATTGACGAATGCATCGGTTATAGTTTCATAGTCAAATTCCATCGTTTGAAGAAATTCTTATTTTTGAAATTCCAATAATTAATCTCTATTTTCAAAAATTCCGGGTTGTTACATATTTTTCATCAATTTCTGAATGACAGTAGGCGGAGGCTACCTTGTCGAGGCTTGAGTGCAAGTTCCCGGATTGATGATAGGACCCATTCGGGAGCGATCAAAGTGATGGTCTCCCTCTCTAACAGTAATTTTTGAAGTTCCGTTACGGTTATCATTGTCATTAACTCTCTTTCTTTGGCTATGACTACCATGGCAGGTGTCGAAGGAAGAGCTTTCCGAGAGGTACTGAGCAGGCGGAGGTGCCATATTGACTTGCAAGCGCGTGATATCCCTTTGGGTATTATGATGCAGCCTTTGTGTCAAGTCAATATTATGATTAATTTGCTCGTTATGCTGTTGTTGGGTTTCCTCCAATTTTTTGATTAGTTCGAACATTTGCATTTGTGTGGCTGGCGCATCAGGATTGGAGGAAGTTGCTATATCCATAGCGGTTGGGAATTCGAAAGTTTGATGTCGTGGATAGGTTTCTGGTTTAACGATTGAAGGTCCAAAAACAAGAAGGCTTTCCTTTCTTAACCGTTATGAGCAAACTTGAGAGGTAAGTTTAGGAAGACCTAAGTAGCACTTCCAAGTTTCGAACAAAGATGGTAGGAAAGTTGAAGTCTTGTTCTCAGTGAAAAGCACCAAAATGTTGATGCGCAAAATTGGCACAACACCTAAAAATTTCCGTATTAAGGAAAATAACTTTTCGTATAAGGAAAAGTATGTAGTAAATAGCGATCACAATATTTATAATGGTGTGATTTGAAATGAACTTATGTCCACTATGAAGGCTTTGCTGATCTTATTCATTCTTGTCCAAGTACAATGGTGGGCACTATGATTACAAGTTACAACAAAGACAATAGTGGAAAACAAATTCTATTATGACGAAAAAAGGAGTTAAGTTTTCTTTACAAAATCACTTCGCTTTTCGAGAGTGGAAGTTCTTAAGACGAAGTGTACTTCTTATTCCCGAAGTTCCGAGGTGTTTAATGATGTCCAAGAAGCAAGAATTCTTCCTAAAAGTGCCAAATTAGCAAGTTGCCAGCCCTTTTCATAAAGCAAGTCAAGGGGTACTTATAGGTAGTGGAGCAGGTGAAGTAGGTGAAATGTGAAGCCCACAGCCCAATTTTCGTACCTTAAGATCGGTACGTATCCGGGGGTATGATCGTTGTGATTTCCTCAAAATCCTTTTTGTCCCCCCCTTCATTCTTATTTCGTACTAGCAATTTTGTATTGGAGATTTCATATCCCCTCATTTGGATTATTTCTGAAGTGTTGACGCTCAAGGATACGAAATCGTACAGCTTGGAATACGAAATGGATCGAGATACGAAAGTGCAGGGAACCAAGCGGGATACGAAATGTGCCGGGAGACAAGACGTTGAGGTGGTGTATTGAATACAAATTTACATCACATCTTTCTGGATACGAAAATGGGGTTATAGGATTTTATGAAGTTGCGAAGATTGGGATACAAAATCTACTAGGAGACTCGGGATACGAAATTTGAAGAGTGCTCAATGTCTTTCCCTAGTATTGGTTGATTGTTGTGCTGCTTGGATGGACTATGTCGACCACACTTATACGACTCTGTCCGAGCTTGGTTCTCGTACATCTTGGCAACACTTCGGGCCTTTTAACCATGCGATAAGCTGAGTCTGTGGGAATGAATTGCTTTTGGGTCGAACCAAAAGACTTTTTAACAACACGGATTGAAATGATACATATCCACTACTTGGCGTCGGTAGAAAATTATAGTCGAACATCGTTGGTTTATTTTGAAAAGTATTTTTCTAAATTATAAATATATTTCAATTTAATAAAGTTATTTTACAGTACTTTTAATTATAATATTATTTTTAAAAATTAAATAATTTAAATTATTTTGTAAGTAATTTAATAAATCTTTCATTTTAATATAATTTTATTTAAATTTAATATATATATATATATATTATGAAATATAAATATAGATTTCTTTTACTACATAAATTAAGAAAGGTTAAAAGGGTAGTTAGAAATTTGATTTTAAATGATTTAAGTGAGATGAAATTATCAAAGTTGAATTGATTCTAAGAAGTGATTTATAAGATAATAAAACAGTTTATATGAATACGTTATGATTGTGAAACTTAATAATTGATTTGATAATAATCTATTAAGTGTAGGTTTGAGTCTATTATAATTGAGACTAGATATTTGGAATTGTTTAAATTTGGAAAATGCGATTTAATTTGTATTAAAATTTTGAAATGTTATTTCAAGTGAATTTTAACTTGAGGAAATTGATTTAAGTAATAAAACCGAAACCTAACTTGAATACTATTTTGAAATGAACTGGAAATAGGAATAAACGTTTTACGGTTATTAATTTTTTTATATTGAAGCCTTGAAATCTGAATTGATAATAAATTGAATCTTGGAAAGACGGGATGTATGGCTCGGGTTAGAGTATTATTTAAAACGAAATTATTTTTAAACAAGTATTATTTTACATTAAACTATTCTAGACTATTTTATATAACTAATTACTTTATAATTATTTATATTTAATTTAACTATTAATCATTTTATATAAATTTTAATTATTAAATATTTTAAATCAAGATATCTTTATTAATTTTTTTTAATTTAACTAATTTATGTTTTGTTTACTATGTTAAAAGAAAGTATATTTCCTATTCAAGCTATTAAGTTCGAATGTTAATATGTAAATTTTGAATAATGATACTTCTGTTTGAAATCAAAATGTAAGTTTGTTAACGAACTGGTTTGTAGATATGAAATAGGAAATTTTGAACTTAATTAAATAATGAATTGATTTGAATATAATTTAAGACACCGAAATATTTAAACTCAATTATTTGAATATAAATCAGTATTGACTACGGTCTGAAGTATGTGTTTGGTTGCTAAAGAAACCCAGGTCGAATATTATCATACTCCTTACCAATACCACATTGTGATACCACTTGTAACGTCCCATAAAGCCGTACTATCTGAGTGGACTAAAACAACACACGTCCAACCCAAATTGCACAAAAATACGAGTCGTTGGGGTTAAAGAAATAGTAAATGGACAGAAGAAGAATAGAAATAACAACACAGAATCTCACAGTCGAATGAATAAAATATAATATCGTATCTCATAACTTTGAAATACAAAATCAGTATTATATATACATACCATATCAGAGTACAAACACATATGCATCACAGCGGAAACAACTCTAAATAACTAACGTTGAAGCCTCCTACTTCAGCTCCTCCAGGTATATCTGTAAAAGCCTGAAACACTTGACTGCCCGTACAAATTTGGGCACCTTAGAGTTTGGGGGGAAACAAACAAAATAAACTTTGGGTCAGTCATGGGACTGGTGCGAGTAAACTCCAAGCATATTGTTTAACTTTGAAAAAAAATTGAAAGAAATGAAAATAGTAAGACCAACCCACACATCAACATGGACAGTTTTTACCTTACTATAACCCAAAATATTTTTGCTATCAAAATTCAGTGATATTATAATAATGTCTAATCAAATAAATAACCATCTAGAAGAACGCTGACATCCCACGCTCGACATACATAGTATAATATCAAAAACCACAGGGCGCTTACTAGAGATTGGATTCCAACTATGACAAGATACAAGAGCACCTTATGATCAGTGTACTCTAGAGGGGATACACTGGGGTTCAACAAGAACAACTTGCAACTTGGCCACACGTGACTGGTCACTCATTCAGCTTGAGTGGACCAAATGTATTATCATCCACGGTTGTCGGCCGTCCAACCATAATCCATAAGATACAAAATCGAAAGAAGAACAAATGAATTTTCACTAGATCGGTAATAATACACCCTGCTTGGGTATGACCCAACTAGCCATGCTGCCTGCCAATTTTTTTCATTTCTCGGTTTTGATGCTTGAGATCACAATTTCCTTTCAGAACAGCAGCCACCATTTACTTTGAATGTCGCATCGTAAAACCCGTCAAATCACTAGTTGAGCTTCCCAAAAATATTACAGGTACAAAAAGTTAAGAGAAACGAATTCCTCCTCCACCAAATGTAATACCTCGAAAAGACCACCTTATATGATATGATATACGTATTCTGTCAAACATTCGTCTATATAAGTTGTCCTGGAACTGGACAAACCGAAGGCACTATCATGTAAACAGAACAACCCTTGCATTTTACTTCATCTTTAATTATCTTCAGCATAATTTAACTCACAATGCCTATGTCTATAGGGAGTGTCTTTCGGATAATAAATCTAACTAGTATCTTCGTATTGACAACAGTGGTCAAAAAAACCTTCGATAGTTGGTGATTTAACTATCGAAGAAAATAAAACATTCATCAAACAATCACTGGCCCTTTTATTATTTCATTAATTAAATCACTTCCTAAATTCCTTTTGATATTGATATATTGATTTATAGTTATCCAAATTTCTTAAAAATATTTTAACTCAAATTTCAGAAAATTTTGCCTGCATCTCCTTTGTACATCTCAATTGTACAACTACAACTTGCCTCTCCAGGCCCTTTCCATTCAAAAAGAAATTCAAAAAGCCAAGCGGCTTGCCCAATAGGCTCATAGAATCACATATGGAATTTTAAAAATTTACCTTTTTGTCGGGCACTCAAATTAAAATGTTCATTCTCTTCATTCCATTCCTTTAAAACACATATGCCCATTTTGAATTTTTATCAGACTAACTCAACACTTTTTACTATAACCGCGCTTTCCATTTGCGAATTAATTTTCTATTTAGCTTCTTTGCTTAATCTACCTTTAATTTGAACATGTCACGTTCAAATATATTTATATTCACTTATCCACAAATCAAACTCAAACTCCCTGCTCTCTTGCAAATTCTAATCCAAGATTCATATTTAAATTTTCAAGTTCAATTCACTTAACAAAGCTAAGTTCGGTCTGAAACCCAATTAACTAATTTCTTTAAAAATTAATTAATTCCATTTGGTGATTAAAATCTGATTTTTATTATTACAAAAATCACTTTATCTACTCCAGATAAACTAATATTTAATTTATAACACAAGTCTGGAATTTACTAATGGAAATTAGTAAATTCTGATTTTTATTCACTCAAAATCATTTTATTTTATTTAATAAACTGTTATGGTTTGAAAACGATTATAGCATTGTTTTTTAGAAAATTTGATTTTGACATAACTCAAAATCTACAAGATGTTATATCTTCATTGGAAAATTATTATTCAACAGGTCTGAACGGTTCTTGTTTCATAGAATTCAGACATATAGAGTTTTATATACTCAACTGAAGTTCGGAACGCCAAATTATGAACCAGCGTGCTGTGGTGGCTTCATTGTAATTAAATCAAATGTAAATGTTTAAACTTCGTTTATTAAATAAATTGCAACTCTATTCCTCGATAAAGTAATATAAATTTAACCAATTCAAATCTAACTTAAAAATTCTGATTATCCAAAATCGTTGATTACTTCATCCAAAAATCATACCTTGGTTATAAATTATTCACAACTCAATATCTATATTAAATCCCAATTTTCTTGGACATGAAACATCATTTACCATTACAAACCAATATCATCCCTTGATAATAGTGAAGCCATTCAAGTTGGTGTATTTTATTTACCTCTCATACCTTGATGGACAACATTCTTATCGTGGGGTAGATAAAAGTTTGTAATACACAAGCTGATATTATTTATAAAAATCTCTTCTTCTATCTCATTTAAAAATATGATTTTAAATGCCACTCCTTACAATTGAAAAATCTATTTCCAACTTATCCGATGAAAATTACATTATTATATTTACAAACATTGTTTATAATTTATCTTCCTTATTAAATATATTAAACAAGCTTCCGTTCTAATAATCTACTTGAAAACTCGACTCTCATTATGAATATTTTATTTTTATAACTTATATATAAACATAGGATCTACTTTCATACTAAATTTCAGTTTCTATTTAATAAAAATTCCAATACCCTTTATGGGAATAATTTAATTTACCTAATTCAATTTACCTTCTGAAAATCTATACAGTTACTGTAACACCCCGAATTTTCTGTTAACTGTAAATTAACAGATTAAAGTATAATTAACTATAAATGAAAGAATTAAGGGAAACGGGTTAGCCATTGCGTTCGTCTCGGAATTCTGCTTGAGATAGAGTCCGAGTTTGCAGGAATCAGACTCCGTATGAAGGAGTTATGACCTCCGGAAGTTTCAGAATTCAATTTAAAACTCAAACAGTTCAAAATTCAGTTCAAATTTCGAATTCAGACCCAAAGTGGGCTAGGCGGAAAAATTCCCGCCCAGGCATCAGGTCGACCAAAGGGTCGACCTGGTTTGGCCCTGGATGGCCTGGTCGGTTTCTGGTCGAATTTCTGAGCTTGGCTGTGTCACTAGGGCTGATTTGTCACATTCTGTTGGCTCCTCTCAAAGTGAATGGTCTAGATTCATCTATGATCATCTGACGGCTCAAATCAATCTGAAATTCTATAAATATAACTCAACACTCAACCTAAATTCACCCAAATAATATAGAACTAGAGCGGCCATGCTATCGGGAGAAAACTAAGAGGAGCCTCCACTTGTAGAAAAGCTTAGAGACGAGCCAAATTAAAGTTAAAACAAGAATCAAATCAATGTTTGTCTACCCAAAGGAAAGCAATTCAAATTCATAACTCAGAAATCAGAAAACAAGACCGTCGTTTGTTGTAAGTATAGTGATTTTTCCGATGTGAATAAAAGTTAGAATTTGATTCGATGTAAAATGGAAATGGAATTGTGTTATTGTATAACGACGATGTTAATTCATATATATGTGTTGTAATGATTGTGGTATTGTGATGTTTGTGGTATAGTTGAGTAGATATTGATCCTATTGTACATTTAGAATCACATGCAAGTTGTATAGTTCATGTTGAACTCGACACCTATATGTTTATGTGATTATATAGGTTGTATGTGATTAAGATTTCATGTATATATATGCTAAAACCTCTATGCATAAGTTCATATACATGCTAATATGTTTATACAAAAGTTGCAAAGTTCATAATTGGATCCATGCCAAGACCCATTTTAATACAAGTTCCATGTTATAGTAGTAAACATGATTTGGATCTAGTTCACACATGCGATGAAATTATACATACTTTTTAGACATATTCTTGGCATATGCTAGTGATGTTCGATGTTATGCCTAGATCTAAACATGTTTAGGCTTATGTTGTCTAAATCATATGTTAATTCATGTGACACCTATTTGGTTAGACCCCTATTTCAATGCAAGTTCACATGTATGCAAGCTGATTTAGCCTATGTTGCAAGTTCACACCTATGATTTTTATGTTGACTATTTTGCAAGTTCACACCTATGATGTTCATATTGACTATGCCAAAAATGCCAAGTTTACACCTATGGCATGTTTATGTTTATGAATTCACTTATGCCAATTTTGTGTGCGCTAAATTAGGCTAAGCTTTTAGCCTAATACTATATGTTAAAAAACCACGTGAACAAAAATTAGGCTAAGATTGTTAGCCTAATAATTAGACGGGGCAATGCTGGGAAAATTGGTAATTTAGAAAACTTGACATAAAAATATATGAAATTGGCATGTTTGTCACATGCCAAAATTGGTGGCATTTTAATGGTATAAAACCTTATACCAAAAATCTTAAACTTGGAAAGTGGCCATAACATTTAATTGTTGACAAATTTACATATAACAAGTAATAAAGACAAATATGTAAATTTAGAAAATACGAGTATGCTTAACATGAGGTTGGATTGAGTTGTGATGTAAACCTGCCCGGACCCGCCCAGCTGTCCAGTAGTCGCAACAATACCTATCCAATGTGAGAGATTAAGCATTGAGCCCAATAAGGACCCGAGGTTAGACTGAATTACTATGTAAACCTGCCCGGAACCGACCGGCACATCCATTATCCGTAACAATACCTATCTAATGTGAGTGGTCAGTGCTTTGAAAAGCTAAGGACAGACAAGTCAGGATGGTAGGGTTAAGTTAACTAAAACACTTAACCAATTCAACATGTTAAATTAAACTGATGAGTGGAGTTTGGTAAATACAGACACTTAACCACTTAACATGTTTGACTAGAAAATGCTAGTAATGAGGACCCATTTCAGCAGTAACCCAATTAGGTATCATGGTACCTGAAACTAGGCAGGGTGGGGCACGATTACTGGGCTGATTGTAAGCGGTCAAAAGCGACGGCGGTGAGTGCAACAGAGTGGGTTCTAACGGAAAGCGGGCGTGCACACACTTTGGAGCAAACAAACAGGGCTCTAGGGGCACCAGTAGTATAACCTATGCATTCTAGAATTGTGTGGGGCCGCCACCATGGGACTTGATACACCCCATGGTGGTACCAGCATAGGTATCTACAATCTTTGGGGGCCGTAAGACACAGATGATTATGCGAGTAGGAGCCGATCTTTAGAAAGGGGATCACTTCACCCGATCATGGGGTGCCAGTTGAGAAATACAAGTAGGTGTAGAGATATAGTGTGGGGTGCGATAGTATATTCGATTCATACCGCCTTACCTTAGTTTATGATACTTTCCTATTTCCAGTTTATACTTATCATGTCCTTTTTCTTATTCTCATACTGAAGAGTCACTAGACTTACCAGGCTTTGGATCTGACCCTATATTCTTTCGTCTTCTTTTTTTCGTCCCCACCCCCCCAGGTCCACAGGGAGGAAACAACCCAGCTTAGTCAAATTCTTTGCAAGCTTCAAGATAGTAAATGTATGGTTTGGACTCTCGTTCCTTGGCTATGGCTGTTGGACACACTCTATGGGGATTTATGCAGTTTTAATTATGTTTTCATGCTTATTTATTTAATAACCAAGACAGAAATGATGATGTAATGTTTTGGAAGTTATTATTTGACAGTTATGGAAATGTTTTGTATGAACACGTATTTATGAAATAAAAAGTCTGTTTGTTTTCCGCTGCGTATATATATGTGTTTATATATATCTGTCTTGTGTTTATCTGTGACTTTTACTTAAAAACCTCCACCAAAGTTAAGGCATTCCCTTTGTGAGTGACCTTAATGGAGGGTGGGGTGTTTCACTTGGTATCAGAGCACAAATTTACCTGACTATATAAAAGTTTTTGAAACTATTTTCAAAAATAAGTTTAAAGAAGCATTGTTCTCAAGAAAAGCGTTGTTTTTAAAAGGCATAATTCCCCAAAAGCTATATGCGCTATCTCTCTATCCTTTGTCTTGAATACTTTCCTTTTTGTTCCAGCATGTCTGGAGATCTTAACCTTCCAGAAGGAGTACCGATCCCTGGCTGGTTTCGAACGTACCCAGAGGCAAGGGCCAATGGTGCAGGCCCAGCCGACATTCCTTCTCCAACAGTAGCAGCGGTTCCTCCACCTCCTCCTCCTCCTCGTGGAAATACTTTCGCTAAGACGTGTAGAGACTTCAAGGCAATGGTAGGAAAGGACTTTTATGGAACTGAATCATTTGTGGCAGCAAGGAACTGGCTGAAGGAGACCAAAGATTTGTTCATCATCTTCGAAGTTGATGACAGACAAAAGATACAACTAGCAGTGTGGTTGCTTAAACATGAAGCTTCCTATTGGTGGGAAGTTACCCATGCTGAGAGGCCAGTGGAGACTTGGGAAGATTTCAGGATGAGGTTTGAGATGAAATTCCTCTCCCAAGCTGGAAGAAGCCTACAAATGGAGAAGTTCCTAACTCTTAAACAAGGAAGTATGACGATCAAGGAGTACGTCAATCAGTTTAATCAGTAGGCCAGATTTGGGTTGGATTTAGTAAACACCCAACACAAGAAGGCCCTTCGCTTCGTCAAAGGTCCGAATGAGCCTCTACACAGCCTTGCTATGACGCATATACCCATGGGGGCGACTTATGAAAGCTTTGTGGACATGGCGCTGCTACATGAGGAAGATAAAGGCAATAAAGAGGCAATGGTGGAAGTGCCTCAGGAAAAGAAAGAGGGTTTAAAGGCTAAGAAGACAGACTTCAAGAAAGGCGGAAAGAACAAAAAATCCCGTGAAAAGAGAAGGTGCAATTTCTGTGGCATTGTGGGACATATAGCAAAATACTGCAGGAAGAAGAAGGCAAAGATAAATGGTGGTTGTTTCCATTGTGGAGAGACTAGACACTTGGCTAAGGATTGCCCAAAGAAGCGGGGGCAGGGATAGAGAACTGGATCCACCTCAGGGGGACAAGTTCACGCGCTGGTGGCACCTTCACAGGAACGAGGTAGAAATATTTCTGTATAAAGCATAGTTTATCTTTATGATCATACAGTTCACACTCTCTTTGATTCTGGTGCATCACACTCCTTTATTTCATCTGCCTTAGTAGAATCTCTGCACCTAGACACTAGTATGATAGAAGATCCCTTGGTTGTTTCAAATCCAATTGGTGGCTCGGCTTATTTGTCGATTGTTTGCTTGGATTTGAAAATCTCTATTCTAAGTGTTGAATTTAGATGTAGTGCCTTTGTTTTGCGCTTCTCAGGATATGGACTGATCTTAGGCATGGACTGGTTATCCAGTAATGGTGCCATTCTTGATTGTGAGAAAAGAGTGGTTAGGCTCTTGACTCAGCTCGATAACACTCTAGAAATTTCTTGTAATCCCTTGAATGTTGTTATGCTTGGTTATCTAGAGTCGCTTGACGCTTCTGTTGAGAATTTGCAGTCAGTTAGAGTGGTTCGGGAATATCCAGATGTCTTTGAAGAGGTGAAAGGCTTACCTCCGGAGCGGGAAATAGACTTCCGCATATATCTTGTTGATAATGCAAAGCCCGTAGCTCTGCCTGTTAGACACATGGCCCCAAAGGAGAGAAAGGAGCTCAATAAGCAAGTTAAGGAGCTTCTCGAGAAGGGGTTCACAATGAGGAGTATCTTGAAATGGGGCGCTCTGGTGGTGTTCACCACCAAAAGCAGATGGTTCACTACGTCTTTGTGTGGACTATAGGGAGCTAAACAAGCTGACTAAAAAGAATAGACACCCGCTTCCCAGAATATATGATTTGTTTGATCAGCTTGTAGGTGCGTCGCTCTTCTCCCAACTCGATCTGGCTGCTGGGTTCCATCAGCTAAGGGTAGCTGAAGATAGCATTGATAAAACGACGTTCATAACCCCAGACGGTTTCTACGAGTGGCTTGTCATGCCTCTCGGTTCGACAAACGCACTCGCTTATTTCGTAGACCTAATGAGCAGGGTGTTCATAGAATTCCTCAGTAAGTTCCTGGTGGTCTTCGTAGACGATATTTTGATCTTCTCAAAGAATGAGGAAGAACATGCTCAGCATCTGAAGAAGATCATGGAAACTCTTCGGGTTCATCAGCTAAAAGCCAAATTCTCCAAGTGCCACTTTTGGAGAGAAGAAGTAAGGTTTCTTGGAAATATAGTGTCGAAAGAAGGGTTAGCTGTGGACCCCGCGAAAGTAGTGGCAGTGCAAAATTGGAAGACACCAAGAAATGCAACCGAAGTCCGAAGCTTTCTTGGGCTAACCGGTTTTTACCGAAAGTTCATTAGGGATTTCGCGAAAATCTCAGCTCCACTCACAAGGCTAACAAAGAAGAATCTGGCATTGACTTGGGATTTGGATTGAGAGTTTGCTTTCCAACGATTAAAAAGGGATCTCACAACAATCCCAGTTCTGACTTTGCCGGATGGAAGCAAGATGTTCATAGTATACACGGATGCTTGTGGTACGGGACTAGGCGTTGTTCTGATGTAAGAAGGGAGGGTAGTAGCTTATGGCGGAAGACAATTGAGAGTCCATGAAAAGAACTACCCAACCCACGATCTTGAGTTGGCTGCCATCGTCTTTCCACTTAAGTCTTGGCTCCATTATCTCCTAGGTGAGAAATTCGAATTATATACTGACCATAAATCGTTGAAGTATCTTTTCTTGCAGAAAGACTTAACTTGAGGCAACAAAGGTGGATGGAGTTCCTTGCCTCATATGACTTTGAGATTTCTTATACTCCTGGCAAAGTCAATGTAGTAGAAGACGCATTGAGCAGAAAGAAGCTGACCTTAAGCCCTCTCTTTGTAGAAAGGCAAAGCTTGGAGTATATAGCCAGTTTCGACTTTAGGCCCTCCTCCGATTTTGTACCTGGTTTATTGGCATCCCTAGAAGTATGGCCTACTCTTTTAGACTCAATAGGGGCCGCACAACGCGAAGACCCTCAGCTTGTTGATGTGATTGATAAACTAATTAGGGGTGAAACTTCCAGTCACCTCAATAGGTACTCCATCAATGATAAGGGTTGGCTGAGGCGAGATGGAAGACTATGCGTCCCACAAGCAAGGGATTTAGTAAATAAGGTTCTTGAGGAAGCACATCATTCCAAGATGATAATACATCCAGGTGGAGACAAGATGTACAAGGACGTAAAGAGAGTTTTCTACTAGAGTGGCATGAAGAAGGACATGGTAGATTTCGTTTCTAAGTGCATGACAAGCCAACAGGTCAAGGCGGAACAAAAGAAGCCTGGAGGACCGCTTCACCCTCTAGAAGTCCCGCAATGGAAGTGGGATAGCATTTCAATAGACTTCATTGATGGGTTGCCTAGGTCAAGAAGAGGCAATACTAGCATTTGGGTAATAGTAGACAGGCTTACTAAAAGCACCCACTTTATACCTATCAAGAGTAGAAGGACTGCTTCGTCTCTAGCTTCTCTTTGTCTCAAGGAAATAGATTGACTCCATGGAATATCCTCCAGCATAGTAAGTGACAGAGACCCCATCTTTACGAGTGAATTTTGGCGGAGTCGGCAAGAAGCTGTAGGCACATAGTTATGCTTGAGCACGGCCTATCACCCCCAAACTGATGGTCAGACAGAAAGGGTGAATAGAGTATTAGAAGATCTTTTGAGACTATGCGTTCTTGACTTCAGAGGGACTTGGGAGGATCATCTTCCTTTAGTGGAATTCGCCTACAACAACAGTTATCAAGCCACTATCGGCATGGCGCCCTTCGAAGCTCTATATGGAAGACCGTGTCGATCACCAACTTGTTGGTGGGAGTCTACTGACAAGATTATACCTGGGCCAGACATGATTAGAGAGACTTCAGAAAAAGTAGACTTGATACGAAGGAGAATGAAGGCTGCCCAAGATAGACAGAAATCCTACGCAGACAAAAGAAGGACCGACCTTGAATTTGAGGTTGGGGACAGGGTTTTCCTTAAGGTATCACCTTTAAGGAACGTCGTTCGCTTTGGATCCGCAGGAAAGCTAGCACCAAGACTTGTAGGACCATTCCCTATCATCGAGAAGTTTGGGAAGATGGCTTATAGAGTAGAGTTGCCCGAAAGGTTGGCTGGAATTCACAACGTCTTTCACGTTTCTTATCTCCGAAAATGTATACATGAATCTGCGGAAGTGGTGGAGCCAAGCATTCCAGAAGAAGCCGAAGTGGAACGCGAACCAACTGTGAGGAGAGTTCCAACTCGAATCATAGGAACTGAAATCAGAAAGCTACGCAACCGTGAAGTCAAGCTCGTAAAGTTCAGTGGAGCGACGCCGAGGAAGACGTAACTTGGGAAACCGAGGATAGAATATGCGCGACCTACCCTTTTCTTTTTTAGGGTACATCTTTTATTTCTCTTTTCCCTCAAGTTGTGCTTGTATCTATCTTTTTAGGTATATCTCCTCGATATTATCCTTTATCCTTAGGTAGAAACCCCTTTGGATGTAAACATATATTTGAAACATGTTATGGTTGATGGCTGCAAGTGGTTGCAAGAGGTTGCTCGTGGATGCATATACACACACAACCTAAGTTTTAGATCGGCTCAATCACTTCATATTGCATATGCATATATGTATTTATATTTGTATATGGTTGAAACTTGATATGTTGTCATATGGATGTCGCATTTGTATGAATGGTTGCACACTCATGTAGAATTATGAGTAGGAAAAATTTGCATACATAATGGATTCATGGTACTTACATGATTCGCATTAAGGAGGTCAACTGATTCAGTAGACCGTCTAATTTTTGCATTAGATAAGGACATGTACACACACTATGCATATGATCATGAAGCATTACAAGTCTTTTAAGGACAATGGACGCCTGTGTTTGTTGGTTGAGTAGATGGACGATTGGATGTTAGGACTTACGTTCTTTTAGACTTGAAGATTTCGGGTACGAAATCCTTTAAGGAGGGGAGAATGTAACACCCCGAATTTTCTATTAACTGTAAATTAACAGATTAAAGTATAATTAATTCTAAATGAAAGAATTAAGGAAACAGGTTACGCCATCGCATTCGTCTCGGAATTCTGCTCGAGATAGAGTCCGAGTTTGCGGGAATCGGACTCTGTATGAAGGAGTTATGACCTCCGGCAGTTTCAAAATTCAATTTAAAATTCAAACAGTTCAAAATTCAGTTCAAATTTTGAATTCAGACCCAAACTGGGCTGGGCGGAAAATTCCTGCCCAGGCACCAGGTCGACCTGGGTGACCAGGTCAACCATAGGGTCGACCTGGGGTCGACTTGGGGGTCGACCTGCCCAGTCAACCTGGTTTGGCCCTGGCTGGCCTGGTCGGTTTCTGGTTGAATTTCTGAGCTTGGTTGCATCACTAGGGCTGATTTGTCACATTCTGGTTGGCTCCTCCCGAAGTGAATGGTCTATAGTCATCTATGATCATCTGACAGCTCAAATCAATCTGAAATTCTATAAATGTAACTCAGCACTCAACCTAAATTCACACAAATAATATAGAACTAGAGCCGCCATGCTGTCGGGAGAAAACTGAGAGGAGACTCCACTTGTAGAAAAGCTTAGAGATGAGCCAAATTAAAGTTAAAACAAGAATCAAATCAACGTTTGTCTACCCAAAGGAAAGCAATTCAAATTCAGAACTCAGAAATCAGAAAACAAGACCGTCGTTTGTTGTAAGTATAGTGATTTTTCCGATGTGAATAAAAGTTAGGATTTGATTCGATGTAAAATGGAAATGGAATTGTGTTATTGTATAATGACGATGTTAATTCATATCTATATGTTGTAATGATTGTGGTATTGTGATGTTTGTGGTATAGTTGAGTTGATATTGATCCTATTGTACATTTAGAATCACATGCAAGTTGTATAGTTCATGTTGAAATCGATACCTATATGTTTATGTGATTATATAGGTTGTATGTGATTAAGATTTCATGTATATATATGCTAAAACCTCTATGCCTAAGCTCATATACATGCTAATATGTTTATACAAAAGTTGCAAAATTCATAATTGGATCCATGACAAGATCCATTTTAATACAAGTTTCATGTTATAGTTGTAAACATGATTTGGATCTAGTTCACACATGCGATGAAATTTTACATACTTTTTAGACATGTTCTTGGCATATGCTAGTGATGTTCGATGTTATGCCTAGATCTAAACATGTTTAGGCTTATGTTGTCTAAATCATATGTTAATTCATGTGACACCTATTTGGTTAGACCCCTATTTCAATGTAAGTTCACATGTATGTAAGTTGATTTAGCCTATATTGCAAGTTCACACCTATGATATTTATGTTGACTATTTTGCAAGTTCACACCTATGATGTTCATATTGACTATGCCAAAAATGCCAAGTTTACACCTATGGCATGTTTATGTTTATGAATTCCCTTAGGCCAATTTTGTGTGCGCTAAATTAGGCTAAGTTTTTAGCCTAATACTATATGTTAAAAAACCATGCAAACGAAAATTAGGCTAAGATTGTTAGCCTAATAATTAGACGGGGTAACGTTGGGAAATTAGTGATTATAGAAAACTTGACATAAAAATATATGAAATTGGCATGTTTGTCACATGCCAAAATTGGTGGCATTTAAATGATATAAATCCTTGTACCAAAAATGTTAAACTTGGAAAGTGGCCACAACATTTAATTGTTGACAAATTTACATATAACAAGTAATAAAGACAAATATGTAAATTTAGAAAATACGAGTATGCTTAACACGAGGTTGGATTGAGTTGTGATGTAAACCTGCCCGGACCCGCCCGGCTGTGCAGTAGTCACAACAATACCTATCCAATGTGAGAGGTTAAGCATTGAGCCCAATAAGGACCCGAGGTTAGACTGAGTTACGGTGTAAACCTGCCCGGAACCGACCGGCACATCCATTATCCATAAAAATACCTGTCTAATGTGAGTGGTCGGTGCTTTAAAAAGCTAAGGACAGACAAGTCAGGATGGTAGGGTTACGTTAACTAAAACACTTAACCAATTCAACATGTTAAATTAAACTGATGGGTGGGGTTAGGTAAATATAGATACTTAACCACTTAACATATTTGACTAGAAAACCCAAGTAACGGGGACCCATTTCAGCAATAACCCAATTAGGTATCATGGTACCCTTAAACTAGGCAGGGTGGGGCACGATTACTAGGCTGATTGTAAGCGGTCAAAAGCGACGGCGGTGGGTGCAACAATGTGAGTTCTAACCGAGTACGGGCGTGCACACATTTCGGAGCAGACAAACAGGGCACTGGGGGCACCAGTAGTATAACCTATGCATTCTAGAATTGTGTTGGGCCGCCACCATGGGACTTGATATACCCCATGGTGGGACCAGCATAGGTATCTACAATCTTTGGGGGCCGTAAGACACAGATGATTATGCGAGTAGGAGCCTATCTTTAGAAAGGGGATCACTTCACCCGATCATGGGGTGCCAGTTGAGAAATACAAGTAGGTGCAGAGATATAGTGTTGGGTGCGATAGTATATTCGATTCAAACTGCCTTACCTTAGTTTATGATACTTTCCTATTTCCAGTTTATACTTATCATGTCCTTTTTCTTATTCTCATACTGAAGAGTCACTAGACTTACCAGGCTTTATGTCTGACCCTATATTCTTTCGTCTTCTTTTCTTCCGTTTCCCCTCCCACCCAGGTCCACAGGGAGGAAACAACCCAGCTTAGTCAGATTCTTTGCAAGCTTCAAGATAGTAGATGTACGGTTTGGACTCTCTTTCCTTGGCTATGGATGTTGGACACACTCTATGGGGATTTATGCAGTTTTAATTATGTTTTCATGCTTCTTTATTTAATAACTAGGACAGAAATGATGATGCAATGTTTCGGAAGTTATTATGTGACAGTTATGGAAATGTTTTGTATGAACACGTATTTATGAAATAAAAAGTCTGTTTGTTTTCCGCTACTTATATATATGTGTGTTTATATATATCTGTCTTGTGTTTATCTGTGACTTTTACTTAAAAACCTCCACCAAAGTTAAGGCATTCCCTTTGTGAGTTGCCTTAATGGAGGGTGGGGCGTTTCAATTACATCATTTCCTTTGGAAATGCTTCCCAATTCCTTTTATTAAATCCATACTTGAATTCAAATTTATAAATTATCCAATGATAATTTTTCTCTTCTACTTATAAATGTTGATTGTAAATTTCACTTCTTGTTTTAAATATTAAACAAGTTTCTATTTAAATTTCATTTGGAATTCAATTTCTACTTCAAAAAATATAATTTCCTTTTTAAATTCATTCTTGATTTGAATAATCAAATTATCCATGACAATTATTCACTTCCATTTATAAATGTCGTTTATAAATTCAATTACTTGTTTTTATTATTGAAAACAAGTTAATATTTTCTGAACCATCCAAAATTCAATTTCTATTTCAAAAATAATTTTCCCTTTTTAAAATCTAAAAATCCCCTTTTTATGATATTTTAAATATCAATAACTAGGTCCAGTGTTGTCCAAACATCCAGACACACAAACCATCAATCCAATTAAACATATCACACACACACACACACACACACACACATATATATATATATATATATATGTATGTATATATATTTGAAAATGGGTAAATCTTATTATTAAGCCCACAAGCCGGCTCGGCCCACAGTTACACAACCCCATTCATCACAGGTCAAAGTCAAAACGTAATACAAACAAACTTCGCCTTCCACTTTACTCAAACATTCTCTAAAGTAAATGAAGCCGAAGTCAAATTAGGGTTCTTCATCATTTATGTGGGACGTAAATTCTATTTGTACCTTCCTCCGCTCACTGCCTTCCAGTTCCACCTCTCCAATTGCAATCATTCTCGTTCCGTTGACCTGGTAAGTATCTTCCTTTTGATTCTCCTTATGCAAATCACCACTACTCTGCTAATTGCATTCGAAATAGCTAACACATCTCTTGTTTTCTTCTTGAATGTACGGATGTTTCTTTCTCGCCATGTCTGCCACACTGTGGCTGTGAGGCAAATCTTGTCAATCTCTACCATCAATTGAGACACTTGACTCCCATCGTTCAGGTAATTGATCTCATCCTCTAAGTCCCCAATTTGTTCAGTATTAAAGCATTTTAATTTCTGTATGGCCCATATACGTCTGTTGTACTGACATTAAAAAAAGATGGTTTAGAGTTCCTGATGTGTTATTACATAGCACACATCTGTCGTCTTCAATTATTCCCCTTCCAAGTAAACTATCTTTAGTAGGGAGCCTACCCAACATAGCTTTGTACATGACTTGAGCCATCTTAGGTAGGCATGATCGAGACCAGACCAATTTACTCCAACCCAGACTTGGGTGAACCTGTCTTAAGCTCTCGCACACATCCTTGAGTTTGAATTGACCACACTTCCACTGCCATGTGTCAGCTTCTCTGTTTGCGAAAATAGTTTTTGATCTGATTTCCTCTTCCAGGCTTCTTGCAATCATGTTGTTATCATACTTCCATACTTCATTTGAAATAATAGAACTCACAGTTGTGTTGGGTACACCATAAGCCGATAAGCCATCTCAACCAAATCTGTCTATTAGGCTTGAACCATTAAGCCATGGGTCATGCCATAAGTCTCCAATGGTGCCGTTTGCAATTTCCCTTTGAATCCTGTCTTTGAGATCATTTCTAAACTTTAAGAAGTTTTTCCAAACAACAAAGGCAATATTATCTGCATTAGTAGTCCAAAAATTCTTTTTCATATATCTATTCCTCATCCACACAGCCCATAGATTTTCTGATGATACTAGTTTCCAGGCTAATTTAAGCCCATAGGCCTTCTTAAGTTCAAATAAATCTTTGAGCCCAACTCCACCTTCCTTCTTAGGCCTACATAAAAGTTTGTAGTTGACTTTATGTAGCCCACCTTTCAAATGAAGTTGGCACACATAGAATTGATCTTAGTTATCGAGCAATCTAGGATCTGAAATGTTTGTAGCCAAAATCCGACCTTTGATGTGATAACTGTGTGCACCAGTTCTACACTTCCTGCAAATGGTAAAAGTTTTGACCTCCAACCCTGAAGTTTGCCTCGGATATCATCCACTAACTTGCCGCATTTTGCATCAGTGATAGTGTTATTCGAAAGTGGTACACCCAGATATTTAATAGGTAGTGTTCCTTCTTGAACTCCTAACCTCTCTAGCAACCCCTGTTTTTGACTGCAGATTTTATTGAAATGACATTTGGTCTTGAGCTCATTTACTTTTAGTCCCGTCTTGTCCTCCATTTCTTTGAAAATGTCTTTGATATGATCAATGGCTGTGTAGGAAGCTTTAAAAACCACCAATAATTCATCAACATAGGTTAGAGGAGTAACTCTGGGATGATGATTATAGATGGGTAGGATCTTTTTATATTAAGTTGCCAACTCCATCTATAGTGTAAACCACTCCATTGCAACTGCAAATAGGTATGGTGATAGTAGATCCCCTTGTCTGATTCCCTGAGAGTTGATAATGAACCCATGTGGCACACCATTTATCATAATTGAAAATGTAGAGTTTAGAAAGAATTCAATTAAGTTGACTAGATTTTCAGAAATCCCTATTGCCTTAAGCATGTGGGTGATAAATTTCCTAGTCACTCTATCATAAGCCTTGTGCAAATCAATTTTAAGGCAAGTCTTATTAGCGCCTTTTTTGTTAAACTCTCTAACTAGTTCATGTCCCATTAAAGAATTTTCTAAAATACACCTTCCTTTGATGAATGCACTCTGACATTGGGAGACAAGTGCTGGTAGCACACTGTTTAGCCTATTACAAATTATTTTACTCAAAATTTTGTATAGGACATTAGAACAGGAAATAGGCCTGTAGTCTTCAATTGTGGATGGATTCTGAACTTCAGAGATCAGTGAGATAAAAGTGTGATTAATTTCTTTAATGAATTCACCAAATTCAAGTGCTTCTTGAAAGGCAGTTAACATATGTTTTTTCAAGTCTTCCCAGCGCAGTTTCAAGAAGGCTGCCCCTACTCTGTCAGGCCCTGGAATGGAGTCATCATGAATGGAGAAAACAGCGGCCTTCAGTTCCCCATGTTGATCTCACCACCGAGCCTCAGTCTTCTGATGGAGTTGAGCTTCCTACGACACTCAATACTGGGTAAGCCATCAGTGTATTCTCCATTGAAAAGTTCAGTGTAAAAAGAAATGGTTGTGTCTTCTAACTGTTTGATGTGTTTCATCGAGTCACCCTATTCATTTAAACAATTAAGAAGGTTATTATAATGTTTCCTTTGAGACATTTTAGTGTAAAAAATTTTGTGCATTCATCTCCCTGAGTCAGCCACTTCTCTTTGGCTTTTTGTTTGATTTCTTTTGACTTTATCTCTAGTGCTTTCTTCAATTGGGCCTGCATGTCATAATAGTCATGATTTAAACCTTTATTCATGGGGTCTACATCTAGCAAGTTTTGAGTTCATTCCAACTGTTCTTGAAGGTTCTAAATATGTTCATGCTCCTTTGGCCTTGTTTTGTTCCACTCTTTTATTCTGAATTTGCATTTCTTTAGTAGCATAACAAGTTTGAACATGTTGTTGCCACTAGAAAGTGAAATTTGACTGAAATCTGTGGCGGTTTGATATCCCTGAAGAAAATGCCAATGATTGGCATATCTGAATGGTTTACCACTTGGGTTGTGAACATCACTGAATTGAATTAACAATGGTGAACTGGTCACCGGTGGAGGAGGCTAAGACTGAAGCATTGAGACTGGTGATCTGGTTTAGTAAATTTGCATTGGCCAGTGCTCGATCAAGACTTGATGATATTTTCTTAGGCTCACCACTCCTCCGTGTGTAGGGCAGGCCAGTGTGGGGTAATTCTGATAATCTACTTGCCAACACACAGTTGTTAAACTCAGAAACCTGGGAAAGCTTGAGGGTAAGTCCGCCTTTCTTTTCACAAGTTCGTAACACTGCGTTAAAATCACCAAGTACCAACCATGGGGATTGAATAGTCTTCGAATTTTTAATAATGGTCTCCTAAAATTTAGTACGCTCAGTAGCTAGATTATTTGCATATACAAAAGTTATATATAACTCTAGTCCACCAACATTGTTTGCTTGTATTGTAACTTGTTGGTCGCCGTAATTCACATTCAAACATTTCCAGCAAGACATGTCCCAAAAGATCACAATGCGTCCTTTTTGGGATGAACTTAGATTATGACAAAGATCCCACATGTTACGCATGCTTCGTTTGAAATAGTCCAAGTTTTCTTGCGAATTTTTTTCTCTAAAACAGCTATGATAGAGGGCTTATACTTATCCCTAAAGTTGTAGAGGTCTAACAAACGAGTATCGTTGTTAAGACCTTTTACGTTCCAACAGAGAATCAACATTATTTTTTAGTGGTTTTTCTCCTTGCGACTGGAGTTGTCCCCACTAAAGCAATCTTAAAAGTAGTTTTACTTGTTTGCGAGAATTGTGCCTTGTACTTAGCATTTATTTCAGTTAATTCATTTGCATCAACCTCATCACTGCTTTCCTCTTCAGACTCCACAGTATGAGTTTCCAGAGCCTGAATATCATCTAGAGAGTCTAGTTCCTTATCCTCCTCCACCATTGCAGTGGGCTCCACATGATGATCAACTTGACATGAGCCATCCACCGTTGCCTGAACCTGTTCCTGACTTTGATCTCGATCTATATGAGATGATTCAGAGTCCCCAGCACTAGGCTGTGGGATTGGGCTAACTCTTGTAGCTGCAGCAGTACTGGTTTCAGCGTGTACAGGAGCTGAATTTTTAAATGTACTTGCATCAGTTGTTTTGCTTTTCCTTACCCAAACTTCATTTGTATTTTTTATAGTTGTGTAGTTTGTTGTGCTTACTGAAACTGTGCAATTTGTAACTGAATGCCCAAAACATTTGCACGTTGTGCATTTTGGAGCGACAAACTCGTGCTCTACTGCTTGTTCATATGTGTTGTTACTTTCATCATATGTTTTTATTAATCTTGCTAGTTCTGAGTCTGCTGTAATTTCAATTAGGACTTTCGCATAGCTAATTTTCTTGGCCAGTTTTGTGTCTTCATCAATCTCCAGAGGTTTACCAATAATACTTGCCAGTTTGCAAATACATCTTATATTCTAAAGGCCGAGATTCAGATTTGGGAATTTGACCAGATTGGGTACATGGTTAACATTGCATTTTCAAAGTTGAAATCAGCCTTCCATTTTCGCACGTAAATAATTTTACTGTCCATAAATAAAGGACCCCTTTCAAAATTCGTTCATAATCCTCTTTCAATTGAAACTTGATCAGAAAGAAACTGTTTTCGCGAGGGAAAATGTCCCAAGCTCCTTTAGGTTTCCACATCCTCTTGATGTAAGCATTGAAATAAACAAAGTAAGGTATTTTACCTGCCATGTAGGCATAGATCGAGTTTTCCCATATCTTGTTTGATTCAGCGTAGTCCACATCGTCTATAACTTAATATTTGACATCGCCTGTTTTCAGCGGCTTAAAGTACTCAATGTCACTAGAAATTTTGAGTTTTGATTCAAAAGTATCGGCCCATGAGCTAGGGTTTCGCGAGATAGGTCGATGGGTAATGCAGGGAGACTGTCGTAAGATTTCAGCAAATGTCTGTTTTCCCCTTTGCCAAACCTCCTACCGACCACTGCCACCTTCATCTTCATCGATGACTAGGGTTTCAGGTCGGATGGGTGGGGCCGCCATAACCTAATTCTCATATATATATATATATATATATATATATATATATGTATATATATATATAAACAACAATTGAATTTTGACGGATCCAGTTGGATCCTTCCAACCCTTTTCCCTACATCCACAGATGTTAGTCAACATAAATAATACCAATCCTGCTTCAAGGCGGGATATCGTGGTATAAAGGTCATCCACTCAATATATCCTGATGGCAATAGGGTCATCCGCTAATAATACTACAAAAAATATCCTATATATATAATATATATATATATGTATATAGCCACAACCACCAAGCCTAAATATAACTAATATATATAATAACCACAATTCATCAATAATCATTTGATGCATCCAAATAACCAAGAATTTATTTTTTAACGATTAAAAATAAAATTAATTAAAATCTTCTGAGTAAGATTTACTTACCTTAATTTCCATTTGTCGAATATCCCATTTAAATTCCAAATCGTGCAACTAAAAATTGTCTCGAATTAGTTTACTAGCACATATGATTATTTATTTTTATTAATCAATTAACAAAATTTAGTTTTAACTGCTAATCAAATAAATAAATTATTCTATGTAATTATATTCATAAAAACGTATATACCTCTCAACTCTATTTCGACCTTTCATAAAACACCTTGCTTTCATCCACAAGAACTGCAGTTGCTTCCATCTGATCAATCCAACAACGTCACCTACTACCACCGTCAAACCATGTCATCATCCAACACCCAGTCAATATTACATCACATACGAGCATACCAAACTCCTTTATTTCCTAGTACAATCTCCTCATCAAAACTACACTCCAATTCATTCCAAAACATAGAAAACAACTCTCCTTAAATTCAAACAGAACTGACCCCCCTAATACACACCTCGTCATCATCAGCTTCTCACTGTCCAAATTACTTCAGGCAATGCCTTCATCAACATCCCAAAAATCACAGCCAAACCACCCTAATTTCCCTACCATCAAAATCCCACAATGGACAATCGAATAACAACTTCCCATCTTTAAAACAACACAGACCAACTCTCAACTTATGGTTGTCGAATTCCAAAACTCTAGTTCACCTTGTCCACTTACACAATATTGATCTCCACAAAAATCACGACACCCTACATCTAATCGCACAATCCCAGTTCGAACTTCACCTAGTTTCACCTAGTGTCGACCTCGTCTTCTTCATGAAATCGCACAATCCTTACCATCCATTCCACACCACAAAGCTCGGAATCCTCTCCTATAAACCCAGTGTCGACGTCGTCTCTTTTATATATATATATATGGTGAATCTATTTAAGTTTGAGAGGAACATGAGGTTCAATATAGTTTGATTGGGAAATAAAGGAGGAAAAGGCTTCTGGTTTGCAACAAAGAAATTCACAGTTTTAAATGGAAAGAGGGGAAAACCAAATTTTTGATTACTGAAATGGCAGATAATTTATTTTTATTGAACTTGCGATCGATTTACTAAAGAATCAAATAAAGGAAGGAGAAAGGTATGTCACAATTTATAGAAGGAAAATGGGGGAACAGATGGTACGCGACCATTAATCGATGTTCCCTTGATGTCAAAGGTAGTGGACATTTTGTATGTGAATTACAGGAGAAACAACTGTAGCTGAAGATAGCTCTGTGTGAGGAAGGAGTTTAGGTTGACTCCCCTATATTTTTTTTATATGTATTACTTTGATTTTATTTCGATCCTGTCTGTTTAATTTATAATAATATATTCATGGTCCTGAACTCTAAACAAAACACAACAATAGATTTTTCCAGGTTTAACCACTGTTCTAAACACACATGAATAGGTTCTGAAGTTTAATTTGATCGTCTGGAAAATATATCAATTTAAACTGACTATTTAAATTAAATTCAATTGAGTAATATATAAATCGATTTCAAACATTTAAATTCATCAATAATAAATAATTATTATCATTCTACCTCAATTACAATTTATATTAAATGATAGAATCGTTCCGACTTAGTTTTAATTCAGCATTCAATTATTTTTTGTTTCCATCTACGATAATTCTATATGCTCGAAATTAAATCGTGTATCTATTATTAAATCGATAAATTCAATACAAAAATTCATTTAGATTTCCAATTCAAACATTTAAAATAAATTTAAATGTTCAATATTAAATGACTAAAAATCCGGGATGTTACATTCCTTCCCCCCTTAAAAGAATTTCGTCCCCGAAATTACTAAGGCAGAAGAAATGCTACAAACCCATTAACTTTTCAAATGCCCTTTTTTTATAACTCAGTATTTCATATTCTATCACTCAAGTCCCATACAATTTTAAGTTTTTCGGAAATATTTAATTTCCTATTTCCCATTCAAAAATCCTCAAATTGAATTCAATTTGAAAATCGTCTCTTTTATCTTTACAAAAAATTTACTAACTTTTGAAAGATTTTCTAACTCCTTAAATTTTGGAAATTTTTGCTAGAGTCTCCCACGTACGGAGGAGCATTTGTAATATGCCAAAAGAGGGAAAAAAGTATACATCGACCCACATGTTCGGAAAACAGTTCAAAATTTGATATTTTTGCATAGGCGTACCCTATATAAGCGTTTATTAAATGTGCATGCTTAGAATATAAGCAATCTACATGTCCAAAATCAAGTCAGGTAGCTCCATGTACCTATACTTGCTCAATTTAAACCCATAATTTCAAGTATATGCAATTAAATATATTTTATTTGCTAATAAGTGCAAGTCATATAAATTTCAACCGCAACATTTTTATTGCATGAATTTTTGTCAATAACCACAAGTTCCAATATTTGATTACTTATTACAATAGATTTATATGCCATTTTAATTCAACCCAAAGTGTTTTGCATACCCATTTACATGCGTTCTATTTATATTCCACTTATATTGAATGTATAAGACACACAATATATTTTCCCGCTTCGAATTAATTCCAATCAATCTATTCATTTCAGTCCATTTAACTTGCTTAAGTTAAATTTCTGAATTCAAGTTCCTGGTTTTTTATTTCAAATATCTTTGAAATCATATAAGTATATATATACATATATTCATTTTCCATCTCAAATTTAAAACATTTGAATTTTCCAAAACAACTTGTTTTCTTTTAAACAAATTTCCATTGAGAATATTTTTTCCAAGGTAGCAATCCGTCACTTAGAAACTCGAAAATGGACACTAATGAAGCTGCAAGGATCATCAGAATTATTTTCTAGCAACTGAAGTGAGTTCAATGCTTTATAACTTTCAAAATCCTTTCAAAACAAAGCCATGTTATTTTATAACATTTCATAAAATATTTTCCAAACATCCGGGATTTAAATTCTAAATTGTGGTTTCAATCCAATTTTAATTCATCCCATGTGTATATATTGTTTATATATAAATTCAACTTGATTAAAAATAATCATTCGAATTTTATAATCTCATTTGATTATAATAATAATAGCAACCAACTCATCCATGTATAAATAGTTTTATAAAATTATTCACTTTTATATTAAAATATAGTTTAGGTAAAATTATTTCATTTACCCAACTTTTAATATAATACAATGTTGAATTACTCAGTTCAAGTGTTTATAAATACCTTTCGATACAGTGTCGACTACTATATCGAACAGAATTCATAAACCATCTGACAAACTAATCAACATAATACAAATAGTTTTTATACAATCTACAAATATGCGCTCATATATATACGCTCAAATTCATTCTAGGGTACTACTGACCCTACCTCCGATGAGTAAACCCCCGCTCAACCTAAGCTCTGATACCACTTGAAACGGCCCGCAAATCTGTACTACCTTATTTGACAAAAACAACACACGTCAAACCCAAATTGCACAGAAATATGAGTCATTAGGATTGAAGAAATAGAAATGGATAAAAGAAGAATAGAAATAACAACACAAAATCTCACAGCAGAACAAATAAAATATAATATAATATCTCGTAACTTTGAAATACAAAATCTGTATTGTGTATACATAACATATTAGAGTACAACACATATACATCACATCGGAAACAACTCTAAATAAGTAACAGTGAAGCATTCTGCTTCAAGCTCCTTCAAGTATATCCGTAAAAGCCTGAGACACTTGAATGTCCATACAAATTTGGGCACCCAAGAGTTTAGGAAAAATAAACAAAATAAACTCGGGGTTGGTCATGGGACTGGTGTGAGTAAACTCCAACCATATTGTTTAAGTTTGGAATTTTTTTTTTTGAAAGAAAAGGATAATATAAAACCAGCCCACACATAAACATGGACGGTTTTTACCTTACTATAACCCAAAATATTTTTGCTATCAAAATTCGGTGATATTATAGTAATGTCTAATCAAATAAATAACCATCTGGCAGAACGCTTGCATTATTATAATGTCTAATCAAATAAATAACTATTTGGCAAAACGCCTGCATCTCACGCTCCACATACATAGTATAAAATCAAAAACCGCAGGGCACTTATTGAAGATTAGATTCCAACTATGACAATGCATGGGACTACCTTCCGATCAGTGTACTCTAGAGCGGATACACTGAGGTTCAACAAGAACATCTTACAATCCGGCCACATATGATGGGTCACTCAATCAGCTTGAGTGGACCGAATGTATTATCACCCACTGTTGTTGGTCGTCCAACCGTAATCTGCAAGATACAGGACCGAAATAAGAACAAATGAATTTTCTCGAGATCGGTGACAATACACCCTTCTTAGGCATGACCCAACTAACCATGCCGCCTTCCCAATTTTTGTCATTTCCCGGTTGTGATGTTTGAGGTCATGGTTTCCATTTAGGACAGCACGCCGCCATTTGCTTTGATGCCACATCGTCAAACCCGTCAAATCACCAGTTGATCTTCCAAAAAATATCATGGGCGTAAAAAGCTAAGAGAAACGAATTCCTCCGCTACCAAATGTAATACCTTAAAAATGACATACTTTTTCAGACATTCGTCCATACTAGTTGTCCTGAGACTGTACAAACCAAAGGCACTAACATGTAAATAAAATAACCCTTGCATTTTACTTCGTCTTCAATTATCTTTAGCACAATCTAATTTGCAACACCTATGTCTATACAAAGTGGTTTTCTGATAAGTATTGATAACGATGGTCAAAAAAACCTTCGATAGTTGGTTATTTTACCATCGAAGAAAACGTTCACCAAACAATTAATGGCCCTTTTATTATTTCATTAGTTAAATCACTTGCCAAATTCCTTTCGATATTGGTATATCGATTTCTAGTTATCCGAATTTCTTAATATTATTCTAACTCGCTAAATTTTTGGAAAATTTTGCCAACGTCTCCTTTGTACGGCTCAATTGTTGTAACATCCCAAGATTTTTCAATAATTTGTATGATTAAATTTAATGTTGATTTTGGATAACAATGGATAAACGCAAGTTTAATAAAAATTATTAAGTGAATTTAATTGATATAAACTTGAATAACCTTATTAAACGGTGAATTCAATAGGTTATTAAAATAATAACTTGTGTATGATTGTAGATATAAGTTTTGGCTATTAATTGAAATAAAAGAAATTAAACCAAATGTTGTAAATAAATAGCAAGATTTCACGTGATCATATTGAAATATATTAAGTAAGGATAACTTACAGGTATGTAAATGCATTTGTTTATTTCTTTACAACAATAAGCTTATAATATTTTAATTAGATTTGTAACTAGTCATATATTGCAAAACCCAATATTAATGCATTGAAATAAAGTGGAAAAAATGCTTTGCCAAAAAATAATAAAGTGGAAACAAATGGGAATAAAAATAATTGAATGGTAATTAATGGAAATTAAGAATGTTAATTATAGGAATAAATTGAATGTTCAATTAATTGCTAAAAATAATGATTATAATAGGTTAACTGATTAGTGTGTGAAACCATTTCCTTTTGTTATAAACAACATATATACAAATAAGTTTGAATTTATTATATATATACCAATTCTTAAATTTCATATTTATTATTTAATTCACTGATGATAAACTAAAAATAAATGGCAATTAATGCACGTAATTAATGCAGTTAAGGTGAATAAAAATTGTAACTGTAGAAGACTAACATAATAGATTTTAAAACAAGCGTTAGATAGGACCAAAATGTAACAATTATGGAATAATAAATTAAATATCGAATGCACGAGACTTAATCAAATTTAAGTTATGATAAATAAATTGATTGCAATTAATTGTAATTAAGTATTTTGTTGATGTACATTAAACGATAAATGGAAGGTACGAACATAATAGGATATTAAAAAACCGTTCAATTGAAATTTGTGAATATTTGAATTTGGGATTCCATTAGGTGTAACTGATTTACATAACTAACATAAGTTCTATTTCAGATTAGGGCTTTGTCAGTAAAGTTTGGAATTCTGTTAAAGAAGGATTAGAAAGAAATGAATGTTTTACCATTTAATTAACCATTAAATTTCCTTGCCTAAATAATCAGTTCTAAAACCTAATTTATCATTTCTGTCTCTTGCAACAACTTGAATAGGCCGTCATTCTTCTATGTCTTCCAAAAAAAGGAAATCCCTTCTTCTTCCAAAAATGAAAAACAATTCCAGTTAAATCCTAAAATCATGAAACTTGTTTCCTTAAGTTTTAAGGAGAGATCTATTTGTAGCCTAGTTTTTTCTGGTGTCGCGATCGAGTTGCTAAGGTCCACAAATTTTTTACAGTATAACATATGAATGGGTTGGACATGGATGGTTCGAATTT
The DNA here is from genome assembly GCA_030737875.1 of Allium sativum. Lineage (NCBI taxonomy): Eukaryota > Viridiplantae > Streptophyta > Magnoliopsida > Asparagales > Amaryllidaceae > Allium > Allium sativum. Next base: position 617,328,112 of record CM060924.1, on the reverse strand, counting down.
GCTGTAGTGACGTTTTATGTGGGAGAGAAGAAGGATGACGTGGCATTTGTGGTGAGAAAGTTTTTATTTTATTTTATTTTGTTTAATTCAAATTCATATTTATATAACTTGTAACATGTATAACTTTTTCATACGAACTCAGTTTGATGCGCGGTTTATTGCATTGGAATTGCATTGACGAGCTCTTCGCAATGGCGCAAGTTTGGTTGAATTATAAGACTATTAATTTTTGAGCTAAAATTTGGATCTCAATCTCGTTTGAAATCAAAGTGTGAATTTCTCGCTCACAATTAACTGAATTGTTCCCATATTTATTAAATTAAATTATGAAATGAATTTGATTGTCTGGTTTTGATTGATTGTTGATGTTTGCTTAAATTAGACATACAAGTTAATTACATTGTTAATTTAGAATTGACATTTAATTATTTATTTGAAATTTTATTGTTAGTCTGAAACACCGACATCTGTTAACTAGTGAAACGATATAATATTGGTTGTTTAGATGAAATGGTTCTGATGTATGTTTGAACTGAAATTGGTTACTGCATTGATATCGACACCAAATGTTCATTGAATTGTTAAAACAATTATTCCAAAATATACTGTGAATTTGGAAATGGGACAGAGAAACAATTATGTTTTAAAATTAGTTAACTATATGTATACCTATATTTTTGAAATAACTTATGTTTTATTATTTATTATTAAAAAAAAGAAATTTATTTGTAAAACATTTAATATATTTATATATAGTAATTTAAATTATTTTATCATACTCTAATTGTTATATATATATATATATATATGTATATATATATATACGTAAAAGGTTTCATTCATAATTATCTATATATCTAGTTATTCAAATAATTGTAAAATTTTCCAATTGGAATTTTCCTCGATTCAAACCGTTGATTCAAGTTGAAATTTGAAATAAATATATTCCCCTTTGAATAAAAAAAATTGATGCTTAAATAATCTTGATATTGTTATGAAAATTTGGAGGGATGACTATTGTTTTAAAAATGCGCTTATTATTTGGAAAGACTGGGATCGAATATATGTTCAAATCCCATTCCAGGTGGTAATACAATGTTAAAAGCAAATTGGAGATGTTGAAATGATGAATGAAGACCGGGAATCTTTGGATTTATTTGGATTGACTTCTGATGTCTCGATTGGGCTGATCACTCAATACGAGGTTATAAGTGGCATGAGGTCTGAATATATTTGAGGATTTTCGGATTTTGTTCCATTCAAACCCAAGATGAACTTGTTTGGATTGTGTGTTTGACATTGTAATTGACTACGTAGCACTGATTTATGTTAATATAGATCAGATTATGGAAAATAAAAATATTCCCATCTCTGAGTTTTACGCGCTTAGAGGTCATGTATTGATGGAAATCAGTGACATGTTGTAAATTGACAATGTGACATGCTCATGTTATGAAATGAGCTAGTGAAGATAGCATTGTGTATATCGTGAGTTCGACGAACCTCTCACCCCGGATTGATGGTAAACTGGTGGTTAGGTTGTATACATTCTATTGAAACTTAAAAGCTTCGGCAATATATATACTTTGAAACTTACGCGGAAAAGAGGGTATGTTTCAAGTGATTTACCTGGTGTTTGGTATCCGAGCCTGGATGAAAACCATGAACTGTGAGGTTGCACCTAGTTTCGAATTCATCTTTCGTGCTAGGAACCATCATATTAGGACCCAACAACCAATACGAGCCTTTCATTTCGTTTGTAAACTATGTATGTGGGCATAGTCACTATGCTTACTAAGATTAATATATTTATTTGCCAAATGGTTTTCAACACTATGCACAAATAATAGTATTAAACAAAGATTTTCACGTATGATAGCATGTTTGGTTATCATAAGACAAAACTCGCCCATTTGGTGTGCGCATGTATTATGTGATGTGGGACGAGCTTATGATAGCTTCATTTATCCAAAATCATTTGCGAATTTTCCATAATACTTCTTTAGATTACTGCACCCATAACACTCATGTTATTTTGTATTTTAATTTGACTAATATGTTAATGATTTAGTTCTGATCCGAGTGTTAGTTGTGTTTCTTTTTATGCAATACGCTCGGGTCAGCCAAAGTTGTAGTTAGCAAAGGTTACCTTGCCTTGGAGACACTGTTACGAAGATGAAGATTGTGCTCAACAGACGTATTATTATTATTCCATTGCAAATATTGGTATATTTATTATAGTTAACTATGATAATTGTTGTAAAGTATAATCAAACATACGTTTTAACAACTTCATGAAATGTTATTTATTAATTATATTTTGTCATTCCACTGTGAGATTTTGTGAATGTTTTTCTTCTTTCTTCTTTTTCTTATTTTAACCCCAATAACTATCTGTAATTTTGATTTTTTTAAGTCAATATTGAGGATCATTGTCGATTTGAACTGTCAAAAATTTCGGATGTTATAACTGTACAACTACAACTCTCCTCTCTAGGCCCTTTCCATTCAAAAAGAAAATAAAAAAACCAAGCGGCTTTCCTAATAGGCTCACAAAATCTCATATGGAATTTTAACACGTACCTTTTTGTCGGGCACTCAAACTAAAATCTTCATTCCATACCTATTTAACACACATATGCCAATTTCCAATTTGTATCAAATCAATTCAACATTTTTTTTACTATAATCATACTTTCCATTTGCTAATTAATTTTCTAATTAGCTTCTTTGCTTAATCTACCTTTAATTTGAACATGTAACGTTCAAATTTATTTGTATTCACTTTTCCATAAATCAAACTCAAACTCCTTGTTTGCTTCCAAATTCTGATCCAAGTTTCATATTTAAATTTCTAAGTTCAATTCACTTAACAAAGTTAAGTTTGGTCCACAACCCAATTAACTAATTTTTTTGAAAATTAGTTTACACCATTCGGTAATTAAAATCTAATTTTTTTTTGTTCCAAAAATCACTTTATCAACTTACTTGAATTCATATTTAATTTATAACACAAGTCTGGAATTTACTGATGGAAATTCGGATTTATACTCACTCAAAATACATTTGTTTTATTTGATAAACCGTTATGCTTTGAAAACGATTATAGCGTTGTTTTTATGGAAATTTGATTTTGCTCTCACTCAAAATCTATAAGAAGAACTTTAATTTTTTTTCCCTTACATTAGAAAATTATTATTTAATAGGTTCGAATGGTACTTGTTTTGTCGAATTCCGACTTATATTGAGTTTTGTGTACTCAATTGAAGTTCGAAACACCAAATTACGAGCTACAGCGCTGCGGTGAGTTCGTTTTAATTAAATTAAATATAAACATTTTAACTTCATTTACTAAATAAATTTCAACTCTATTCCTCGATAAAGTAATATAAATTTAACCAGTTTTTCCAAGTCTAACTTATACATTCCGGTTATCCAAAATCGTTGATTACTTCATTCGAAAATCAAGACTTGGTTATAAATTATTCACAACTCAATATCTATATTAAATCATGAAAAATCATTTACCTTTACAAACCAATGTCTTCCCTTGATAATAGTGAAGTCGTTCAAGTTGGGTTTTTTTGTTTTCCTCTCATACCTTGATCGACAACGTTCTTCTCTTGGAACAGATTAAAGTTTGTAACATACAAAACTGATATTACTTATAAAAATCTTTTCTTCTATCTCATATAAAAATATGATTTTTAAATGTCACTCCTTACATTTGAAAAGTCTATTTCCAACTTACCTATGAAAATTACTTTATTATATTTATAAACATTATTTATAAATTAACTTCCTTATTAAATATATGACACAAGCATCCATTCTAATAATCTATTTGAAAATCGATTCTCATTATGAACATTTTATTTTTATAACTTATATATATATAAATATAGGATCTACTTTCATACTAAATTTTATCATATATTTAATAAAAATTCCAATACCCTTTCTAGGAATAATTCATTATATAAATTCGACATAGTCGAATTCCAATCTTAAATCCATACGGATTTATCTAATTCAATTAACTTTTTAAACGTCGAAACAAATTACATCATTTCCTTTGGAAATGCTTCCTAATCGCTTTTATTAAATCCATACTTGAATTCAAATTTATAAATTATCCGGTGATAATTTTTCTCTTTTATTTATAAATGTTGTTTATAAATTTCACTTCTTATTTTAAAAATTAAACAAGTTTCTATTTAAAATTTCATTTAGAATTCCATTTCTACTTCGGGAAATAAAGTTTCCTTTTTAAATTCATACTCGAATTTAAATAATCAAATTATCTACGATAATTATTCACTTCCATTTAATAACGTCGTTTATAAATTTAATTACTTTTTTTATTATTGAAAACAAGTTAATATTTTCTAAAGCATTCGAAATTCAATTTTCCTTTTTAAATCTAAAAATCCCCTTTTTATGATATTTCGAATTTCAATATCTAAGGGCAGTGTTATCCAAACATCCAAACACACAAAACATCCATCCCATTCAACATATCACACACACACACACACACACACACATATATATATATGTATATGTAAACAACAACAAATAAATTTTAAGGAATCCAGTTGGATCCCTCTAACCTATTTCTCCATCATACACAGATGTTAGTCAACATAAATAATACCAATCCTGCTTCAAGGCAGGATATCGTGGTATGAAGGTCATCCACTTAATATATTGTGGGGCAATAGGGTTATCCACTAATGGTACTACGGGAAATATCCAATATACATATATATATAATAGCATGTTTTATTCATTAATGGGGACTGGGGTATTTATCCGCCGCCATCCTCTCCTCTATCGTCACTTTCTTCTGCTCCCTCTCTCTTCGTCTATGCTCTCTTCTCCCTTAGCTCTAGCTTTCCCCGTTACTGGTACTACGTTGCTCGCTCCACTTTCAGATCCCTTTCTGTTTATATTTCAGATCTCAACACAGATCTAATTGACACCACCTTGTAGTCGCTGCCATTTATCTTCAAAATTTCGACTAGTTTCTCCCTTGTTGATAAGCTTTCTACAAAATTTATCTTTCAGTTAGATCTACGAACCCTAAAATGTCGATGCATAAATCGCATGATTTGAGCCTGATTTTCGGTTACACCCTCAGATCCAATTCAGCTAAAGTTATCAACATCGGCCAGTCTCCTTCCTCTCTATAGCTGCTCTGGGTTATTTTCTTCGTCGATAGAAGGTCAAGCCTCTATGGATTTGGGTTTCGGCAAGTGCCGACGCAACTTCGGTTCCAGATCCTCCAATCAACCTTCTGCTCGTTCGCTCGAGATCTCTCTTTGCTGCTCAGGTGGTTTTGGGTGAGTGTTGATTTTGGTGACGGTATGCACCCTGTAATGGATTACTGGATGGATTACTACTGAAATGGGTTTAAAATAAATCGATTTGGTAACTGTTTCATTATGTTAGGTGTTGTTTTAATCTTTTTATGGTATTGGCTTTATAGGTTTAAGCCGTATATTGGATGAGAAGTTATGTTCTTGAATTATTGGTGTTATGTTTGGTGGTGATTGTTGCAGCCGTCACCATGATGTTGGGGATGGCCTTTGCTCAGCGTGATGGAGCATTTTTGGGTGGATTGATGCATGGGTTTCTTGTGTAATCTGTTATATTTTTGCTTCCTTTTCTTTTTGTAATCGGTTAGTATGCTAACCTTAATTATGTACTGCTATTTCCAATTAATATATGGGTACCCATTTTCAAAAAAAATAAAATATAATAGACACAACCACCAAGCCTAAGTATAACTAATATATATAATAACCATAATTTATCAACAATCATTCAATGCATCTAAACAACCAACAATTAGTTTTTTAAGATTAAAAATAAATTTAAATAAAATCTTCTGAGTAGGATTTACTCATCTTGATTTGCATTTGCCAAATATCTCGTTTAAATTCAAATCACGTGACTAAAAATCGTCTCGAATTAGTTTACCTAGCACATACTATTATTTATTTTTATTAATCGATTAATAATTATTACTTTAATTTTAACTGCTAAACCAAATAAATAAATTATTCTATGTAATTATATTCCATAAAACATATATACCTCTCTTCTCTATTTCAACCTTTCTTAAAACACCTTACTGTCATCCACAAGAACTACACCTGCTTCCGTCTGATCAATCCAACAATGTCACCTACTACCACCATCAAACCATGTCGTCATCCAACGCCCAGTCACTATTACATTGCATATGAGCAAACCAAACTCCTTACTTCCCTAGTACAACCCCCCCCCCCCCCCCCCCCCGGTCAAAACCACACTCCAAGTCATTCCAAAACATAGAAAACAACTCTCCTAAAATTCAAATTGATCTGAGTCCCCTAATACACACCTTGTCATCATCAGCTTCTCACTGTCCAAATTCCTTTCGGCAATGCCTTCATCAACATCCCAAAAATCACAACCTAACCATCCTAATTTCCCTACTATCAAAATCCTACAATGGACAATCGAACAACAACTTCCCCATCTCTAAAAAACACAGACCCAACTCTCAACTTACGGTTACCGAACTCCAAACTCCAGTATATGTCATCCACTTACACAGTATTGATCTCCATAAAAATCACAACACCTAACATTCAATCGTACATTCCCAGTTCGAACTTCACCTAGTTGCACCCAGTGTCGACGTCGTCTGTTTCATGAAATTGAGCACCCCTTACCATCCATCGCATACCACAAAGGTTGGAATCCTCTCCTCCAATCTCAGCACAAACCCGCACCGATAGCAACAATCCCACTTCCTTCCTCCACTTACGAGAGAGTCGATCTTCCTGGGATCTCCTAGATTCAATCGCAATTTGTTTTTCTCATTTTTTTTACATATATGGTGAATCTATTTAAGTTTGAGAGGAACAGGAGGCGTGATTTAGTTTGATTGGGAAACAAAGGAGGAAAAGGCTTCTGGTTTGCAATAAAGAAATTCACGGTTTTAAATGGAAAGAGGGGGAAACCAAATTTTTGATAATTGAAATTGTAGATATTTTATTTTTATTTAACTTATGATCGATTTACTGAAGAATCAAATGGAGGAAGAAGAAAGGTATGTCGCAATTTATAGAAAGAAAATGGGGGAACAGATGGTCGTAGCCATTGATGTTCCCTTGGTATCTAAGGTAGGGGACATTTTGTATGCGAATTACAGGAGAAATAGATGTAGCTGAAGATAGGTCTGCGTTAGGAAGGATTTAGGTCGGCTCCCATATATACATATATATATATATATATATTACTTTGACTCTATTTTGATCCTATCCGTTTAATTCTGTAATAATATATTCGCGGTCCTGCACTCCAATCGAAACACAACAACAGACGTTTCTAGGGTTTAACCACTATTCTGAACACATTGGAATTGGTTCCGAAGTATAATTTGATCGTATGGAATAGATACCAATTTAAACTAACTATTTAATTAAATTCAATTGATTAAAATATAAAGCGATTTCAAACAATTAAATTCATCGATAATAAATAAATAGTTATCGTTCAAATTCAAATATATTTTATATTAATCGGTAGAATCATTTCGAAATAGTTTTAATTCAGCATTAGGTTATTTGTTGTTTCCATCTACGACAATTCGATATTTTCGAAATTAAATCGTGTATCAATTATTAAATTTATAAATTCAATGTAAAAATTCATTTAGATTTCCAATTCAACACTTAAAATAAATTTAAATGTTCAATATTAAACAACTAAAAATCCGGGATACTACATGAACTTTGGTTTTATATATACCTTAGCTTTTGGGGTTAAGTCCTCATTAGAGATAGGGTAGCAATATCCTAGAAATTTTGGAACATAGAAAATTTCTTTAACTTCACTAATGCAAACTCTATTGATTAGGCTATCGACATCATTCTTCTTTATCTATCCACAACTTCTTATTTCTCGGCTACCAGTAACAACTTAATTTCCTTTTTGGGTTAAACAACCAAATCGAGAGGGTGAAATGTGATAGATGTGTGTGCATGTACTAGGAAATAACAAATATGTCACTCACATGATTACCCTTGTAATCATAATGCATTCCTGCAATCATGTAATTATAAATAAAACTCTACCACACTCGTTTCAGGGATAGAGATTCTAAGTCTCTTCAAAGGCCAAGACTTGTATCTCTAACATATAACGTGTAATAACCTTCATTTTCAATCACTTCAAGTCGTTAATAAACCCAATTTGAACCATTCGAAACAACAAATTGTTATTACTTATGACTCATGAAGTCACATTCACAAAAAAGTAAATTTTCTTTCAAATTGTTGTTTGGTTCGAAATATTTTCTTAAAAAAGAATTTCTGTGAAACTTTTCAAAACTTTTCATGATTATATAGTATAAGATAAGGTTGAAAAGTTTTATAAAATCTTGTTTGAGAAAATGTTTCAAACCAAAAAACGATTTGAAAGAAAATTGATTTATTTTGTAAATGTGACTCCATTAATCATAAGTAATAAAATCTGCTATTTCCAACGGTTTAAGGTGGTCTTATTACCAACCTGAAGCGATCGACAAAGCAGATCGTTACATTTTCGGTATCGGAGCATATAAGCAAGTGTAAATCAACATCCACGTTTAACCATTTTATTTAGTTTAAATTAAAGTTAAGATACTTGAATTCTAAAAATCGTGAGGTGAAACTCGCCTATTAAGCAGAGGACGAAGGGGTAGAAAGCATTGGATCGGAGGCGCAGTAATCACTGGCCATTTGCATGCTTCAAGAAATCGGGTATAACGATCCAAAATCCCCCGATCTCCGAAGAGACGGAAAACACCAGATTGCTTTGAGAACACAACGCATCAGAACATAAACAGCATAAAATTTCATTACTATTACAACAATTTAAATCAAAGTACAAGAATATTCTAGAGTATGAATAAATATTACATACTGGAAATACAATATCAGAGATTAAAATTATATAGCAGCGGAAAATAATACATAAGTACAATGCATAGCGGAAAATATCTACAACCACAACTAAAAGGGATGTACGGATACAAAGCTTTCCGAATATAGCTCCATTTGTAATTCATGATCCTGGAAAAAGAAATATCTGCGAAAACCAAAACTACTAGCTGCCTGTGTGGAAAATATGGGCACCCAGAGTTTTGGCAGAAACAATAAACTCCGAGTCAGTCATGGGACTGGTGTGAGAACTAAAACAGTTATTAAATCTGGGAAAATCATGGGACCACGATGTATAACACGGAACGAGTTTACTCCACATGAATCTCATTTTGAAATAAAACAACGCAATGCTTTTTGAAAAATGAAGCTATTATAAGACTCAGGTCCCATCACACAATGCAACGCAAGCCGGAGGATAGAGTTTTACCTTATAATAGACAAACTGCTTGGTACGCTTTAAAACAAATCATTTTGATATTACTATAAGTGCATAGTGTATCAAACCACTTCAAATATAATTGTATCAATCATAGACGACATGAGCGTCCCATGCCACAATGCTGCCATACAGGTTTACAACTAAAACCGAAATGTATCGTATTGGAAATTGGATTTCCATCGTAAACTAAGGCAAGGGATCTTCGTTTCGATTCGAGACACTCTAGCCCGTGACTTAGTATTCTGCTGCAACTGCACCTGGAGCCGCAGGGCCGGTCCACACTTACTTTAGCGGATTATAATTCCTGAACAATACATTTCCCCTCTTTATGAGGCGTAAAATCTAGTCAGTATGTCGACCGTCATGTCCCAAGTACACCGCTATCCATCATCAACATAAGTAAAATGTCTGGGCTTCATACCATGACATCACTCCTAGCTAGAAAGAAACGCATGTCCTCGCTGGTCCCTCATCCCGTTTCTAGTTCATATCGGGGTGTCAGGCTCGCAAATTAACGCTATACACAAACCTATGCTAATTAAAGCTATGCTTTGATCATCATCCACAAGACTCTGTTTTTCAACAAAAGCCTTGATCATTTGCATCTCAGCATGCCACACTGACAATTCACGCCATGCAACTGATGTCTATCAATATATAAACTCTCAGCCCGTACATCTCAGAGAAGGGTGTTAAGTAAGAGAATAAATTCTCCGCCACCAAACAGATATATATTGAATAGAAATCGATCAACACAGAATGAAATCCAATGTTAGACACACATCCGTTTACAAGTCCGTTCTGGGTCTGAATAAAACCAAAGGCACCTTATTCCTCGTCCCATTTGTCCAATACAGGAGAGAGGTTCTCGCATATCCACTCGATCTCCAAGTACGTTTGGACGATCACCACTTAGTACCTTGCCTCAGGGGATCAGCCGAATCAAGACATCAATAATCATCCATAAAATGGAAAATCTCTAGTCTTCGACCACCGTCTTCATCGTTGATATTTAATCGTCGTATCAGTTATTCAGAATTGGATAAACCCGATCTTTCCGAATAACTTGCGTATTATTTAATCAATAATCAAGTGCTACAAAAACACATCATACGCCTCATTCGAAGTCAGAATATTCTTTTATTCAAATATTCTTATTTTGAAGGAAAGTTTCCCATTAATTTTATCAAAGATAAGTTCATTTAAACTTATTCTTAAATCTTCCTTTGGATATCATTTTCAAAAAAAATTATTATATCTTTTCAACATCTAAATCGAAACAAGGTTTATTAACTACTCGGGATTATCGAGCCTTACCGAAGTAATCACTTATTTATTTTCCAATCCCATGGAGAAAAACTTGTAATACTCCATATCTTACACCCACGGTGTTATCGGTAAATTTAATTACCATTTCACATTTCAAATCTAATTAAAGATTCATTAAAACTCCATCTTGGTTTTAATCTCTAAAATCATTACTTTATGATTGTTCAACTTTAGGAAAATTAATCCTGTCTTTAACTGGGTTAAAGAACCAATGTCATTTAAAATACAGTTCAAGATAAACGCAAATCACCTTCCACTAACTATGGAATCTTGACGGAAAACAGATCAATATATAATCGATATGAATTTCTATATCATACTAATAATATAAATGGAATAACGACATAGCCTTTTAAATTTCATATATAGTACCGGTCTTCCTTCATAGAAGCTCATCTTGATTATTACCAAACTGAATTCCATTCAATTCCAATTTAATATATTAAATTGGAAAACTTTACTTCGGAAATTTTCCTTTAAATATTAATAAAAAGATATATAAATTCCAAATCATATCTTTACTGTTAATTGGGTTAAAGAACCAGTGTTATTAAAAACACCATTCACGATAAACCCAAAAATCCAATCTTAATTCAATTCCAATTAAATAATAATTAATCTGGAAAACGTCTCTAAATCTTAATTAAAAGATTTATTCTTTTCTCAACTGGGTTTAAGGATAGTGTTAATAAAGACACCATTCACGACAAACCCAAAATCTAATTTGATATCAAATACAAGGCTCTGAATAGAAACTTTATAGGCTTATATTCAATATCAAATTCTGAAACCAACAAATATCGTTTTGGGAATAATGATATATATATCTTCCAAATTCCTTAACAATATCTGTATAATAACGGAATCCAATATCGAAATATTCCAAAGATTATTTCCATTCAAATCTATTCCAATTTATTCATTGGAAAATTTTGTTTATTTTAAAATCCAATTTTTTATCCAATTTATTAATTTAATAACCATTGGATTATTATTCTAGTTAATAACTAGTTCATTTCGATAAAAATATATTTTTTATCTTTGCAAACTTGGAATTTTTTATCCAAAATCTTTCCAAATCATTTATTATGATTTTACGCCATTTTTGCATAGTTTTAATAATTTTTATAAGTCCTTTGCGGTCGGTTTCCAATGACGGCCACCGAACTGCATCCATAGCGACCTTTTCTGAAATTGATTAGACATACCTCAAAATCTAACCGTTAGATTTCAAACCTTTTATATTCATTTGAAAGCTCTTTTCGATACGAACCCATCAGTTCTGGTTTTAGGAGAATCCGACTGTCTGATCTCCCGTTACATCAATTTGAAGTCAACGGTCGAAATTCGCGAACGGTCGTTGGGCGGCGCATTCTATTCAAGTCATTATATGTATAATATATATCATCGATTTCCATTTAAAATGTATTTTATAAATCATTTATACATTCATTTTAAAACGGTTCCAACTTCTATTTCAATTTTAAATCAAAATTGAATATTCCATATCATTATAATATTAAAATGATAATATTTTCAAAATATCAGATTTTGAAATCAATCCTCTTCGATATTATTTTAAAATGAATAAAATCGATTATTAACCCATTCGGGTTAAAATGGTGTTTCTATACTTAATCAGCTTCCATATTTTAATATTTTCATGTCCATCCCAAATCAGACATCAAAATCATATTTTGGTTCTTTCCTGAATATTATTTTAAAATATTCTTTATTTTAAAATATTTTTTTTTTCTAAAATATTCGTTATTTTTAAAATATTCATTGTTCCTGAATCGGAATTATACTCAATCAATCACTGTATAATTTCAGTTATACGGATTTCATACATCGCATGCATTCAATCAATAACGATAAATAATCATCAAACAATCAATTCACATCCAGAGTGCAATTTACAACTGTATAAGCATTAAATAATTAAATAATACTTATCATAGTCTGGTAACCAATTGATTGACATATAACTAAATATTGAGATTAGTATATGTCAAATATCATCCCAATACCCGTGTGGAGTTTTCGAACAACAACAATTTGTTTAAAGAAATCATTGGTAAATAAATTTAACCATTTCCAATTCGGTTTGAATTATTTTTCTAATTAACCCATTTAACTGTTTAAATTATAAATAGATATTTATAATTTAATTCACTACCACCAAATAATATTAAATTATTTTTAATATATTAAACATTTCGGCATCACAATCCAAACACATTGCAGTCAATTAAATCGTCCATGGTCTGTGGACGAGGGAGATGAGCTAACAGGCATCGTATACAATTTATAATGATTAAAACTGATAAAAATCTACACTATCAATTCTATATATTTACAGTTATAAAAAAATAACTATACAAAAATTATAGTGAGAAATTCTCACTTTGGGTTCCACTCCGTCATTCTTTAATTGAAGATTTTTTTTTTTGGATTTGAATTTGCCTCAAATTCTAAGTTGCTCCGTTTTTGTCCAAGTCAGTTCCATTGCGAAGTACTCTTTTCGGCGATTCCAACGGATCGAAAATCCTTGGATTTGGACCTTGTACTAAGATGATATGATATTAAATACGTTGAATTACATTAATATTTAATTAATAATTAATAAATTAATTACTTTTCCTAAATTCCCTCTCCCTACGTTCACGTTACAGACATGAGTAAACCCATCCTCGTCTCCTTCTCTCCTGCGAAACTCCCCATGGCCGACTGTCGGCCGATCAACCACCACCGCGAGGAGCGCGCCACCCATCTCTCCCATCGTCGGCCACCAGGCTGCATTCGAACCCACCACCCTAGCGCCATGGATTTCCGTGCGAACTGTAGAGCTTTGAGTTCGAGAATCCATCAATTCCCTCAGTGAAAACCGATCTTGCCCGTATCAAATTGGAGCTCGTGTAATGCTCTTGTATTTTCGTGCAATGAACTTTGAATGAAAAATTGTAGATGGAGGGGAATTAGAGGAAGAACGATGGAGCTTACTTGGCCATCGAAATAGAATGGAGGAATAGCGGAAGCGTTTGACCATGGGAAACATTTGACCTAGGATTTGACTTGCCTTAGGAGTATATATACACAATTATATTATTACTTAATTCTCTAATTGGTTTCTTTCCATTCGAACTCCAAATAAAACCCAATGACCGTCGTTCCTAACTAATTACCCCCATTCCGGACACAATGGGATATGTTTCATAAGCCAGTTCGACTCTTTCGATCAGTTTTTATCAAAATTAAAATATAAATCAACATATATTGAATTTAAACGTACGTTTTAATTTACTGGGGCCACATAATGACTCTAAAAATTATAGAAAAATTATTTAGCTATGTTTTGATGATACGGTCATAACAAAACTAATTTCGTCGAATTTTGAGGCCATTTGAAAAATGGCCCTTTTTCCAGTCGATTTAATTCAAACTGAAATTACCAAACACATTTAAATTCACTATGCTCACATGTTAAATCCAAAAATTAGGAAATTTGTTTGACATTCGGAATCCAACAAAAGTGGTTTCGTAAAAAACGGAGGTCGTTTGCAAAATGCTATTTTAAGGGATATAATATTATTAAAAATATATAGAAATTCTATAACGACTATTTTAAATTTTAAACTGGGCATAACTTATAATTTATAAAGTGAAATCTCATTTTCTTACATTTGTTAGACAGATATAGTTAAATAGATTCAAATGTTTCTAGTTTTACTAAAATCCGATTTATATTTCATTCTGTACATTCATTTAAAGTTCAAAACCAAATTTTCAAACTACCGCGCCATTTCAAACTCTATTTATAATTAAAATAAATTTATACATTCTAACTTCGATTTAAATAAAATTTTAGTTATTATTATTTAAAATAAATCATTTTAAATATCCAAAACCCATTAAAATAGCTAAAATAAAAATTTTAAATTGGTTCAGAAATTCTGGGTCGTTACAATCTCCCCTACTTAAAATCTTTTCGTCCTCGGAAAGGAACGGAGCTAAAAGTTATTTAACCAACCTACTCAACTTTCATTTTGGCTTTCATTCTTCAACTTTTCGGTTTCGAAGAACTTTCAAATTTGTCAAAAATTTGGCTAACACCCTAAATTTTCGAAAAATTTCACCATAACCACCTTTGTACGGGCTGATCAATAAAACCGCAACTTGCCTCATATGCCCCTCATCAATCCAAAAGAAAAGGAAAAGCCAAGCGGCTAGCCAATCGGCTAGCCAATCAGCTCATAAAATCATCAAACCCCGGTAAATACAGTAAATATGTACCTATTTGTCGGGCATACAATTTTATTCCTCCATGCTATGACCTATTTATTATATATACATGTACATATATGCAATTTCATTAAATTTTCAATCGAGTTCAATATTTTGATTCAATTTGGCTAAATTAACTTTCATTTTCTTATTGGGATTTATCATACCAATATTTTAATTAGTTGAACTAATAATCACACATCACAACCAGCAATTAATTAGTTGATTAGCTTTTCAAACATATATCTTTCTATATATACTTAAAAATCATATTTTTAGTGCTAAATCATAAATAATAACCTTGTTTAAGGACCATTGTTCTCACACATGTCAATTGGAAATATATAGATATCTCACTTTCAAAACTCGACCAAAAATACTCGATGATGCGGCCGCTATCATCGGAATTATACCCAGGCGACTAGAGTGTGATTCTATATCTATCTAGTATATTTGAGACTACGAATATATGTTCACAACGCTTATATGTAAAATATGTCTATATCAATAGTCCAAATACAATATAAAATAAAATATTAAACTATGAATAATAGATAAAAGACTTCAAAACTGAAACACCCCACCTCCGTTAAGGTCACTCACAAAGGGAATGCCTTAACTTTGGTGGAGGTTTATAAGTAAAAGCCACAGAAAAACTCAAGACAGATATAAATACACATATTTTAAACAGCAGAAACAAACAGACTATTATTTCATTAATACGTGTTCAAACAAAACATTTCCATAATTGTCTCAAAATACTTCCAACATTACAACCTCTTTACTGTATTGATTATTAAAGAAGCATAAAACATAAATAAAGTGACAAAAATCCCCATGGTGATATCCAAAGCCATAATCCAAGCAAAAGAGATCCAAATCATACATCTACGGTCTTGGAGCTTGTAAAGAGTCTGACTGAGCTGAGTTGTTTCCTCCCTGTGGACATTGGGGGGGAACGAAAGAAAAGAAGACGAAAAGAAAATAGAGTCAGACATAAAGCCTGAGTAAATCTAGTAACTCTTCAGTATGTGAATAAGAAAAGGGCGTGATAGATATAAACTGAAAACAGGAAAGTGTCACAAGCTAAGGAAGTGTCGTTTGGAATCGAATGTGCTATCGCACCCACACTATATCTCTGCACCTACTTGAGCTTATTCTAACTGGCACCCCACGCTGAGGGTGAAGTGATCCCCATTTTTATTTAAAGATCGGCTCCTACTCACGTAAACACGTGTCATACGGCCCCCAAGAATTGTAGGTACCTATGCTGGTCCCACCATGGGGTGTATCAAGACCCATGGTGGTGGCCCCGACACAAATTCTAGAAGGCATAGGTTATACTACTGGTGCCCCCAGTGCCCTGTTTGTCTGCTCCGGAGTGTGTGCACACCCGCACCCTGTTAGAACCTACACTGTTGCACCCATCGTCGTCGCTTTGACCGCTTACAATCAGCCAAGTAATCGTGCCCCACCCTGCCTAGTTTCAGGGTACCATGATACCTAACCTGGGTTACTGCTGAAACGGGTCCCTCGTTACCAGGGATTTCTAGTCAAACATGTTAAGTGGTTAAGTGTCTGTATTTACCTAACCTTACCCATCAATTCTTGTTAACATGTTGAATTTGGTTAAGTGTTATAGTTGACTTAACCCTACCATCTGTCCTTAGCCTCTTAGAGCACCTGACCACTCACATTAGACAGGTATTGCTACAGTTACTGGATGTGCCGGTCGGTTCCGGGCAGGTTTACACCGTAGCTCAGTCTAACCTCAGGTCCTTATTGGGCTCAATGCTTAACCACCCACATTGGATAGGTATTGTTGTGACTACTGGACAGCCGGGCGGGTCCGGGCAGGTTTACATCACAACTCAATCCAACCTCGGGTTAAGCATATCGTGTTTTCTAAATTTACATATTTTATTACCTCTCAATTATATATGTAAATTTCTTGTTCTTTATTCTTGGGTATAACAATTCATACCGCTAGAATGTCATTGCCGTTGGCATGTGCCAACCATGCCAACTTATATTTTTTTTACACCCAACGTTATTACCCCCGTTTGTACGTTCGCAACATTATAACAAGTGTTGGGCTTGACACAATTCAGCCCAACTTTATAAACGTGAAAAAAAGGGGAAACCAAGAACATGTAATATTTCACATAAAGGTGTGTGGCGCATGAACTTGCAATTTAGCAATTCAACATAAATTATGTGTCATGTGAACTTGCATTCAAGTCAAAGTATAACTAAGTAGGTGACATATGAAATGGCATTGTTTAGGCTTATACAAACTTGTGTTTAAACATGTTTAACTTGGCATAATGTCAACCACAAAACTAGCATGTTGTATATTCACCAAAATGTACAATTTTAACATCTAATCATATAGCCTATTTCAACATGAACTTGCATAGTTTATGAAACCCAAACGATACTTAACATAGATCCAATTTTACTTGCAAATAAACTTAAGAATGTGTTCATAATTTTTGGGTCATGTAGGCATAAAAGGGTCTCAAATCTAGAACATGTTTAAATAAATTCTAACTTAGATTAAGGGAATATACATAGTCCATGCCATCGACATAAGCATAAAGGGATCAATTTTTAGTTTTTGCCACAACTTGCTATTGTTATTACTTTCATATACAAATGTCCAATAGGCTTGCTTCAATCAATTTATGCCACAAACATCAATACACAAGTCATGACAGAATTATTACAATAAACAAAATTCATACAATAACACAATTCTATTTTCATTTACATCGAATCACGTCACAGTTTTTATTCATATTCTGAAAGGTCACTATACTTACAACGAATGCAGAATCTTGAATTCTGAATTTGAGATGCGCTCCTTTGGGTAGATTAACGTTGCGTTGATTAATTTGATTAAACTTTTATCTTCTTCTTAATTTGATTCGTCTCTAAGCTTCTCTCTCTTGACGGCTATGCTTAATTCCTTCCTGGCAACATGACGACTCCCATCTTATTTTTTTGTGTGAATTTTCAGTTGAGACTTAGGGTGTGTTTATAGATTTTTAAATTGTTTTGAGCCGTCAGATGAAGACAAGAGGAATCTAGACCATACAAAGTTCAAAGAGCCAATCAAGAGGTGACATGTCAGCCCTAGTGACACACCGAGCCACAGAAATTCGAGCCAGAGCCAGACCTAGCCAGCCAGGTCGACCAGGTAGGTCGACTGGCAGGTCGACACCCAGGTCGACACTATGGTCGACCTGGGGTGACCAGGTCGACACCATGGTCGACCTGGTCTCTGGGCGGGAATTTTCCCGCCCAGCCCAGTTTGAACCTGTTTTTTTCGAATTTCGAATTTGAAACTGAGCTGTTTGAATTTTAAATTTTATTCTGAAACCTCCGAAGGTCATAACTCTTTCATACGGAGTCCTATTCGCGCAATCTTGGACTCTATCTCAAGCAGAATTCCAAGACGAACGCAATTGCTTAACCCATTTCCCTTAATTATTTCATTTAGAATTAATTACACTTTAATTTGTGAAGCTTAATGTTATAGAATTCGCGGTGTGTTACAAAAACTAAATTTGTTTTTATTAATAATACTCTTATAACTCATTCTAGGATGCTACTAATCCTATCTCTAACGAGTTATTCAAATAGGATATTACTAATCCTATCTCTAATGGATTATTTTGTTTGGTTCCAATGTGCCTTGTTCTCGAGCTCTGTAAACCAAAGATCTGATACCAAACTACAACGACCCGAAATCCCCCGATCTCTGAAGAGACGGAAAACACTAGATTGCTTTGAGAATATGACGCATCAAAACACAAACAGTAGAACATTTCATTGCTATTACAACAATTTACATCAGAGTGCAAGAACATTTCAGAGTATGAATAAATATTGCGTATTGGAAATACAATATCAGAGATTAAAATTACATAGCAGCGGAAAATAATACATAAGTGCAATGCATAGCAGAAAATATCTACAACCACAACTGAAAGTGATATACTGATACAAAGCTATCCGAATATAGCTCCAGGTGTAATCCAGGATCCTGGGAAAAGAAATATCTATGAAAACTAAAACTACTATATGCCTGTGTAGAAAATATGGGCACCCAGAGTTTAGGTAGAAATAATAAACTCCGAGTTAGTCATGGGACTGGTGTGAGAACTAAACCACTTCAAATATAAATGTATAAATCGTAGATAACATGAGCGTCCCATGCCACTATGTCGCCATATAGGTTTACAAGTAAAACCAAAAAGTATTGTATTGGAAATTGGATTTCCATCATAAACCAAGGCAAAGGATCTTCCATTCGGTTCGAGATACTCTAGCCCATGCTTCAGGATTCAACCGCAACTGCACATAGAGCCGCAGGGCTGGTCAGCAGTTACTTTGGTGGAATATAATTCCTGAACAATACGTTTCTAAGCCATATAGGGCATAAAATCTGGTCAGTATATCGACCGTCATGTCCGAGGTACCGCGCTATCCATCATCAACATAAGTAAAATGTCTGGGCTCTATACCATGACATCACTCCTAGCTCGAAAGAAACGCATGTCCTCATTGGATCCTTCATTCCATTTCTGGTTCATACCGGGGTGTGAGACTCGCGAATTAACGCTATACACAAAGCTATACTAATTAAAGTTGTGCTTTGATCATCATCCACAAGACTCTGCTTTTCAACAAAAGCCTTGATCATTTGCATCTCAACATACCACACTGACAATTCATGCTATGCAAATGATGTCTATCAATATATATCCTTTAAGCCCATACGTCACAGAGATGGGTGTTAAGCAAGAGAATAAATTCTCCGCCACCAAATAGATATATATTTAATAAAAATCAATGAACACATAATGAAATTCAATGTCAGACACACATCCTTTTACAAGTCTATTCTGGGTCTGAACAAAACCAAAGGCACCTTATTCCTCATCCCATTTGTCCAATACAGGAGAGAGGTCCTCACATATCCAGTCGATCTCCAAGTATGTTTGGAAGATCACCACTTATTGTCTCGGAGGATCAGCCAAATCAAGACATCGATAATCATCCATACGATGTGAAAATCTCTGGTCTTTGACCACCATCTTCATCGTTGTTATTTAATCATCATATCAGTTATTCAGAATGGGATAAACCCAGTCTTTCCGAATAACTCGCGCATTATATAATCGATAATCAACTGCTATAAAAACACATCATATGCCTCATTCCAATTCAGAATATTCTTTTATTCAAATATTCACATTTTTAGGGAAAGGTTCCCATTAATTTTATCAAAGATAAGTTCATTTAAACTTATTCTTAAAATCTTCCTTTGGATATCATTTTCAAAAGATTTTATTATATCTTTCCAACATCTAAACCAAAACAAGGTTTATTAACTAGTCGGGATTATCGAGTCTTACAGAAGTTATAACTTATTTATTTTCCAATCCCTACCTATTCATCCCATGGAGAAAAACTGGTAATACGCCATATCTAACACCCACAATGTTATCGGTAAATTTAATTACCATTTCACGTCTCAAATCTAATTAAAGATTCATTAAAACTCCATCTTGGTTTTAATCTCTAAAATCATTATTTATGATCATTCAACTTTAGGGAAATTAACCATGTCATTAACTGAGTTAAAGAACCAATGTCATTTAAAACACAGTTCATGATAAACCCAAATCACCTTCCATTAACTATGGAATCTTCGCGGAAAACAGATCAATATATAATTGATATAAATTTCTGTATCATAATAATAATATAAATGGAATAATGGCATAGCCTTTTAAATTCCATATATAATACCGACCTTCACAGAAGCTCATGTTGATTATTACCAAATTGAATTCCATTCAATTCCAATTTAATATATTAAATTGGAAAACTTTACTTTGGAAAATTTCCTTTAAATCTTAATAAAAAGATTTATAAATTCCAAATCATATCTTTACTGTTATTGGGTTAAAAACAAGTGTTATTTAAAACACCATTCAAGATAAACCCAAAAATCCAATTTTAATTCAATTCCAATTAAATATTAATTAATCTAGAAATCTTCTCTAAATATAAATTAAAAAATTTATTCTTTTCTCAACTGGGTTTAAGGACAGTGTTAATAAAGACTACATTCACGAAAAACCCAAAATCTAATTTGATATCAAATACAAGACTCTAAATAGAAATTTTATCGGCTTATATTCAATATCAAATTCTGAAACCAACAAATATAGTTTTGACAATAACGATATATATATATATATATGTATGTATATATATATATATATATATATATATATATATATATATATATATATATCTTCCAAATTCTCCAACAATATCCGTATAATTACGGAATCCAATATCTAAATATTCCGAAGATTATTTTCATTCAAATCTATTCCAATTTATTCATTGGAAAATTTTGGTTATTTTAAAATCCATTTTTCAATCCAATTTATTAATTTAAAAACCATTAGATTATTATTCTAGTTAATAACTAGTTCATTTCGATAAAAAAATATTTTTTATCTTTTCATAAATATAATTTTTCATCCAAAATCTTTCCAAATCATTTATTATGATTTTACACCATTTTTCCATATTTTTAATAATTGTTTTAAGGCCCTTGCAGTCGGTTTCCAATAACGGCCACCGAACTGCATCCATAGCGACCTTTTTTGAAATTGATTTAGACATACCTCAAATTCTAAACATTAGATTTCAAATCTCTTATATTCATTAGAAAGCTCTTTTTGATACGAACCCAACGGTACCGATTTTAGGAGAATCCGACGATCTGATTTCCCGTTACATCAATTTGAAGTCAATGGTCGAAACTCGCGAACGGTCGTTGCGCGGAGCATTCTATTCAAGCCATTATATATATATATATATATATATATTATATATTGCCGATTTCCATTTAAAACGTATTTTATAAATCGTTTATACATTCATTTTAAAACGATTCCAACTTCTATTTCAATTTTAAATCAAAATTGAATATTCCATATCATTATAATATTATAATGATAATATTTTCAAAATATCAGATTTTATAATCAATTCCCTTCGATATTATTTTGAAATGAATAGAATCGATCAATAAACCCATTCGGGTTAAAATGGCATTTCTATACTTAACTCGGCTTCCATATTTCAATATTTTCGTGTCCATCCCAAATCGGGCATCAAAATCATATTTTGATTCTTTTTTGAATATTATTTTAAAATATTCTTTGTTTTAAAATATTCTTTATTTTAAATCATTCGTTATTTTTAAAATATTCGTTATTTCTTAATCGGAATGCAACTCAATCAATTACCATATAATTTCAGTTCGCATGTGTTCAATCAATAATAATAAATAATCATCAAACAGTCAATTCACATCCAGAGTGCAATTTACAACTGTATAAGCATTTAATAATTAAATAACGCTTATCACAGTCTGCCAACCAATTGATAGGCATACAACTAAATATTGGGATTAGTATGTCAAATGTCATCCCAATACCCATGTGGGGTTTTCAAACAACAACAACCTATTTAATGAAATCATTGGTTAATAAATTTAACCAATACAAATTCGATTTGAATTATTTTTCTAATTAACCCATTTTACTATTTAATTTATAAATAGGTATTTATAATTTAATTTCACAACCACAAAATAATATTAAATTATTTTTAATATTTTAAACATTTCAGCATCACAATCAAAACATAATACAGTCAATTAAATCGTCCATTCTCTGTGGACGAGGGAGGTAAGCTAACAGACATCGTATATAATTTATAATGATTAAAACTAATAAAAATCTACACTAGCAATTCTATATATTTACAGTTATAAAATAAATAACCGTACAAAAATTATAGTGAGAAATTCTCACTTTGGGTTCCACTCCGTCATTCTTTAATTGAAGATTTTATTTTAGTACAGATTTGAATTTGCCACAAATTCTAAGTTTTCCTCCGTTTTTGTCCTGGTCAGTTCCATAGCGAAGCTCTCTTTTATGTGATTTCAACGTATCCGAAATCATCGGATTTGGACATCGTACGAAGAAGATATGATATTTAATACGTTGAATTACATTAATAATTAATTAATAAATTACATTTCCTAAATTACCCCTCCCTTTGTTCATGTTACGGACATGAGAAAACCCATCCTCGTCTCCTTCTCTCTCATGCGCAACGCCTCATGGCCCACCGTCAGTCGATCAACCACCACCGCGAGGAGCGCGCCACCCTCCTCTCCCATCTCCAGCCACTAGTCTGCATTCGAACCCCCCCCCCCCCCAGCGCCATGGATTTCTGTGCGAACTATAGAACTTTGAGCTCGAAAATCCATTAATTCCCTTAGTGAAAACCGATCTTGCCTTATCAAATTGGAGCTCGTGTAATGCTCTTGAATTTTCGTGCAATGAACTTTAAATGAAAATATGTAGATGGAGGGGAATTGGAGGAAGAATGGTGGAGCTTTCTCGGCCATCGAAATAGAATGGAGGCGCAGCGGAAGGGTTTGACCGTAGGAAACATTTGACCTAGGGTTTGACTTGCCTTAGGGGCATATATACACAATTATATTATTATTTAATTCTCTATTGGTTTCTTTCCATTCGAACTCCAAATCAAACCCAACGACTGTCGTTCCTAGCTAATTACCTCCATTTCGGACACATTGGGATATGTTTCGTAAGCCAATTTGACTGTTTCGATCAGTTTTTATCAATTCAATATATATTGAATTTAAATGTATATTTTAATTTACCGGGGCCACATTCTGACTCCAAAAATAACAGAAAAATTTATCTAGCTATGTTTTGACGATACCGTCTTAACAAAACTAATTTCATCGAATTTGGAGAACGTTTGAAAATGGACCTTTTTCCATTGATTTAATTCAAACTGAAATTACCAAACACATTTAAATTCAATACGCTCACATATTAAATCCAAAAATTAGGAAATTTGAAACATAATAATAATTTGACATTCTGGATTCAACAAAAGTGGTTTCATAAAAAACGGAGGTCATTTGCAAAATGGTTATTTTTAATGGCTATAATATTATTAAAAATATGTAGAAATTCTATAGCAACTATTTTAAATTTTAAACTGGACACAACTTATAATTTATAAAGTGAAATCTTAGTTTCATACATTCAATAGACAAATATAGTTAAATAGATTCAAATATTTCCGGTTTTACTGAAATCTGATTTATATTTCATTCTGTGCATTCATTTAAAGTTCAAAACCAAAATTTCAAATTATCGCGCCATTTGAAACTCTGTTTATAATTAAAATAAATTTATACGTTCTAACTTCGATTTAAATAAATTTTTAGTCGTTATTATTTGAAATAAATCATTTTAAATATACAAAACCCATTAAAATAGCTAAAATAAAAAATTTAAATTGGTTCAGAAATTCTGGGTCGTTACATTGGGTGCTGGAAGAAGCGAATAAAGACATCGGAGGTGTTGATTACTTGTTAGACATGCAAGACCCAATAATATAAAATCAATATGTACAAAACAGGAGGAGGTAGATTTAAGTATAAAAGTCATAACGAATATAAATTAAGTAACTACCTATTGGAATTGAAGCAAGTATTTTGAAATCACCATAGTAATAATGACCCTAAATGAAAATGGTTATAACCTTATATTATACTATATTAATTATTCTGTTGCGAGATACTGTGATTCTATGATTTGATTATGTTAAACCCCATAAGAAATAACAATCTGTTATTTCAAGTGGCTTAAGTTGGTTTTATTACTAACTTGAAGCGATCGAAAAATCAGGTCGTTACATTTGGTATACACATACCAACGTTGCCTAGATTATTTTGCTTGAGCCGTTTGCAAACTTTGATAAGCTTATACCTTATCTTGTGAAGAAAAATATGGTCACTCTGATTAATTTGTTGATTTGAGTAGATTTCATACATCAATTTTCTTTGCATAATTATTGAATTTAATTGGCCCTTAAAAAGAACAGATATCACATTTTTTACTGTTGTGGCTTAAAACTTATCAAAGTTAGAGAGTGGCGAAGACGCTCGCTTTGGTTTGTTCACTACAAGAAAACACTAATTTAGCATCAAAAATTTAGAAGCGGAAATTTCCGTCGCTAATTTGCGACGGATTTCCATGTGATTTGCAAGGGATAGTTTTTTGTATTTTCAAACTTTTTTCCTTTTATTTATTACCGTCGTCTTTTGTCATCACTCACTAATCCGTTGCAAATTGCTTCAAATTACCGACAGAAAATTTCTGTCGTTATTTTCCGCTGCAAATACAGGCAGAATACCGACGAATATTTATCGAAGCCATTTTGCAGCAGAATTCCAACAGATTTGCAAGAGATGAGAATATCAGTTTATTATAATAATTAATAATAAAATTTAATAATTGTGAAATGGTATCTAGTATTCAATAATTAATTTTATATAATTGTATTTAATAATTACAATTGATAATTATAGTTGATACTTATATTTTATAATTATAGTTGATAATTATATTTTATATTTTGAAAAATTTTAAAATTTGAAATCATCTTGAATAAATTTGAAATAAGTCATAGAGTTTATAAAACCAATTATTGATTGTCACGAAATAACCAAAATTTCTAAACTTTAAAATATTGAAAAAGTTCATCTAATAGTTTAATTTAAATTGTATAATACTTTATATTCTAATTTTAGAATTTCCTATAAGTTGTGACTAAGATAAAGTACAATGAAATATATTCTAATTTTAATTATAATATTTAGTAATTAAATATTAATGATATTAGTATTTAATTAATAATAAAATAATATGTAATAAGTATTAGGAAAAGTAGCATTTAATATGGTTTAAAAGTTCAAACCCAGCAAAATATTGATGTAAAGGAGCAAACGTAGGAAGCACCATCCAAGATTAGTTATCAATCCACAGTAAAAAGGAACCATTTCATCGTACCATCCAAGATAAATATCAGACGGTGTACAACATCTTAGTACTTAGCACACGGATTGCTGCTGCATAAGTTCCGAACCCAAGAGAACCCATCGTCAATCAATCCCAAGTAAATCCCCAAATCAATTTCTAGGGTTAAAAATGTCAGGAAGAGGAAAAAGAGGTAAAGGTCTTGGAAAGGGAGGGGCTAAGCGTCATCGTAAAGTCCTCCATGACAATATGTAAGGAATTACAAATCCGTCGTTCGCTACCTTGACAGAAGAGGAGGCATCAAGAGAATCAGCTGTTTGATTTACTTTTCGGAATTATAAAGCCCGCCATTCGCTGCGTTGCCAGAAGAGGAGGCGTCAAGGGTGAGCATCCTGTTGATTTCTGTGAATTATCGGTGTTGTCTTTTAGTTTTTTTTTGGGATTTATTTTCTTGGTGGTGCGTTCGTTGGTATTGGGTCAAGTATTCCACGTGGGATGACTATACTTAGAAACTGAAAGTGGAAGAACTGACTGAAGGTTACAGAAGGAAGAAGAACTGAAAGTGGAATAGTTGATGGATCCAAAACAATAAAATAGAGATATTGAACTCACTGAAGGTAGAAGAACTAAAAGTGGTGTATCCACGAGAAACGCTTCTTGAACTAGTAACTATAGTCTTTCCCATGCCATCTCCTATCATAGTTAAATCAGTCAACCTGATAAAAATAGTTACTGTTTCTCTATAAACTCCAGCCTTCACATAAATCACAATTCTTTTTTCATGTCCATTGAGCCTCATTGAAGCAGCAGCGTTTACTACAGCCTGTATGTTGTCGTAGTCGGTTGAACCATTTTTTGACACAATGAAATTTGCTTTCGGTACTTCATGAACCTACAACAAATTGCTATCCCAACTGTAGACAGTGCAGTAAAACTGGTAGTAAAAGATGGTGATACATTCGAATTCACATGTCTATTGATAGTCAGATAGTTACTGATCAAGTCTAAGATGTTGTAGCGTTTGTAAATAGCATTTATGATATTGTTGGTAGATTTGAGATTTGAAAAGCCTTTTTTTCAGGTGCAAAAATTGGTGAGTGTTGCAGGTAGACGTACTTGCTTGTCCGTAGCAGTATAAGTTTTAGGAGATGTATTGAGAGTACGGTCAAGTTGATTGAGAATGTAGTGGTATAGTTTTGCACAGTCGAGGATGGCTTTGCAGGATTTACGTGTACGTGCGTGGGCGGTTAAATTGCTAAAATGGAACTGTGTTTGTAGAGTGAGATTGTATGTGATTTTCAGTGAAAGCTTGTGGAAGTCTGCTTTGGTTTTTAGTGAACTGTAAGCCAAGTGTGGACCAAGATAGTGGACACATGTGCATGGGTGGGGAGTGTGTTTGTACCACAATTTGAGATGAACTTTTTTTGAACTTGTGCAATAACTGGAGTGAGGGAGAATGAAGAGGAGGAAGAAGAAGACTTTTATTGCCATTAGCTTGATTGATTTTTTGGAGAATCCTTTATTGAACAGTTTTATTATTTAGGATCCATGTTTTTAGACATAAAATATCCGATAAAGACTCAATCTCAAGCTACGCTATAAATGATTGTATAGATCTATGTTGTTTTACTTATGAGATTGCTTGTAATTACTGTAGTCGGTTTCAATGAAGTTTACATTGACTTGTGTGAATTAAGAAGTAGAGCATTGGACAATAGGAATGACGATTAATAAAAGTTAGCATGTTGCATTATTATAGTACTGATTCATACATACACAACATCTAAACTCCATATCACTTTTGTTTAATGTGGCCTTCCCTCTAAGCAAAATCAAAAGAGTAATTCATAAGGTCTCCTTAGGCAGTGGGTACCTGTTTTGTTAACCTGCAATAACATCATCGTCAAAACTTTCAATAGGAGTACTACAATAAATGTGAAAAGAATGGAGTATATGCTTACAAGCTCTTTTAAGAAATGATAGTAGGATGACAAAGAGTGAAAGTCCTATTAATATGCCTACAATTATTGCTACTAGTTTGCCAGTATTTTCATCCGAATACTCTGCACTTGATCAAAAGCAACTGTGTTCTAGATCAAAGAAAGTATTAAGCTGTTAGGTGCTTACAACTGTGTCCACTTGCATGTAATTTCTAACTTTGTGCACCATCTTTACCGTAACTTAAAGATATCATTTTTATTGTTGCTTTCTTTTCTTTTTTAAAGAGCACTTTAGTTATATCAGAGCATATATTAAACAAGGAGAGGATTATGGCTTTGTCATTGTTGTTATCCAAATCAACATGAATACATAACTCAATTAGGGAAGAATTGTTAATTAATTAATATGATCAACATGATAGTAGGATAGTTAGAAAGCATCATTTCGGATGACAAAATTATCAGTAGTAGTTTTGAATCAAGTATTCCATGAGGGATGACTATACTCAGAAACTAATGGCGAAGACATTTGTTCACCTAAATGCCAAGTTCATCCCCACATTGCCTTGGTCTCATAACCATGATATGCAAATGAATCATTAACTTCTTTGTCGTAATAAATCTATAATTAGTTCAATTAATTGAAGTTTTACATCTTGTTACAGGCTACGGAAGGGAAAATCTTGTGTTGAAGATTATCCAATGGCACTACAAAACATTTTAGATCTATTTCGGATGACAAAATACAAAGATTTATTATTCGACCACTGTGCATATATTGCTCTGATATAAGGTTTATATATGTGGTATGTGCAGGTTCTTCTTCTTCTTTTTTCATTTTTTTTCTTTTTTGAACTTTAGACATTATGATGCATAGATCCATCAACTGTGTAAACATAATTTTTGTTTAGATTTTTGTTTTATGTGACATTAGTTTTTAGTTGTATCGGATAATGTTATGGATGTTAGGTGTTATGTGAATATTTTATCAATTATTGTACCATTTTTTATTGTTATATAATACATTGATTATGAGATGTGTGTGTTCATATTAATTGTCCTATATGTACATTAGGATTGTGTATTGAATGAAACACAAATTATGTATGTGATGATATATATATATATATATACACACACACACACACGTATCAAAAGGGGAATAACAGCGGATTACCAACAAAAAAGGGAGGTTAAGTTTACCTTAATTTAATTTTCGTCACTAATTCCTTGGTAATTAGTAAGGATTTACCAACATCATTTATAAATAATATTTTATTATAAACTAATTATCCATCGGTAGATAGTCGGTATATAAATTAAAATAAAATTAATAAATAAAATTTATTTTAATTATAAAATTAGTAAAATGACGGAAAAATGTCGGAAAACTCATGCTAAAATCCATCGCAAAATCTGACAAAAATACCGTCATGATTTTTACCGACCAAACAGTTATGTAGGAAATCCGTCGTTAATGCCTGCTTAGCGACGGATTAGAAGCAGATTCTGCCGTTGCTATTTGCGGTTTTTCTTGTAGTGGTTCTTCTGTAAATTTATTTTAATTTGAAATCTATATATTTCATTTCCACTATAAAAGTATTGCAGAACTCTGATAATAGATATATTGTATAAAAATAGATCTATTGTGAGATATTATTTGTTTTCCTATGATGTGATTTCATGTCTGATTCTATTTAAATCCCATAAGCAATAACAATCTGTCATTTTGAACATTCCTAGTTAGTTTAATTACTGATTTGAACCAGTCAAAAAGGCAGGTCGTAACTAACGACCTTCTATTTCTAACCATTTAAGTCAATAATAAAACTAATTCAAATCATTTGAAACAGTAGATTGTTATTGTTTTTGTTATGGGGTTTAATAAAAATCATGTAGCAAACACAGAATGAACATAATATCTCACAGTTGAATAATTTTTTACAATATATCAGAGCTTACATGAATAAATATAGTGGAAATACCATGTAAAATTTTCATTATACACATAAGAATGACAGAAATGATGGATATGTATAATGCCATCACAAATCTCCAGCTCTAAAGGTTGCTATCTGAAGCTACATAACTCAGTTTGATCTGATCATCATGCAAAAAACACATGACACTCGGATTAGGACTATTATTCTCATGTAAGTAAATTAACTCAAGAAAAATGTCTGTAGAAATGTACAATAACAAAAGGACAATGAGCTTTCATTCCATTGGGATCCATTGAAATTCATATCTCTATTTAAATCAATCCTACACGCGAGTCCATTTATATTTTGATTCAAACATTGACTTGGTGAATTCGTATCATGTTTCTTCATTTAATCTCATCATCATACCTTCTAAGAATTCTAACTTATAAATATAGGTCTCAATTTAAGATTCAAATCAAGTTTGATGCTTAGAAAATTTTAAACTATAAGTTAATATATGATTTAAAATATGAACTCGAAATTTTACCTATTTTGTTAAAATATATAAATAACTCAATAAAAAAAATCATTTTGATGTAGATAAATTTATACTTAATAGTATTAAACTTGAATATTTAATAGATTAAATATAAAAAATTTTATAAATTTACCTATAATTTTGATACAAAAATTTACAAATCTTTATTATAATATATAATTTAGATTATAAAGTTATGACTAAATTTTTCTATGAATAAAATAAACCATGATATATGAAATGTATAATTAAATAAGGTGAAACGTAATAATTCCCCTTTTGCTAAAATAAATGAATTACATTATCAGTTAACAACTATTAATAAAATGCGAAGTAATTACCATGGAAAATTTTCTTAAATAATAAATGAAATGGAATTTAGTAAGATATGTGAATTTGGTTTAAAAATAAAATTATTTCGTTGTGAGATATTATCCTTTTATTCTGTGTTGATTTCGTCAAACCCCATAAGCGTTAATAACCTGTTGGTTTTAATGGTTCGATTTGGTTAAAGTACCGATACTTAAAGTGGTCAAAAAGGCAGGTCGTTTCATGATGTATGGATTTACCCTACTCTGATATCACATTTTTTATGCCTTGCCTTTATATTCATATTATCCAAGAGTATTACAAAATAATACTATCATATAAAATGAAGAATGAAGGTACATGGGTATACACTTGAAAATTCTTTTGGACTAGCACTGATATATATATTATAATTTCTGAGATATAACTCACATGCATGTACACAATATCTGTACAAAACAATAACAGCGGTGCCTCTTGGATAGTACTATACATATTACGTAGAAATACATGCACCAAAAAATCAGTCGCATTAATAAAATATTTTATACATAATTTATTATACGTGTTTAATATGCATTATATCAATATATACATCAGAGTCCACACAATATAGGGTGATTGCCTAATATACAAAATATCCATGCTCCTCTTAGCTCAGTAAGTACAAGCCAATGTCCATGTCCCTATATATGCATTGTCTTGAACTAGCCCAAGTAATATATAAATAATAAACTAGTCATGTTAAATCTAAATCCAAATGAAATAATCAAACGATTCTAAAAATATATTGGCTATCATAATATAATTTAATCTCATCCAAATGAATGGACGAATCACGAATATCCAGAAATCAAGACACAAACTCCAAAAACATCCATATGCAGATACCACCATGTATAATCGAACTAATAATCAATTAATTCCAAACATATCACTCAGTCTCCAATAAATATCTGCCACATCAACAAAAGAAATACCAATACAACATCATAGAAAAGGGCAATGCAACCCAGCGAAGGATATATAATCAACTAAAATCTCAAATGCTGAATAAACACCACAAATATCATATAATGGAAATTGGTGATATATTAGAGACTTATAATTCAATATATGACCGACTGGCATTGTGATTCTTATCCACCAC
Organism: Allium sativum; assembly: GCA_030737875.1. NCBI lineage: Eukaryota > Viridiplantae > Streptophyta > Magnoliopsida > Asparagales > Amaryllidaceae > Allium > Allium sativum. Next base: position 617,296,250 of record CM060924.1, on the reverse strand, counting down.
ATTTCATAACTATGTTGTGCGACTATGCTCTGCATTTTAGTCATGACAATTCCCAAGCCATTTATGGTAACAAACTGATTACCTAAGGTGACACAAGGACTAAATGTGGCTGACACACATCTATACAAATATTGCCGACAAGCGACAAATAAATATATGGTCAACACATAACTTATGCTGACACATGACATTTGTATCACAGATCCAAGGCATGTTACCTCGATTGAACCATCAAGGTGGATACTGATCATTCTAATTCACTTCCGCAATGGAAACGAAGTTGAATAGCGATGGCCTAGTACTATTAATTAACTATATATACAATAAAACAGTAGACGCACTACTATAAATAGATTTGGACGCACAAAATTTTGCAAATACTAACCTACTAATAAATATTTACATTGACATACGGTTTATTATATCATCGACATATGTCTAGGTAATATCGTTGACAAGTAGACTATACTACAAATATATGTATTCACCACGGTGAATACTGTATTCCTCATCCTCGTACCAAGTGTCATAAACGAGCAAAAGATAAAAAAACAAGTAACACATCGGCGTCTCATTCCACCTTGTTTTCTTATTTGTTTATTTAGCGCTCGTATGTTACACTAACCTTTTAATACTCTATATAACAAGTCCGGTGAATAACTAAAAAGGTGTTGCCAAATGCCACATATCAAGCGGTATAACTAAACCGTCTATTCAATTTCCTCATTGTACATTATATAAATATTGCAAAAGTATATAAAATATTTCTTCACTGTATCATATTTGAATCATTTTCAATTTAACATTAGTAGTGAATCATGCATACCAAATCAATATAAATTGGGAAACAAGAAATTTAGAAATCACTACTATACAGGCAAAGAATTGTTCAAGAAATTTATGAAATAAATTATCCAAATAGAATAGCTATGTCACAAATTAATAAAGTCATTAATAACATTTTAAACTCATATGATAAAATGAGTATTCAGAAACAAGCAATAAATGCATTTCAAAACCAAATTAATTTAATAATAAATTACTTAATTTTCATATAATTTAGATCAACATGTAAAAGGAAGTAAAATCAAAAATCAAAATAAAGCGGATTAATGACTTAAAAACATGTATAAAGCAAACAAAATCAAATTTCATGAATCAACTTCAACATGGAATCTTATATAACAAACTGAATAGTAATAGATGGATAATATCAAATACATATTACAAAATTAATTATGTAATTATCTAAACTCAAACATAATTTAATATTTACAATAAATAATTAAATTTCAAATTTTGTATAAACTTAATCAATTAATAATTATTTACCAAAAACATTAGAAAACTCAACTTAAAATTCCCCAAAATAGTTTATAATGTTGAATATCACATATAAAACTTATATTATAAGTCTATATAATAAAATGCTTTTATCTTCGCTGTTTGAGCACCTTCAAAGTCATAAATATCCAACTAGCTTGTGAGTTCCAGCATTGCACAATACGCGATTCTCAAGTAATTCCCTCAGGACTTCGCACAATCGCCTATGACTATCTCCTCACATTGACATCGGAACAGTGGTTACATCGAGCGCGAGCTCGATTCATTATTGATTCTGTTTTTTTCCTCGTTTGTATCACTCTTTTTGAAAGGGGTAAGGTTTAGATGCAAATAAGAGGGGAAAACTTGTTGATTGAGTTGGGAAGTGATATAAATGTTCGAGAGAAAAGAAAAGAAGACGATTTAAAATGGGTTCAATATTATTTTTCTAATTGCCTTAAACCTAAGTTCAGTTTTATTATAATTCAGATCTCAGTGCAAATTTCTATCTGTTATAAACTGGTTTACATTTATTTTATAAATTACATCTTTAAAAATGATAATTTATTATTTTATTTGATGCACACTTGTTTCATTCGTTAATCCAACATTCATTAGCATGATAATATTTCCTAATTATTTTCATCAAATATAAAATTTATTTAACATCACTGAATATTTATATCCAAATTAATGATTTATTCAATTAATAATCTTCATAAATCAAATTTAAACTTTTTTGTTTTAATGAGATACGTGTATATTAATAGTAAATAAAACATGGTTAGTATATAAAACATAATGAAGCCGCAGCTTCTATACTACTTTACCTTAAAGCTTAGCAAAAAATACCGAATCAATCCTAAACAATAAAAAATCAACTCTAACTGCATTTAACAAAATTCCAAAAGCATACATGTTTTGATCTCAATCCAGAGATTAAATAATTGTTTTGATCAAGTTATGTCCACCAATTACCATTGCAAAATATCTATACTTCTAACTGATAATAATAGTATACCAATCAATTATCAGGATGTAAAATATATATATATATATATATATATATTGCTACATTTTGGAAAATAAAAAATAATTCAATCTAAGTACAATGAAAAATAGATAAGTGAACTTCCATAAAAAGGACTGCGTAAAAAATCACTTAACACTCAAAGAGACGATTCATCCAAACATGCAATACAATGATAAAATAATAAAAATAAAATTATAAAGAAAACACAACAATAATTTTAGTTACTAAATCTTTAAACTTTCAGAATCCTTTATGATTACCGAATAAAGTGACTTATTAGTTTGATTGCAATTTAATAACGATTGAGATTGTTCCCATGAACGCATCAAAATTCATGCTAAAAGAAAAGTCCTGTCCACTTTCATGTTCCCAAATAACAGTATAAATCGAGGATAAAAAATTATGCAGTATTGTAGACGAGTATTGCAAAACATAAATAAATTTATTAATAAAATAACTTGATGAATTAATGTTCAACATACACAATCATATTTAATATTATAAATGGATCTGGACTCAAAACAAAGATAACAACATTACACTACATGGTTTAAACATGTATCAATATACTCTTAAAGCATAGCTCGTAATGATATGTTGCAACTAAGTTCTGTTGTAGATTAAAAAGATCAGTAATTTAGTGTGTATATGTAAATCTCCGTCGATTCAAATTTCCAATAACCATTTAAATCTATCTCAATTCTTTTATAACATTTTATATTTATACCATATTTTACAATGCATTACATAATACTAAAACTATTTAAATAACCTTGGCAAACTATAATTCATTGATTCGTCTAATAAACCACATCAAGAAAAACCATATTCATATTAACAAAAATGAAAAAACACCAAATATATAAAAAAAAAATGTCAATCACACAACATAAATTATATACATAAATAACTACCATAAGTACAAAATTGAACTCATTTACATTAATATATTTATCGTGTATTGCATTGTAATATTAATGTCAAAGGTCTATATTTTAAATTTTATTTAGTTATTTAAAAAACACTTCATAATATCATTTAACATTGTACATTTAGTCAATTAAGTGATTTTGAATTTAACACATGAATTCAATAAATAAATTGTTGTTGATTCATCTAATTAATGTTAAACGTGATGTTTTACACTACAGCAAAAACATCTTTTCAAAGCGTTAGAAAACACTATAATGGGATATAACACTGTTATTAGAAACGTTATATAACAACGTATGGTTGTAGACTCATAATTTCTAACAACGAAAAAAAACGTTGATGGAAATTCTATTTCATAGTGTTTATATTGAATTGTTGATGTCTTTTTAACAGTGTTCCTATGTGTTGTTTTAAACTACTACAACTATAACGATACGGATTTCGCTCGAACCTAATCGATCGATAAATCGACCAAGACCG